>JAQMRL010000007.1:2782729-3530231 GCA_035578175.1 Catonia carolina
CCATATCAGAGTGCGTAAATTCTGGGTGAGGCTGTTTTTACGTAAAAAACATAGTTTTTTAAGATTACGGCTTTAATATGCAATTTAGAGCAAAAACGTATATAATAAAAGTTGTAGAGAATTTAAAATTCTACAACTTTTATTTCAAGCATTTTTTTTGTATAACGCTTAGTTTAGCGGTAATTAGCGATTTTCTGATTTTTTTCTCACGAAAACGTGTGAAAAATCTATTTTTTTAACATTTCGGCCTTAGTACTCATTTTAGGACAAAAGTGTATATAATAAATTGTATAGGAAATAAAAAGATTTACAACTTTTATTTAACGCATTTTTCTCGACAGAGCCTAGTTAGCGTGAAAAAGTGATTTTCCGCATTTTTAAGCCAAACTGAGGTCGATTTTCATTTTCCGTCTTTCACTCATGATTAAAATTAGGTTATGTTTATTGTGGTTTATTTTTTGTTTATTTCTAATGTTTTATTACTAATTTTAGGTTATATTAGTCATTATTTGCATTGGCCAGAGAAAGTTGTGTGAGTGTTTCACACCAGATTATTAGCTTTTATTTAATATATAGCTTTTATTTGTTATCGGAAACTGTACATCCTTGACAACTACCCAATTTGATGGCTGCTTTTGGCTGTATTATTTGACGTGGATTAGGCGTGAGTTTGAACAGGGACCCCCAGTTGAGTTTATTCACGGTTGGCTTTCGGCTGATCGCCATACACAGTCGCTCGCCCAACCGGTGTTACTTAACAAATAATAGCGACTTTCTACCAGCTGAATGACTGGGCTGGCCCGAAGGCCTGACCTAATTTTAATCATGAATGAATGATGTAAAATTAAAACCGACCACAGTTAGGCTTAATAATAGAGAAAATCACTTTTTGACGCTAAACTAGGCTCTGTAGAGAAAAATGCTTTGAATAAAAGTTGTAGGCTTTTAACTTCCTATAAATTTGGTTATATACACTTTTCTCGTGAAATGCATAAGCCTATTAAGGCCGAATTTTTAAAAATCCGATTTTTTACAGATTTTCATGAGGAAAAAGGAAAATCACTAATCGCCGCTAAACTAAGCGTTATACTAAAAAAATAATTGCAAAATAGTTATAGATTTTTAAATCTTCTACAACTTTGATTATACACCTACACTTTTGCCCTAAAATCCATATTAAATCATCTTAAAATAACCATTTTTTCTACGAAATCACGGCCTCCCCAAGAATTTCAGTAGACTTGGGGCCTTAATATATATTGTAGAGCATAAAAAAATGTAGTAAATGGGGCGATTTTAAAAACGTCGTAGTAGCCGTTTATGAAAAATCGAATAAAGTAAAAAATTACACGTATAAACTACTACTTCCGGTTGACCGATTTTGATGAAAATATTCGTGTCAGGTCCTCTAGTAGATCTAACTTAAGTTCCATGTTTCAACTTAGTACAACACACACACACACACACACACACACACACACACACAAACACACACACACACACACACACACACACACACACACACACACACACACACACACACACACATACAGACCAATCGCTAAAAACAAGTTTTTTTTTGGGTTCAGGGAGTCTGAAAACGTGTATACATCTAGTGAAAACTCGATTTCGAAAAATCGACATGAAAACAATACTTTCCTTCGTATATACGAGGATATACGTATATATCCCTCGTATATTCATATAGAACAAGAGAAAGTAAAAATCAAACAATTACAAAAGTAAACCAAAAACGTTTAAATTAAGCAACAGAAATTAAAAATGCTTCTACACCTTAGAATCCATCTTTTTTAGTGTCACTAATTAAATAAAACTATAAAATTAAACTTAAAACCGTGGAATATAATCAAACTAAGACTGAAAAAATATTTTTATATTGTAACTCTGATGATAGCCTATATGCAATGAAACAACAGGCACGCAAAATAACCTCGGGCTTGTAAACTTACCCTGATGTTTTATTATTAGGCCTACTAAAGGGTGATTCAAAAAGAGCGCCGGTTTTTAAACGGCTGGTAAATTTTTGTTTATCGGTTGGCAACATTGTTTGACCTCATTTCTATTTCGGAGAACATTCCGATTGACGATTCAGTTGTAGTTTCTCTTGTTCGCAGTGTAATACTCTCGCAGTCTCTGTCTAACCATGGAGAAGTTTACTATTGCGCAACGAGTGTTAATCGTCAAAACATTTTACCAGAGTGGAGAGAGTTATGCGGCTACTGTCAGGCGACTTCGCGGTCGTCTAGGACGTATGAAGCACCGAATGAATCAACAGTTCGCAGGCTCATGAAAAAGTTTTTTGAGACGGGTTCAACAGTTGACCTTAAAAGTTCTGGACGTCGTCGTTCTGGCCGAACTGAGCAGAACGTTGCGTTGGTTCGTGACAGTGTGGCTGTTAGCCCAGCAAAATCAATACGTCGCCGTTCTCAACAATTGGGTTTAAGATGTTCTTCTGTACGGAGAATTCTTCGGTACGATCTCCAATATCACCCGTATAAAATTCAGTTGACGCAACATTTGAAAGTGGCAGACCACCAGAAGAGACGACAGTTTGTTGACTGGGTATTGAGAAAACGGCAGGATGATGACACCTTCGCAAACAAAATCATTTTCAGTGAGGCGCACTTCCACTTAAACGGTTTTGTTAATAAACAGAACTGCCGTATGTGGGGTTTAGAAAACCCCACATACGGAACTTGTCCCACATAGTCGAAACTTGTCGTGCAGTAATATCCAATTTCATGGACAGAGTTGATACGTGCCAGCGCAGTAGAGGAGGACACATGCATGACATCATTTTTCATACATAAAATCGGAAGGTAAGATGAACTTGTTGATGTATTTATTTTCAGTTTTTCAATAAAATAAATCTCTTAATTTGATATATCAAAACCGGCGCTCTTTTTGAATCACCCTATACAAAACAATGCTTATCGACCAATCGAAGCCGCTTTAAATAACCGAGTTCGACACATTAACTCTTCGTTCGTGGTTTTACGGTATAAAAGATATCGAAAAATAAGAAAAACCATGCGAGCAGTGTTGTTGTTTAGGTCATAAGCCGAAAGTTTGGTTTGAACCTCTAGAGGCTTTACTAAGTAATGAGGAGTAAGGTGGTTTACAATTGCCTTCCTCACTGAATGGAAAAGTATGGTTATCAGTATGCCGGGTTTTCTGAAAAGTATCTACTTTAACCCCCCTGCAAATGACACCTTCACTGCGTTCACCACAGTGTCTGGCTGTATAATGAAATTCCTTACTCCAGAGAGTACCTGTGGTAGATAACTGAGACTAGTTACTTTAACACCTTTACCTCTTCTGTTTTTAAATGCTTCAGTCGTATAATTGTTTGACCATGTGATAAGAAATTGAACTATTTTTGTTGTAGTATAATAAGTTTTTCAACAGTATAACCGTAAAATATACTACAATTTATTCACGCTAAAAGCCCAAATGGTTGTATCGAATTGTAATCGACTTCCTCCATAGTCGATAAGTGATTTATTTTTGTACTCGTTCGTTTTCGGATAGTATTCATAATAAAACGAGTGGTTGGACTCTATTATATGATTTAATATTCGTCGAATTAGTTATTTTATAATACAATATGCCCATAAGAGGCAAGTGGAGAGTAAAGCCTAAATTATTTGCACTCAATCTGCTTGTTCCAGGGTTACAAAATTATAGTTCTGTTTCTTATCGCATGGCCAGCCAATTATATGACTGAAACATTTAAGAACAAAAGTTATTCCTCAGAGATTAATGAATTTCATTATGCAGCCAAACCCTGTGGTAAATGAAGTGAAGGTGTCATTTGCAGGGTGGAAAGTATGAAAATTAAAGAAACATGCCTTTCAGAGAGCCCGGCATGCTGATAAGCATACTTTTCCACTCAAAAATTTAAGGCATGAGTAAACCACCTCACTCCTCGTTTTTTTTAGTAAAGCCTCTAGAGGTTCAAACCAGCCTTCCGGCTGATGACTTAATCAACAACAACAATCATATTAAATTTTTTGCTATTATATCTAAGTGAATATATTTATTTAGGAAACTTAAAATAGAGGTGTTAAAGACACTATTCAGAGTTGTCTTATCAAAGAGTAAGGAATTTCATTATAAAGCCAGACTCTGTGGTGAGTGAAGTGAAGGTGTAATTTTTAGGGTAGAATTTATATAATTTTAAAGGCCAAACAATATTCCGTTAAAAGCTTTTTTGTATTCTGTAAATTTAAAATTTTTAAAAATGACCCGTGACGCCAGGTGTTTACGCGTAAATTGTTAAAAAAATGTTTGCTACTAAATTAACCTATACATACTCTTTTTTTAATTTTATGTGGATCGAAATTTAAATGTATTTATTTAATAAATAAATTTCCCTTTGGGCCAGCAATGTCAGTCAGCTAGTAGAAAGTCGCTATTAATTTTACTGTTAAGCAACACTCGTTGAGTAATCTACTTTGTATGGTGACCTGCTGACAGCCTATCCTTAACAAACTCCACTTGGGGTCCCTATTCCAAAATTCATGCCGAATCACGTCAAAAAAATACAGTAAAAACCAGCGATTAAAATTGGGTGGTTGTCAATAAGGTACAGTTCCTGATAACAAATAATAGCTAATAAAAATAAAAAATAAATTCAATAAATTTTAATACGCAATGTGTTGTACCATCTAGCGGGTGAATAAACAACTCATTTTTTAATCTAAACTCTTTCGTACATATTTTGCTTACGGAAATTTTATTATTTCATAAAGTTTTTTGCAAAAAAATTACAATTTGTGAACGGATTATTATACTACGTTTAAATTGAATACAGAAATAGTAAAGTATATAAGAAATAAGAGTAATATATAGTATATATATATATTATAAATACATATTAAATAAGATATAAACAGGTTATGTGAGGTAATAATTAACGTTCTGCAGTTTAGAAAATATTATAGTGTGTATATTGCGGTATTGGTTTCGTTTGTGCAAATAATGTGGCAAATAAGCTGATTGAAACTAAACGCAATTTTTGGAGTTTGTAAATGAACAACGACAGGCATTTCCTGTTGTTGTGTTGATTGTACAGATAATTGAATTAATGATAGCTAAATGAATTAATAATTAATGTTCGTAATACGCAAACGGTTTTAAATAATGTTTTTACAAAATAGCGATTTGGAGAGCACACCTCAAAATCAATATTTTAATTATTTCTTCATGTTTTCTTCTCGTTTTGTTTCGTGTGTGCTTTCGTCCTAAAAATGCGTCATTAAGGCAGTAATGTGCCCATTACAGGCAAGTGGAGTGTTAAATTATTTGCACTCGATCTGCTAGTTCCAGGACTACAAAAAAATTCTCTTTCTTATCACATGGTCAGTCAATTATATGAGTGAAGCATTTAAGAACAGAAGAGATACAGGTGTAAAAAACACTTGTCGCAGTTATCTCCTCTGAGAGTAATGAATTTCATTATACAGCCAGACCCTTAGTTGAATGAAGTGAAGGTGTCATTCGCAGGGTGGAAAGTAGATGCTTTCCGGAGGGCCGGGCGTGCTGATAAGCATACTTTTCCAATTAGTGAGGAAGGCATGCATAAACCACCTCACTCCTTGTTTTACTTAGTAAAGCCTCCAGAGGTTCAAACCAGCCTTTCGGCTGATGACCTAAACAACAACAACAATCATATTAAATTTTTTTCTGTTATATAATGGAGGTGTAAAAGACACTATTCAGAGTTATCTCCTCAGAGAGTAAGAAATTTAATTATAATGCCAGACAATGGAGTGAAGATGCCATTGTCAGTGTGAAATTTATGTAATTTTGCAGGCCAAATATATTACGTTAAAAAATTTTTTGTAATCTGTAAATTTGAAAATTTCAAAAAAATTTGATGGGTAGTTCCGAGCCCAGTTGGACCCGGAACAAAAATTTCAAAAATTGTTCGCGTAAATTGTTAAATAATTTTTGATACTAACGTAACCTATACTCTTTTTGAGTTTTAGATGGATTAAAATTTTTAATAAATAAATTGCTTTCGGGCCAGCCCAGTCAGTCACGAATCACATCTAGACATTATACAGTGTCAAAACCCAATGTTTTTAAAACCCAAAGTAATCGCTAATAACCAAGATGTTGATGCGACTAAAATAAAAATAAAATAAAATAAATAAATAAACTAAACTTGTGATTTTAATTTCAAACTTATAAAATCAGGTACTTAGTTTAATAGCTCTTGAGAAAAAGGTAAAACCGTTAACACTGATATCATCTTGACACGAATACATTTTTCATTAACTTGAACGGGAAATCCAACATTTTTTTCATGTAAGTTATCAAGTGATAAAATTGTATGGGCAATAATTAATTATTATATTTTATTTACGTTTTGAACAGTGTACAATTCGTGTGTACTGTTTTGCTAGCGAGACGCTAATATTAATAGCAATATTATGTTATAATATGCTAATATTATGTTATATATGCTAATATTATATATGAATTAAAAAAGCAATTAACACATTAATATTGTTATGATTATAAATAGTAAAGGTGTTTTTATACGGATTTAAACAATAAGACAATGGTTACCGGCGTACTTTTATGGCAGGTTTTAATTTACTAAACCTCTCAGGAATGGTCGGCCAGAGTCTGTACAAGACTACACCTCTTTTACAAATTATACATATCATCCTCATCTTGCGGCTGCTTATATTGTTCATAAATTGAACAGATTGCAAAGAACACATTTGGATTAAAAACTAGTCATTGCTACTAACCTACATATCTATATATACTGATTTTTTTTATCAATAAAAATCTGGTGTGAAACACTCACACAACTTTCTCTTGCCAATATAAATAATTAACAATAAACCTAACATTAGTAATAAAACATTAGAAATAAACAAACAACTAACCTCAAAAATATAACCATATTTCAATCATGAGTGAAACACGCAAAATGAAAATCGACCTCAGTTGGCTTAGAAATACGGAAAATCACTCTTTCTCTCTAAACTAGGCTCTGTAGAGAAAAATTCTCTTAATAAAAGTTGTAGATCTTTTAATTTTTTATATATTTAATTATATACACTTTTGTCGTAAAATGCATACTAAGGCCGAAATCTTAAAAAAATCGATTTTTCACACGTTTTCGTGAGAAAAAAACAGAACATCGCTAATTACCGCTAAACTAAGCGTTTTACAAAAAAAAGCTTGAAATAAAAGTTGTAGGTTTTCAAATTCTCTACAACTTTTATTATATAACATTTTGCGCTAAAATGCATATTAAAGCCGCAATCTTAAAAAGAAAATGTTTTTACGTGAAAACAGCCTTACCCAGAATTTCAGCAAACATGGCGCCTACCCTATCTTGTAGAGAATAAAAAGTTTAGTAAATGAGGCGATTTTTAAAAAAATCGTAGGACCAGTTTTTGAGAAAATCGCAAAAAAGTAAAAAATTACACGAATAAACTACTACTTCCGGTTGACCGATTTTGATGAAAATGTTCGTGTTGGGTCCGGTAGTGGTATGTAACTTAAGTTTTAAGTTTAAAGTCCGTACGATGTTCCGTTCTTGAGATATTCTGTTCACACACACACACACACACACACAGGCACACACACAGACCAATCGCTAAAAACATGTTTTTTGGGTTCAGGGGGTCTGAAAACGTATAGATCCGGTGAAAACTCGATTTCGAAAAATCGACATGAAACAATACTTTCCTTCCTATATTATATTCATATAGGCAAGAGAAAGTAAAAAAAGACGTTGAATAGAAAGCCCAAACATAATTCCTTTAAAAATTTTAATAGATAAAAATACATATTGTTTAAATTTTATCTTAAACTTACACTAAACATTTTTTGAAATTTTTTTAAAAAAGGTATTTTTTGCGATAATGAATTTTCATCGTATGAATAGGTGATGCCATATGGTCGTAAATGGTATACATAGTATTCAAATTCGTACATTAAATTTCCTTTCACATAATGGAATGAAATAGCGAGATCCGAACAGCAATCAAATCCCTAAAATCATAAAATTAAAAATTTTAATCAGATTAATTAAAAATTTAAAGAATAATTATTTATTGGTAACCGTAGTTATGTTATGATATTGAGTTTGAAAGTCCCTCTTTCCATTGGCGTATTTATTACATCTCTATAATATTTTATGAGTTTTTATAAACTCATGTGCCTGTTAATTAAAGAAGATTAATTTTCTAAGGAACGTGATAGGTTTATTAAGTTAATATTATCAATATTTTTTATAAATTAATTATTTATTTTGCTCATAACAGGCAGGTGGAGTGTTAAATTATTTGTATTCGATCTGCTAGTTCTAGGGCTACAAAAACTAGTTCTGTTTCTTATCGCATGGCCAGCTAATTAAATGATTGAAACATTTAAGAACAGAATAGGTAGAGGTTTAAGAGAAACTAGTCAAAGTTATCTGCTCTGAGAGTAATGAATTTCATTATACAGCCAGACCCTATGGTGAATGAAGTGAAGGTGGCATTTACGCAGGATGGAAAGCATTTTTCATAGGGCCTGCCATGCTGATAAGCATACTTTTCAACTCAGTGAGGAAGGTACCGTTAAACTACCTCACTCCTCGTTTTACTTAGTAAAGCCTCTAGCGTGACCAAACTCTAGCGTGTAAAGCCTCAAACCAGCCTTTCGGCCGCTGACCTAAACAACAACAGACTGTTAGAAAAGTATGTATTATTTATAAATACTATTAATTTAGAGTTTAGTTTTCCATTGAGTTTATATTTCTGCTACTTTAGTTTTTGTACTGTTCGCTGTGTTTGTAAACAGTGAAACTGAAACTGATAGAAGATAATTTAGACAATGTCGTGGAAAATACCACCTGATCGTTCGAAGATAAATGGCTAGGTTTCTTCAATTAAACATTACGGAAGGATCGTTGGAAGTTAAATTTAGTTTCAGATTCAGAAAAACGAGCGGGACTAAACACCAATATACGAGGTGTGGCTATTAAATAACGAGACTGACGTAAAAAAGTTTATTTTAATTTTATACATAATCACTTATTGCACCTTCAATATTCATTCCTTCTCCATCCCTACAACGCTCCACGCGAACTTTCCATTGTTGGAACAGTGCTGGAAGTCATCTTCTGTCAGCTCCTTCAGGACACGTGCCGCTTTCTCTTTTACAGCTTCCACAGACTCATATCTTGTCTCTTTTAATGCAGATTTCACCTTAGGGAACAGGTAGAAGTCACATGGTGCAAGATCTGGTGAATAAGGTGGATGTTCTAACACTAAGATGCTGTACTTGGCTAGGAACCTCTTGACAGATAACGTGGAATGAGCTGGCCATTGTCTTGGTAGAGAACCTATGATTTGTTCTTCCACATTTCTGGGTGTTTTTTCCTTACTCTTTGACGTAGTTTAGAAAGTACGTAGTTTAGTAATATTGATTAATTGTTTGACCTTCAGCTACCCCCAGTGAAGGTACACAATCCCATGGATATAAAAAAAAACAATCATCATTGCTTTAAATTTCGACTGGCTCATTCGAGCTTTTTTGGCTCTCGGTGAAGTTCGGCTCTTCCAGTGCATGGATTGGCGTTTCGTTTTCGGATCATAAGTAAAAAAACCACGTTTCATCACATGTTATTATCTTCTACCTGTTCCCTAAGGCGAAATCTTCATTAAAATGGACAAGATTTGATTCTGTGAAAACTGTAAAAGAGAAAGCGGCTAGTGTCCTGAAGGAGCTGACAGAAGATGACTTTCAGCACTGTTTCCAACAATAGAAAATTCGCATGGAGCGTTGTAGGGATAGAAAAGGAGTGCATATTGAAAGTGACAATAAGTGATTATGTATAAAACAAAAATAAAATTTTTTACAACGTCAGTCTCGTTATTTAATAGCCACACCTCGTATACATCAATAATAATGCCAACATATATATTACAGAACAATTACTAGATTTACCATAATATTAATATAAATCAATATCACAAAAAATCTGGCTGGGCGGGAAGGACTAACGTTGATGTATACAATTCTTCAACTTACGTTGAAAGTCGTGTTACAACAGAAAGTCATGGAATGGCAGTTGTCGGATCGTCGCTAGTGGGTGCGGTAAACAGTACGAGTTCGTATCTTATGATCTTGAAACTAGTCTTTAATCAGCTAGATGTCTTTTATTTACAGAAACACTCGTAAATAATTTTTTCAAATTTAGATGTATTTTTCTCAGCCACCAAAAAAGATTGAGGGCTGAAATTTTTATGAGTTATACAGCTTACCTTTTCTTTAAATTGAGAGTGTGGTTTTTAAAAAAAATATTAAATTTTGGAATGGAGAAAAATTATTTTTAACCTGAAGTTACATTTTTCAAAAAATTCTGAAAACTGAAATATTTAACTAAAAGAAAAGTTACACATTCAATAGGTGTAAGAGCGAGAGATCCTTAATTTAAAACGAACAATAAGGCTCTTTTACGTTGCGGTTGGTGAGTAAAGTGCACCATGATTAGCATTCAGTAAGATAGGTGTACATACTTCACTTAAGTAGCCTTATTACAAACAAAAGAAAACTTTTGTGGTCTGTGGATCTGAAACCAGTTTGATTTCATTGTGCAATTTGGCTAATGGTTTTTGTAATCACACCTAGTTTCCTTGTTATTGCAATACCATTAAACTTCACCTGTTCCATCAAACTCGTTCTACAATGCTTATTTGACAACTCGTGGTTTGAGGTCTGTTTTTGTTTTTTTTCTATTTTGTTTTAAATTTCGATTCTGCGTAATCAACAGTTGACCAAGCTGTGTATTCTGATACTTCTTCAAACGTACATCATTCTGGAGATGTTTTGTTGTTTCCAAGTGATGTTACTCGATATTATGCAAACAATTTCTCGTGTTCTCTCTGTCAGAGGCTTGGTAGAGCTGGACATGGCCGATACTTTGTTCTTCATCACATGTTTGAGACATTCAACTAACCCATTAGTATCCTTATTACAACTTCTAATGAATATTTTTTCTGGAAAAAAATGTTATAAATGATTTGCTTTTAAAAATTAATTGTGGCATTGTCTGAAACCAATACTTGTGGTTGACTGTAAAGGTTAAAAATTTCTTCCAGCATTTTTGTAGTAATTTCTGAAGTGGAGGGGAAGTTTTGAAAATTCTGATATCAAGGCACTTAGATTTAGCATCGACAAGCACCAAAAAAATGACATCCATTAAAAGCGCCAACGTAGTCAATGTAAACACGTTCAAAATTTTCCTGATATATGTCCCATGGGTGAACGGACACCATTTTCTGGGTTTGTTTTGACAAGAGCACAATCAGGATAAGCTCTTACTGACTATCCCAATCTACTACTTTACAATAACATTGAGCTCCTAAACTTTTTAAATCCTTTGTCTACTGATATCAGAAATCTGCCGAATATTATAAAGTTTAAGTAGGTAGTCAGTCTGTGGTTGATTAGCCAAGATAGACACCAGATCCACAAGGTTGCTGACTCCTTCTAATTCTTAAATGGTTTACTTGCCTACTTTTCGGTCAAAAAAACTGACTTCTTCCCTAACGGGAAGCACTCTTCAAGTCTACCTTAGAACATGGCTGTCCCATACTTGGGTAGGTTAATTTCTCCTCGCACCATTAATAATAACAATTATTATTTATGTAAAATGTTTCTCTTTTTTGTGTAATATGTTAATTTTTTCCTCGTAATGGCCAGTTTAAGACCACGTGAGGTGACTTTAAAAATTTCTGGAACTCTTTTTGGCACCCACATTCTCCACATTCGCTTACCGTAGGCTTTTCTTCTTTCTTCTGTCCACACCGGGTGGACAGAAGAAAGGATTTGTTTTTGTTCATCAAGGAAGCCCTAAAAGTTTGTAATTAGTTCTGTTCATTAAGTTTTCTAAGTTTATTCCGGTTCTCTCAATATTCTTTTTGACTTCTTTAAACTGTTTTCTGGGCTAAGCTCTTTCTGAATATCCTGAATATAATGAATTCTGAATATAATGAAGATCTGACACCTTAGGTCTATTGATTAGTGCCTTAAATACTTGTTTTTCAACTGTTGTCATCAATTTACGTATAATTTTAGTCTTCTTTTTCTAATCGTTTCCATTACCTAATCATTAATTTTCCTTGTACAGTTCTTCTGGACATTGTAACCTATATTGTTTGTCTACTATTTTCAGACCCATTGTCTTTCTGAGGATCTTTCTGTCAACTTTCTTTACTACTTTTAGACCAGCCTTCCCGGTAATTCTAAAGCACTCACTCGTGTACAGACACACAGGTTTTATCACAGTGTTTTAATGTCTAATCTTGGCTTAACTTGAGAATGCTTTCCTGTTATGAAAATGGTGAGTTCCTGGGAATGCTCTCGCCATCTTCCCACGTCTGGTTTTGTTCGCTTCCTTTTCGCTGGTTTTTCTCTACATCATTTTTCTCGTCAATTATTGAAAGTCCCTTGAGTGAGGGTCACCTTTTAAATCTTACAAACGTGTCTAAATTGAGATGTGACTTCACTATTTTTGTAAAAGTTCATATTTTTTATTGTTGAAACAGTTACAGCTGAGAAACCGGCCATGTGTTTGCTTACAGTAAGTGTTCAGAAAAAGGATTTTTAGGAAAAATGCAAATTACTCGTGAAAGTTATCATTGGAGGAATTTTTTAGAATTTTAGTGATTTTTTTAATGATTAAAAATATAATAAATATAATTTTAATTTAATAAAGTTACATACCTTAGGAATAGGGTAATAATGATATCTCTTGTACCAAAAAGGATTTGGATGTCCAATTGTCAAATGATGCTTGGGTATAAATGGAAAGAATCGGCCTCGATTAAATTTATCTCTTGAATCCACTGCTTTAACTTTCACACTTTGCAAACAATGGCCTGAACAATAACAATAATAAAAGGAATATCAATTCATGGAAATGAAAAATACAGGTATCAAACGAGGCAAATGAGACAAATTTAAAAGTTGAATTACGCGCCACCGGTTGATGCGGGGGATAAGGAAGTGGTCTTAATCGACGCGCGCAACGTTCGGGTTTAGCTGTCACAGTGGAACGTTTAGCGAGACCACAGTGTACTTTTGCGATCGAAGCTTATTTTAAAGGGGTAGTCAACCCAGAAAATAAAATCAAAACTACAAGCTATAATTTATCAGTATATATTTTAAATGAAAAGTAATTTACTAGTAATGATCTACCACTTGAACCAGGCCAAAAAATTAATTACAGCCCCTAATATAAGGGTGGGGGTGGAAAATCAGGCTTTTACGGGGAATCAAATATCTCAGGAACCAAGAAAGATATCAATATAATTCTTGTGCCAAAAAATATAGAAAATTGCTGTCTATTATCTGTTATATGCTGTTATGCTGTTATATGCTGTTTATGTTATTATATGTTGTATGCTCTTGTATGTAGTTTTTCTTACAAGAAATTAATCAAAGAAAACCATATTTTCACAAAATTATATTTTATGTATTCACAAATTATGTTTTAACTAAATCCGTACCAAGTTTTTTGTAATAATCAATCAACAGATAACAGAGCAAGAAATTATGAACATTTAAAAAAAATCATCCAAATATCTCCAATACAAACCAAAATATTCAATTCCCAAAAATGTACAATCATGCAAAAACACATTTTCGGAAAACTTAAAGTTAAAGAAATAATTTCCTTGCTAGTGAGCTTTATTTTTTTTATAAAATATCTGATCGTTATGTAAACATTATAGGTTTTTTTTATATATTTAACGTCGCATCAACTGCAATGGTCATTAGCGACGACGTTGGGGTGGAACTTTATGCGATGTAGGATGAAATGATTTTTTTTTGTAACGTATAAAAAAATGCCATGCCTGAGTGGGATTCGAACCCAGGACCGCATGATGAAAGGCGATTATAGGCATGAAAGGCATGATTATAGGTTTGTTTATTTACAAAATAAACCTACAGTAACTAGTAGATTTCTGATTTATAAACATTTCATATAAAAAATCTAATCAACCCACCGGGTTGGTCTAGAGGTAAAGTCGTCGCCAAAATCAGCTGTTTAACAGCTGATTTTCTCAGACTATGGTTTCTGGTTCAAATCCTAGTAAAGGTAGTTACTTTTATACGGATTTGAATACTAGACAGTGGCTGCCGGTGTACTTTGATGGTTGGGGTTCAATTAACCATACTCTCTCAGGAGTGGTCGACCTGGGTCAGTACAAGACTACACCTCATTTACACGTCATACACATCATCCTCATCTCATTGGGTCATGGGGTTGCTTATTGTTCTCAATTGAACAGATTGTAACGTACACATATTAAGAGTAAAAAAAAAATCTAATAAACCGTTGCTATGTCGACAAAATATGTATATTTTTTGTAATCCCTAGTTTGTGTACGTTGCAATCTGTTCAATTCAGAACAATAAGCAACCCCATGACCCAATGAGATGAGGATGATATGGATGACATGTAAATGAGGTGTAGTCTTGTACAGAAAATATTGTTGCTGTTAAATGTACATTTATAACAAATGTTTTTATACCTTTTGCCAACGAAAATTTTTTTTAAACAAAATCGAAATTAAAAAAAAATCATCTTCTTGAGTTGACCCCCCTTAAGAATGGTGATTCCTACACTGCAACCCTTTGGAAGTTTATTCTCAGTGCAATATTCACCACTAAAGAGATACCTGAGTGTTAACGCGTTAAAAAAGTGGATAAAGAAATTCCGTGAAACAGGTTCTGCCCTTAACCAACCTATTTCGGAACCCATGCCAATTGCTGCAATCGACATATTTTGGTGCGCTATAACCGCTAGTGGTAAAATTTGCTCGTTTTTCTTTTAAAATCAAAATGTTCAAGCTGTAACTGTCAATTCCGGACGATACGGGAACGTGATTGACAATTTGTTTGCTCCTATTGAGGAAAGTTATGACCTATTTAACAAAAACACTTGATCTCAACAATATCGGGCTGCAGCCCATACTGACAAGGAGTCGATGGATACGGTACGAGCACGTTTTCCCCAAAAAATGATATCAAGGTTTAGAAACATACGCTGGCCTCCAAAGTCCCCCAACCTCACTCCATACGGTATTTATCATGAGGGGCTATCTAAACCCAAAAGTATGTTCCTACAAACCACAAAAAATAAGAGCCCTGAATAAAAATATTCAACGTGAATATTGAAATAGTAACGAGTCTGTGGAAGCTGTAAAAGAGAAAGCGGCACGTGTCCTGAAGGAGCTCACAGAAGATGTCTTCCAGCACTGTTTTCAACACTGGAAAATTCGCATGGAGCGTTGTAGGGATAGAGAAGGAGTGTACATATTAAAGGTGACAATAAGTGATTATGTATAAAATTAAAATTAAATTTTTTTACGTCCGTCTCGTTATTTAATAGCCACACCTCGTAAAATGTAAATGTGTCTCGCATAGGCCTAAGTCTGTTTGCGTTCCACAGACAGACCGACAAAGAACTACACGTTAGAGTATTAGTGCTCATATTGTTTTACAAAATACTGTGTAAATTGTGTTAGCTATGGGATAATTATTGTATGTAATGTTATATGCAAAAATATTATTATTGAATTACCAATTTCACTTACCAATTTCAACATCTTCGTTGCCATAAGCACTATGTCTCTGACATGTATTTTCGTTTGAACTTTGATTGAAATTTAAGGCAACTGTAACCAGACGTTTAACGGCTTCTTTACTCAATACATATCCTAGAACATGATAACATAACATTTAGTTTTGCCCACCCAAAGAAAATTTAAAAAATAATAAAAATTCTGGTGTGAAACACTCACAGACTTTGCAAATATTGAACAATATAACCTAACATTAGTAATAAAACATTAGAAACAAATAAAAAAACTATAACCTAATCTTAATCATGAGTGAATAATGCAAAATGAAAACCAACCTTAGTTTGGCTTAATAATACAGAAAACCACTCCTTGACGATTTGACGCTAAACTAGGCTCTGTAGAGAAAAATTCTTAAATAAAAATTGTAGGTTTTTTAACTTTCTATAAATTTGATTATTTATACTTTTGTCGTAAATGCATACTAAGTCCGAAATCTTAAAGATTTTTTAGATTTTCATGACGTTTTGATTTTAGATTTCCATTGCGTTGGCCTGCTGGTTAACTGGCGTGACCTTCACGCGGCGTCAGTCTGCCAGTCATAGCGTCACGCAGCAGAAAGCACAGTGCGTGATTTTCTTTATAGAGACGCGTTCAGTTATTACAGTTCAGCATAATTTTCGTAAAATGAGGACTTCCTGAAAAATGTCGTGTTATCAGATGAGGCGAATTTCCACATTAGTGGACAAGTAAATTGACATTATTGCAGAATTTGGGGGGTCAGAGCCACCTCGTGAAATTATCAAAATCAGCGTGACTCACCCAAACTTAATATTTGGTACGGACTTATGCGTGACCGCGTCGTTAGCCCGTTCATATTCGCCGAAAAAACAATTAACGGAACTCATTACTGTGATGTGTTAGAGCAGTACTCCTTACCACGGATTGTCGATATTGAAGAACAAAAAGGATTAATTTTCTTTCAGCAAGACGGCGCTCCACCGCATTACAACTGTGTCGTGCTGCATTAAACATTGCAGCAAGACGGCGCTCCACCGCATTACAACTGTCGTGCTGCATTAAACATTCGTTTTCCAGGCCGGTGGATCGGAAGAACAGGCCCGATCCCGTGGCCACCAAGGAGCCCAGACATTACACCGCTAGATTTCTTTTTTTGCATGATGAAAACATTGTTTACTCGGAGAAAATCCGTGACATTAAACACCAACGAGAGAGGATTGTTGCAGTAGTAGCAGCAATAACACCCGATATGCTGGCAAGTACGTGGGAAGAAGTGGATTACAGTTTGGACGTATGCAGGGCAACGAATGGTGCACATATCGAAGTTTATTAAATATATACAAAAAAACTTGAAAAATTTCTCATCCAGAGTGTATTATCATGTAAGTTTTTCTTTTAATTAAAGTTATTTAAATAACTCTTGAAATCAAGGAATTCTTTTATAAAGACTCTGTATAGTAAACGAGGCGATTTTTAAAAAAATCGTAGGAGCCGTTTTTGAGAAAAGCGCAAAAAAGTAAAAAATTAAACGAAAAAATTACCTACTACTTCCGGCTGACCGATTTTGATGAATATGTTTGTGTTTGGTCCTCTAGTAGTACCTAACTTAAGTTTCAGGTTTCAACTTTGTACGATGTTCCGTTCTTGAGATATTTTGTTCACACACACGCACACACCAATCGCTAAAAGCATGAGTTCAGGGGCTCTGAAAACGTGTAGGCTATATCCAGTGAAAACTCGATTTGAAAATCGACGTGAAAACAATACTTTCCTTTCTATATATTCATACAGGCAAGAGAAAGTAAAAAATAACTCAAAATAAACAAACACCCAAAACATCCCAAGCGAATGTTAAGAAAATTGTTTAAAAATTAGAAGATGAAACACAATGTGTCCGGAAAAATACAACAAATATTTATTCAAGAAAATTTTATTTGTGCGTGCAAGCTCATACCATAAACTACCTTTTTACATAGTTTGCACCTTTGTTCAGCCAATACCGAATCAAGAATGGTAGAGAACCCTTGTGAATGTTAAAAAATAACATTAATAATAAACTCATCTATTTGGTGTTAAAGAAGGTATGAATGTTACACAGAAGTACGCAGTTTTTGTTATTGACACTCCACTCTTCCCTCATTAATTATTTTAGTCTACTTATTTAGAGAAGAACTTTTCTGAATTTCAAGGAAGAAAATCGTGTATTGTGTCTTCAAAATCAATTTCTGCCAAAGTGTCATGTTCAATACTCATCAAACTTAAATTATTTAAGAGTGGTTGTGCCATGCAATTTTGTAACTCATATTTTATTAGCTTCAGCTTCAAAAATGTACGTTCTACAGATGCACTGGTCACAAATAATTGAATAAAATTCTTGTAGCAATTTCAATATTGGGAAATGATGAAATATTTTCATCATGTAACTGAACAAGATATGAGTATCATCTCAATCGTATTCTTAGAAAGATTTTATATTTATTTTTAGATATGCAGCAAAATGGTGACATTCAGATATTTGCTCTGCAGTAATCAAGTCTCCACTACAAAAATTTCCAAAGTTTTCACAATATTTTAAAATGTCCATACCTTGACATTTTTTAGAAATGAATGTATGGTTTCGGCAAGCCTTTGATGTACTATTTCAGAGCAAGCTGCAGGTTAACGCATTGCCCAATATGATAATACTTCATTGGATAACGATTAAAATGATTTTGGTTTAAATCATTAAAATGAAGCAATGAAACCTAAAACTGATATATTTGGGGAAAAAACAATTATTATATAATTCTTGATTGGTGTGATTGTGGTTTTCTATATTTCAAGGCCTCAGAGGACGCTTATAGTGAGCCGGTGAAGATTGAGATGTATGTGTCGTTGTAGGTCACTGAAACAGCAAGGTGAATCAATGCCATTGAGCGTTGTGGGTAGGCGTATATTGGCAGGCAGGGGTAGAGGTGTAGCTCATAGCTTACAAGGAGATCTAGCGAGTGACTTTTAAAAACAAACCATTATGATTTTAACTCTCCGCTCACAGGTAGAAATTTTATTACTATGGGTTGAGATAACGTCAATGTTGCTTTTCACCTCATTTCACACTTGTGTTGTTGTTTAGGTCATAAGCCAAAAGGCTGGTTTGAACCTGTTGAGGTTTTACTAAGTAAAACGAGGAGTGAAGTGGTTTACCATTGCCTTCCTCACTGAGTGGAAAAGTACACTTATCAGCATGCCGGGCCCTCTGAAAAGCACATATTTTCCGCTCTGTAAATGACACCTTCACATCATTCACCACAGGGTCTGGCTGTATAATGAAATTCATTACTTTCAGAGGAGATAACTCTGATTAGTGTCTTTTACACCTCTACCTCGTCTGTTCTTAAATGATTCAGTCATTTAATTGGCTGAACATGTGAAAAGAAACAGAACTATTTATTTTAGCCCTGCAACGAACAGATTGAGTGTAAATAATTTGACACTCCACCTGTCTGTTATGGGCAGATTTCACACTTATCACAGTACAAATTTAGATCACAAAAAGTTAAGATCAGCTTCTTTACAGACAGCAAGTAACTTACAGAACTGCAATCACCGGTCCTGGTAATCCTCATGAAGAGCATGGAAAAGTAAGAGTGGAAGAACGTGGAAGAGTAAAGATGGATGGTAAGCTTAAATTTTAAATCTTGAAGAATTCTTTGTGTGTTTTTCATGTTATGTTTTGTTCAGAAAAAGTTTTTATAGTCAATTAGCTAGAACTAGCTACAAATCTTTTGTAGGGTTACATCATTAATAATAATAATTATAATAATTTATTTATTCCCATAATATTACTCATTACATAAAAAATAAATTACGATAATACAAAATTTCTTACAGTAAACTACTATCCTATTACGCTAGAGGTGGTGGAAATTATCCCATCCAACTATGGACAAAACCATGTACTAGGATGGGTTGGAAACTTTTAAATAAATATCAAAAAACTAAAGTATTAACTATTAGCAGTAGCATTCAAAATCTACTATACTTGCTTAATACACTAACTTAACTAACTAACTTAACCAATACTTTGCTATGTACTAAGATTTCGATTGTATCAATTATGATAAATTACATTTTAATAATGATTAAACTTACACTATTTTTAATAAAATAAAGATAATTTAATACAACCTAAAATTCATTACTTCATTTAAAAACAAAAAATTAAAAACAATAAAACAAATAAAAAAATATACTATTTTATTTTCCTTTTGTCTCTTTAGTTACCTCAACATTACGAATCAACCATGACTGACCAGACTTTTGTGCAATTGCAATGCTTCCTGTTGTTTCAAAATATTAATTTAAGTTTCATGGATGTTATCACGTTGGTAATGGCACACCTGGAAGAAACTTAGGACGAAATGCTTCATGAACTTCAGTGTCATTTTTATGATGTTTCCATCATACTTGCAGCAGGTAAACCCGTTGTTCTTCCATACACATTTTAAGACACTGCAAAATAATACTATCCAAAGTTTACAAAGAGATAAACCATGTTATGCGGGCTGCTGCCAACTTATTGAAAAAATTATTCCATTCCAATGGTAAAGTGTCATATATGTCCACCGGTATTTTTTTTTTTTTTTTACTTTTCACCGACAATACATTTAAGTAATGAAATTTTCAATTATGTAAGAAAGAATAAAATTAAATATATGGTGTAGATTTCAAAGGAAAAATATTGTTACTTTTTGGAAGTTCTTACCTGCTCCACCACTCATATAACCTTGCTTCACAAATGGTTTAAAACGACAGCCAAAATAGTAACCTTTAGAACTATCATATTTTGATAATAAGTAACGCAGATTTTCAACAATTATGTACCTGCAAGAAAATAATTGCTTATTAAAATACTAGCTGCCCATCCCGGTTTCACCCGGGTATAAATTTATTTTATTACTACATAAATAAGAAATTGGAATAATTTTTTAGGTGCACTATCGATAACACCTCCACCCAGTTTCAGTCAATTACCTCGTCCAGAACTTATAAACAAAAAATATATCTCCCCTGAGTTTCAGCTAACTACCTTGTCTGGAAGTTAATAAACAGAAAATATCGGTTAAAGTGTGAACACCCTTTTCAACCCCTTAACAGTGGAAAACCATTATGTTAGCTTTTCTATTTACCCTAAAGGGTATTAATTTTAGCTTTCTAGCTATTGTACCAGTAAGAGAATTAGTGAGTCAATCAACAAGTCAGGGCTTTTCCATTTAAACATACAGAAATTATAGTGTAGATTTCCAGAAGGAAAACATGCATTAAAGAATATTAAAGTTCCTATTAGATCAAAAGTTAGATAATCAAAATAGAGACACTTTTAGAAGTGCTTAAGCAATATAATACCACAGTAAGGCAGTAATGATAAAGATATCCAAAAAAGTCATCTACAAGGAATTGGAGGCCATCTCAGACACTTTGCGCAAGAGAGACTATCCCATTCAAAATGGTTTGTACCGATGGCAGCAGTTATATAAAAGAAACAGTTATATAAAAGGGACTCATCATATTGTTACTTAAGAAAATATTCTAATAAGTTTAGTTTCAGTATTGTAATATTGTACTGTATTCTAGAAATGGTTGAGGAAACAGATTTTTATTGTAACAAATCGTGTATTGTATGGGGTGGAGTGTATCAAAACAAAGTTAATGGATTGTAATAAATGAAATATTTTAAATAGGAGTTCTCAGAAATTGGAACTAGTAGAAACATTATTTTTATTCTACAATTTTATTTTAGAGTTTAATAACGGCATATTCTATACTTTCTTATCAAAGTTTCATGGGTGCAGTTTAAAAAAGAAATCAAAAAAGTTATATCCTCTCACTGAGGAATGATCAAATATCTTGTGGCGCAAGAAAAGAATCTTCCATTATTTTGTTTAATTCTATTTATGACTCTGAGGTTTGTCTCTCCAGACCACTTTCGTCAACTGGTTCAATTCCCAGGTGGCCAACTTCTATGCAGAGGATTTAAAGTAGCTAGTGCACTATTATGAAAAGTGCTTAGAAGTGAGTGGAGATTATTTTGAAAAGTGAAGTAGGGTTATAAATAAATTATTAAAATTTTTGTTATGTATATTTATTTATGGAAATCCATACAGGAGACTCCACAAAAGAGTATATATAACATGTAAAGATAAACTGATAAACTTAAATTTTAACAATATGTTAAATTAACTTCCTTACTTCAATGAACTTGTCATCCAATCATTTGTATTAAAGAACACACAATTTGCCTACATGTTTAAATAGAAGTTTACATATTTTTCAACAAAAACTATTTAGAAAGGAATTCGTGTACACAGTAAAATGTTTTATCAATCAAGTATCTTTTTAGCTTTTTTCAACAAACTTAAACCCCCACAACTTTTTAAAGCTTGTGGCAATTTATTCATGTATTTTATTCTTGCATAAGTAGGTTTTTGTTCAAATAATTTAGTGTCGTGATTAGCAACATAGTAATCAGTTCTGTTTCTTGTGTAGTGGTTGTGGACATTAAAATTCTGCAAAATGTATTTTGCTTAATGTTCATTATTACTTCAAAGATGTACAAAGAAGGAACTGTAAACATTTGAAGGTCCTTAAATAATGATATTTACTCTAAAAATACACCAAATAAATTTTCTCTGTACTTTTAAAACTCTTTCCATGTTACTCTGTGATGAATTACCCAAAACTACTGTGGCATATCAGGTATGAGATAAATTAAACAATGATAAGCTGCTATTAAAAATTGTTTATCATTAATCTGAAAATTTGTTTTAATAAAAATACCCCAGACAACATTTTACCACAGATTTAATGCATTCTGCACCCTATATTCAATCCTATTATAAAAAGTTTCACTGGCCTGTTACAACTGCTATAACGCTTGTTTTATTAATTTTTTTTATGTAATCCTACTTCCTACTGATATGTTTCAGTACATCCACCATCATATAACAGTATATAAAAAACTAAACTTTGTAAAAAAAATGTATTAAAATTTACAGAAGATTGTGTATTTTCAGTCATTTGTATAGAAAACTGTTTAATTATGCTTTTAACCATGCATGTGGTTATCAGAATATACATTTTTCTCTACATAGACCATGTTTAGAGACAATTACTGATTTTCTGTACTTTTAAGGTCCAAAGTAACCATGTTTATTGGTTAAAATCAATAATCAATAAATAAAAAATCTGGTGTGAAACACACACAACTTTCTCTTGCCAATGCAAATAATTAACAATAAACCTAACATTAGTAATAAAACATTAGAAATAAACAAAAAAAAACTAACCTCAATAAACATAATCTAATTTTCATCATGAGTGAAAGACGCAAAATGAAAATCAACCTCAGTTTAGCTTAAAAATACGGAAAATCACTCTTTCACGCTAAACTAGACTCTGTAGAGAAAACCGCTATAAATAAAAGTTGTAGATCTTTTAATTTCCTAAAAATTTTATTATATACTTTTTTGTCGTAAAATGCATAATAAGGCTGAAATCTGTAAAAATCTATTTTTTACACGTTTTCGTGAGAAAAAACAGAAAATCGCTAATTATTATCGCTAAACTAAGCGTTATACTCGTACAAATAAATATTTGAAATAAAAGTTGTAGGTTTTAAAATTCTCTACAATTTTTATTATACACATTTTTGCGCTAAAATGCATATTAAAGTTACAATCTTAAAAAAACTGTTTTTTTATGAAAAAACAACCTCCCCAAGAATTTCAGCACCCTATGGCGATTACCTTATCTTGAAGAGAACAACAAATTTAATAAATGATGCGATTTTTATAAAATCGTAGGAGCCGTTTTTGAGAAAATCGCAAAGAAGTAAAAAATTACACGAATAAACTACTACTTCCGGTTGACCGATTTTTGATGAAAATGTTCGTGTCGGATCCTCTAGTGGTATCTAACTTAAGTTTCAAAAGTTTCAAGTTTTTACGTTGTTCCGTTCTTGAGATATTCTGTTCACACACACACACACACACACACACACACACACACACACACACACACACACACACACACACACACACACACACACACAATCGCTAAAAGCATGTTTTTTGAATTCAGAGGGTCTGAAAACGTGTAGATCCGGTGAAAACTCGATTTCGAAAAATCGACTTGAAAACAATACTTTCCTTCCTATATATTCATATGGGCAAGAGAAAGTAGTCATTCAAAAAAATCAGTCATTCACTTTTTATGTGTTCTTGTCTACTGTAAATGAGATTCCCTTGATAACATTTAAAAAAATATGGTGTGAAACACTCACACAACTTTCTCTTGCCAATGCAAACAATTAACAGTATAACCTAACATTAGTAATAAAACATTAGAAATAAACAAAAAAATAACCTCTTAAAATATAACCTTATTTTAATCATGACTGAAAGACGCAAAATGAAAATCGAACTCAGTTCGGCTTCAAAATACGGAAAATCACTCTTTCACACTAAACTAGGCTCTGTAGAGAAAAATGCTTTAAATAGCCTAAAAGTTGTAGAACTTTTTATTTCCTATAAAATTAACCATATACACTTTTGTCGTAAAATGCATACTAAGGCCGAAATCTTAAAAAAATCGTCTTCACACGTTTTCGTGAGAAAAAAACAGAAAATCGCTAATTACTGCTAAACTAAGCGTTATACAAAAAAATGTTTGAAAAAAGAGTTGTAGGTTTTTAAATTCTCTACAACTTTTATAATATAAGTTTTTGCGGTGAAATTTATAATGAAGCCGTAATCTTAAAAAAACTATTTCTTTACGTAAAAACAGCCTCATCGAGAATTTCAGCAAACATGGCGCCTACCCTATCTTGTAGAGCATAAAAAAATTAATAAATCAGGCGATTTTTAAAAAAATCGTAGGACAAGTTTTTGAGAAAATCGCAAAAAAGTGAAAAATTACACGAATAAACTACTACTTCCGGTTGACCGATTTTGATGAAAATGTTCGTGTCGGGTCCGGTAGTGATATGTAACTTTTTCAAGTTTCAAGTTCGTACGATGTTCCGTTCTTGAGATATTCTGTTCCCACACACACACACACACACACACACAGACACACACACACAGACCAATCGCTAAAAACATGTTGTTTGGGTTCAGGGGGTCTGAAAACGTATAGATCCGGTGAAAACTCGATTTCGAAAAATCGACATGAAAACAATACTTTCCTTCCTATATATTCATATAGGCAAGACAAAGTAATAAACTAATCTGTACAAAAAGAATGAAAAACTATCTTGGAAATCGAAACATATGAGATATTCCTTGTATACAAACATTTAAGTAAACAGAGGCAAGAAATTGTAAATTTTAAAATGATTAAAATAATATTAACTGCTGCTACAATCTGCACAGAATATGAATCTAGTTAAATTTGAATAATTAATTAGTTTTATACGAAAAACTGAATATACATCATCTTCTGTACATTTTAATACAAATCACTGCAAATTTTAGTATCAATTTTGTGTTCTCTGATGATTGTGTATCTACCAAAACATGTCTAATGAAAGTAGGACAAGTGATATAGCGCTGTCAAAACATTCACTTGCATTGTTTGGTTTGTGTAAAAATCGAATAATTTACAGTAAATGAAAAATCTGGTGTGAAACATTCACACAACTTTCTCTTGCCAATGCAAATAATTAACAATAAACCTAACATTAGTAATAAAACATTAGAAATAAACAAATAACTAACCTCAATAAAAATAACCTAATGTTAATCATGAGTGAAAGACGCAAAATGAAAATCAACCTCAGTTTGGCTTAAAAATACGGAAATTCACTCTTTCACACTTAACTACTCTCTGTAGAGAAATATGCTCTAAATAAAAGTTGTAGATCTTTTAATTTCGTAAAAATTTGATTATATACTACACTTTTGTCATAAAATGCATACTAAGGCCGAAATCTTAAAAAAAATCGATTTTTCACACGTTTTCGTGAGAAAAAACAGAAAATCGCTAATTACCGCTAAACTAAGCGTTATACAAAAAAATATTTGAAATAAAACTTGTAGAATTTTAAATTCTCTACATTTTTTAATATATCAATTTTTGTGCTATAATACATATTAAAGCCGTAATCTTAAAAAAACACTTTTTTACGTGAAAACAGCCTCACCCAGAATTTCAGCAAACATGCCGCTACCCTACTTGTAGAGAATAAAAAATTTTAGGACCAGTTTTTGAGAAAATCGCAAAAAAGTGAAAAATGACACGAATAAACTACTACTTCCGGTTGACCGATTTTGATGAAAATGTTCGTGTCGGGTCCGGTAGTGGTATGTAACTTAAGTTTCAAGTTCATATGATGTTCCATTCTTGAGATATTTTGTATACACACACACAGACCAATCGCTAAAAACATGTTTTCTGGGTTCAGGGGGTCTGAAAACGTGTAGATCCGGTGACAACTCGATTTCGAAAAATTGAAATGAAAACAATACTTTCCTTCCTATATATTCATATAGGCAAGAGAAAGTAAAAATAGTTGTAAAAAAATGAAAACCAACAATAACAGATATTTTAACAAATAATTATTTTTTAAGACCAAACGGTCTTACTTAACGAAAATATCCCTGGTAATTTTAGGAGAACACCAAGACCTTATTTACCGAATAGGTATAATAGAATAAGATACTTACGTGTCATCATCAGCTTTCAACACCCAGTCAAATTCATTTCGATGATGTTCATATACATACTTAAAAGCTTCTTTAGTTTTACCCCACAAATAAGCCCTACCTTCGGGAACTGGCAGACGTACGATCGGCACAGAATCTTCTACAAAACAAACAAAATATTTACCTTTGTTTACGAACAATATTCTAAAAAAATCTGGTGAGAAACACTCACACAACTTTCTCTTGCCAATGCAAATAATTAACAATATACCAAACATTAGTAATAAAACATTAGAAATAAACAAAAAAAACTAACCTCAAAAAACATAACCTAATTTTAATCATGAGTGAAAGACGCAAAATGAAAATCAACCTCAGTTTGGCTCAGAAATACGGAAAATCACTCTTTCACGCTAAACTAGGCTCTTTAGAGAAAAATGCTTAAAATAAAAGTTGTAGATCTTTTAAATAACTATAAATTTGATTTTATACTACTTTTTTGTCAAAAAATGCATACTAAGGAGGAAATCTTAAAAAAATCGATTTTTCACACGTTTTCGTGAGAAAAAACAGAAAATCGCTAATTACCGCTAAACTAAGCGTTATACAAACAAATTTTTGAAATAAAAGTTGTAGAATTTTAAATTCTCTACATTTTTTATTATATACATTTTCGCGCTATAATACAAATTAAAGCCGTAATCTAAAAAAAACACTTTTTTACGTGAAAACAGCCTCACCAAGAATTTCAGCAAACATGGCGCCTACCCTATCTTGTAGAGCATAAAATTTTTAGTAAACCAGGCGATTTAAAAAAAAAATCGTAGGACCAGTTTTTGAGAAAATCGCAAAAAAGTGAAAAATGACACGAATAAACTACTACTTTCGGTTGACCGCTTTTGATGAAAATGTTCGTGTCGGGTCCGGTAGTGGTATGTAACTTAAGTTTCAAGTTTCAAGTTCGTACGATGTTCCGTTCTTGAGATATTCACACACAGACACATAGACACACACACAGACCAATCGCTAAAAACATGTTTTTTGGGTTCAGGAGGTCTGAAAACGTATAGATCCGGTGAAAACTCGATTTCGAAAAATCGACATGAAAATAATACTTTCCTTCCTATATTATTCATATAGGCAAGAGAAAGTAAAGTCTTAAAAAACAAGCAGAGAAAGCTGGACTACAGTTCTCTTTGGAGACAATTAAATACATAACGGACATCAAAACAGGCCCGCATCATCTGAAGATACATTACGGAAAGATAGCGAATGTTGAGAGCTTTAAGTACCTTGGGGAGAGAATAAAATCCAAGACACGCAAAAAGGAAGCGAACAAGAACAGACGCGAAACATGGCTGGTTGTAACGGTTGTCCCTTTCTAAATGACCCTGCTATAATAACCACGATTTATTTAGGCGAGTGGGAGTTTTCTGTGTACTTCGCCACTTCCTCACCTCGCCGATCCCACAAATCGAGCAATTTCTCCTCTCCTACTGTTCCTCTTGACTTGAAACTTGTACCTTTTTTTACTTTCTCTTGCCTATATGAATATATAGGAAGGAAAGTATTGTTTTCATGTCGATTTTTCGAAATCAAGTTTTCACCGGATCTATAAGTTTTCAGACCCCCTGAACCCAAAAAAAACATGTTTTTAGCGATTGGTCTCTCTGTGTGTGTGTGTGTGTGTGTGTGTGCGCGTGCGCGCGCGTGTGTGTGTGTGTGTGTGTGCGTGTGTGTGCGTGTGTGTGCGTGTGTGTGTGTGTGTGTGTGTGTGTGTGTGTGTGTGTGTGTGTGTATACAAAATATCTCAAGAACGGAACATCGCACGAACTTGAAACTTGAAACTTAAGTTACATACCACTACCGGACCCGACACGAACATTTTCATCAAAATCGGTCAACCGGAAGTAGTAGTTTATCCGTGTAATTTTTCACTTTTTTGCGATTTTCTCAAAAACTGGTCTTACGTTTTTTTAAAAATCGCCTCATTTACTAAACTTTTTATTCTCTACAAGATAGGGTAAGCGCCATGTTTGCTGAAATTCTGGGTAAGGCTGTTTTTACGTAAAAACATTTTCTTTTTAAGATTTCGGCTTTAATATGCATTTTAGCGCAAAACGTTATATAATAAAAGTTGTAGAGAATGTAAAATTCTACAACTTTTATTTCAAACATTATTTTGTATAACGCTTCGTTTAGCGGTAATTAGCGATTTTCTGTTTTTTTCTCACGAAAACGTGTGAAAAATTTGATTTTTTTAAGATTTCGGCCTTAGAATGCATTTACGACAAAAGTAAGTTAATAAAATTTGTAGAAAATTAAAAGATCTACAACTTTTATTTAAAGCTTTTTTTTGTACAGTGCCTAGTTTAGCGTGTAGGAGCGATTTTCCGTACTTTAAGCCAAACTGAGGTCGATTTTAATTTTGCGTATTTCACTAATGTTTTTTGAGGTTAGTTTTTTGTTTATTTCTAATATTTTATTACTAATGTTAAGTTTATTGTTAATTATTTGCATTAGCAAGAGAAAGTTGTGTGAGTGTTTCACACCAGATTTTTTTAAAGTTTACTTCACCCTTTACACGCTCAACAAATGTACTCCGCCTATAATATATCTGATATACAGCAAGTAATAGTTTATTATATTTGCAACGTGTGCGTTAACAAGAATTCAAATTAAAAAAAGAAAAATTTCAAACTTTTCTATTTTCGTATTTAAAAATTAGGTTATAGTATTTGATAGTAGAGAACAACTACTGCACGTATGTTTTATTACCTGTATAACTACGCATGCGCTCAAAGGTCTTTACCATTATAATCCAAATCTGAAAACATACAGTCGTTATCTTGCTTGTTAGTTTACTGCATGCATATAAGCTTGCTCACAACAATGAGTAAAATTAAAGACAATGTTATTGGAACGGCGCGTATGGGTTGTGCGAGTGAGAGCGTTATGCATTCTCTCACTCCCACGGCTAGGGGACATTAGTTCATCTGAATACTGCACATCCCGTAAAAACTTTATTTCGTAAAATCGACATGTAAAAAATACGTTCGTTTCCTATATATTCATAAAGGGGAAGCGTACGTAAAAAAAATCTGGTGTGAAACACTCACACAACTTTCTCTTGCCAATGCAAATAATTAATAATTAACCTAACATTATTAATAAAATATTAGAAATAAACAAAAACTAACCTCAAAAACATAACCTTATTTTAATCATGAGTGAATGACGTAAAATGAAAATCGAACTCAATTTGGCTTAAAAAAACGGAAAAACACACTTTCACGCTAAACTAGGCTCTGTAGAGAAAAATTCTCTAAATAAAAGTTGTAGATCTCTTAATTTTCTATAAATTTTATTATAAACACTACTATTCGAGTTTTCACCGGATCTACACGTTTTCAGACCCCCTGAACCCAAAAAACATGTTTTTAGTGATAGACGGAGTAGTGGGATTATAATGGTATTTATTATATACACTTTTGTCGTAAAGTGCATATAGGGTACTAAGGCCGAAATCTTAAAAAAATCAATTTTTCACACGTTTTCGTGAGAAAAAATAGAAAATCGCTAATTACCGCTAAACTAAGCGTTATACAAAAACATGCTTAAAATAAAAGTTGTAGGTTTTTAAATTCTCTACAACTTTTATTATATACATTTTTGCTCTAAAATTAATATTAAAGCCGTAATCTTAAAAAAACACTTTTTTTACGTAAAAACACCCTCACCAAGAATTTCAGCAAACATGGCGCCTACCCTATCTTTTAGAGAATAAAAAATTGAGTAAATGAGGCGATTTTATAAAAACATCGCAGGACCAGTTTTTGAGAAAATCGCAAAAAGTGAAAAATTATACGAATAAACTACTACTTCCGGTTGACCGATTTTGATGAAAATGTTCGTGTCGGGTCCGGTAGTGGTATGTATAACTTATCAAAGTTAAGTAAGCGTGATCACGTGATGCGCCGTAGTTCATTTTAGGTGTTGTTGGCCTCGCTTATAGTATAATGGAGGGGGAATGTTGGGTCTCTGGCGCGCGCCCTCCCACCTAGCATGCCTTTACCAAACCAGTTGTTCTGTTCACACTGTTTACCTGTGTTGTGGTCAACATTTCCACAGTTTTCATAAACAGTATTTTTCAATACTCTTTACCGTTTCTCAAACAGTATTTTTCAATACTCTTCGCCAATTATTAACCAGTATTTTTTAATACTCTTCGACGTTTCTTAAATATTATTCGCAATGCCTCAGCCAAGATTGAACTGCAGGTTAGGACGGGGAGTGGCTTTAAAAAGTAAAATTAAATGTGTAATTTTATGAATGTGTACAAAAAGATTACTGAAGAAAATCCAGAAATGTTACGGTTAGAAATTCAAGCTCGTGTGGCTGACCTTTGCGGTATTTCCGTTCATACGGTACGAAAAACTGTAACAGAAGCAAATAAATTGGGTGAAAATGAAAATTTCAGTACACCGGGAAAATCTCGCAAAAGATTGAAGAAGAAAGTTAATATTGATAACTTTCAAAGATGCGCGTTGAGAAATATTGTGTACAATTTCCACATAAAACATAAATTATATAAATTCTATTTATATAATATAATTTTATAAGTTATATTATAACATAAAAATGCATATACCTACTTCCTTGTTACTTTTACTTTGTTATTAAGTAAATAAAATGAAAAAAATAAGCAAATACAAAAAATGTAAAAATACGATAAAAAATAACAAATTGTTTACTATCCGTTAAACGAAACAAGACTAGTCGCAGCAGATGCGTTCACGAGCGTAGTGTGTTGGTGAATGCAAGTGTGTGTACGTGAATGCGAGTGTACATGAATGTATGAACATCACTCTGCCTCCCCACTACGGCAATTTCCTAACCACACTCTGCGCGATGACTGCGCTAACTTAACATTGATGGGTTCTAACTTAAGTTTCAAGTTTCAAGTTCGTACAATGTTCCGTTCCTGAGATATTCTGTTCACACACACACACACACGCACACACACACACACAGGCCAATCGCTAAAAACATGTTTTTTGGGTTCAGGGGGTCTGAAAACGTGTAGATCCGGTGAAAACTCGACATGAAAACAATACTTTCCTTCCTACATATTCTAATAGACAAGAGACAGTAATAATAATGCAAGATAGAAGAGAAAATGTTGACAAACCTGTATCATTAATAGAACTCATGAAGAGAAGGACATTGCATCGTGATCCCCAGGTAGACTGGATGCTCTTCACTCGATGTCGGTGTTTAGGTGCGGTCAATACCCAACACAACACTCTCACCTTCTTGAACAAATCATCAGCAACTGAAGTATCTCTATCTAAATATAAAAAATCACAATTTTATTAGAAGTGGATGATTTAGTGGTAGATCCTCAACATTGTAATCAAATATTAAAAAAATTGGTGTGAAACACTCACACAACTTTCTCTTGCCGATGCAATTAATTAACAATATAACCTATCATTAGTAATTCTGCCCATAACAGACAGGTGGAGTGTAAAATTATTTACACTCAATTTGTTCGTTGCAGGGCTAAAATAAATAGTTCTGTTTCTTATCACATGGTCAGCCAATTAAATGACTGAATCATTTAAGAACAGACGAGGTAGAGGTGTAAAAGACACTAATCAGAGTTATCTTATCTGAAAGTAATGAATTTCATTATACAGCCAGACCCTGTGGTGAATGAAGTGAAGGTGTCATTTACAGAGTGGAAAATATGTGCTTTTCAGAGGGCCCGGCATGCTGATAAGCGTACTTTTCCACTCAGTGAGGAAGGCAACAGTAAACCACCTCACTCCTCGTTTTACTTAGTAAAACCTCCACAGGTTCAAACCAGCCTTTCGGCTGTTGACCTAAACAACACATTAGTAATAAAACCTAGAATTAAACAAAAAAAATTAACCTCACTAAACATAAACCAATTTTATCATGAGTGAAAGACGCAGAATGAAAATCAACCTCAAATTGGCTTAAAAATACGGAAATCGCTCTTTCACGCTAAACTAGGCTCTGTAGAGAAAAATGCTTGAAATAAAAGTTGTAGATCTTTTAATTTCCTATAAATTTGATTATACACTTTTGTCGTAAAATGCATACCAAGGCTGAAATCTTTATAAAATCGATTTTTACACGTTTTCGTGAGAAAAACAGAAAATCGCTAATTATCGATAAACTAAGCGTTATACAAATAAATATTTGAAATAAAAGTTGTAGGTTTAAAATTCTCTACAATTTTTATTATACACATTTTGGCGCTAAAATGCATATTAAAGTTACAATTTGAAAAAACCACAGGTTGTTTTTATGAGAAAACAACCTCCAAAGAATTTCAGCACCCGATGGCGCTTACCTTATCTTGTAAAGCATAACAAATTTAGTATATGAGGCGATTTTTAAAAAAATCGTAGGAGCCGTTTTTGAGAAAATTGCAAAAAGAGAAAAATGACGCGAATAAACTACTACCTCCGGTTGACCGATTTTGATGAAAATGTTTGTGTCAGGTCCTCTAGTGGTATCTAACTTAAATTACAAGTCTCAAGTTCGTACGATGTCTCGTTCTTGAGATATTCTGTTCACACACACACACACACACACACACACACACACACACACACACACTCACGCACGCACGCACGCACACAATCAATCGCTAAAAACATGTTTTTTGGGTTCAGGGGGTCTGAAAACGTGTAGATCCGGAGAAAACTCGATTTCGAAAAATCGACATGAAAACAATACTTTCCTTCCTTTTATATTCATATGGGCAAGAGAAAGTAAAAAATTGGTGTGAAACACTCGCACGACTTTCTCTTGCCAATGTAAATAACAACTATATTATAACCTACGTTTAATCATTACTAAATAATTAAATGAAAGACATAACCTTATTTTAATTATGAGTGAATGATACAAAATGAAAATCAACCTCTGTACAACTTAAAGTACGGAAAATCAGTAATTGCCTCTAAGGCCGAGCGCAAGTTTAGACACAGCTCCGTGACGTGAGGTGAAGTGACTCATTAGCAGTTTCTGTGAATCCCTGAAATTGATACAACAGCGCATGTTGACACGCAGGGCGAGGTGGCGCAGTTCCTGCGTCACCTCACCCTGCGAAGGTTTGTGCTGCTGCCGCAGTTTTCACTAGTGACCACCGTAGCTCGTGTTTGTTTTATTGAAAAGTTGTAGTTATAAAGGCTCGTGTTTGTACAATAGAGGAAAAAATTTTCGAGGCAGTTCAAAAAAGACCAGTTTTGTATGACACCTCAAATCAAAACTATTTGAAAAAAAATTGATATTGGAGATTTGGGACCAAATAGCGAAAGATATTGGAGTGAATCTATTATTTATCCTTAATAAATCCATACATTTCAGAAAACTGGTCACAGGTTACATGGTAATAATTTTTAAATTTTTCATCAGAAAATTCATCCTTAAGGACGAATTCTCCGTGGCTCTTTCTTTTTCTCAAATAGCTGCTTTTCGGAAGCGTTTATGAAATATTTTTACAATTAATTCGTCTTCGTTTAATTTATCAGTATCCGATTCTGAACTTAGTAATGAATTAATATCCGAGTACATTCCATTCATCGCACACATTCTAAAACACAACGTACAGACACGCAGTGACAGCAGAACTGCGCCTCAACTTTCGCTCTCCCTGCGCAGTCGACTCTCCTGAGTTACCCTGCGTCACCCTGCGTCTCAACTTGCGCCCGGCCTAAACTAAGCTCAGTAGAAGATAATCCTTGAAATGAAAATAAAAATTTTAATTAACAATTTATCAATTAAAATTTTAATTAGAAAACAATGCTTAAAATACAAATTGTTCTTAATTTCCTATAACTCTAATTATACATTTTTGTTGTAAAATGCAATCTAACGCCGCAATCTTAAAAAATAACTTTTTACAGATTTTAATGAAAAAAACAGAAAATTACTAACTGCCGCTTAACTAGGCCTAAGCGTTGTACAAAAATATATTCAGAGTAAACGTCGTACGGTTTTAAATTTTCTACAACTTTAGTTATACACGTTTGCTTTAAAATGCATATTGAGGCCGAAATCTTAAAAAAATACAATCTTTTTTTTAAAGAGAACAGTCTTCCCAAGAATTTCAGCAGACTTGACGCTTACCCTATCTTGTAGAGCATATAAAATTTAGTAAATGAGGTGATTTTTAAAAAAATCTTAGCCGGTTTTTCAGAAAATCGCAAATAAGTGAAAAATTACACGAATAAACTACTACTTTCGGTTGACTGATTTTTATGAACATTTTCGTGTCGAATCCTCTAGTGTTATCTAACTTAAGTTCCAAGTTTCAACTTCGTACAATATTTCGTTCTCTCTCTCTCCCTCGCTTTCTCTCTCTCCCTCACTCACACGCGCGTGCACACGCACGCACACATTCAGACCAATCGCTAAAAACAATGTTTTTTTGGGTTCGGGGGTCTAAAAACGCGTACAAAATCCGGTGAAAACTCGATTTCGAAAAATCGACATGAAAACAATACTTTCCTTCCTATGTATTCATATAGGGCAAGAGAAATAAAAAATATTCACTTACCAAAGTCAAGTGTGTGTTTTAAGACACCATCCAATTTTTTAGCATCTTGTACCTCCTTTTCTAAACTTTCAGTATTGTGTTCCTCGAAATGATACTTATTTCCGTCATCGCTGAAAATACAAAAATAGCATTTTAATATTACAACTGCATTGCCTACAGTGGTATTCTAGAACTGGAATAGATTGTTTATCGTAAGAATTGTGTATTTTATGGGGTGAAGTGTGTTGAAAAAGGGATAGTGAACTGCGATGAGTAAGATGGTTTGAACAGGAGCTCTAGAAAATCGAAAATAGTAGAAACGTTTCTTTTTATTTTGATTCCTTCTACAAGGTATGTTTGAAAGTAGCGGAGAATTAGTTAGAATTATCTTGATTGTTTGGAAAACTATTAGACCGCAGGTATAAAAACATTTAGCGCTTTTGTATGTCAATAATTGAATTGTGAAGGAAAAGTGTAGTTAGGCCGTTTGAAAAAATTTCGTTACGGGACCGGTTCTGCATTACGCTAAATAATGCGTGTGCGTGCGGATGGTAGAAGTGACTTTGGACAGGTAAAACAATTATTTTGATTGTTTGTAGTTACATTGTTTTTTTTGTTTTTTTTTTTTTTAATTTACGCCCTAATTACATTGTTTTATTATAGTCAAATTTTTTTTAAACTAAGTTTTCTAATTTATTTAATTAATATAACTTCATGGTATTTTTTTAACGTTTTTGTATTTGTTATAGGTAACATTATGTAATAACACCACTGTTTTTCATCACTTGTAGTGTTGGGACCCACTACTTTTTAACTTTAATATAGAAGAGGCTATAAATGAAGAGAAGGAAAATTTGACGCAGGAATAAAAATTCAAAGAGAAACAATAAAAATTCTGAGATTCGCAGATGATATAGTAGTATTAGCCGAGACAAAAAAGAACTAGATGATATCTTAAATGGAATGGATGAAATCAAAAGAAAGGATTACTTCATGAAAATTAATAAGAACAGAACGAAAGTGTTGTGCAGCAGCAAGAGTGGTTTAAAAGAGATGGGAAATTTAAAAGTAAGCCACGAAAACATACAGGAAGTTAGGGGATTCTGCTATCTAGGAAGTAAAATAACAAAGGATGGTAGAAGCACAAATGATATCAAAAGTAGAATTGCTGAAGCTAGAAAAGCCTTTGAAATAAAAAAACAGCTTACTGACTACAAACATTGATTTACAGATTAGGAAAAATTTCTTAAAACACTATGTTTGAAATGAAGCATTATACGGAAGTGAAACGTGGGTGATAGGGGCTGTAGAATAGAAGAGGATAGAACCTTTTGATGTGGTGTTATAGGAAAATGTTACAGATTAAGTGGGTGGACAAGATAAGTAATTTAGAGGTTTTTAGGCGAGTGGATGAAAAAGAAGTATATGGAAGCATCTTACCAGAAGAAGGGATAGACTAGTGGGGCATATCTTAAGACATCCAGGTATTGGTCTATCAATAATGGAGGGTAATATTGAGGGAATAAATTGTAGGGGGAGGCAAAGGTTAGAATATATAAAGCAAATTACAAAAGATGTAGGGTGTTACGGGTATGTAGATATGAAACGACTTGCACAATATAAAACAGCTTGGAGAACTGCATCAAACCAATCGAGAGACTGATGACAAAAAAATGTAATATCATTAGAAGCTTCCGTAATACGCTTTGCACTCCGACACTGTTACCAGTGTCGGAGTGCAAAGCGTATTACGGAAGCTTCTAATGATATTGTGATAGTGGTTGCAGCAGTTTATATAGAGTGCTACAAAACGTACTTCTACACACATAATTACTTTTAGTTATAAACAAATGAGTAGGCCTAATAGTCATAATATGAACTCCCCATCTATTTTTACTTTTATAATAATACTTTTACTTATAATTTAATATATTAGTTTTTTTATATAACATACAAGTAGATTACAAGTGGGTGTTGTAAAATGTTTTTCTTGAAATAAAATTCAATAATTTATATTTTTTCTAAATAGAAAAAAAAGAATTTATTAAATTGAGGGACCTATTCCGTTATTTCACATCACATGAACTGTAATTTTAAAGTCATCTCGTGTAAACGCATCTTTACTATTTTTACTGATTACTCCCTCACTATAATTAATTCTAAATATTTTTTGTAGGTTTACTAATACACATTATAGCTTAACGAACTAGAGACTGCAGATGAAGGCGGAGCATAGTGACCTAAATCACAGCACAGAGCCAATTGACTATCGTTAATCGAATCCTGTGTTGTCACGTTGTGGTCCCGTTGTGGATGGCAGCCTAACAAAAAGTCAGCTGGAGTTCGGTGGAACAGAGTGTATCTTACCGAAGGGCAACCCACGCCCGACCTTGGCTGTTATTGGCTAGATCTCATCTGCAGTCTTTCGTTCGTTGGGGTGTAGTTGATTGTTTGCTTCGCACGTGTTCTGTTCAATACATAATGAATCTTATGAAATTGGCTCCTATTATTTCTACGAAGGAAAAAGCTATACGTTTCTTTCAAGAGAAAGGAATTCTGCATAATCCACGCATTTGTTTAAATGGACTCGATATGATACTGAACACCACTCCCCAGGACGTTGGGTGTGTAATAAAGAAATATGAAGAATTAGTAAACCTCTAAGAAGTGGCACATTTCTCGCTAATACGAAGTTGGATTATCGAACAACCATTCTCTTCATTTACAGTTGGTGCAAAGAGTACACATCAATTAAATGGTCCGAAGATGTAATTTTTAATAAATTTATGTTATTTTCTGTATTTTTAAATTTTAATGTTTTGTAATTGTTTGATCTTAATTGTTTTATAATTTGTAAAATAAAGCTTGTAAATAACTTGTGAAATTTTTAAGAGAATAGAGGAAAAAACAACCAAAAATAAAATAAAAATGAAAACAACCGAAAATAAAAGAAAGAGGCGATTGCTGATCGAACGGTAATTAGCATGTGCTGGCGATTGCTGGATCGAACAGTAAAGGTGCATTCACACGATCTTTTGATTGAGTGAAATAACGGGATAGGTCCAAATTAAGTTTATAAAAAGTACTACACCTAGTTTATTGAGTTTCTGATTAAATAATCAATAATTATCAATAATTACTTCATATATATTATTAAAAGTTTAATTATAAAGTAAAGGATACACATAAACTAAAATAGTATTATACACAGTACAGTTAAACACAATAACTTCAGAAGAAATAAATTCATACGAAAGTATCAAACACGCTGGTAACAGTTTAGAGGCATAGCCTACTTTAACAACCAGTACCTAAGTTGACTTCTTGGAATAAGATGGTGGAGGCAAGTAGAGGCAATGTATACAGTGCAAGCTTCTATTGAAATTACATGTAGTATAGTAGGCTGTCTGATAATTAATTTGTAATTAATAATATAAATACATAATTAATTTACCCATAACAGGCAGATGGAGTGTTAAATTATTTGTACTCAATTTGCTAGTTCCAGGGCTACAAAAATTTCCTGTTTCTTTTCACATGGTCAGCCAATTACATGACTGAATCATTCAAGAACAGACTAACAATTCCTTCCCAATATACCCATGTAAAATCAAAATAGTTCTAATATCCAACTCTCCGAGCGATCAGGTGAATCCCTCACGATATCGCCTATTATGGGTTTCCAACCCATTCCACAATGATTCCGATTCCGATCAAGAACAGAAGAGGTAAAGGTGTAAACTAGTCGTTACCTCCATGAGTAATGAATTTCATTATACAGGCAGACCCTGTGTTGAATGAAGTGAAGGTGTCTTTTGCAGGGTGGAAAGTAGATGCTTTTCGGAGGGCCGGGCATGCTGATAAGCATACTTTTCCACTCAGTGAGGAAGGCAATCGTAAACCACATCACTCCTCATTTTACTTGGTAAAGCCTCTAGAGTTTCAAATCAGCCATTCGGCTGATGTCCTTAACAACACACATAATTAATTGTTATACTGAGGTTAAAAGTAGGTTTGTTCATTATTTATTTTACCCATATCCGAATTGTCCTAGGTAAGTGTTACAATTTCAAAATATCTTGTGAAATACTCACACGACCTTCTCTTGCTAATGTAAATAATGAATAATAAAAATAATAATTTTTTTTTATGATGGCCTCTACTCACCCCTTACAGCCATCCCAGCCTCCATGAAAGGAACTAACAGGGAAGCGGGGACGACCTACATGAGATGAAGAAGTGCAACAACAGATAGAAATCCTTGAAACGCTGCATTTACCTATCGGGACGTAAATCCAGGGGACGTCAAAAGAAAAAACACTACACTAACTAACTACATATGCCTATAAGCTTTTAAGTAAATTTGTGCAGGGATTGGCAATGATACCACACCTACAGCGTGGAAAGATAACAATGAGAAAGAAACAAACACTAAAAATAAATTTAAAAAACCCAAGCTAACAGCCAAGTAAAACAAAACCAATTATCAAAACAGGAGTCCTATATGACTCATATAATAACGCTGTATGTAACACTGTAATAACGCTGGTAGGCTACTCAGTTCACCTACCAACTTGTCATATGGCTGTCCCAACTGGATCAACCCATCCAACATAATACAATTTTCCTCTTGAACGTTGATATATTCTTGTTAAATATATCCACCCCGCAACGTCACAACGTTCATAATTTGAACGCATCTTGCCAGGGGAGATATCCGAGTCTTTACCTTGTAGTCCAAAAGCCTGTGCCCTCTGGAGTTCACACATGGCACCCTGTACGCTACATGCGCCATATTGAGATTAATATTAATGCATGCATTAATATTAATAATAATAATAATAAAATTTATGTTTAATCATTAGTAAACAATGTAAAATGTAAAACACAACCTAATTTTAATCATGAATGAATAAAACCAAAAGAAAATCAAAATCTGGCCGGCCGCATTGGCGTAGTTGGTAACGTGCTCGCCTCTCATCATGCGGTCGTGGGTTCGAATCCCACTCAGGCACGGCCACAGTTTTCCCACAGTTTTGCCCTAAAATCATATTAAGGCCGCAATCTTAACAAAATCATTTTTTACAAGAGCACAGGCCTCCCAAAAATTTCAACAGACATGGGCGCTTACTCTATCTTGAAGAGCATAAAATATGTGTTTTTCGATATAAAAAACCGTGAAGGCTTGCTCTGCTTGTTCTGTTTTCGCCTTTCAAAATCCTTTGAATTGATACTATTCCCCTATTGTCAATCCAGCTGTTAATCATCGCTGACGCTGCTCCACCTCAAAGAGGCAATTAGGGGGTAACGTTTTCCCAGTCTACAGTTGATGCATGCGCATAAGAAACATTTTTTTCTATGTTTTTCTCTAATAGTAAGACAATTTTTTAAAAATCTTATGAGCCATTTTGAGAAAATTGTAAAAAAGTTTAAAATCGCACGAAATACCTAACTCAACTTCAAAATTTCAAATTAGTCCGATATTCCGTTCTTAAGATATTTTGTTCACACACACACACACACACACACATACACACACACACACACACACACACACACACACACACACACACACACACAATCGCCAATCGGGTTCAGGGGGCTTGAAAAACGTGTATTTTTGATAAAAACTCGTTTTCGAAAAATCGACATGAAAACAATAATTTTCTTCTCTATAATATTCATATAGAGTATGAGAAAGTGAAAAACAGAATTTGAAGCACAATAGGTAAAGATTTTTCTCGGCTTCACTGAAATATGTATCCACTGCTGTAATGTAGACTTACCCATAATGTAGGTGGGGCAAGTTTTTGATTTTATCTTCTGGTCTCATTGCATCTGGAACTGGATCTCGACTAAACATTGGTTTTACATTAATAGCTGCATATAGCAAAACATATGAAAATGTAAAACCGAAAACTGTACCTAAGATAAACACAGCAGATAATTTACCGCCAATGTGTCTAAGCAGTCCTGAAACAATTAAAAAACATATAATTATAATTTACTAAGAACTTAAGGACTGGGCGCTAAATTAGGCCATGTAGAAAAAATCTGGTGTGAAACACTCACACAACTTTCTCTTGCCAGTGCAAATAATTAACAATAAACAAAAAACTAACCTCAAAAACATAACCTTATTTTAATCATGAGTGAAAGACGCAAAATGAAAATCAAACTGTTTGGCTTAAAAATACGGAAAATCACTCTTTCACGCTAAAGTAGACTCTGTAGAGAAAAATGTTTTAAATAAAAGTTGTAGATCTTTTTATTTCCTATAAAATTTATTATATACTTTTTTGTCGTAAAATGCATTCTAAGGCCGAAATCTTAAAAAAATCGATTTTTCACACGTTTTCGTGAGAAAAAATCAGAAAATCCCTAATTACTGCTAAACTAAGCGTTATACAAAAAAATGTTTGAAATAAAAGTTGTAGAATTTTACATTCTCTACAACTTTTATTATAAAATTTTTTGCGCTATAATACATATTAAAGCCGTAATCTTAAAAAAAAAAACACTTTTTTACGTAAAAACACCCTCACCAAGAATTTCAGCAAACATGGCGCCTATCCTATCTTGTAGAGAATAAAATATTGAGTCAATGAGACAATTTTTAAAAAAATCGTAGAACCAGTTTTTGAGAAAATCACAAAAAATTGAAAAATTATACGAATAAACTACTACTTCCGGTTGACCGATTTTGATGAAAATTTTCGTGTCGGGTCCGGTAGTGGTATGCAACTTAAGTTTTAAGTTTCAAGATTGTAAGATGTTTCGTTCTTGAGATATTCTGTTCACACACACACAGACACACACACAGACCAATCGCTAAAAACATGTTTTTTGGGTTCAGGGGGTCTGAAAACGTGTAGATCCGGTGAAAAGTCGATTTCGAAAAGTCGATATGAAAACAATACTTTCCTTCCTATATATTCATATAGGCAAGAGAAAGTAAAAATACTTTAAATAAAAGTTGAAGGGTTTTTAATTTCCAGTAACTTTGATTCTATACACTTTTGTGGTAAAATGCATACAAAGACCGCAATCGTAAAAATCCTATTTTTACCGATTTTTATAATAAAAAAGCTGATGTGAAACACTCACGTGACTTTCTCTTACCAACGCAAATAATTAACAATATAACTTAACATTAGTAATAAAACATTGGAAATAAACAAAAAACTAACCTCAATAAACAAAATCTTATTTTAATCATAAGTGAACGACGAAAATTGAAAATCAACCTCAGTTTGGCATTAAAGTACGGAAAATCACTCTTTCACGATAAACTAGGTTCTGTAGAGAAAAATACTCTAAATATAAGTTGTAGATCATTTAATTTCCTATAAATTTGATTACCTAGCCACTTTTTTCGTAAAATGCATAGGTTATTAAGGCAGAAATCTTTTTAAAAAAAATCGATTTTTTACACGTTTTCGTGAGAAAAAACAGCAAATCGCTACTTACCGCTAAACTAAGCGTTATACAAATAAATATTTGAAATAAATGTAGGATTTTAAATTCTCTGCAACTTTTATTATATACATTTTTGCGCTAAAAAGCATATTAAAGTCGCAATCTTAAACAAAAAACAATTTTTTTACGAGAAAACAATCTCCTCAAGGATTTCAGCAGACATTGCGCCAAGCCTATCTTGTAAAGCATAAACAATTTAGTTTAGTATTTAATGAGGCGATTTTTAAAAAAAATCGTAGGAGCCGTTTTTTGAGAAAATCGCAAAAAAGTGAAAAATTACACGATTAAACTACTACTTCCGGTTGACCAATTTTGATAAAAATGTTTGTGTCGGGTTTTCTAGTGGTTTCTAACTTAAGTTTCAATTTTCAGTTTCGTACGATATTCCGTTCTAGAGATATTCTGTACACACAAAACCAACGCTAAAAATATGGTTTTTGGGTTCAGGGGATCTGAAAACGTGTGGATCCGATTAAAACTCAATTTCTAAAAAAATCGACATGAAAACAATACTTTCCTTCCTATATATTCATATACGCAAGAGAAAGTAAAAAAAAAAATCTGATGTGAAACACTCACGCGACTTTCTCTTGCCAATGAAAATAATGACCAATTTAACCTACATTATTAAAAAACGTAACAAAACGGAAAAATGGCTGCCTCCGTCACGGTGGCACTACGTCACGTAGTGGATAGCGCACTAGCATAATAAGCGGTTCGATTCCTAGTTAGGGCCTGGAAATTATTCCGCCCCAAAACCCATCATTACAGTTTCTTAACCCACCGTAGTTGCTAATGATTAAGCTGTTGATGCGACTTTATATCAACAAAAGAACTGAAAAACATAACGTAATTTTAATCATGAGTAAATGATGCAAAAAGAAAACAAAACTCAGTATAGCTCAAGAATACGGAAAATCACTCTTTGACACTGAAGTAGAGACTGTAGAAAAAAATACTTAAAATAAAAGTTGTAGGTTTTATAATTTCCTGTAAATTTTATTGTATACATTTTTGTTGTAAAATGCATATCAAGGCCGAAAACTTAACAATTCCATTTTTTACAGATTTTCATGGAAAAAAAACAGAAAATCACTAATAACCGCTAAACTAAGAGTTATAAAAAGAAATGTTTGGACTAAAATTGGTAGGTTTTTAACCCTTTCTAACCCAGTGTGCCATAGAAGTCACATTGGAGTGAAATAACAGCCATCAAAATGTTAGGTGTTAGTAACTTCTTTGGATGAAAGAACGCTGGGTGTGAAGTGTAATAATTTTCTGTACCCTAGCCAGGAATCGAACCTAAGACCTCCGCTTTGGAGTTGCTGACCATTGCACCACGGAGGCGATCATCAGTTTTTTTAAAGTTAATTTTAGTTTCAAATATTCGTGCTAAAATAAAGTAGCATTTCTTCGAATTTGTTGTATGTATGTAGAACGTTTCCGGACCCATGTTTATATAAACTTTTTTCATTATTTTGATGAGAGGAAACCACTAAGAAGTTTGTCGGGTTACTCGTGAGACACCCTGTATGATTATGTGACAAAATTTTTATTAGGCTACATTTTTGTAATTGAATATAGGGTAATGTACAGCAGTTTGTTTGTAAAACCATTAAATGTTATGAAAAGATAAAATTAAATTAAACATTTATTTTATTCTTTCTAAATCTATATTTATCCATTTCATCGCCATAGGCCTATAAATTCTATAATTTTTATTCTATAAATATAATTACATTTAGCCTACTTTAAAGTATTTAATTTCGTTATAATTTTAAATACTGCCTCGTTTAATCTAATATTGGGCCGAACATTATTCTTTAAATAATAGTCACTTATCATTTTAACTTTAGTTTAAATTACAATTACAACTAAAACTTATTCGCTATTAATTTAATACTAGGTATGTTTGTAGGACAGATAGTAGCGGAGAGCGTATTGCTCTATACAACCAATGTTAAATTGGAATCGCCTATCTCTCCCACAGTCTCAAGTAACTGTTGGATAAAGTATAGTTGTAAAAGATTACTAAAAGCAGTACGTACATAACTGCTCTATTTTACTCAGCTTCTTTTGGTATCCAACAGCGCTACTAAAAGAGCAGTATTGTAAATAAAAATTATATTATTACTGGGAACATTTTGTAATAATATATTCTCAGTCAAATGTATTTCTTAATAATACAGAACAGTTAATAATTATTGTTATTAACTTTATATATTTATTTATAACAACATTTTATATATTTATTTTTCATACATAAGAAATTAACTCATTTCTTTGCCGGCAAATTCTATCAGAAAACTTTTCGATTATCAAGAAGAATGTGTTCAAGTTGTTTTAAAATTTATCTCTCATGACAGCGCAGAATCCTCTTAAACCGCTCATTCATTATTGGTGCGTCATCTGATTTTTTCATATGTTTTACTTGGAGGAAGTCTAATGTTTTGTACTATTCGACTGAATTAAACATTTCCTTATATTGAAGAGTAAAACTGTAGATACTGAAGTCACAAGATTACTTTTTGCGTATAGATGGGCTGTGAGAAAGGTAAGTGAAAATTTGACAAGGCTGCCAACCTGAACAGTGAGACACTACGCGTACATTTCACTACCGCGCAGTTTCTACTTACATTTTGTAAGCTGTGGTTTATTCCGAGAAAATGTCATTTCTTATGTTTATAAGAAATAAATGTGACCTGTAATATTGCCTATAGCTTAATTGCATAACTAGAAGTGTTCGATTTACTGTAATTACCAGCTACCTTATTCCCGTTGGAACAAAATTTTTTACGAATAAATCCCCTTCTTTACTATTGCTGTCACCGGCGGCTTCACTATCAATCTCACTAGTATCTACCTAACCGTTTCCTTTTTCTTACCAGGTGTCAACAAAACTGCTGAAGAATAGTTTCTTCACGTCTTTAATTTTTACTTTCTCTTGCCTATATGAATATATAGGAAGGAAAGTATTGTTTTCATGTCGATTTTTCGAAACCGAGTTTTCACCGGATCTGTACGTTTTCAAACCCCCTGAACCCAAAAAACATGTTTTTAGCGATTGGTCTGTCTGTGTGTCTGTGTGTCTGTGTGTATACAAAATATCTCAAAAACGGAACATCGTACGAACTTGAAACTTGAAACTTAAGTTACATACCCTTACCGGACCCGACACGAACATTTTCATCAAAATCGGTCAACCGGAAGTAGTAGTTTATTCGTGTAATTTTTCACCTTTTTGCGATTTTCTCAAAAACTGGTCCTACGACTTTTTTTAAAATCGCTTGGTTTACTCAATTTTTTATTCTCTACAAGATAGGGTAGGCGTCATATTTGCTGAAATTCTGGGTGAGGCTGTTTTTACGTAAAAACATAGTTTTTTTTAAGATTACGGCTTTAATATGCAATTTAGAGCAAAAATGTATATAATAAAAGTTGTAGAGAATTTAAAAACCTACTACTTTTATTTCAAACATTTTTTTGTGTAACGCTTAGTTTAGCAGTAATTAGCAATTTTCTGTTTTTTTCTCACGAAAACGTGAGAAAAATCGATGTTTTTAAGATTTCGGCCTTAGTATGCATTTTATAAGAAAAGTGTATATAATTTAAATTATAGAAAATTAAAAGATCTACAACTTTTATTTAGAACATTTTTCTCTACAGAGCCTAGTTTAGCGTGAAAGAGTGATTTTCCGTATTTTTAAGCCAAACTGAGGTCGATTTTAATTTTGTGTATTTCACTAATGTTTTTTGAGGTTAGTTTGTGTGTTTATTTCTAATGTTTTATTACTAACGTTAGGTTTATTGTTAATTATTTGCATTGGCAAGAGAAAGTTGTGTGAGTGTTTCACACCAGATTTTTTTCTTTATATTTTGAATTGTGGAAAGAGAAAACATCACAGTAGTTAGCCACTTGCTCATTGATTTTGTTAAGAGACAGAAAAAGGCATTTTTGTTTAGCTTCAACTTCACAGCATTATTACTCTGCATATTAGATTTCGTTCAGCACTGTGAATAGTCTGCTCACGTTTTTAAGAAACTAAAATTTCTGTGTACGGTAACAAACAGTCTTATTTTTTCAGTTAACCTACAATAGGTTCCGCGATATACTGTGTATGCTCTGGGTATAGTATAAATTGTTTTTGTTGTAATGAAAGTAAAAGTAGTTGCGCATGCGCACTGATGATTTTCCCCTTTTACCCCTCGTTGCAAACAAAGGCCAACTCGTGACTCAAGTGACTATACCTCTTTCAGCCTTAATGTGAGAACTTTTACCCAGCTTTGGTCTCGTAGGATCTTTGAGCTTCTTAGCAAATGCATTATCTTCCCATAGATAGAAGTCTCTAGGTGTAATTTCCGCCACAGTAATGTTACCCTTACGGGTAGTTTTGCAGGCATTTACGAAATCATTGAAATTGTACGTTTTTCTTTACTTTTTCAAAGCAAGTTCAATTTGGTGATGTGTAGAGTCTGCAGCCATAAACGTATGGCCAGGCTCGAAGTACCACAAGTTCATTCCCTGCGCAGATATTTCATCACTGTTAATTGCCTTTATTAAAAAGAAATATAGGCACCAATTCTTAGCTTGAGCAGTTGACAAGCCTAAAAGTAATTTTCTTGAACTAGTTAGTTCTTCCTTGTTTTACCCATTTATGGCTTCATACCTACACACATTTATGGTTTCATTGTACACTGTAAATCTGTTCAAAAATAGGACTGATTTAAAAGTATCCACTCGAGGTAGCGTAATAATTTTTTGGAGGTCACACGAAAAACAAACAGTGTCGTTTGCAAGATCGCCTATGCTAAAAATTTGATAAGTTTTGCGCGATTGTGTTGCTCTGTTTATGTGCTCAGTCCATGTCTTGCACATACTGTACTTAGGGTCTTGATTCTCCTTCGTATGGGGGTTTGAATGTCTCGCACAACTCACTCTTCGTGCCCTAGCTGGGCAAAAGATATATTTTGTGTATAATTACTTTTCTGTACTGTTCATATGATACATCCTGGAAATTATTTAGTCTTCATATATAATCTTATTGGTAAGACCAGATGGAAGATAGCATTTATTTGGGGCATGTTCTCTGCGTTAGTGCGATATTTCTGGGTGACAGGACTCAATGTGTTCTGAATTGCAGTTCAGGCCCTTTCTTTGAGCACGGTGTCTTGCCGCGAAGATCAGGTTTTGGCTTTAAATCACTTTTAGGAGTATTTGTTTACACAGTTATTTATTTTGTAATTTTTGGGTTTATAGTCTAGGTTTATCTAGAAAAAACTTTGCATACATATTGTGGCGTGCTATTTTCACATTTAAGCGTGTATTTAAAATGTGTACTGTTTTTTTAGTGTCACTTCCATCGGTAGTTCTTCGCACAGGATTACGTCTCTAAACATTGTATCTTCATGAACAGATTCAATTTTGTTTGTAGTTGAACAAATTATCATTAGTGACACGCATAATATAAATAATCCTACTGCTAAAATAAAATACACAGAATTTTGCGGTGAAAACTAGTCACAGTTTTAGACTTAACGGTAATTACGGTCAAGCATTACCTAGTAAATAACCATAATAGAAATAAACAATATCTTTTGCGCTTTAAATTCTTTCAGCTGATTAAAACCAATTACATATAAATAACCTTAAACTTTTATAATCAACTAATGAACTTTTATGACTAATCTAAAATGATATACAAACCAGTAATTGAATTAAATATTCAATTCTACTAAGTAAAGAAGCAGTATCTGTAAAGAGCAGATACTGCCTTTTCCTTTAGTAACTGTAAATACTGCTTTTTACTTTCTCTTGCCTATATGTAGGCTATATATAGGAAGGAAAGTATTGTTTTCATGTCGATTTTTCGAAATCGAGTTTTCACCGGATCTATACGTTTTCAGACCCCCTGAACCCAAAAAAAAACATGTTTTTAGCGATTGGTCTGTGTGTGTGTCTGTGTGTGTGTGTCTGTGAGTGTGTGTGTGTGTGTGTGTGTGTGTGTGTGTGTGTGTGTGTGTATACAAAATATCTAAAGAACGGAACATCGTACGAACTTGAAACTTGAAACTTAAGTTACATACCACTACCGGACCCGGCACGAACATTTTCATCAAAATCGGTCAACCGGAAGTAGTAGTTTATTCGTATAATTTTTCACTTTTTTGCGATTTTCTCAAAAACTGGTCCTACGATTTTTTTAAAATCGCCTGGTTTACTACATTTTTTATGCTCTACAAGATAGGGTAAGCGCCATGTTTGCTGAATTTCTGCGTGAGGGTGTTTTTACGTAAAAACATTTTCTTTTTAAGATTGCGGCTTTAATATGCATTTTAGAGCAAAACGTTATATAATAAAAGTTGTAGAGAATGTAAAATTCTACAACTTTTATTTCAAACATTTTTTTATAACGCTTAGTTTAGCGGTAATTTGCGATTTTCTGTTTTTTTCTCACGAAAACGTGTGAAAAATCGATTTTTTAAAGATTTCGGCCTTAGAATGTATTTAACGACAAAAGTGTATATAATAAAATTTATAGGAAACACAAAGACCTACAACTTTTATTTTAAGCATTTTTCTCCACAGAGCCTAGTTGAGCGTGAAAGATTGATTTTCCGTATTTTTAGGCCAAACTGAGGTTGATTTTCATTTTGCGTCTTTCACTCATGATTAAAATAAGGTTATGTTTTTGAGGTTAGTTTTTTGTTTATTTCTAATGTTTTATTACTAATATTAGGTTTATTGTTAATTATTTGCACTGGCAAGAGAAAGTTGTGTGAGTGTTTCACACCAGATTTTTTCCTTTGTAAGCCTGCCAAAAACATGTAAATAGTGCCTCTGAATTCCTCGATACCTAAGTAATCGATACCCCGATTTCGAAAAATCGACAAAAGGATATTCGTACCTATAATTCCTTAGAACCACTCTGTTCTCTGTTAATGGATTTGTCCAGTTGTTAGTTGGGCATCTCCTTAACAAAGAACAGAACTCCATTGGAGATTTATGTGGAGAAATTTGTGGACATTGACAACTGCCTGACATAGTACATACATAATTAATTTGTGTTCCCTGGATATTACAGCCACAACACAGATGTTAGGGCGTCGTTCTACAGTAACATTGACAGGGTGCTCGATCAAACCTTAGTTAAGATGAAGATTTTTATTCTGCGGACAGAAGTCTTCAACCACCTTGGCTTGAACGAACTTATGGGAATTCTAGAACCAAATATCCGGCCCTCAGAGTAGCTGAGTTACAGGACCCCGCCACGGGTTCCAGCCATTTGAGTATCAAATTTTTTGGCTTCTTAAATTCAACTAAAATTTTAACAAACCATTAAATTAGATTGTAAATAAATTCAACTGTATGAATATTTGCGTACAAAATCAAAAAATTGTATTAAAAAGTTGTTAATTTATTGTTTTAATAAAAAAAATTTAAGTTTTTCGTATTTTGGTTTTTTTTCTGCTGGAGGAGAGGTTCGAATCTCAAAATGGTGCTCATTTTTTTTTATTGTGTAAATTGTTTTATAAAATATTTTAATAAACTTATATTTAAATTTTATTAACCATTTGGACATAAAATAATTATTTTTTGTGGCAATGATTCCTAATATGTATTATCGGTAGGAGTAGGCCTAAGCATAATGAAAATAAGCCATTTTGTTTGACACACGACGTATTACTATTATACCGTATATTTATAAACGTGTTCTATTCATACCTTCTGTGTATAGTAACATTAATTAATTGATTAATTAACTGTTCAAGGGAAAGATAATAGTCCCCGATTTTGCTAGTATTCCGGGTGTCGGAACATCTAATTGGCCTAAACTGGAGAGAGAAGCCGGGAGAATGACGGAATAGTTTACAGTGAATTAAATTAGTAAATTCATTAAACATTGTGACAATATGTATATTACGTAATACATACAACATTTATATTAAATATGTGGTAAACATTTATTATATATAGTAAATTGTAAACACAGTGTAAAACATAACCTAAGTTAGTTTATTTTGATTTTCTTTAAATTGTTTAAACTTGATTCTAGTGTTCTAAACTTTATTTTTCTACTTAATAATACTTATGGTTTATAAATTTAGTAAAATATTTTCAAAATTCATTAATAGGCTTATTTAGGCCTTATATCTAGTTCTCATTGTCACAGCAATAAGTTACATTCCTGCTCCCAACTTTAGGGAAATTGTATTAACTGAATTCACATTACTTTACAAGTTTGTTTATTATTTATTAAACCCAGATCTCGAAAGAACCTAGGGCTTAGGTGTCACAATACTTTCCTTTCATGCATATTCGTACAGGGCAAGAGAAATAAAAAATGGCAGGAATCGAACAACCCGCAAAATTAAAAAACTCCTGTTATCTTTTAAACACAACTTTTAGGGGGGGGGGTGTTTCTATTTCTGATAATTTCGCGAAACGTAACCTCTGCGAATACCGAGTGATTGCAGTAATCTCTAACATTTACGAAGCGTATTCCTTAAGGGTACCCGGAACGGAAAAAATTGAAAATTTTCACATATCTGGTTTTTTGCTCGTTATTAAAATTCAGAGTTTTCTGCATCCAATGATGTATAATTTGATAGGGTTTTAGCAGTTTAAACCCAAAAAACAAATTAAAAATATGTAGAACCCTTAACGTTATTTTCTAAACGTTACCAGTTTGCATAAACACATCTGTTTTTTGAACGACAAACGATAAACTCATAATTCTGTTTTTGTTTTAAAACTTTAAGCTGACATTAGAGGTCAGTTGGAATGTATTAGAGGTAACTATTTTGCAGTAGTTATATTGTGTTCTCCTTTAGTTTTTTCTTGTTTCCCGTAAACAACAATTTTTGACACATAGGGAACATTTTTTCAGCCAACTGTGAGCAGATTTTAATAAAATTTTTACACAGCCTTTTATACCATAATTTAAATGTACTGAGTTAATACTACAGTAAAATAATGTGTTTAAATATTTATTTTCCACTTAAATAGGCAAAAATTATACTTTTGTAAAGTGGTAATTTAAAAAATAATTTTATCTTCCTAACAATATATAAAGGTGCTACTAATTCCGTAAGTGTAGAATAGCCTGAAAAGTAATCACAAACAAATTGGACAGGATAATTACTGTAATAGTTTTTGAGAAAATGTTCCTAACATTAACATTATGGAGATAGGCATTCCGGGTACCCTTAAGTAAGGAGCGTCAGCTTATAATGAAAATATGATAGGTCTGAACACAGTTTCACGCATGCAGCACCATCTATTGACTATTTACAAAGCCACTGCAGTTGTTTTGATTCAGTAGTCGGTTTGGTTCAGTAGCCAAAGAAGGCAAATCGCAATGTCAGCGAGTTATGAGTGCGCGGTTTGATTCGATTTTTCCGTCCAAAAGGATCTTTACCAGCTGAAACCATCAGGAGTTGTACCTAATGTATGGACTTACAGTAATGAATGAAGGAAAGGTTTGACAATGATGTCGAGACTTTAAAAATGGCTGCACAAATGTGCATGATGACAACGACGACGTAGATCAAGTGACCGAAAAATGCGATGTGATCGGCGATTAACGATTAGTGCTCTGGCTAATCAATTTCCGCATACTGCACAAAACTTTATTTACAGGATTGTCACAGACTACGTGGTAAACTGTCACCCGGCGTAATCCTCCTTCACGACACCGCACGTCCTCACACAGCTGCCATAACCAAGAAGAAGATTCAAAATTTTCGTTGGGAACTTATTGACCACCCTCCATACACTCCCGACCTTGCACCCAGCGACTTCTTCTTCTTCTTGCATTTGAAACAGTGGCTTGGTAGACAACAATTTGAAAATCACGAGGAACTCAATACTGCCGTTGTCGACTGGTTTAATTCCCAGGCGGTAAACTGCAATGCATAGGATTCAAAGAAGCTGGTGCAGCGTTACAAAAAGTGTTCAGAACTGATTATGTGAAACAAAATACGGCAGAAATGTAATAAACTAATACTGTCAAAAAAACCTTTTCTCACGAGCTTAATTTTTTTAGATGACCAAACGGCCTTTAGGAATGTGCCTCTTAGTACAGAAAGCATCAAATGGAATAGCCTACCTGGCAATTTGCTGCAACGATACATGGCCATAGAAGAGGCATCACCTTCACCATACTCCTTCAGTCAGAACAAATGATATAGTCATAACCTAAAAAACAAATTTAGATTATTAACGGTATCTGATAAGTACAAACAATATGTCTACTAGATATGAAATATAGACAGTCGCCTCGTACATCTCAACTGATTAAGACAGGGACCTGTTCGGAGTTCGTAAGTTCCGATTATTCGATAAAATATGCATAATAAAAAAGAAATCTGGTGTGAAACACTCGCACTATTTTTTCTTGCCAATATAAATAATAATAACATAATATATGTTAGATCATTAATAAACAATGAAAAATAAAAAATAACTTACAACGTCGTCGCGCCGGAGGACCGCTATATAATCAAAATTAAATCAGAATACAACTAAAATTGCTAAAGTATGAAATTTATATAAAAGTAAGCTGTCTAGATAAATAAGCTGTGTATACAAATATCTGGGAACCTGGGTTGATGACAAGAATGACCAAAGCAAAGAAATTAAAGTAAGAATTGAAACTGCAAGGCAAGCATTCATAAAATTGAAGACAATGCTAACAAACAAAGACCTTCACATGCCTCTCAGATTGAGGGCTCTAAGATGTTACGTATTTTCTATCGTACTATATGGAATGGAAGCTTGGACATTGAAGAAACAACACATAAAGAAGATAGAAGCGTTCGAAATGTGGTGTTACAGGAGAATGTTGAAAATTCAGTGGGTCCAAAGGGTTACCAATGTTGAGGTGCTACGACGTTTAAATAAGGAGTTAGAAGTTATGAAGAGTATTACAACAAGAAAACTAGAATATTTGGGTCACATAACCAGAGGAGTAAAATATGAGTTGCTGAGAATTATTATGCAGGGAAGGATCCGAGGAAGAAGAGGCGTAGGAAGAAGACGCATCTCCTGGCTGAGGAATCTTAGAGAATGGTTCAACTGTAGTTCATTGCAACTATTCAAAGCAGCAGCCAGCAAAGTGACCATAGCCATTATGATATCCAACCTCCGATAGGAGATGGAACTTTAAGAAGAAGAAGCTGTCTAGGCAAGTTAGGTCCCCCGACACGGCGACGCTCAGATCCAAATATGACTACTTACAATAAACTTAGGGGCTATATTATTTTTTTACTTTAGAGTTTTTTTAACTTTTATATTTTTTGTTGGGGTTTTTAACTTTAAAATTTAATTTTTATTAAGTCAAAAAGACGTTCATTTTTATTTAACGTAATTAATTCATTATAAAAATTAGGTTATGATTTGCATTTTACACTCTACTCATGAGTAAAAATAGTTTACATATTTATCATTATTTACATTTGGCAAGAGAAAGTCTTGTGAATGTTTTACAATAGATTTTTATTTTTAAAAACCTATTAAAAGTATTTCTCAAATAAAATTACTTATTATTTTACATATTATATTTTATATGTGAAACGAGTTATGGTGGAGACAAAATGGCGTTTTCCTTTTCTTTTTTTTTTGTAAATTGCCGCCATATTAAAACGAAACACCGAATTTTTCTTTTAAAATATCCCTTTATATTTTAAAGAAAACTGTCATATTTAACATCCTTAAAGGCCAAATTTTTATGTAAGGCGAGGATGAAGTAATAGATGTTTAAAAAGCACATTAACGGAAAACCTGTTGAAAATTGTAGACTTTTTATGTAAATTATTGAATTTAAATTGTTATTTTTAAATAGAAAAATTTAAGTCAAGCAAATCAACGCAGGAAATAAGATTCTTTAATTTGGTTTAGGTTAAAATTTTTCAGTTAGGTCGTTTCAGAAACATAGCTCTTCAAACACAACGGACTTTTTCATGACGGGCACTTCTCGTAAGTTAGTAGATATATAACTGGGTTAAGTAGGGCTACGGTTACACTGGATACGAATTCTTATTGAAAAACGGTCATACGAATAGTCGCGAAATAATTCTTACGACTACATTGACTTTTAACGAAGATATTCGTAGTTTTTTGTTTACCCCTCCCTCTGAACACCCCATCCCTTTGTGATATTAAAAAAATTATAGGCTATTTCCATTTCAATTATGTCCAGAACTTAAATACCGAAATTCATTGAATTTGGTTCAGCGGTTCTTGTGTGATGCCGTAAGATACAAACAGACAAACAGATAAACAGACAAAAATTCAGCAGAACTTATTTCGGTGTTTTCGTGGTAGATCTGGCGTAGAAACGAAATTTGAGGCATTTTGAAAAATTGTACAGACAAAACCACTATTTTATTTATACAGATGTACGCTTTTACAGAAGTTTGAGTGTATATAAAAGTGTTTTTGTATAATATGCCACCTTATTTTTTGTTTTTTTATTAAGAATAAGAAACATCGACATGGCATCAAAATTTTTAAATTAGGTTCCAAAGATTTTTACACAGTACAGTACACAAGGTGTGTGCTGGCAAAGAAAAACAGAAGCAGCAAGACAGTATCAACAAAAGTCTTGTTGCAATTATTGATAGAACCGTATCTATAGCCTATTCACCGAGTCTGGAGACACGCAGTAAACAAATGGATCACGTGATAGCTGTTGATTGATATCAAGGTCAAGGGCCAAGCATAACCAAGGTCATTATGCATTCTTCTAACACCAGTCTTTGTCGCATTATTCCTAGCTTAATATACAGTGCGAGTTATTTTTTAATGACAATAGATCATAGATTTCATAGATCATGAAAATTGTTAAATTTTTAGAAGGAAAGAAAGGAACTATTTTTACGTAAGTGCGGTTCATTATCCAATAGCCGGCATCAGTTAGGCAACCGGCAGTACAAATGTCACTCGACAGCGCATGTATTTGTTGATGCTTGTCTCTAGACCTCGATGAATTCAGTACGGAATCTGGTCGGTGCCTCTATGTAGACACTGGTATTCAAGTATACCACTCACCGAACAACTGCTTGACAGAGAGACGCATCATCGTTATTTATGTAGTTTCATTGAAAAATAGCCCAAAATAAAGTATTTATAAAATACATATAATATTTTATAGTGTCAAATGTCTCATGCAAGAGAGGCAGACGTCTCCCACCTCGTTCTCTCCCTGACAGTTTTCAACAGAATTCAACTTACCAGGCTAGCCACCGCTAGTAGTTAACGTAATCTTTTCACACGAGCACACGTTTGCTTCTTTGCAATGGAAAAGTAATCAGTACTTTTGATACCGAGCCGTTCATTGACGAAATTCGCCAACGTTCGGCTATATAGAATTTCGTACCTTAAAGTAACCGCTAACTTTTCAACTGGTGGTATGCAGTTCTTCGTGTTGGTGTTCTGTTTTCCTACATAATTTTCTAATAAACCATGCAGTTCATCAAAAGAAGAAGTCGACATTCAAAAATAATTTAAAAAAATTATCATTGTCATTTCTCAGTTCCTGATATAAAACAGCAAAACTACCTGTTATAAGTCTGTCGCTTATTTTGAATTTTGGGTGAACCCAAAATTTTCCGGTTTCTCCGTTTCTTTTTTATTTTCAATGAATACTATAGCCTGCATAGCGACAGCTTCATCGGGTTTAATAATAATTTATGTAAATTAATCAAAATTTTTTAAAAGAAAAAGAGCTACAAAAATATCTAGTTTTTTCACTACTTTACTTCTCAACTTCACCAACACTAGTGAAGAAGGCCAGGGACGAAAGCTGAGTGTTGATACATGTGCGCATGTGTCAGCCTTGTGTGCTCGCGGGAGCCGCTTCAGATCATATCTGTTTCTTACGACTACCTCAAGTGAAAGAGGCCTTAGTGAGATAAAAATTTGTTTTGTCGACCGGTTGTCATCCATTCTATTCAGGCGTCCGTAAAATTTTAGACTTCCTTTTCTAATCGTTTTCATTAATCGTTCATTTTCTTTGTACAGTTCTTCTCGACCATGTGACCTATATTGTCCGTCTAATTTATCTCCGGACCCATTATCTTTGCGGAGATCTTTCTCTCAAATTTCTCTGCTTCTCTTAGACCAGCCTTCCTGATCATTCGAAAGCACTCACTCGCGTACAGACACACAGGTTTTAATTACAGTATTATAATGTCCACAATAAACAATTTAGCTAAATAATTTCTTTTTGTTAACTTACCTCACATCAATTTAAAAAATTTTCAACTTCCTCCACAAATTCAGAAACAGACATGCAAACCTTTTCCGGATTCAACATTCCCCAAACAACGCTGCTCCCACAAACGCAGATTTCATGAAAAAAAAATTTAAAAAACCTTCAATATAGATTTTTAAAGTACAAATTTCGTACATAGCAACAACAATTTAATAATAATAGCTTAGCAACAATCATTTATTCTGCGAATGTTTTTTGGGAACCATCGTGTAAACTAAACAAATTTCTTTCTTGTAATGTTTTTTTTTCATAGTTCAGTTATTAGGGAATACTGTTGCATTTCGAACAGTATCGGGTGATTTTAACGTTTACAAAATCAGGATCGATTGATTAGCAATTCTTCATAATCTAGCTGGGAGGTAGATTATGTTGAATTGAAAATGGCCTGCAAGGCTATCTGCACAGTCTGAATCTTTAGCCTTCATATTTTTATTTATTTCCACATTACTTTACAAAACCCACCGGGTTGATCTAATCTTTTAAATCGTCGCCCTAAATCAGCTGTTTAACAGGTTTGTTTTACAACTGATTTTCGGAGACGAAGGTTCCATTTGAACCCAAATCTACTGATTTTCATTACAATGTAATCTAACTTGCAGACCATCTACACAGTTTGAATCTTCAGCCTTTATACAGTAGCCGCCGCTTAGTGCGATCACGGTTTATGTTATCATTCGGTTATTATTATCGTTTCATTTAAATAAAGACATAAATCGTATAAATACATTGTAATTGGGCCGCTTATTGTAATCATCTCTTTGCTCATTGTTATCATTTAATTTGTCATGAAAAAAACTACGCACTATAATAGACCCGACGAAAATGTTTACTTGCGTCGACAATTCTGAGAAATCAGTTGGGCGATATGGTGACTCATAACCTGTTTGTACATACAGTAAGTACAGGTTCACAGAAATGAATTTGCACTTAACAAAGTGATGCGCGGTAGCTGGCCATATGGACGGGGTACTGACGCCCATTTCTGCTCTATACTATATCCAACAGTCACTTGAGACTGTGGGAAAGATAGGCGATTCCAATTTAACAGTGGCTGTATACAGCAATACGCTCTCCGCTACTATCTATCCTATGAACATAACTAGTATTTAATTAATAACTTAAGTTTTAGTTGTAATTTTAATTTAAACTAAACACTTTCCTTTGTGTTACTTGTTCCATTTTTTTTTTTTTTTTTTTTACTTCTGAGACCTCATAGCATCACTCTAGTTCAAGTTTAGGTCTGTTCCAGTATTGGGTTTCTTTGAAAAGTACGCTCTCCTAAGCGTGGCTTCCTTTCGTTTGGCCCACATTCTCTTAAAACGTTCCGATCTCTGTTTCCGGTCTTCGTCGGTAAACACCCTGTTGTACACTAGTCTGGTTTTTGGTTCGAATGTTACCATATTAGCCTTGACTAGTTGGTTGTACTTAGCTGATTTTGTAAGCAGGTCTTGTTGGGTGATTCCAAGTTCCTCCACATCCTTCAGCCACCTAGGTCTCGACTCGACACATTATTCAAAAAATGGTTGATCAGCCGGTTCACAAGTCTGGACTTTTTGGCTCTGAGTATGTGTCCTAAGAATGATATTCTTTTCTTTCTAAAGCTATTTGTTAGTGGGGGGATTAGTCTGTAGATTTCTTTGTTTGGGATTAACCGCCACTGTCCTTCCACCATGTGCCTTTTGTTCATGCACTTCCTAAGTAGTTTTCTTTGTATTTTCTCAATTCTATCGGTGTCTTCTAGGCAATATGGCCCGAATAACGTTCCGCTGGAATAGTGGATTCCTGGGAGAACCACTGTTTGGTATTGTCTTAGTTTAGCCCTGGTTGACAGACATTTCTTGTTGTAGACGTTTTGATTGGTTATCAGGGATTTCTTGAGTGTATTAATTTTTTCTTACCATATGGGTCGTTCATTGAGACAATTGGTTATGATTTCTCCGAGATATTTAAATTTTCCACACGTTCTATTTGGTGTTCGTTAACCATTACGCAACTTATGCAGAGTGGATCTCTGATCATGATTTTCTTCTTTTCGTAGGATATTCTCAAACCGATCTTTTCCGAAAGTTGTTCGAGGGACTCATTGGGTTCTTGTTTCTTTTATGTTGTTCGCAAGGAGAGCTAGATCGTCCGCAAAGCCCATGCAGTTTATTTTGATTTCTTTGCCCACTTTTACGTTTTCGGGGTTTGTTTTCCTCCATTCTCTTATTATATATTCAAGTGCGCAGTTGAACATCATAGGCGAATAATAATTATAATAATAAACTCGTATTATTAAATAAATGCAGCACTGAACCAATAAATACTAACAAACAATACTCATTAAATTATTCCATGCGCAACAACACTACTTCACACGACAAATGGTGTGTGTGTGTTAACACACTAAATAATTGGAAGCCAACGTGGATGTGAAAAAGAGTGTATAGGTACATATACATATACAGTGGATAATACTGTAGTATTTATAATGTTTCTAAACAGATGGTAGCCTATAGGACCATTTCGATGAAATAGATAAATATATATTTTGAAAGAATAAAAAAATTATGATTAATTAAATTTTATCTTTTCATAACATTTTACGGTTTTACAAACAAAATTCTGTTTATTACAATATAAATAGTTATATTCAATTACAAATGTAATTACAATTCTGTCACATAATATAACTTATATTTCAGATAATAACGTAAACATTTTTAATCGTAAACGTAATTTGTTTCTATATCATAAGTAGCCTATAACATAGCTTACAATACGATAGCGAGAGCCAATGTTTTTAACACAGTACGTAACAGCGCTCCGGCCATACAAGCAATGGTATCATCAAACTCTTGGACAGAGTATAGCTGCCGGACAAGCAACTTTGGTACTGCGTGTTCATAAACAATACTGTTGTTCATAAAAAAAATGTTATTTCGAATAAATTATAAACAAAATTATTTCCATAAACTTACCCTACCTAACCTATTTCAAAGAAAGAATATAGCCAACTTATTGTCTAGCAATAATGCTAGTGTAACTAGGCTACTTCTAAAAATGGGTTTTCCCATTCACAGTTTAAAAGTTTTACCTTATTTCTGGAAGTTACAATAATCAGGAATCACCACAACTTCCATTGTTTGCTATTATTTTGAACTTTACAAGGGAACATGATTCATATGTGTATTTTGCCGTGCGTCACGTCCAGTTCAGGTACGATTCAGTTCAGATCATGCTAGTAGTGCTATTATTATTATTATAGGAATTGGTTAAATTTTGTCGCGGATTACATTTTGCTCGTGGATTTTTCTTGTTATTTTGTGCATGGACAGTTTCGCATTTTTATAATAGCTATATTACGTATTGTAATAATAGATTTTTAGTTTTCATGCTTTTTGTGGAGTTCCTCGTAAATATGAGTTTTAATAGTAAGGTATCGAAAAGATACTGCATTCTCAGAGCAGGAAGATTGTTAGTTCGGTAATTAAATTTGATTTCAATAAGTCTGGTATTGAAGAGTTATAAAACTGGGATAGTTCAGAAAGGTATGTACAGAAATTCGAAAACATAAAAAATGAAAATGCATGTAACGTAATTTATCTTAACGTGCAGGCCACATTTTTATAAGGAATAATGCTTATTTTAGTTATAAAGTTTCTTTTGAGGGTCCTCGTAATACACAGATCTATCACTACAATATATTATTTTTGTGGTAAGGTTACGAATAAGGTCAGTACCTCCTTCGGAACCTAACTATGAAAACTTACGGATAATCAGAGCAGGAAGATTGAAAATTCATTTAGTCATTAAATTTATGTAAAACTTTTGTGTAGTCGTTACACAGCAGACATCAGTGACTCTTGGAGGGAGGCACTCTTTTTTTTCTTTGTCCCACCCATATTTCCATCCTTGTTCTTCTACTATTTTTGTAGCCTTGGAACTAGCAGATCGAGTGCAAATTATTTAACACTTAACCTGCCTGCTCATAACATATAGGAGTGAAACATGGGTATCATTACAGAGGAATGAATCTCATATCCAGGTTAATGAAATGAGGTTTTTGCGGGGAGTCAAGAGCTGTACCCGGTTAGATAGAGTACGTAACGAAGCTACAAGCGCCGAGTTAAATGTTCAGTCACTGTGGGAAACGTTAAAGAATATATAAGAGAAACTAGTCCAACCATTTACTTCGCATGCCAGCACACAGACTTCCTTTGCGAACATAAAAATATAAACCTAAAGGGAAACGAGGCTTGGGAAGACCTAAAACGAGATGGATGCCGGAACAAGTCATTGAGCCTAATACTTGACTGATGACGTAAAAAACTGTTTGAGATTAAAAATCTATAATTAAACAATAGGCTTATCATTAGTAGGCTAAGTATTTTTGTTTTTCAATCTATTTCATGTAATCCATGTTGAAAACCTCAAATTCTTTTATGATGACTCTGTATATAAATATTGTTTCCCGTTTATAAAATTTATAAGCGGAAAACAATATTTGTATAATTATATAATGTTATTTAATAACAGGTATCCATATTCCATTCACTGCAACATTAATAACCCGGCAATTAAACAGAATTATATCTGAAATAGGAATGGCGTCCACAGAGTACCAAAACTCGATTATGAAAAATCGACATGCAAACAATACTTTCTTTCCCTATATATTCATATAGGTCAAGAGAAAGTTTTACCTGTAGAATGTACCCAGAAAACATAAGGTAAACTTCATGAGTCACTCTGTATAGCCTACAGGTGAAGATTTGAAGTGGTCATTTGCGACAAATCATTAGTAGAAAGATACTTTAGCTTTATGAACCTTATAATTACAGGAAACCCCACTCTTTAGTTATTTTTACATGCATATACCTAGAGACAAGTTAGTAGCTATATTTTGGTTGTCATAGTAACGAAATCTTAGGCATGCGTACAAGAAAATCCCTTTTACCAATTTAACCAACCGAACAATTCAGTTTATACCTTACTGCTCATCAAAGTGACTCACTGAACTAACTGTGTACACAGATCGATAGTTGTATTTAAAGGATTGCAAAACAATAAGGTCGAATTTCACATATTTATACATACAAAAATCAACCTTATTGTTTTATCTTAGGTGTGTTGTTCCCACCTGTAGGATATTCTAGTTATTTTATCTGCATTGTGTGTCACCGACGGTGTTTAGATGTAAACAAAACCAATATTCTTATGAAGTAAGTTTACATTTTGATTAATTTACAGGTAAACATTTCATTTTATATATTTTTAATATTTCAATAGTAATGCTATAATAGAAAACCGATTTTGATGCTGAATCTACAACAGGTAGTGGTATAAGAAGGTTTGATCCATTTTTAATGCGGTTTATTTATTTTAAAAAAATCTCTAATTCCTGGTGAACTAAACACTGGACAAAAATATATTACATAATAAAAATATAGAATTTTAAATTTCATTTATTTATTTAACGTAAAATTTTATTTTAAATTGTGTTTCTAATAAGTAATTTTAGAAGAAACCGGTTGGTATGCAGGTTTTAACATTAAATTTCAAATACCGGCTAAACGATGCATCTGACAAAAAAATATTCAAAAGTTGTAAAATTTTTATTATCTTTAATTTTTGTTATGTATTTTGCCATAAAATACAACTAAAGGTAGTAATTGTAGAATAACTCAATTTTAATGAGGTTTTGCATACAATATAAACACCACTAGCCAAACGACAAGTCTGACAGAAAAAATTTATATAAACGTTAAAGAATTTTTTATTTCCAATAATATTTAAATTCTGTACATTTTTCTACGTCAATTTACAAATACTGAGCAAACAAAGAGTTTGACTAAAACAGGTTAAATTTTCTACATTTTTAATTTTATTCGACTTTTTAGGCTAAATGCCGAAAATGCTGATTTCTCAGAATTTTTCTCTAAAATGCACCATTAGAAAATACAACAACTTTTACTTTTTGTTTCCCTATATGAAATTCAGGTAAAGTAATGTTTTCATGTCAATTTTTCGAAATAGAATTTCCACCGGAAATACTCGTTTTCAGGTTCCATAAATCTTAAAAATACTTGTTTTACCGATTTTTGGGGGTTTCTGCCTCTATCTGTGAAAAAATAACTCAAAAACGGAATATCGTACGAAGTTGAAACTTGAAACAAAGTTCAAACTTCGTACGAAGTTGAACTTTTTGTATAATGAAATAAGTTAGGTATGAACACGACACAAACGTTTTCATCGAAATCGGTCAACCAGAAGTAGTAGTGTATTCGTGCAATTTTTCATTTACTAGGGATTTCTCAAAGATGATTGCTATGATTTTGTTTAAAATCGCCTAATTTAGTAAATTTTTGTTTGTTACAAGATAGGGTAAGCGGTATGTCTGCTTCAATTCGTAGGGAGTGGCTGTAGTCTTGTGGTAAAAAAAATGATGTTTTTCTAAGAGTTCTGTCCTAAAATGCATTTTGGGGAAAAATTATATAATAAAAGTTATAGAAAATTAAAATCATACAACTTTTATTTTGAGTAATTTTTTTTACAGTACTCAGTCGATTTTCATTTAGCTTCATTCACTCACGATTAAAATTAGGTTATGTTTTTCATTTTACATTGTTTGTTGTTGTTTAGGTCATCAGCCGAAAGGCTGGTTTGAACCTGTAGAGGTTTTACTAAGTAAAACGAGGAGTGAGATGGTTTACAATTGCCTTCCTCACCAAGTGGAAAAGTACACTTATCAGCATGCCAGGCCCTCTGAAAAGCATATATTTTCCACTCTGCAAATGACACCTTCACTTCATTCACCACAGGGTCTGGCTGTATAATGAAATTCATTACTTTCAGAGGAGATAACTCTGATTAGTATCTTTTACACTTCTACCTCTTCTGTTCTTAAATGATTCAGCCATTTAATTGGCTGACTATGTGTTAAGAAACAGAACTATTTATTTTAGCCCTGCAACGAACAGATTAAGTGTAAAAAATTTGACACTCCACCTGTCTGTTATGGGCAGTTACATTGTTTACTCACGATTAAATCTTTTTCTTATATGTTTCATTATTTACATTGGCAAGAGAAAGTCGTGTGAAAGTTTCACACCAGAGTTATTTTTAATTTTTAGTTGTAGGAAATGAATTGTATTGGTCAATAACAGAATACAATGTTTTCCGCATTAGCGAGAAACTTGTATCTGTTCGCCGTATTATTAATTTATTAACCTGAAGCGATGAAATGGAGTGGTTACAAACCAAACGTCACCGTTACCCCTTCCCTGAAATATTATTTATTGATAAACGCTACGCGGTTCAGATATTAATATAATTAATTTTCATCGTCTATTGATTTCTTTTTCTAAGCTTTAGTCTAGTTTATTACAAGTTTTAACACTTATATTTTATAGGTCACGTTTATAAAATAACCCACCGGGTTGGTGTACTGGTAAAGTCATCGCTACGAGTCATTTGTTTAAAAACTGATTTTCTGAGACGAAAGTTACGTGGTTCAAATCTAGTAAAGGTAGTACTTTTATACGAATTTAAATAATAGACAGTGGTTATCGTACTTTGATGGTTGGGGTACAATTAACCATACTCTCTCAGGAATAGTCGGCCTGAGTCTGTACAAGACTACACCTCATTTACACATCATACATATTATCATCTTATTGGGTTATGGAGTTGCTTAATGTCCTTAAATTAAACAGATTGCAATGTACACAAATTAGAGATTTTTAAAAAACCTTAAAACGTATATACAAATCGTATTTACCCGAACAGGTCTGTACGACTAGAGTTTTTTACAATGACTGCAAATTTGATATTTAGGATTTATATACATACTAGAAAATCCGATGTGAAACACTTACATGACTTTCTCTTTCCAATGTAAATAATGAAACACAACCTAATTTTAATGACGTAAAATGAAAATCAATCTCTGTTACTGAACTAAGCACTGTAGAAAGAAAAACTGTGTGTGTGTGTGTGTGCGTGCGTGTGTGTGTGTGTGTGTGTGTGCTTATAACCGCATGATAGAATTAAAAACTTATATAAAACATATAATACAGTGCAACTTTGGTATTTAGAACTTGAAGGGGAATGGAAAAAAGTTCGAATTAACCATTATCATACTAAACTGTAGTGTAAAGTCAAAAAATTACAAAATTTCTAACTTTAGTTATACTATGAACTAATAACAGAAATAAAGTATAACGTCAATTTCAAAGAAAACCCCGATTTATTTTATTAATTAAGTATAGACTATATGTAGGGCTACATACATTTGTATATTTATTTATTTATTTCCCATTGCTTACAAAAAAATAATATCAATACAAAATAAATGTTGATTTCCTTTTATACTTTAATCTAAAAACTATTTATTTTAATTCGTGGTGGGGAAATGAATCCACCCAACTATGGTTTCCCATGTTCAAGGGTAAATCAATTCAGTGCTTTTTACTTTCTCTTGCCTATATGAATATATAGGAAGGAAAGTATTGTTTTCATGTCGATTTTAAGAAATCGAGTTTTCACCGGATCTACATGTTTTCAGACCCCCTGAACCCAAAAAACATGTTTTTAGCGATTGGTCTGTGTGTGTGTGTGTGTGCGCGCGCGCGCGCGCGCGCGTGTGTGTGTGAACAGAATATCTCAAGAATGGAACATCGTACGAACTTCAAACTTGAAACTTAAGTTACATACCACTACCGGACTCGACACGAACATTTTCATCAAAATCGGTCAACCGGAAGTAGTAGTTTATTCGTATAATTTTTCACTTTTTTGCGATTTTCTCAAAAACTGGTCCTACGATTTTTTTAAAAATGGCCTGGATCACTCAATTTTTTATTCTCTACAAGATAGGGTAGGCGTCATGTTTACTGAAATTCTGGGTAAGGCTGTTTTTACGTAAAAACATAGTTTTTTTAAGATTACGGCTTAAATATGCAATTTAGCGCAAAAATTTATATAATAAAAGTTGTAGAGAATTAAAAATTCTACAACTTTTATTTTAAACATTTTTTTTTATAACGCTTAGTTTAGCAGTAATTAGCGATTTTCTGATTTTCTCTCACGAAAACGTGTGAAAAATCGATTTTTTTAAGATTTCGGCCTTAGAATGCATTTAACGACAAAAGTGTATAAAATAAATTTTATAGGAAATAAAAAGATCTACAACTTTTATTTCGAACATTGTTCTCTACAGAGCCATGTTGAGCGTGAAAGAGTGAATTTCCGTATTTTTAGGCCAAACAGGTTGATTTTCATTTTGCGTGTTTCTCTCATGATTGAAATAAGGTTATGATTTTGAGGTTAGTTTTTTATTTATTTCTAATGTTTTATTACTATTGTAAGGTTTATTGTTAATTATTTGCATTGGCAAGAGAAAGTCGTGCGAGTGTTTTACACCAAATTTTTTTCATTATACTACTGCAACTACTGTACTACGGTAATCTATTAGTGTGTTAGTAATTACAACTACATGTTAGTTACTTAAATACTAATTAAACTACTAAGACATTTTTATTAAAAAAATAATGTACTGTTATAATTATAATTACATGTACAAATGATAAACAAAACAAACTATATAATATGCAAGACAAAAGAATTTATTTAAAAATAGAAAACTAAAATTGAAACCTGTACCGAGCTCACAAAATTATATGTTTCCTGAAGTAACCATTTTTTCTATAGCGTCTCTCCCTACTTCCAATAGCCAAATGGTTACTGCTTTTTTATACCTTATGATGTCCGGCATATTTTTAATTTATAGGGGGAGCAGATTGAGCAGTTTGGGCGCTAAATAGCAGAAATGCCTTTGGTATAAAGTTTTTGAGGCCTTGTGTAAAAGTAAGAGATCCTTGTTCCTGGTATTATAATGGTGTGTTCTTGTAGTAAAATCGTTTGTATTTTTATTCGCAAAAATAAGAGCTTCTCTTATCGTATAAATTATAGTATTAGACATAAGGTATTGTCCAGTATGTATTACTGAAATACAGTACCGCAAGTTATTGAATCTATTAAACAAAACTTCAAAACACAATCGTCCACTGCAGAATATTCTGCTGTTCTTACCCACTTTCGTCTTTTTCCGTTTTTTTTTTTTTTATTCTAGTTTTCCACAATTTGTGTTTTTGTTTTTTAAGAAAGACGACAAAGTGTTCGGTAATATTCCGTATTCTTTAGCTATGTCACACTTTCGTGTTGTATCCCGTTCCACATCTTGAATCAGTTTAACTTTTTCGTCCAAAGTTAAACTCTTTTAATGGGCCACGCTAGCTGCTGTTAAAATGAACTTAACCACACGGCACGTAAACTCTTAACTGAAACTAAACAATACAGTACTGAAATGTACTCTAACTAGTTTACAAAAAACGTACGTACGTAAATTGTATAACACAAATTCCCCACACCGTATGCAGTTGTGTAAGCAGTAGGGCTACTATACTGTGACTGAAAACGGTTTAACCCTTCTGGGACTGATAGGTTTTAGAATACTAACTCTTCGAAAACTAATTCCGAGATCGCGGCTATAGACTTGGCTTCTTTTATCCAAAAAAACTGAAATTTTTATGAGACATTAAGAAAACTTCGAGAGATGTTTTAAAAAAAAACAAATATGAAACTCCGTTTTTTTACGACAGTTACAGCGAATCACGAAAAATTTGCTTTAAGTTATGCAAAATCGCGCGTTTTTGTCAAAATTTGGCAATAAATATTTTTTATTTTTATTTTTTTTTAGTCTGGTATTATAGAAAAATGTCTAGCAAAAAATTTAATATATCAAACGCCCTCGCTTACCACACTATACGACTATTCAAGCGTATGTAAAAGTCAAGTGCATATGGATTCTGAGTTAATATGCCGGCCGATTAGCTCTCTTCGGCTAATATGCCGGATTAGCGACGACGTTGGGGTGTAACTATTTACAATGGAGGATGATTTTTTGTAACGTATGAAAATATGCCGTGCCTGAGTGGGATCGAACCCACGACCGCATGCTGAAAGGCGAGCACGTTACCAACTACGCCAATGCGGTCGGCTATAATAATATTATTTATAAAATTAAAGGAAATTTAAAAAACCTACAACTTTTCAAGCTTTTTCTCAATGCTTCTTTTCAAGTATTTTCTTCTTAGTATTTTCTTCTAAGTGTGGCTATTAAATAACGAGACTGACGTTATAATTTTTTTTAAATTTTATATATAATCACTTATTATCACCTTCAATATACACTCCTTCTCTACCCCTACAACGCTCCATGCGAATTTTCCATTGTTGGAAACAGTGCTGGAAGTCATCTTCTGTCAGCTCCTTCAGGACACGTGCCGCTCAAAAATGTTTGAAATAAAGCTCGCAAAAATGTTTGTACTGACGCTTTGTACGCGATTGAAAATGACCCAAATTTTTTGGAAACGATAATAACATGTGATGAAACGTGGATTTTTTACTTATGATCCGGAAACGAAGCGCCAATCCATGCGCTGGAAGAGCCGAACTTCAACGAGAGCCAAAAAAAAAGCTCGAATGAGCCAGTCAAAATTTAAAGCAATGATGATTGGTTTTTTTTATATCCATGGGATTGTGTACCTTCACTGGGTTCCTGAAGGTCAAATAATTAATCAATATTACTACCTTGAGGTACTTTCTAAACTACGTCAAAGAGTAAGGAAAAAACGCCCCGAAATGTGGAAGGACAAATCATGGGTTCTCCTCCAAGGCAATGCGCCGGCTCATTCCGCGTTATCTGTCAAGAGGTTTCTAGCCAAGTACAGCATCTCAGTGTTAGAACATCCACCTTATTCACCAGATCTTGCACCATGTGACTTCTACCTGTTCCCTAAGGTGAAATCTGCATTAAAAGGGGCAAGATTTGAGTCTGTGGAAGCTGTAAAAGAGAAAGCGGCACGTGTCCTGAAGGAGCTGACAGAAGATGACTTCCAGCACTGTTTCCAACAATGGAAAATTCGCATGGAGCGTTGTAGGGGTAGAGAAGGAGTGTATATTGAAGGTGACAATAAGTGATTATGTATAAAATTAAAATTAAATTTTTTAACAACGTCAGTCTCGTTATTTAATAGCCACATCTCATATGTAGCGTAGTTTAGCGTCAATTAACGATTTTCCGTATTTTTGTCAAACATAAGTTGATTTTGGTCTTTCGCCCATGATTAAAATTAGGTTATGTTTTCCATATTACACTATTTACTCATGATTAAAAATAGGTTATATTGATCATTATCTACATTGGCAAGAGAAAGTCGAGTAAGTGTTTTACACCACATTTTTTGTAATTTATTTAAAACCCTATTTAAAAATTATAGAAATAAAACAAAATTATACCCAGGTGACGCCGGAACGGGTAGCTAGTTCGCAATAAATTGAGTACATGGCTCAAAATTAATGTAGCCAATAATTTATTTGCACAAGCCATCTAGCTGGCTTGAGTGATAATAAAATTGTGCTATAATATATTTTGCTGTATAATATATATTAATATATTTTTGCGATAATATCTTAATGTATGTTACAGAAAAGCAATGAACTGAATCACAAAAATAAATTAGAAAATAAAAATGGCGGAAAATAACCCAACATACAGCTTATTTTTCCTAATAACAACGATCATTATAACCAACTTATTATACAGTAATAGACAAAACAGTAAGCAACAAGAAAAAATATCAGCAAACAATCAACAACAGAAATTAAAAAATTTACCGAATCATTTAGAGGAAAAATTTTGTCTTAATACTTTTACATGTACAAAAAACGACGATAAAAATTTAATCGAATTACATTGCTCATCAATTCACAGTTTCTTTTATCTATTACAAAATGGCTGCGCAAAAGTAACAACGGAGAAAGAATACAAAGAAACATTATATTACTTGGACAAAAATATAGAAGAAAAAGAACAGACTGATAAAAATAATAATAATAAAAGCAATGAAAATATGACGGAAAAAGTATTAAAGATACCTGAATCTAACAAAAATCTTGAAAGAAAACCTAAGGAATCTGTTGTTGAGACTAAAGAAAATAAAAATGAAAAAGAAAGTAATTTAGCATCTTTGGCTTACTTGTTGATGGGATCTCTACTGGTTGTTTCAACCATGTTCAGTTTGGTTGAGTTTTATCGTGAACGAAAACGAACGGTAAGTTAGCTACTAAAAATTTTTAATTTCTTGCATTTTAACGTACTGTAATGTGTACCAAATGCTAGATTTGTACGGGATCTGAGTATAATATAACAAACTGACTTTCTTTTAAACTTATATCAATTAACCATTTCAGTCCCAAATTTTTTAACTCATACAAAAAATATTTGACATTGTCTCTTAAATTTTACTGACATATAATTGTATTAACAATGGCGTAGATAAAAATTTTGATCTGGGGATCTGCTGAAAGGCAGGTTTGAACCTTTATAGGTTCTTAACTTTACTAAGTAAAACGAAGAGTAAGGTGGTTTATGATTGTCATTCTCACTGGGTGGAAAAATATGTTTATCAGGTATGCCTGTCCCTCAGAAAAGCATCTACTTTCCACCCTGCAAATGACACCTTCACTTCATTCACTACAGGATCTACAGGAGATAACGCTGATTAGTTACATCTCTACCTCTTCTTTTCTTAAATGTTTCAGTCATATAATTGACTGACCATGTGATAAGAAAGAGAATTATTTTTTGTAGCCCTGGAACTAGCAGATTGAGTGCAAATAATTTAACACTGCACATGCTTGTTATGGGCAAAATGTACCTACTTATACCTATATTTTCTTAAAGTGCTTAAAAAATTAAAACCCTTCGTTTTTTCCAAGGAAATATTAATTTAAATTTCCAACCAGTATTTTTTCCCTTGTATAGGGCCAATTTTAGATCACATGATGTGACTTTAGATGTTCCTGGAAGCTCTTTTGCAGCTCACACTCTCAGCATTCGCTCACTGTGAGTTTTTTCCTTTTTTCTGTCCACCCGGTGTTTAGTTTTTACTCTTCATGGAAGCCATTTAAGTCCGTAATTAGTTGTCTGAATTTTGTTCAGTTCATTTAGTTTTCTCGGTTTATTTTTTACTTTCTCTTGCCTATGTGAATATATAGGAAGGAAAGTATTGTTTTCATGTCGATTTTTCGAAATCGAGTTTTCACCGGATCTACACGTTTTCAGAACCCCTGAGCCCAAAAAAACATGTTTTTAGCGATTAGTGTGTGTGTTTGTGTGTGTGTGTGTGCGTGTGTGTGCGCGCGCGAACAGAATACCTCAAGAACGGAACACTGTACAAACTTAAACCTTAAATTAGATAGTACCACTAGAGGACCCGACACGAACATTTTTATCAAAATCGGTCAACCGGAAGTAGTAGTTTATTCATGTACTTTTTCACTTTTTTGCAATTTTCTCTAAAACGGCTCCTACGATTTTTTTTTAAGTTCGCCTCATTTACTAAAGTTTTTATGCTTCAAGATAGGGTAGGCGCCATGTCTGCGGAAATTCTTGGAGAGGCTGTTTTTACGTAAAAAATTGTATTTTAAGATTGCGACTTTAATTTATGCATTTTAGCGCAAAAATGTAATAAAAGTTGTAGAGAATTTAAAATCGTTCAACTTTTATTTCAAACATTTTTTTTTTTTTGTATAACGCTTAGTTTAGCGGTAAGTAGCGATTTTCTGTTTTTTTCCACGAAAGCGTGTAAAAAATCGTTTTTTTAGGATTTCAGCCTTGCGCATTTTACGACAAAAGTGTATAATCAAATTTATAGGAAATTAAAAGATCTAAAACTTTTATTAAGAGCATTTTTCTCTACAGGCCTAGTTTAGCGTGAAAGAGTAATTTTCCGTATTTTTATGCCAAACTGAGGTTGATTTTCCTTTTGCGTCTTTCACTCATGATTTAAATAAGGTTATGTTTATTGAGGTTAGTTATTTGTTTATTTCTAATGTTTTATTACTAATGTTAGGTTTTATTGTTAATTATTTGCATTGGCAAGAGAAAGTTGTGTGTTTCACACCAGATTTTTCCCTTTCTGACTTCTTTAAACCATTTATCTGACACCTTAGGTCTACAGTAGAGTGTCTTAAAAATTTGTTTTGTGAACCGGTAGTCATCCGTTCCGTCTCGGAACTTACCAACCATCCCTGGGAGAAGCATTTGGGGGTTTTGATCACTCCAAACTATTTTAGGTGCAGGAGAATGAGCCCTTCCACGCACTATAAGCTTACAGTGCTGATTATTTTTATACATGACCTAAAGCAGTCGAAGAAGTTTTTGATATTTTGGCTCCACGTAAAAATATTTCACTGTGTCTTCCTGGTAAATTTCAATTTCTATTATTGCGCTGACTGGAACGCGCAGTACTGATTAGTCAGCTTGTTCATGTCTGTACTTTTCACTGACCGGTGACCGCTTTACCCACAACAGTCGCAGCGTCAAGTCTGGTGCCAGCCAAGACACCGCCCTACAAAGAATAAGGGATCTAGTTCGCACACCGTGTTAAAATAATTCCCTTAATTTTCGTGGTATTTATAAATGATAACAAAACATTAATATTTATTAATTACGAGCACTAATCGTTCGGTAATTCACTGTACTTTTAACAATAATAATTTACATTTTAACCCTTTCAGTGCCAAAACAATATTTAAAAGTTTGATCCTGAAGTGCCATTTAATTTGTATAAGGCTGTACAAATAGTGCCAGCCCTATTTAGAAAACTTTCAGGCGTAAGCCTGTCATTACTAACCAAAATTTCTACGTTACACAAAAATAAAATTTCCTGTTAAAAATTAATTTTTATTGTGTTCATAAAAAAAAGACATCGTTCTAACACTAAAAATATTCAAAATAGCCTTTTTTAGTTTATTTAAAGTCGCACCGACAGCTTAGTCATTAACTTTTATTTTAACGTGTTAAAATTCCCATATCCTAGCCGGGAATCTAACCGAGGACCTTTCGCTTTGTAGACTAGCGCGCTAGTCACTACGACACGTAGGCGGTCTAAAAATACATTAGTATATTAATTTTTCTTTAAAAATTGTTTTCTAAACGTTGAGTTATCCGAACGTTGGCCATTTATTCATAACTTACAGACGTCCGGTAAACCGGATATTATCACTACGTAAAATATATCGACGTCTACGAACGTTGGTACTGAAAGGGTTAATAAAAACGTAATTTACTCTGTTTCCTTTATAGATACGGGATTTTCTATAATAACCTTTATTGTAGAACGTAACGTTTTTAAGAAAATGGTGTTTCTAACTTCAGTCGTTCACAAGATATAAGCGTTTTTGTAGACAGCGTCCCCGCGGAACTTCCACCTTCTCTGTCTAAGTTATGCACCTTCTGGGAAGGCGACAACATCGGTTTTTCACCTTCTAGGTGCTCCCAACAACAATCAAAAGTCAAAATGCGTCACACTTCCGTGCATGCGCAACCCTTATAGATACTGGTCTAATGATTCATAGATATGCTATTGAATGGTATATAGCAAATACATGAAGTGTGTTGACGTCATCCGGTTGTTGTCATGCAGCATACATAGGCACACCCTGCAGTATTACTCAGCACTATAAATCCATTCGTAGGATAGCTCTTAGAATGAACAGAATACAGTGGAGCGTCAGTTATCCGAACTAATTGGGACCAGAGCGGTCAAATCAAATACTTCGGATAATCAAACACGATAAATATTGTAATTTGATACATTGTAACAATGTAATATTAATACGTATAACCTATATATTTGATAAGATTAATTTTTTTACGCCTGACTGTTTTGCAATTGCTCCTAATGCAGACGGTGAGAAGGATGATAGATGAAGATGAGTGATGAAAAAATGACAGACCTGACCGGGAATCGAACCAGGGACCCCGGCGTAGAAGCCAGTTGCGCCACCACTACGCCAACGGGATTATAAAAAGCTACCATAAAACTTAGATAAATTTACTTTCTCTTGCCCTTTAAGAATATATAAGGAAGGAAAGTATTGTTTTCAAGTCGGGGTTTTCCGAATAAAACTTTCATCAGAAATACACGTTTTTATTATCCCCCCTTGAATCAGAATGTTTTTAGCGATTGGTATGTGTGTGTGTGTGTGTGTGTGTGTGTGGTGCGCGCGTGTAAACAAAATATCTCAAGAATGGAATATTGTTTGAAGTAGGAACTTGCAACTTGAGTTAGATATTACTAGGTCACGCGACACGAACATTTTCATTAAAATCGGTCAACCGGAAGTAGAAGTTTATTCGTGCAATTTTTCACTTATTTGCAATTTCCTCAAAAACAAAAACGGTTTTTACGTTTCTTTTTAGAAACGCCTCATTTACTAAATTGTTTATGCTACACCAGATGGGTAAGCACCATGTCTGTGGAAAGTCTGTCTGAAATTCTAGAGAAGCCTGTGCTTTCGTGGTAATTTTTCATTTTTAAGATTGGGCCTCAATATGAAGTTCAGGCCAAAAGTGCATTAAAACTTAAGTTGTAGAAAAGTAAAAGACCTAAAACTTTGATTCGAAGCATTATTTTTCTACAGCTCCGTAGAAAATTTTAAATTTTTAATAACTTTGATTTTACACACGTTATCATAAAATGACTATATTTTGTCATAAAATGATGAGATTTTGATGAGAAAAATAAAGGAAATTACTAATTGACGCTAAACTAAGCGTTGTAGAAAAAAATCGCTTGACGTAAAAGTCGTAGGTATTTTAATTTGCTACAATTTAATTATACCTACACTTTTACATTTTGTAAATGAACATTTTTTACCTCGAGGGGACAACCAAAAGAATTTCAGCAGATATGGCGCTTACCCTATCTTATAGAGCATTAAAAATATAGCAAATAAGACGATTTGAAAAAAATCGTAGGAGCCATTTTTGAGAAAATCGCACGAATAAACTACTACTTCCGGTTAACCGACTTTTATGAAAATGTTCGTGTCGGGTCCCCTTGTGGTACCTAACTTAATTTTCAATTTTGTACGATAATTTGTTCTTGGTAGACTATATTTTATTCACTCGCGCGCGCGCGCGCGCGCACACACACACACACACACACACATACCAATCGCTTAAAAAATATTTTTATGGTTCAGGGGTGCTAAAAACGTTTATTTCTGGTGAAAACCCTATTTCGGAAAATTAATATAAAACCAGTACCTACTTTCTTTCCCTACATGAATACAGGAAAAGAGAAAGTAAAAATATTATCTCAAAAATTGTTGAAGATGCCTTTAAGAAATTTGAAATTTTCAACTTCAGACGTCTTATACTGACAAAGAAGTTTCAGAATTGTACCGCCAACGTTTTCAAAATTTAGGCCATTTAAATTTTGATTAAAAATGAAATGTACATTATAACATTAAGAAAATGGTTTTTAAGGTTGGAGATGAAACCCATGATTGCAATCCGTCTTCAGAGACAAGTGGAGTGGGTGGAAGTGGACGAAGATTATCAATTGTTGATTTGACAGTCAGTAGACATGCTCGAAAGGAATCACAACGGGAATCAAACCTGGGAAATTCAGGTAAACTACATTAAATCAATATTTAAATTACTATTAAGATGCTAGAGGTACATGTGGTAAAAAGTATCACTTATAACCACAGAAAATAGAATAAAAGTTCCTGAATTTACAGCTACAATGAATTGCCTCAACTACTGTCGATTTCTTTATTATAGATACCCGAGTTTGAAGCCTTCTTTCTTCGAAACCGCTAGTTCAATTTTAACGTACTACACACCAAAGTTTAGCTAATTTTAATCTGCGTTGTTACATGTCAGTTTCATACTTTTAGCGTTTTTTAATATTGCGATGTCTGGATGAGAAGAAAAAAGAGCCGGTTTTTTATTACTGCAAAAGATCGGATACATTTAGAGGCTTATAACTCAAACACCGCTCGACCGATTTATTTGAGATTTCGCCGGAATAAAAACTTTTATGTTGTTATCGTAGTTACGAAATTTCAGATTTTTACTATATTAAAATTTTGAGTTATTAGTAAAATTCTGAACCCCTATTAAATCCGTAACCGCTCATTAATGCGGCAATTTCGAAAAATCATTGTATTCAATATAAAAAAATTAATATAAATTCATTAATATTATGGAACAGCGATTGACCAGTTATTCGGTAGAATTTTTAAAATATTTAAATAATGGTATATTTTGCGGGGGGGGGGAAGAAACTTAACCATATTGCCGCGTTGTAATTTGGTAGGCCTACTACCTATTTTTATTAGCATACCTCGGACCTGTCCTTCCAGCATACGCATAACAAATATGACAATGCAATATTAGTACCCATTCATCATTCACTTACAATAGTCAACTACTACTAGTTGTATGTTACGTTGGAAGGCGACTTTAGCAGGAAGAGAAAAAAACAACCTATTAAAAGACGTGGAAGGGGGGCTTACCCCTGTCGGTATGTCGCCTCAGGAGCACAGTATACCTAATCAAAGGGGGCGTCGGTGAAAATCATGATTACAATTTGGTTGTTTTTCATTTTATATTGTTCACTCATGATTAAACATAGGTTATATTTTTAATTGTTTACATTGGCAAGAGAAAGTCGTGTAAGTGTTTCAAACCAGATTTTCAAATTCTTTCAGCAGTCCAGTATAAGCCACTATTAATGTACACCCATAGATGGGTATTCTCAAGAAAAGACCTATTATTTTTTCTTTTTGCTTCAAGGAGTCATGAAGCTAATATCATTCTTTCCCACTTAAAAAAATAACTGATACAATTTTTAATGAAAATATTATTTGTTACAGATAAGAAAAATAAATCAGAAAAACGGTTTAAAAAATTTAAAATCAATTAAAGAAAACTTAACTAATTTAAAGGTTTGTAAAATTAAATCTCTGACCCAAGTAGGTAACAAAAAATTTAATTATTTTAATACTCGTCTGTTTTTTGTACATGGAATAAGGTTAAAAATAATATGGTGTTAAAGGAAGTTAAAAAAATTCATACTTAGGGACTACTTTCTCATCAGATGGAAAATTGAAAAAAAGATTTAATTACAACGATACAGAGAGCACATGTTTTCTTTTGAAGTTTACTTTTAGTCTGGGAGGCTTAGTCTGGGATCAAGAAGTTCCTATGCACTGTAAAAGAATTATATACAATGCAAACTTTATGCCAATTTTCACTTAATGCAGCCCACTCCTGTTCATAATAACAATGGTCGGAATAAAATAATAAAGTGAAGAAGAATACCAGGAAAATACTGGAAGCTTATTATTTGCAGATAATCTGGTCTAATCGTGGAAGAAAGAGGAGATGGTGGAAATGGCACTAGATTTGTGAAACTAAAAGATTATTAAGTGTGGTTTGGAATTCACTGAAGAAAAAAGCAAAGTGCTGGTGCAGAAGAGAAGTGAGGAGGTAAGGTAAGGACATGGAATAAGGGTAAATGGTAAGGTGCTCAGGAAGTTGCAGAATTCACATACTTAGAAACTGTTTTCTCATCAGATGGAAAATAGGAAAAACAGTTAAGTAAAAGGGTGCAGAAAGCAAGTGGTGTCTTCTTCTTAGACTGGGATCAAGAAGTTTGTATGCACTGTAAGAAAATTATGTATAATGCACACATTATACCAATTTTGGCTTAAGTAGTTGAGAAATGGATTGGGGGGAAAAAAGGTAGAAAGTGGAATAAAGGTAGCAGAGATGAAGTTCAAGAGGAATATGCTGAGGAGGTCAAGAAGGTTTAGAATTAGAAATGATGTAATTGGGGAACAACTGTAGATGGACAGCCTGTTAAGGCAAGTTGGAAAGCCAAAGCTGTGATGGTTTGTGTTTATGTCAGTAGGATAGAGGAGGGAAGACTGTTAAAAAGGATGCTGTACTTCCAGATGGAGGGAAAAGACCATGATTGAAGTGGATGGGTTCAGTTTTGCCCGTAACAGGCAGGTGGAGTATTTAATTATTTGCACTTGATCTGTTGGTTCCAGGGCTACAAAAAATAGTTCTGTTTCTTATCAGATAGTCAGCCAATTATATGACTGAACTGTTTAAGAACAGAAGAGGTAGAGGTGTAAAAGACACTAGTCAGAGTTATCTCCTCTGAGAGTAATGAATTTCACTCTACAGCCAGACCATGTGGTGAATGAAGTGAAGGTGTCATTTGCACGATGGAAAGAGGATGCTTTTCGGAGAGCCTGGCATGCTGATAAGCTTACTCTTTCAACTCAGTGAGTAAGGTAATAAGTAAACCACCTCACTCCTCGTTTTTACTTAGTAAAACCTCCAGAGGTTCAAACCAGCCTTTCGGCTGTTGACCTAAACAACAACAATGGGTTCAGTTATTGATGAACTGGGAAAAAGATGTGATATCAAAAAAGCAATGTAGAAGAAATGGTTCAGTGATAGAGAGAGGTGGAGAGGAGTTGTTTTGGGTCTGACCCGATGTAACTTAGAAGAAAGATAAAGGCAGTGATGATAATGTTTTTATAATCAAATAAAAAATCCCTTTCATGAGATTCATGGCTTGTGGCAATTGTTATAAAGGCTTACTTTTTTTTGGTTTTATGTCTGACTGTTTTGCAATTTCTTTTAATTCAGACGGTGGAGAATGATGATATATGAAAATGAGTGATAAAAAATGCCAGGCCTGACCGGCAATCGAACCCGGGACCCTGTCGTAGAAGCCAGGTGTGCTAACCACAATACTATGCCAATGGCAAGCCTAGTTTTGACATATGGCAAAAACCAAACATTTGTGATTTCTGTATTTACTCTATAAGAGGAACCAATGCACTATTTTTGTTTCAAAAAGCCGACTTCTGGTTTTGGGCCACTTCCTGGCAAAACCAGAACTTCAAACCCAATGATTTCTGCATCTAGTCTTTAATAGTAATCGAATGACACTATTCATGTTTCCAAATTCTGACTTTGATTTCTTGACTTCCGGTTTTGGGCCACTTCTGGTTGAAACCGGAATTTTAAATTCAATCCAGGCCACTAATTTTTGTGTAGATTATGAACCCGAAAACTGTTTGTTGCTATCTCTTGTAGTTTCTGACATCTGGTGTGGTGGACAGACAAAGGAAAATGACACATGACAATTTAAAAAATTGCCACCAATTACTTTGGTGAAAGCTATGGTGTACTTGTTATATATTCTCAATAATTAACCTATTTACCGAAGAAGAAATTCAGAAGTGGATCTTTGAATTTATAAAAATATCCTACAATCGTAAACATGGTGAAGATGGACGGTTAAGAGCGCACTATGTTATGAGGGTGTATCAAATGAAAATCTTTAAAACACCACAAGTTTTGTAATGTAACAATTAAGGAAAAACCACACATAATATTTTTCAACGTAGTCTCAACATCATTTAACGTAAATATTCCATCGTTTTGGAAGTGCTGCTCCACCCACCATAGCGTGGGAGTTAACCATCTCACATCATCCAGGCCACTATTTAAGAACCTTAAATCACTTCCTCTCTCTACATTTTTGAGGTTATAATGTACATTAGGAAAAATACATTTATGAAAAATTTCAATGTCCACTATCATAACACAATAAACAGAAACTATTATTACGTGTCTAATCACAACACTAAATTGTTTGAACAAAAATTTATTTATTCGAGGAGAAAATACATCAATAAATTACCACAATTTTTAAAACATGCAAATTTACTTTCATTAAAAAAAATCAGAAAAATTACTTGATACGACTTTCTACAGTGTACAAGAATTTATTTCTAAATAATATTTTATTTAAATAAAAAAGAGATAACTGAAAATACATAAGCATCGAAGCAAATGCTAAGAAAACTGTGTACTATTGTGTAGATATTAGATATAATGTGTAATTAAAATAATATATACTATATTCAGGTATTATGAATTAACTTATAAGTTCTTGGAATGTCCTAAACTTCCACAATTTATCAATATTAATCTCTTTACAACTTCAACTACTATAGTATTGTGTTAGTAACTTAAATACTAACAAAACTACTACAGAGCTATTGATCTATTCTTCTTCTTAAGGTGCCAATCCGTTTCGAATGTTGGACACCATCATGGCGATCCTCACTTTGTCAACTGCAGCTCTAAACAGTTGCGGAGTAGTTCTATTGAACCAGGTTCTAAGGTTCTTTAACCAGGATATTCTTCTTCGACCTGGGCCCCTTTGTCCTAATATTTTTCCTAGCAGTATGGATTGCAGAAGTTCATACCTTTCTCCATTCACTAGGAACCCACTAAATCATTACAATTCCACTGATGTAAAAGAAGACAAGTAACATCGCCTTGAATTTTGATTTTGATATGGAATGTTTATTTGTCTTAAGGATCCAGGGCAATTCTACTGCATCGACTGGTGCTTACTTATGGGGTTATAAGAAAACCTCCATTATTTGAAAAGTTTCAGCGACCGAATTCTTAAGTTTCACACAAAATTTCATGTAAATTCTTTGTTCAGTTTTCACAATAGACATTTTCTGGTAGTACAGTCGAACGTGTTCACTCATTGATGCAATACTTCCAACTGGCACAACCAGTTGAGTCCAAACTTGCAGCATATACCCCAATAGAGGGCCATTACCCAATAGAGAGGGTGTAGTGCACAGTTTCATGGGGCAAGCACGATTTGGATTTAATTAGTCTACATCATAATGAAACAACAAAATGAATGATGACAAAATGGATGAGGGATGTAAAGAGGGTGCTATCTTCTTCACAATGGAGCTGACTCAAGAAGTCAGACAAACTCTACATAAATTTTAACATTTTTTCTGGTATTTACAGTAACAGGTCGTTCACCACCACCGTTAATTAGAAGAAGTTCATTTCCGGCACAAATACCTGAAGTGATCCATGGGCGCGCACGTCTCACATCACAGCATCGTCAGCAAACATGGAGTCCACCAGGTACAAATTCACCAAATTTATCATCACGACGAATTTCCATTGATTATACTGAAGACGACTCATCTCCTGATCGAAAAAGAGTACGAATTATACGACGACATTAAATTGTTCCAACAAAACAAATATCTGCCAAAAATGTATGGTTCTTCAAAATCTAGAAAAAATGGTCAAAATAGTATTTTTTATCTTACCATTTTTTAATCAACTTATATGAATATCTAAAGTATCTTAAAAATGTAAGCACACAGTGCAGGCAGGTATTCAGATTCTGAAGTCAGTGCTGATGACAAGTAGTAAAGAAAATAATCAACTCAGGTGTCAAGTAGTAAATACTAAGAGTTTTAAACATGAAACCACTCTACATATTTAAATTGATAAGCAATTTCTCACTCTTATTTCTGTAGTTTTAAGCAGTACATGTTTACCATTCTTGCATGAAGGTAGGAACCTTAAACCTTGCTGACTTTCTGGTCAATGCTCTTCTTAAAGTAATGACTCCATCACTGAAGATTAGCCACAACACTTGCAAATCACTCTCTTATCATGAATCACCCTCAAAAGAGTGTGAGTAGGTACTCAAGTTTAGTTAGTCTATAATAATCTTCAAACTTGGCCATTTCCTTCACCCAGTCCTTCGCTTGCCTTCAACTTAACTCGAGAATTAGTTTAAGAAGCTTATACATATCACCTATGTATAAATGACCAAGGTAGGGCAGTCTTTCTTCTTTTGATTACACTCTTGAACTCATGGTCCACATCCATACGTTTCAAAACATCGACAATGGTAACATGACCGGTCCATGAAATCTGGAGCATTCTTCTAAATGACGCATGAACTGCATACCCAAAGTCCATGTTTCCACACCATATAGCAGGACAGAGTAGATGTATGTCTTAACAAACCTATATCTTACAAGAAGTGAAATTGTATTGTTAACAAGCAGATTGTTCATTTTAAAAATTGCCAGCCAAACCATTTCAATACAAGCTCTTACTTCTCCAGATCTGTTATAATCCAGCTTTCTAAATAGAGTAAGATCTCGACTTACGCGAGTTCGACTTCCATGAATTCATGTTAGCGCGATTTTGTTGAACATAATACATTTTATTGTGCACAATAGGTATTCTTATCTTACGGATGTTTACATTTATGACCACTGTTTTGCAAATTCCTCTCGAAACCGTTATAGTAGTTGCCCTCCCCATTTTGACGCTGGAATTTTCTCATGGTATCCTTTTGTTCTAAACATTAATACTATTCAGTGCGCTCAAAATATCGGTTGTATATCTATGATTTTAATTGTGCTACAATTTGCAGGTCTTTTCTTGTGTTGTTGTTACTTTGCTTACAATATGGGTTCAAATAAAGGTTATAAAAATGGAAGCTATTATTTAAGGGGAGTGAGTATCGATAAAAACAAAAAAATATCAATTTTCAGGTTTTTATCGTAAGTTGTAGTTTAGGCCTTCGGGCCAGCCCAGTCAGTCAGCTGGTAGAAAGTCGCTATTATTTGTTAAGTAACACCGGTTGGGCAAGCGACTTTGTATGGTGACCAGTTGACAGCCATCCATGAACAAACTCTGTTGGGGGTTCCAGTTCAAACTCATGTCTAATCCACGTCAAAAAAATACAGCAAAAAGCAGCGATCAAATTGGGTAGTTGTCACAATGTACAGTTCCCGATAGCACATAAAAGCTAAAAAAAAAAAAAAGTTTTAGTTTGAAATTCCCTCTTTAAAGTGAGGTATCATTTATGTTTTTACAACTGGAAAAATTTTTACGTTGGTTTTTCAGAGAGTCTGCATAGACGAAAAATGCAAATAAATATTCATTTTTCGTAAGCCTAATCTAATCATATACAATAGTAAAGTATTCCTAATTGTGTTTTCAATAGTTCTTCTTTGTATTTTTACTTTCTCTTGCCTATATGAATATATAGGAAGGAAAGTATTGTTTTCATGTCGATTTTTCGAAATCGAGTTTTCACCGGATCTATACGTTTTCAGACCCCCTGAACCCAAAAAACATGTTTTTAGCGATTGGTCTGTGTGTGTGTGTGTGTCTGTGTGTGTGTGTGTCTGTGTGTGAACAGAATATCTCAAGAACGAAACATCGTACGAACTTGAAACTTGAAACTTAAGTTACATACCACTACCGGACGCGACACGAACATTTTCATCAAAATCGGTCAACCGGAAGTAGTAGTTTATTCGTATAATTTTTCAGTTTTTTGCGATTTTCTCAAAAACTGGTCCTACGATTTTTTTTAAAATCGCCTATTTTACTCAATTTTTTATTCTCTACAAGATAGGGTAGGCGCCATGTTTGCTGAAATTCTCGGTGAGGCTGTTTTCACGTAAAAACGTTGTTTTTTTAAGATTACGGCTTTAATATAAATTTTAGCGCAAAAACTTACATAATAAAAGTTGTAGAGAATTTAAAAACCTACAACTTCTGTTTCAAACATTTTTTTGTATAACGCTTAGTTTAGCGGTAATTTGCGATTTTCTGTTTTTTTTCTCACGAAAACGTGAGAAAAATCGATTTTTTTAACATTTCGGTCTTAGTATGCATTTTACGACATAAGTGTATATAATTAAATTTATAGAAAATTAAAAGATCTACAACTTTTGTTTAGAGCATTTTTCTCTACAGAGCCTAGTTTAGCGTGAAAGCGTGATTTTCCGTATTTTTAAGCCAAACTGAGTTCGATTTCATTTTGCGTCATTCACTCATGATTAAAATAAGGTTATGTTTTTGAGGTTAGTTTTTGTTCATTTCTAATGTTTTAATACTAATGTTAGGTTTATTGTTAATTATTTGCATTGGCAAGAGAAAGTTGTGTGAGTGTTTCACACCAGATTTTTTTGTTTCTTGTTGTTGGCATTACATCAGCTGATCTACATGTGCATTCCTGGTGTTTGTTAACAAGCGTGTATCTGATTATTTAGTTTCTATTAAAGATAGAGCTTTGAAATTTTTCTGGGCTATTTACCTCATTTAGATTTATGTTTTACGCGTACAGTTTTCCAAAATTGTGGAAATAAAGGGATTTAAAAAATATTTTGTGTTTATTATTTGAGTAAAAAGTGGTAATTTTTTAACAAAAACTAGAAACAAAATTTCTAATGATAAATAAAAATCATACACGTAAAATATGTAGAAAAGATTGAATTTTAAAATAAAAAAAAAGGTTTCTAGTGTTAATAGTTCCTGAGAAAAAGGTACAAACGTTAACATTGAGTTTTACAGGGATACTCACTTCCCTCAAAGAAAAAGTTAGATGTCGATAAAAGATACGATAGGTGTGAAAAAACTTAAGTACATAAAAGGAATGACTAGGTTTAGTGAATCTCCACAACGGACTATTAGCGGAATACAATGGTACGGACTGGCGAATGTTTTAAGGTTAAACCCAGTATCCAAGTTACGCGAATTTCACGTTACGCGATGATTTTGCGGAACGCATCCCTCGCGTAAATCGAGGTCTTACTATACAACTGACGGATTATATTGAAACTACCTGAGTACAGCTACCGTACTATATCGGATCTTTTCAAAACTATCTTAGCAACAACGCTACCTATCGGATTTTACTAAAACTACCTGAGTACAGCTACCGCTTTCAATCGGATTTTTTAAAAACTATTATGGTACGTGCCGCTCTCTATAGGATTTCTTTAAACTATCTTGTAAAAGGCTCACTAACGGACTTTACTGAAACTACCTGAGTACAGCTACTGCTCCCTATCGGAATTTTTAGAAACTATTATGGTACGTGCCGCTTTTTATCTCTATCTTGTAAAAGCAACGTACTTAAATTTATTAAACTGCTTACGTTGATGTTTAATAATATACTTTAATTATACGTTGCTCTTTAATAATTGAGTTTCGAGTCTGAGGAACTTTACTGACCATCACATTTAATGGGCTGATTTCCAGACCAAGAGCCTTTTCCTCTTTGCTAACTCGATATTCACCAAGCCCTGAAGTTCCTCCACTGAATCTTCACAAAAGACTATCATCAGCACATCTTATGTTATTGTAAAAATATTTAATTTTTCACTGGCCTCTTTTGCAGCTGCTACACATCACTTATTTTTCCTTTTTTTAATAAAATCCTACTTTCTACTGACATGTTTCAGTGGATCCCACTAACATCAAAGTACATAAAATTTAAACTAAACTTTTTTAAAATTTACAAAATATGTATCTTCAGTAATTTATATAAATTATTCAAATTTAACTTCATTTATATTGTGTGCAGATACCAGTAGCAGTCAATATTATTTCAACATTTTTAAATTTTACCTGTTCATTTAAAATGTACCCACCGGGTTGGTCTAGTGGTTAATTCGTCACCATGAGTCAGCTGTTAGACAGCAGATTTTCAGGGAGGAAGGTTTCGTGGTTCAAATCGCAGTGAAGGTAATTACTTTTATATGGCTTTTATTAAATACTAGATAATGGGTACAGGTGTTTTTTGATGGTTGGAGTTCAATTAACCATAACCTCTCAGAAAGGTTGGCCTGAGTCTGTACAAGATTACACCTCATTTACATGTTATACAATGGTTCATGGGGTTGATTATTGTTCTTAAACTGAACAGATTGCAACATACACACATTAGGGTTTCAAAAAAAGAAAATTTAATTGTCTTGCCTCTATTTAAATGTTTGTATACATGGAACATTAATTATTTTTCAATTTCACTAGTGTTTTCATTATTACATGTATCTATTACACTGAAATGTTTGTCTATTTTACCAAACTCACTGTTTTCCTTTTTTGCATGATTTGAGTTATCTGATATTTTTTTTGATATCTTGTCTTGTTAAGAAGTAGCCCTGTTCCATTCAGTCATGCGGTCTTGGGTTCGAATCCCATTCAGGAACGGCATATTTTCATGCGTTACAAAAAATCATTTCATCCTTCACCGTCTGCATTAGCAGTAATTGCAGAACAGTCGGATGTAAACCAAACAAAAACAAAAATGCTCCATTCAGCTTAATACACTCGAAAACATAATAAAAGACTCATTTAAATATTAGGTCTGAGTTCAAATCAAACTTAAGTGGCGAAAGAACACAACCTTACCATACCCCCTCTTTGTAAGAACAGGATCTCTGATCTATCATTTACTTCAACTGATACCATCTGGTACTAATAAATTTCTAACCAGTAATATTCTAACCATGCTGATTTTTCAGTAAGTATTAAAAGTATCATAAAAATTTAGATGTCTAATTACGTATTTTTAAAACAAATTTAAATAATTAAAATGTAGATCTAATGGTGTAAAATAACTGAAGAATTATAAGACATCTTGGATTACTGCAACGCCTTTATATTTAACTATCTTCAGACTGAAAACTTAAACAACTTAAGACTTCATCTATGGTATCTCGTAAAATTAATACTAACTAAATAGGGAATTTTAAATAAAAAAGCACAAATATACATGTATTTTGAATTAGATTTGCTGTGGATTTTTAACTTATTATTGTGAAACTATTGCTATAATTATTATAGGTCTTTATATTTTTGTAAAAATTTTCAAAGGTGTTTTTAAATTTCTAAGTTTTTAAGATTCAAAGTAATTATCGTTAAGTAGTTTTTAATAAATATTATAATATATAACAAATTTTAAATCAAAAATTTTATAAAATTTGAATTTCTGAAATTTTTTATTAATATTTATACATATCAGGTTTCAGAAAAGTTTAAATTTAGTAATTCAAAGGCCTGTTTGAAAAATCAACTCTGCGAGACAACATTCTTCATTTTACACTCTGTAAACTTGTTTGCGATCTATCAATGATTTCTATAAATTATTTCCAAGAATGATTAGACTGCAGTATAAAATTAAATAATCTTCATATTATTTTTTATGGATTGATGTGAAAGGATTGAGTTACCAATAAGGAGATACAGAGAAGAATGAAGGTGGAGAGCAATGTTTTGTTTTACGAGGGTCGATCAATAATTATACATGTTAAGAATAAAGACACAAATTTTTCAACATAATCTCCTTTTAGGTCGATACAATTTTCCCAATGTTTCTGCAATTTATTTAACCCCTCCAAAAAATATAATTTGTTAAACTACAAAAAAAGCTTCAATCTCAGCAATAACCTCCTCGTTTAAGCTGGATTTTCCCCCCAAGCCGTTTTCATGTTGAGAAACAGAAAAAAGTCACAGAGAGCCAGCAATTCATAGTGCAGTTTATGTAATTTGACCGCGACCACTCCGGATGAATGTGCAGGTGCATTTTCATGGTGAAACAGTAGTTTCTTCTTAACCAAATGGGGCCATTTCTCCTTCAATTTCCAATCGAAACAGTCCAATAATTCACTGTAGTACTGTCCCATGATCCTTTCTGGAAAAAGTCCATGAGAGTTATTCCCTTCAAATCCCAAAATTTCGTGGCCATAACATTTCTGGCTGAGAGACAGCCAGAGCAGATTCACCCAAAAAAATCCATTGTTTGGGGTGTGACATGGTCTCTGGTGTATAATAATATATCCACGTTTCATCAACGGTGATGACTCACCACTAAAACTTCTCCGAATTTCGCTTAAAGAGGTCCAAACACTGCTTCAATATGACAACTGAATCCGCTTGTCCACTGTGATCTATTGCGACACCCATCGCACAGACAGCTTTCTCATTCTTAATTTATCATGTTAAATACAGATTGCCATTCTGTTAAATAAGCCTACAGCCTCTGCTACTACGAAAACAGATTTGTTGAAATTCATTAATAACTGATGGTTGTCATAGATGGTGAAGGGCCCCCAAACACAGCATCCAACTTGGCTTTTACTTCTTCACATATTTTTCCACCCAAAACATTGCTCTTTTTCAATTTTATCGAGAGACACAAAACACGTGTGACACACACCTGGCTGTCCAATAGAACTAACCAATAAATCAGTCTGAAATTTAGTATGGTGTCGTTTGACAGACACCAGAACATGAAAGTAATGTCAACTTTCTTCAGCAACACCACCTATTAGTAAACATGGGTACTTATTGATCAACCTTCGTACATTGAGGAAAAAAGGCTGATATGGTACGATCATGTACCATATGGTACATGTTAAGAACCAGACGGTACTTAACAGATAAGGTTCTATGAGAAGAGGACTTCAAGAAGGAGGCAGAGGTTGAAAGATGGGAGGCTGTGATAAATGTAGAAAACCCCGAAAGAAATAATATATATTATATAAGAACCCAAGTTTAGTTTTGTGAAACACTTTTATACATGTACCTCTAAATACCCTACAATTCAAACCCAATTATCAGTGTTAATAGGATTCAAATTGTAGAGTTTTCTAGTTGTACGAGGAGTGTTTGGAAAGTAAGTACCGTTTTGTTCTAACACCGCCACAGTGCTACTATCGCACTCCATGCTGAAACCAGTTGATTAGTCGTCTTGTGTTTTATGTTAACTGTGGCGGTTTTCAATTTGGTAAAAACATTATGAACTGTCATAGAACTATTATAGACTGAATAAAATTTTTTCTTAAGTTGTGCATGCACCTCTATATATTCAACAATTCAAACCCAATTATCTGTCAATCGGATTCAAAATGTAGAATCGTCCAGTTGTGTGAGTGTTGATATTGTGTGAGTATTAAAATTTGCAGGAAAGATTAAATAATATTTTAAGGGTATCTAAGTTACTATGGAAATACATTAATTATTAGTATTAAAAACATTTCTAGATACTATAGAAACGAAGTAATTATACCATTTTATTCTGAACAATATGGACCATATTGCGGCGGCGTTAGAACACAACAGTATTTACTTTCCAGACACCCCTTATACAACTGGACAACTGTACAACATAAGCCAAATGAATAAACCACTTGGTTTACATGTATCTACCGTTCCAACCAATTGGTCTGGCCATTGGGTTAGAACTGTAGAATATTTACCCCAAAGACAAAATTGACTAAAAATGGGTTTTTTGTTTTTCAAGGTAGACACCCCCTCAAGGCAGGACTGCTTAACCGCTTTCAATTAAAGCATCAGAAATTCATTAACAGATTACAGAGATTTACAGTGAAAGTGTAATGCAGAGTGATATAATGGTGCGAAAATGGGTTAGACAATTCAATGAAGTACTAATAGATGTCAATGGCAAACCATGAAGTGGAAGTGGAGGCTGTCTGTTGTCAAATATGGTTTGATCAGGAGAGTGAATGAGAAGATTAAAGAGAATAAACGATTCACATTAATTCAGAAGAAATTCCACAAGTTTCGAGAACTGTTTTACATGAGATAGTAGCCGACTGTAAGGTTATCATATGTTATGTTTCCAACTGAGTTCCAAAAATGCTCAGATCTGCACAAAACAAAGCGACTTCACAGTGTTCTGGTATTTCTTACCCAGTACATTCGACTACCACAGTCCTTGACCCTGTACCACATGTTCCTGTACATGGAACGCACAAGTGGAAATTTATCTGAAAGCAGTCATTGTGAATCGTCTTTTCTCTTTAGTTTTCTCATCCACTTTCCTGACCAAGTCATCATGGACAAAAGAAGGCCGACCACTTCATAGTTTGTTGTAGACAACTGTCTGTCCTTCATTGAATTGTCTAACCCATTTTCACACAATTACATCACTCATTCCAATTTCACCATAATCTCTGTAATCTACCAATAAATATCAGCTGCCTTAATGATCTTTACATTAAAAAAAAATCTGGTGTAAAACACTCCCACAACTTTCTATTGCCAATGCAAATAATGAACAATATAACCTAACATTAGAAATAAACAAAAAAAATTAAACTTATTTTAATCATGATGCAAAATCAAAACCTTAGTTTGGCTTAATAATACAGAAAATCACTCTATGATGCTTAACTAGGCTCTGTAGAGAAAAATGCTTAAAATAAAAGTTGTAGATTGCTAAATTTCCTATAACTTTTATTATATACGCTTTTGCGCTAAAATGGATATTAAGGACACAATCTTGAAAAAACCATTTTTTTCAATGAGAGAACAGACTCCCCAAGAATTTCAGCAGACATTGGCGTCTAACCTATTTTGTAGAGTATAAAAAATTTAGTAATTGAACTACCGATTCTGATGAACCGACCGATTTTGATGAAAATGTTAGTGCCAGGTCCTCTAGTGGTACCTAACTTAAGTTTCAAGTTTCAACTTTGTACAATGCTGTTATTGAGACATTTTGTTCACACACACACACACACACACACAGACCAATCGCTAAAAACGTTTTTTGGGTTCAGGGGATCTGAAAACTTGTATATCTGGTGAAACTTTATATTGAGAAATCAACATGAAAACAATACTTTCCTTCCTATGTATTCATATAGGCAAGAGAAAGTCAAAATGGATAAGGGAATAAATCTGACAGTTGGCGGGTTCACTGATTGTTTCAAACAGTATAAACAACCATATTAAACATAAAACACATGACTAACAACCATAATGCTGTAGGAAAAGTATAGTGCATGCGCATGTACCGACAGTAGTGCTGTGGCAGTGTTAAAAAGAAACAGTACTTACTTTCCTGACATGCCAGGTAAAAATACATTACTCTAAAAAAACAACATTATTATTCTGGTAGAAAAATAATAAAATTAAAACATTTTTATAATAATATATTATCTATTAATATTTTTATAAATTTTTAATTTATATATAAATTTATACATTATAATTATAATACATATTATATTGATAATGTTAAAAACTTTTATACTGTTTATCTATATATATATAAATACATTAATAATGTTAGTTGTTGTTAATACATTAGTATAAAATATTGTTATATATAACTTAATCTTATTTTATTCTATGTTATGTAAAGAAATAATTACTTAATTTTTTTGGTAAGTGAATGTAATTTTATAGGATTAAAATTTACAGAGCTAGAAGTAATTGAATTTGGTTGGCCACCATTTTGAAATGTTCCAACATTAAGTAACAATGAGTCTGAAGTAACACAAACAGTACACAAGGTGTGGCAGTAAAATAACCTTACTGGTGCTGCTACCAGTAAATAGCGAGCATGCTGTGGCAGGTTTGAACATGGTCTGAGCCTGTTGATACTTCCCGAGCCTCACCTCGATGGGCATGACAGTACAGTGCTCAGTCTCACTGTAGCGATCCCCCGTTCAAGACCTTGCGCTAGCGTCTCGTCAAAAAAATGCAGCGTTCAGATGGAGCAACGAGTTAAACTCAAGTTTCTTGTGACACTGGGAAAAAAGCTACCACACCCTGGAAGACCCTTAACATAAAAAACGAAAAACATCCAGAAAATAGGTCAATTGATCCATGAAAATCGTCACCTGAGTGTCCAAGCTCTTGCTGAAATCATTTTAGAGGTTCTAACCACCCATCAAAAACAAGTGAAGAGATGAAGACCCGATTTGTGGAAGAGCAATTCCTGGATGCTTCACCAAGACAATATGCCAGCCCATTAGGCCTTGTTTGTGAGGGGTTTTTAATGAAATACGGCATCACCGTTTTGGACCACCCACCATACTGTCTGACCTGACCCCCAGTGACTTCTTTTAATTTCTTAAGGTAAAACGGAGCTTAAAGGGACTGACAGTGGGGAAGCAGTGAAAGCAAAAGCGATGAAGGTTGTCAACAAGATGATTGAAGAGTGCTTCCAGCACTGCTTTCAACAATGGAAAATTCATATTGTGCGTATTAGGGATCTGCAAGGAGAGTACATTAAAGGGGATAAACTTTGTAATGTAATTCACGATAAAATGTTTTGTACCTCTAGTCTGGTTATTTAATTGCCACACTTCATACATGGGCTTAGCCTAAATGATGTTCATGATTTTAAATATACATAATTTATCATACAAACAATAACTGTAGTTACAATGAAAAAAAACTCAAAAAGTTACATCTCAAATACTTAGTATCACAAAGTTCAATGTTGTCAGCCCTTGAGACACGACTCATTTCAAGTCTGTAATCAAGCTCTTGCCAGACTTTTACAATTTTTACTTTGCCACAAACAATTTAAAACATTTCATTTAAACAATTTACAAACATTTCACTTTCCATTCAGCCAGCATACTCGCACAAAAAGAAAGTCTGAGCGCTTTGTCATTTGGTTTTAATGCTTGAAGAAGCTCAAGTTTGTACGACTTTTAGATATTTATGTAAAACATTCCAAACTATTTTCTGTGGTATTCCAAGCTCTCTGCTACATCTAACAGTAGACTTCTGGAGACTACATGTAAAATTTCCCTTATCTGCCCCAAAACTTCATTGCGTACTAACAGCCTACCAGTTGATATCTTCTTACAAATGCACCCATTACTTCTGAAGTCAAAGTACCACTTGCGAATAGAATGATTACTGGGAGGATCTTTAATAAATTTTTTTCTAAAGTGACGTTGCACAGCACACATAACTGATTGGTAAGTGTGGAAATTGAACACACAAAACGCTTTCTTGTCTTCCAAGTTAGCCACGATACATGTCATTGTTGTCACTTCACTAAACAGCTGATAAATAATAAAACCAATGTTAACATAACTTGAGTTTTTCCTTTTTTGAGTTTTCCTTTCCAATGATGCCACCTTAAATATTCTTAAAACATATAATTCCAGTAATTTACAGGGTCTGTCCCAAAAGTTCCGGTACTGAATCCCCCACACAGCCGGCCACTTTCGCTTGTGCGATGCGACTCCTGGTGGCAAAAAGTGGTGGGGGTTTTAGGTAAAGAATCCCATTGTCTGCAGTCGCCTGCAAGCAGTTGTTGAGTGAAAATTGTGCTTAGCACAAAGTGTGTTATCGTATCCTCGTTGGAAAAAAATGGCACAAAATTTGGAGCAACATTATGCAATTAAATTTTGCATCAAACTGGGTAAAAATTGTGCGGATATGCTAAAAATGTTTAGGCAAGCCTTCAGAGAGGCCTAATGTCACAGAACCAAACTTTTGAGTGCCACAAGGGGTTTTAGGAGGGTCCTCAAACCAACAAGCACTCAGAACACCCGTCAACAAAAAGAACTGATGATATGATCAAAAAAGTGCTACAACTTTTGGACAGCAATACGTGTTTAAAATCATGAACATAATTTCAGCTAACACTGTATGTGGAGCTGTGCAATGAATGTGTTAAGAATTTTCATACGGATAAATGTACCAAATTTCATAAAACTAACTCAAACCTTACTTGAGATATTAATTTATTTCTTAGACATACAAAATGGTGGACTGATAGAAAATCAACGCATGGTTTTTGGATATAGGTGATGATGTCCAGATGAGAAAAATATGATTAAGAATCAAACTCAGGACTGTTTTCTTTAAATTTATTTAATAGAATCACAGTCATAATTTTTGATACTCATTATTCTGGTAAAAATTCCTGGTTTATTTCTTTTAAGCTGTAGCAACGAACATGAAAGAATGTACCAAACATGTTAAACCTGAAGGCTACCAGGAAGGAACCCCTTATTAATATTATCATGTATTCAAAGACCTTCACTATTCTCATGATATCAAATTAAATAATCAAATATTTTTCTATAATTAATATGTACATCATTAAAGAAGATATTGTTCTATAATATTTTACTGGTATTTATATTTTATTATAAATAAATAAATAATGTATTTTATGTGAAAATAAAGATTATAAATTAATATTTTTTATGTTTTAATTATATTTTTTTTACTTTCTCTTAACCTATATGAAGCAAGATCATTGCTGAATACTTTGAGAAGTAGCTAAAAATTGTGAAAAACCCAAAGAGAAATGGCCAAGAAAAGATTCAAGGCAAAGAAACTCCATCAAATTCAAGAGAACTTTGAAGGGTAGTCACAGAAATAAAAACAACAAAGCTGCTGGAGAGGACTTAATCACTGCAGAAATGTTGAAAAATGGTGAAGAAGTAAACGCCGAAGCATTTAGAAAAGATCTGGGAGACTGAGAAGACTCCCTGTGAATGGAAAATGGCACTGATACATCCACTGCATAAAAAACAAACAATTATTGCAGAATTTCCCTTTACCCGTGACAAAGTACTTTTGACTAGACTAGAAAAAAAAATAGATCAGAAACTGGGTGAATATCAAGTCGAGTTCAGGAAAGGAAGATCCTGTGCAGGACAAATGTAAACCTAAAACAAGTTCTGAAAAATTGTATTTCAAGAGATTTAGGGGTAGGGGTTTGATTTTAAGAAAGCTTATAATTCAATCCAAAAAAAAATGGTACTGAATAATTTTAAAAAATTTGGAGAAGACATCCAAACAACAGCTGTCATTAAGATAACATTAAACATTGACACAATCAAAAGTATAATCTCTAGGAGAAATCTCGAAAGAGTTAGAAATTAAAACAGGCGTTAGGAAGATGGACTGTCACAGATTATTTTTGACTGTGTGCTGGAGAAAGTTATTCAGGAATTGGTAATGGAACAAGCCAATAAAGGATTGTTAAACCAAATACAAATTGGAGGATAAAAGAACGGTACAAAGATAAACTATCTTGCTTTTGCAGATGACCTAGCAATTGTTTCTAGAAACATGGAAACAGCAATGTAACAAATCAACGTGTTAAAAGAACAAACAGAAAAAGCAGGACTACAGACTTTCTTCGAGAAAACTAAATATATAATGAACATCAAAACAGCCCTGCATCACTTGAAGACACAATACAGAAAAATTTGGAAAGTTAATAGCTATAAGTAATTTGTGGAGATAATGCAACCAAAGACCAGCAAAACGGAAGCAATAACAACTGACGAGGAAAGATGGCTGGTGCAATCCGAGGAACTCACCACTTAACACGTTCACTGCGGCCCATGTTAAGCGATGTTATTCGCTGTGGCTGAACAGTCACCTGTCGCTTTTATATGTTCCCCACACACAGAAATGCACAAGTCCATGGCGCTTCATATCCTCATATTCTCTCTACAATTACAATTTATCGTGTGTATTTTCATTCAATACTTTTATTTTATATTTATACGTGTATGTTTATGTATTTTACTATAGATAAATGTATTAGTTTTCATTTTAAAAATACACACATAAAAGTATAAATACAAAACAAATGTAAAAGTCTGAATGTACTTTGCTTTTATCACGTAAACCTATGAGAAAAAATTAAAAACTTATAGGAATAAAAGGATAATAATAATTCTATATGGCACTCTTAGCTGAATAACTGCGGTGTGGCCATAGGTTTTTGTAAAGTTGAAAGTAAGTAATATTATGGTACAGACGGCAGACAGATATCTGTACCTGTGACGGTTTTACGATTTTGTCTTGTTTTTAACAATATTTTATTACCCTTTCTGTTCCCACGGCAGTAAGTGTTTCCGTGAACGGGTAAAAATTCAATTCCAAAAATGGGGTCACCTAAGAAAAGAATTGAATAAGCCTACTAGTATACTATTATAAGTAAATGACCCTGCCGCTTTGTGTGAATGTGCACACCTCGTAGGCTCCTAAAATTATAAGTAGGCCTACTAATAAAATATTTCTATAACCAATTTTTAAATTGTGCAAATATTTTAAAAAAAATTAATACCTACTAGTTTCTTTAAAAAAAGTTAACTTTAGGTCTGTATGTTCGAAAAAATAGGCCTACTTAAATTTAAAGCATTTAGGTATTACATTTGTATACTCTTATATTTTATTTATTTAGTTGCATTTTTGCCAAACTTAATATTTACTAAGTATAGTAAATGTTGCGTAATTGTGAGAAAAGTAATAAAATAAAATAACATTTTATTAATAACAAATAAAGCCCGTAAAACTTGAAACATAGAAGAAAATATATCAAGTTTTTAAAACTCCGCAAAAAAAAAACTGGTAACGTCTATCCAAGAACTGATCGCTCACTACCATAGAATGAACCTTTTCCTATGACTGGGCAATAAAATAAAGACTATTCACCCTACCTAAATGTAGAAAGAAGCAATAATAAACTGTATACCTTGGACGCGGAATCGCGTCCGCCAGTCACCTGGGAGTGTTTAGCCTGACGCGATTCCGCGTCAGCCGCAGTCAACATGTTAAATAAGATGAAAGCACTGTCAAGACAAGCTAAAATTAGACATTATTATACTGTGATAAAACCTGAGTGTCTGAATGCAAGTGAGTGCCTTAGAATGACTAGGAACGCTGGTCTAAGAGAAACAGAAAAATTTGAGAGAAAGAACCCCACAATACAATGGGTCCAAAGATAGTAGACGAACAATAAAGGTTACGAGGTCGAGAAGAATTGTACAAGGAAAATGAAAGATTAACAGAAACTATTAGAAAAAGAAATATTATAGACATTGTATGGAATGAATAACAATCAGTTGACAAAACAAATTTTAAGGCAGTACACAACATACCTAAGGTGTGAGATAAATGGTATAAAGAAGTCAGAAAGCATATTGAGAAAACTGGAATAAACAAAGAAACTTAATGAACTGAACCAAATTCAGACAATTAATTACGGATTTTAAGGGCTTCCATGAAAAGCAAAAACAGAAACAAGGACAGAAGAAAGGAGAAAAGCCTTCAGAGGGCCTGAAAACATGTATTTCAAGTGAAAACTCAATTTGGAAAAATCTACATGAAAGCAATACTTTCCTTCCCTATATTCATATAGGGCAACAGAAAGTAAAAACAACTAAACCATTAATTAAAAGAAAATATACACATATTAAAGTTGGCATTTATGTTTATTTAAACTAATATCATCGAAAAACATTCTATTACAAGTATTGCATTTGCTATGTTTTCTAAAATGTTGATTTAAAGAAGGTTTCTGAGTGAAAACTTTACCGCATGATTCAACAGTACACTTGAACGGTTTATCGCCAGTATGGACTATAAAATGTCGAACCAGATGAGCTTTTTGCGTAAAACTGCGTTGGCATACATCACATTGAAATGGTTTGATACCAGAGTGGCACAACTGATGTTTATTCAGATCAGATTTCCGTAAAAAACCTTTATCGCAAACATTGCAAATGAACGGTTTATCACCAATATGATTCGTCATATGATCAGTTAAACTGGATCGCTGATTGAAACCTTTTCTGCAAAATTCGCATGTAAATGGTTTGCTCCCTGAATGAATTCGCATGTGACGATTCAATGAGCCTCGCTCCGTGAATTTATTGTTACATATTTCACATTTATGCAATTTTAAACCGGCATGAGACATCATATGTTTTTTCAAACTAAACATTTGTACGAATGTCTTACTACATAATTCGCATTTTTTTAGTTTTGGTTTATCAGTTCGTTTCATACAATCATTTTCTTTGTAATTCCGTTTCTTCATAACTATCTCTCTGAGAGCATTCAACATGTTCTTTAAACTTTTCACCCGTTTTACCAATTCTTCACATCGTGTTTTCTTATCTGATATAACTTTATTTCTTGTACCAGTTGCATCATCTTTAACCTAAAATAAAAAAAATATTTCACTTATTTAAATCAAACTACAAAGGGTACGACAGATTAACATGTTGAATGAAGAAGGAGACTGTTCCATCCCGCCAAACAGAACTTTCGAACGTACAGTAATGACACAAATGTTTACATTGTAAAAGGAAACATCTGTCCAGCTGCCAAATTAAAATCATTCAATTATAAAAAAATCTTGTGTGAAACTCTCAAGCCTTTCTCTTGCCAATGCAAATAATAAAACATACGAAACCTATGTTTAATTTTAGTAAACAATGTAAAATGAAAAAACAACCTAATTTTAATCGTGAGTGAATGACGCAAAATTAAAATCAACTTCAGTTTGACTTAAAACTACAGGAAATCACAAACTGACACTAAACTAAGCTCTAGAAAAAATTCTTAATATAAAAATTGTAATTTTTTATTTCCTATATATTTTATTACATACATTTTTGTCGTAAAATGCATAATAAGGTCGCAATATTAAAAAATTTAAATTTTGTACAGATTTTTTATGAAAAATATATAGAAAATTGTTGTTTAAATAAGCGTAGTACAAAAAAAGTTTGTAATAAAAGTTGTAGGTTTTTAATGTTCTACAACTTTGATTATATAGACTTTTGTTCTAGAATGTATATTAAGGCTGCAATCTTAAAAAAAACTTTTTAGCGCGAGAGTACAGGCCCCCCCAAGAATTTCAGCAGACAAAGCGCTTACCCTTTCTTGTAGAGCACACAAAATGTAGTGAATAAGGGAATTTTTTTTAAAAAATTACAAGAGCTGTTTTTGAGAAAATTGCACAAAATCCATCCCAAAAAACTCAAAATGACAATGTCAGCACAAATGTGCACTGCATTCTGGGACTGGAAAGGGGATTTTGCGTGTTGAATTCCTTCTCAGAGGTGAAACCGTCAATGCTGCACGATACTGTGAGACTTTGACATACCATTCAAAACATAACGAGAGGAATTGTGTTACTCCATGACAATTCTCGGCCCCCATACTGCTGGTGACATGCATAATTCAATCACCCGATGTACAGCCTAGATCTGGCACCATGTCACTACCACTTGTTCCTGAACATAAAGTGTGATCTTGGTAGTAAGCACTTCAAAAGTGACAATGAAGCAAAATATGCTGTGGAGTTATAGCTATCCACTGGCAGGATTTTCTTTGATAAAATTTTCAGCTGCTACGATAAGTGTCTGAACACTGACGGAAACTATGTTCAAAAATAGTTTAAGGTATCCTCTGTACTCTAGGAAACCGAAAATGGTAGAAATGTTTGTTTTTATTTTGATTCCTTCTACAGGGTTCGAGCACAGCAGTGCTTTTGTTAGGAAGTTCTCATAATTGTTCCAAGCCTCTAGATAAACTATTAAACTGCAGGTATAAAAACAGTAAGCACCTTTGAAGAGAGTCAGTCAATAACTGACTTGGAGAATGGAAGGTGTGCGTCGGCCCACTCGAAGTAGTGTCGTTACAGGACTGGTTCTGAATTAAGTTAATCATGTGTACATTGGTAACAAGTGGTTGTGGACAAGTAACTACAGTTGAGCTGTTGTTAGTTTGCTCCTACTGTCAACAAACAATAGCCAGCTGCTACAGGGTGCACGCTAGAGTCCGCGACTTTACGGATGTTGTATTCCTATGAAGTTAACTATTTTTTAAATTATAAGTACTTCAGTACTAAAAACATCAGTCATGATATGATGTAGGCCTAACAATTTCATTTAAAAAAATACTTTTAAAAGTATTTTGTATTTAAATACTTTTGAAAGTATTTTGTTGTTACTTTTTAATCAGCGTGTACACATTTTGATACAATGTGCATGCTCAGTGACGTCATTATTTGTTTACATTAGGAGCAAACTAAGAGTGGCTGGACTATAGATTGTTTTGATTTCTAAAAGGACTTTATTCTATTATCAGTTCAGTTTTGTTCTAGCTTACGTTTTGTAATCGTATTTGTTAATAGGTTAAGTTTAAATCATTGTGTAAATAAATAATTAATATTGTTATAAGTTTGTTTACACCCATAACAGGCAGGTGGAGTGTTAAATTAATTGCACTCGAACTGTTGGTTTCAGGGCTACAAAACAAAGTTCTGTTTCTTATAACATATTCGTCCAATTTATATGACTGAACTATTTAAGAACAGAAGAGGTAGAGGTATAAAAGACAATAGTTGCAGTTATCTCCTCTGAGAGTAATGAATTTCACTATACAGCCAGACCCTGTCGTGAATGAACTGAAGGTGTCATTTGCAGGGTTGAGAGTAGTGCTTTTCGGAGGGCCTTGCATCCTGATAAGCATACTCTTTCAACGCAGTGAGGAAGGCAATAGTAAACACCCCATTCCTCATTCTTACTTAGTAAAACCTCTAGAGGTTGAAGCCAGCCTTTCAACTGTTGACCTAAACAACATAAGTTTGTTTATTATTTTTGTTAAACACAGAACCTGGATGAACCTACATTCAGGTGTTACACCCCTTTCATCTAAAAATAAAATTGGCTTGAAAAAACTTTTAGAATTGTTTTTTTTTAAATGGTAATTACTTCTCTTGGTATTTAATGGCTTCTCTTATTTAAGAAAAAACCTTTGAAACTTTTCCAATTTAATTTGAAAATAAAAACTATAAAAATTTAAAACAAAAATAAATTAAATTAAATGCAAATACCTTATCAATGGTAATGAAAAATTCATATGAATTTTCTTCTTGTTCATCAGTGCTTTGGGAGTTCTCATTGTCAGGTTGTATGATGCTTTCCATATCAGATGTGAAAGATGACTTATTAAATTTATCAGATCCTGCCAAGCTTTTAGCAACAAGGATTAGTTTCTACAAAACAAACAACATGAAAATCAAATCAATACTACAGCAAAATGCCCAAATTTGTTGTAAATAAATAATTTTACATTTACTTAGAGAATAGTTAAATAATTATGTCATTTTCATTTCTGCCAAAACTAGAATTGGGGAAACCCTATCTTATCTTCTTCTTCTTCTTCTTCCCTTCACAGATTAGATAGCTTCAAGTACCTCGAAGAGATAATACAGCCGAATACTAGTGAAAAGGAAGCAAACAACAGCAAAAGATGTCTGGTGCACTCCAAGGAACTTACCACGTGTATAAAGAGAAAGTACTCTTAAGACAACCCAAGATTAGATTACAATGTGCTAAAACCTGTCTCTGTACATGAGTGACTGCCTTAGAATGACCAGTACAGCTGGTCTAAGAGAAGTAGAGAAATTTGAGAAAAAGATCCTCTGCAAGATAATGGGACCAAAGATAGCAGACGGACAATATAGGTTACAAGGTAAAGAACAACTGAACAAGGAAAATGAACAATTATATAAAGAACACTAAAATTTTACGAACACCTGTATGGATGACAACCTGTTGACAAAACAAATTTTTAAGACACTAAACAATAGAACAAAGATGTCAGATAAAATGGTTTAATATGTTGACTGCTATGTGACCTAAACATGTGTCACACTTTCTTAAAAAATGGGCCACGTGTATCAAAAATGAGTCGCAGTACATTACTCATTTTTAAGTCGTATATTACTAATGTGGTTTCAAAAGCTACGGCTTCAGAGAGTGACATTGTACACGTAGCGCCTGTTCAAATAGTCGGGCTTTTACAATAGAATATTGCATAAACAGATAGTTTTTCTTGTTGTCCTGTACAAGAATGCTGCTATTGTTTTTAATTTTATAATTTCTTTTGCTTATTTAAATTGATTGAAATAGTCTAAAATTATTTGCAACTAAACCCAGTAGTCTACTACATTTTTTATTGTGACACAAAAATGGGTCAACTAGGTCTGAAATGTAAAATCATTCCAGCAGGCCATGTGACCCAAAAGTGTGTCAACTTTATTTTACAAAATCAATTAGTATTTTTTATTAAATAAAATAAGTAAAATAACAAGAAAAATTAACAAAATATGAAAAAAATAAAAAAAGTATGATGGCTCCCCTGTAAGCATCACAAAATTTATTATGGCAGTCAATGTGTTATAGAAGTTAGAAAAGAATATTAAGACAACTGGAATAAACCTATTCATATTCAAACAACTAATAACAGACTTTAAGGGCTTCCATGAAAAGTTTAAGGCAAAAAGAGAACACCAAGTAGACAAAAGAAAGACAATAACCTACAGTGAACAAATGCTGAGAATGTGGGCTACAAAAAGAGCTTCCAGAAACGTCTAGTCACCTCATGAGATCTAAAATTGGCCCTACATGGAAAATATGATGGTGCTATCGAAATGTGACGTCACTATTTTTGTAATATTTAATTTTTTTAATTGTTGAAACAGTTACAGATGATTGACTGAGTAGTTTGCTTACAATGAGAATTTAAAAGAGTAATTTGTGAAAAAATAAAAAATTTATGAAAAATTTTGTTAAGGTTAATAAAGGATGATTTTTTTATGATTTTAGTAAAGGCCTAACTTCCCTAGCAATGCCTTGTTTCTTCAACTTTTAGTAATGAAGCACCATCACAAAGAATGTTTATAGCTGGTTTAAAGAAATTCACTGTGGTCATGCTACCATCAGTGATGAATATTTCATAAAGATAAATGAAAATCAGTTCAAAAAATACTGATATTGTAAACATGATTACAGAGGATGACTTACCATGAAATAGAGGCATTGTTAGGGGTATCAAATACTGCAGTACTTACAATTTTGAAATTTAAAAAAAATTTTAATGAAAACTTTAAAAAATTTTTGATGAAAAATACAGAAAAAATGTTGGGAATAAAAGTATAGGTTTTTTATTGTTCTACAACTTAACAGGTTGAGTGCCGTGAGATGCGCATGCGATCCTCACATATTCCATCAATATAGGCCGTGAGGATCACTGGCAATTCTCACCGGTCTGTCCGCACAGGCAGTGAGAATCCATGCTGGTTCCTCATACGCTATTGTGATTATTTCATCAGAACTTCTCTAGGCCTGCTGGGAATAGTTTGAAATTTTTGCAGGCCTATAAGGATAGTATAATTTACATTTGAGCGCAGGTGCCATCTCCATGCTGCAAAATTAGGGACTACTTCACATAACCTAAAGTTACTAAAAACCTACTGTTTTCCAGTAATGTTTATTCGTGTTATAGTTATTTGTAATGATATTTTCTTGTTTATTAGTGATTGTATGTGTTAATTAATGTTTTTAATAATATTGTAAATTATTTATAATACAGTTTATTTGTTTTTATTTGTGTTTATTTTTTAAAAACAATATTTATTTTTAGACAGTGAGGTTATTTCTATCATTTTCATCTAATCATTATTATTTTTGTGCTTGAAATTAGTAAGGTTAGTATCCAATTCACTTCTGTTTTGCACTTTTCATTACAAAAACTTTAGTTTTATTATAAAAGTATGGATTCCCAACCAGCCATTCCGAGAATTTTTTCCCTTGTAGGCTGTGAGGATCACGTGTTCCTCCCAATTTTTTCAATTATCTGACATTGTATTAACTTTTTACTAATAAATACTCAATATAAGATGTGTTATTGGTCATATTTTGCAATTTTTCCTTGCGGCCCCTCGTAAAAGTTTACTCATTGTTGTAGGCCTACGTCTTTCCCTTATACATTGCGGCATTCAACCTGTTAAAAGGATTACATACTTCTTTACTGTATGATGCATATTAAGGCTGCAATTTTGAAAAAAATAACTTTACCATGAGAGTAGGCTACAGACCCCAAGAATTTCAGCAGATATGGCGCTTACCCTATCTTGTAGAGCATAAAAATGTAGTAAATGAAAAATGGTTTTTTTTTCTACTGAAAACTTCTTAAGGTGCACCTTGCTTTCTGAACAGTGACCAAAACTGAACTGTTATGCATCACACACAGGAATGAAAGGTTAATTCTATCTAACTCCTGAATGGGGAAAACCGAATTTCTTTGAGGTTAGTTTAATGCAATACGCGTGTTATTGTATATAGGCCTAATCATTATAACATTTAAAGTAGGCCTACGTAAAATGTAATATTTAATAAGGAACAACGTTTCACGGATATTTTTAGATATTTTTTAGATATTTAAATAAATTCTAATCTAAAGTATTTGTAATGTAAACAAATCATTTTATTTCATATAAGTTTTAATCTCTATCGTGTGGTCGTTACACACGTTTTTTTTTTATTATCTCTCTTTTCCTGAATAAGTTAATATCTTGGATTACAGAGTGTGCAATCCAAGATACTAACTTTTAATTTTAAATCTAAGATTCATAAATAAATCATTTTATTTCATATAAGTTTTCATCTCTATCGTGTGGTCATTACACACGTTTTTTTTATTTTATTATTATCTCTCTTTTCCTGTATAAGTTAATATCATGGATTACAGTGTGTGCAATCCAAGATACTTAACTTTTAATTTTAAATCTAAGATTCATACAGAAAAGTCATAAGTTACAACAAAACGAATACCATTTAGGACGAAGTTACGTCTATATGGTTCTGGGTCTGAAATAAAAATGATCAATTTATTACCGTCAACAATGAACCAATATTTTTATTCTTCTCTAGCATGTAAAAATATTCTTACACAAATAATCGTGCAAAGCAGTAACTGAATCAGCTGTAACATAAAACAGCTGACTACTACATAAGAAGGCAGAGTTAATAAAATAATTTATAAATACTTACACCTAAACAAGAAGGCAGTATCTACTTACTGATGGTTAGTCACGTAATGAACTTTGTTTGAGACGAAGTGTAAGAGAGGAACAATCTACTGCGCATGCCCAGTTTCTCTTACATCCTAAAAACATACTGACACTTGTAGTTCATTGGAATACACAGTCCTTATTTTATTACGCGACGAGTGGTACAGGAAATATTGTTTTGATTTGGCTATTCTGTTTTTACGTTTTAGGCTACATTTATACAAATAAAAGTATTGAAATTCGTTAAAACTCATTCAGTTTCTTTTCATTTTAATTCTTCACATTTTATTCATTTTTCTGTAGTGTTGTAAATTACCTAGTTATCTATCCGTGTATTATAAGTTTATCATGTCGACCGTTCGAAAGCTGGGTAAAACAATTCGAAGTACAGAACGAAATGTTATTAAGTGTTGTAAAGAAGAAGCAAAAATAAATTACATATATACAGTATAACTTGGTTATTTCGAACTCGGATAATTCGAATTTTTGGATAATTCGAATAAACTGGTATTCCCCTTGAAAAGCATATTAAAATCTGAACAAAAATGGTATGCCTAATTCGAAGTTAAAAATAGGTTATTTGGTTAATTGGAAGTTTTTCAAAGAAAGAATAAAAATGTTTGTTTAGCTAGGTTTTTCGTAAACAGGTTCTGTAATAAAATTATTTCTACCTGCTGCGTTTGGGTTGAAAATAGACACAATAGAGTGTCAGTTATTAGTGCGTAGTAAGCCTAATCTACGGAATTCCAGCCAGTATGCCGTATAGGCTTTGAACATTGTAAAGTGAATTTCACTTTCACACAGACCTGCACTGTATGATCGGTTTGGGATTTCCCTAGTTAAATTTACACCCACATTCTTGAACCGTTTTCAGTCACAACACAGTAGGCCTACTGTAGAGTATACACGAGTGCATACGGTGTGTAGAATTTGTGTTGTACAATTTACATACAGTAGTACTACGTACTTTTTTTTAACTAGGTAGGTACAGTACATTTCAGTACTACTGAATTGTTTTCGTTTCAGTTAAGAGTTTACGTGCAGTGCGGTTAAGTTCATTTAACAATGGCTAAGCGTGGTCCGTATAAGAGTTTAACTTTGGACGAAAAATTTAAAGTGATTCAAGATGTGGAACGCGGTACAAAAAGAAAGTGTGACATAGCTAAAGAATACGGAATTTTACCGAACATTTATCGTCTTTCTTAAAAAATAAAACACAATTATGGAAAACTGGAATCAAAAAAACGGAAAATGTCGAAAGCGGGTAAGAACAGCCGAATATCCTGCAGTGGACGATTGTGTTTTGAAGTGGTTCAAGCAAGCTCGAGACCAAGTGATTCCTTTAAGTGGAACAATAATTCGTGCAAAAGCAGAAGGATTTGCAAAAATTAGACATTCGGGATTTTAAAGCAAGTACATAGTAGGCCTATACATAGTGTAGTAGTATAACAAAAATTCGAATTTTGTAATTTTTTTAACTTTACAATACTGTTCCATATGATGTTGGTTATTTCGAATTTTGGATAATTCGAACTTTTTTCCATTCCCCTTCAGGTTCGAATTAACCAAGTTTCAGTGTACTACACAGTTGCATGTTTTTAGAAATGTAGCCTACGCACTACGCTAGTAGCAGCGCATTGCCCACGCTGAGTCCCGGGTTCATCTCGTCATTACATATTAGTACTCTTAAAGAAGTTGGGGCAGTAAGTTACGCATTGCATACTGTGTGTGTGAGTGCCATTTTACTTAGCATTAAGTACTGTCTGTCTATAAATTGATCGCCTCCGGCAGACAGGAGCAATATGCGGATTTTAAAACCATTTCAGAAAAAAATTATAATTTTTTTAAATAGGTAACTAAACCTTTCGGATATAACGTATTTTACTTTCTCTTGCCTATATGAATATATAGGAAGGAAAGAATCGTTTTCATGTCGATTTTTGGAAATCGAGTTTTCACCGGATCTACACGTTTTCAGACCCCCTGAACCCAAAAAACAAGTTTTAAGCGATGTGTGTGTGCGTGTGCGCGCGCGTGCGTGCGTGTATACAAAATATCTCAAGAACAGAACATCGTACGAACTTGAAACTTGAACCTTAAGTTACATACCACTACCAGACCCTACACGAACATTTTTATCAAAATCGGTCAACCGGAAGTAGTAGTTTATTCGAGTATTTTTTTTTATTTTTTGCGATTTTCTAAAAACTGGTCCTAAGATTTTTTTAAAATCGCCTCATTTACTTAATTGTTTATGCTCTACAAGATAAGCGCCATGATTCCTGAAATTCTTGGTGAGGCTGTTTTCACGTAAAAAAATTATTTTTTTAAGATTGCGGCTTTATTATGCATTTTACCGCAAAAATGTATATAATTAAAGTTGTAGAGAATTTTAAATCCTACAACTTTTATTTCAAACATTTTTTTGTATAACGCTAAGTTTAGCGATAATTAGCAATTTTCTGTTTTTTTCTCACGAAAACGTTTGAAAAATCGATTTTTTTAAAGATTTCGGCCTTATTATGCACTTTACGACAAAAGTGTAAATAATCAAATTTATAGGAAACTAAAAGCCCTACATCTTTTATTTAGAGTATTTTTCTCTACGGTGCCTGGTTTAGCGTGAAGGAGTGATTTTCCGCATTTTTAAGCCAAACTAAATAAAGTTGAATTTCATTCATTTCGCATCTTTCCCTCGTGATTAAAATAAGGTTATGTTTTTTGAGGTTAGTTTTTTGTTTATTTCTAATGTTTTATTACTAATGTTAGGTTTATTGTTAATTATATGCATTGGCAAGAGAAAGTTGTGTGAGTGTTTCACACCAGATTTTTTTATAAAGCAAAGTATTTCGCATGTTTTTGTTTTATAATTTTTTTTCGAAAAACAGGCTTAATGAGATAATGCATAATTTAATAAAAGTTTTGTTTTTGAAGAAAACCCCGTATTTTTTCAAATACATAGTCATTGTTCAATAACTATTTCACAGATTAACATAATATTTGGTAGGTTTATTCTGTAATAATTATGAAAAAGATGCAATAAAATTTAAAAGAAAATCATTACTTTTTAAGTTACGAGGTATTTTCATAAATATTTTTTTTAAAACCGCGAAACAACATAAAAAAGTCAGCATGCGAGAAACTTTTCGGTCTTTAAGAATAAGTGTACACATGCAGGAAATAAAAGAATTATTTAAAAATTATTAATTATTATTATTAATTATTTAAGAATTATTTAAATTGGATGTATAAAATTAGATGCATGTTTTCTGAAATGGTTTTACAATTCGCTTATTGCTCCCCTCTGCGGGAGGGCATCAAGTTGTAGACAGACAGTATTTACCGCTTTTTACTTTCTCTTGCCTGAATAAATATATGTGAAGGAAAGTATTGTTTTCATGTCGATTTTCCACCGGATATACACTTTTCAGACCCCCTGGACCCAAAAAAATCATATTTTTAGCAAAGGTCTGTGTGTGTGTGTGTGTATGTGTGTGTGCGTGCGAAAAAATATCTCAAAACGGAACATCGTACGAAGTTGAAACTAAAGTTATACTACTAGAGGACCCGTCACGAACATTTTCATAAAAATCAGTCAACTTAAAGTAGTAGTTCATTAGTGCGATTCTTCACTTTTTTGTGATTTTCTCAAAAACGGCTCCTACGATATTTTTTTAGAAATCGCGTCATTTACAACATTTTTATGCTCTACAAGATAGGGTAAGCGCCATATCGGCTGAAATTCTTGGGGGCCTGTAGCCTACTCTCGTGGTAATTTTTTTCCAAGATTGCGGCCTTAATATGCATCCTACTACAAAAAGGTACAATCTTGTATGTAATCCTTTTAATTTGTAGAACAATAAAAAACCTATATTTTTATTCCCAATTTTTTTCTGTATTTTTTCATCAAAATCTGTAGTAAAATATGAGATTTTTTAAGAGTGATTTTCCGTATTATTAAGCCAAACTAAGGTTGATTTTCATTTGGCATCATTCACTCACGATTAAAATAAGGTTGTTTTTTGGGGTTAGTTTTTTGTTTATTTCTAATGTTTTATTACTAATGTTAGGTTATATTGTTTATTATTTGTATTAGCAAGAGAAAGTCGTTAAGTGTTTTCACACCAGATTTTTTTTCATAATGACGGGTGATTTATATGTACAGTCCAGCCTCTCTTAGTTTGCTCCAAATGTAAACAAATAATGACGTCACTGAGCATGCGCATTACATAAAAATGAGTACACGCTGATTAAAAAGTAACAACAAAATACTTTTAAAAGTATTTAAATACAAAATACTTTTAAAAGTATTTTTCTAAATGAAATTGTTAAGCCTACATCATATCATGACTGATGTTTTTAGTACTTTAAGTACTTATAATTTAAAAAATAATTAACTTAATAGGAATACGACATCCGTAAAGTCTGAGACTTTAGCGTGCACCCTGTAGGAGGTGGCTTTTGTTTGTTGACAGTAGGAGCAAACTAAGAACGGCTGAACTATAGGTACTGCCAAACTGAATCTTTAAGAACAGCTGTAGATACGGGTTTTTTGATATGCTCATAAAATTTTTAAACTATAACCTGAACATCGTAATTTTTGTAGATTCCTTTTCTGCCTTTTTCTTTAGCAGTAAGTCTAAACTTTCTCTTGGAATTAAAGTTCTCTTTTAGAAAGTAATACTCGAACCAGTTTGATGAACTTACGGGTTACGGCTATGGAGTACAGATAATTTTATCAAATGTAGAAATACTACATCACTTTCAATCAAAATGGCTGAGACTGATCAGTGCAGTCACACGGTACTTAACCACGAAATATTGCACAACGATCTAAACCTGCCCTTCATAAAAGAAGAAATTAAAAATAACGTAGCGAAAACAGTTAAAAAGGTTAGAACAGCATCAAAATCTTTCCACAATTAACCTCCTAGACAACCGCGAAAATACTCACATACTGAAACGTTTTAAAACGTTTGACTTACCACAATGTTCATAGTTATCTTCAGCTACTACTACTATTACTACTTCATGTTTCCCGAGATATTAATGCACAGTTAGCACATGCACAAGCTAATTTTTTACTTCCTCTTGCCTTTTATAAATACATACAGAAGTACTGTTGTCTTCACGTCAATTTTTAGAAATCGAATTTTACCGGACGTACACACGTTTTTCGGCCCCCTTGAACCCAAAAGACATGTTTTTAGCGATTGGTCTGTATGTAAACAAAATTTCACGAACGGAATATCGTACGAAGTTGAGACTTGAAACGTAAGTTTCAAGTACAACTTGAAACTAAAGTTCATAAAAGTCAATATTTTATCTATCTTTATGTATAAAGATATGATAAGGATATCTTGATAAAGATATCTTTATTTATAAAGATAGATAAACACACACGCGCGCGCGCGCACACGCACGGACACACACACAGACCAATCGCTGAAAACATATTTTTTGGGTTCAGGGGGTTTGAAAACGTGCAGATCCGGTGAAAACTCGATTTTGAAAAATCGACATGAAAACAATACTTTCCTTCCTATATATTCATACAGGCAAGAGAAAGTAAAAATCATACAGGACAAGCAAACCTTTTTTGTTCTCTACAGCGAGAGATGCAAGTTATATGAATTGGCCAATTTGTTTGGAAAATTTCAGCTAAATGACGTGTTTTATACTTTAATCACAAAAGTTGTCAAACTCAGAGCGGAATGGGCCAATCTTCATGCTCCATTTCACAAATGAATCGGAAATTGCAGAAAAAGTTCGATAAAGTAATCTTGCAGGCCTACACAAAAATTGAAAATTATTAATTGCCTTTAATTCTCGCTGGATGCATTCCTGACGTGTAAGGCATGTAAGCTTGTAATTTTTGAACAAAAATATTTATTGATACTGTTTTCCACACAAAATAACAAACAGCAGCAAATCTAAGGGTCAGACCATAAATACTTGCACCACGAAAGTGGTAGCGTATTTAATTATCTTTAATTTTTAATACATAAATTTTTGCTCAAAAATGCATCTGAAGGCATAAATTGAGATAAAACCCGATTTTTTGAGAATGTATGTTGTGTAAAGCAACCACACGAATTTTCTCAGATACATCGATTTCCATCCTAATGAGCTTAGTTAATGTAGCAAATGAAGGTACATTAATTTAAATCGTTACAAATATCCATAATCCAATAAAAAAAAATCTAATCTCTTGCCAATGCAAATAATGACCAATATAAACTAACATTAGTTATAAAACATTAGAAATAAACAGAAAACTAACCTCAATAAACATAAACTTATTTTAATCATGAGTGAAAAACGGAAAATGAAAATCAACCTGTTTGGCTTAAAAATACGGAAAATCACTCTTTCACACTAAACTAGGCTCTGTAGAGAAAAATGCTTTAAATAAAAGTTGTAGATCTTTTTATTTCCTATAAATTTTATTATATACACTTTCGTCGTAAAATGCATACTAAGGCCGAAATCTTAAAAAAAATGATTTTTTACACGTTTTCGTGAGAAAAAAACAGAAAATTGCTAATTACCGCTAAACTAAGCGTTATACAAAAAGATGTTTGAAATAAAAGTTGTAGATTTTTAAATTTTCTACAACTTTTATTATATACATTTTTGCGCTAAAATGCATATTAACGCCGCAATCTTAAAGAAACAATTTCTTTACGTGAAAAAGCCTCACCGAGAATTTCAGCAAACATGGCGACTACCCTATCTTGTAGAGAATAAAAAATTTAGTAAACCAGGTGATTTTAAAAAAAATCGTAGGACCAGTTTTTGAGAAAATCTAAAAAAGTGAAAAATTACACGAATAAACTACTACTTCGGTTGACCGATTTTAATGAAAATGTTCGTGTCGGGTCCGGTAGTGGTATGTAACTTAAGTTTCAAGTTTCAAGTTCGTACGATGTTCCGTTCTTGAGATATTCTGTTCATACACAAACCAATCGCTAAAAACATGTTTTTTGGGTTCAGGGGGTCTGAAAACGTGTAGATCCGGTGAAAACTCGATTTCGAAAAATCGACAAGAAAACAATACTTTCCTTCCTATTTATTCATAAAGGCAAGAAAAAGTAATAAGTACAAAAATATAACCTCAATTTTCAGATAATTTAATAGACCAAAAATAAAATTGTTCTTACCGCTTCATAACTACATTTTCTTAATGTGGTAACAAAACCAAAAACAAGAGCAGCAATCACAAGAAACTATTCAATAATTAATGCCTTCTTCACGCGTACAATCAAAATACATTCTTCCTTTTCGTATTGTACCACAACAACAGATCAGCTGTTCAACTATCCTACCAATCACTATAACCGTTCGCAACGCTCTTTAGAGGTTACGACCATCACAGAAACTAAATATTTGCGGTCGTCAAGTTGAATTATAAATAAGACTGACTTTTTAATTTTTGTCATTAAAAATGAAAAATGTAAGATCAAACTTAAAATCCACCACTATGTAAAAATACAAAATAAATTTGTGTAAAAATTTCATTGTTTTTGTTCTCCCAACAGAATAGAAACTAAGTTAATAACTTCGTTTTCCTACATAATTTGGTTATTACATAACCTACAACCTACACGACTTTGGGATTACAACCTTCATAATTTATGTAGGTTATACTTTCTCTGACCATATATTATGAACATGTAGGGAAGGAAAGTACAGTATTGTTTACATGTAGATTATCGCAATCGAGTTTTCACCGGGATACAAGTTTCCAGGTCCACTGAACACGAACAAACAAGTTTTTAGCAATTGGTCTGGTTGTGTCTTATGTGAGAACAAACTTTGTTAAAAACGGAATATTGTACGAAGTCGTCTTTTATACAATTTCGTAGTCGTACAATTTTTCAAAAACGGATCTACATTTTTTTAAAAATCATATTTACTACATTTTTTAAGCTTTACAAGTTTTGTTTAATTCCTAATTTGTGTACGTTGCAATCTGTTCAATTTAGAACAATAAGCAACCCCATGACCCAATGAGATGAGAATAATATGTATGACGTGTAAATGAGAAGTAGTCTTGTACAGACCCAGGCCGACCATTCCTGAGAGAGTATGGTTAATTAATCCCCAACCATCAAAGTACACCGGTAACCACTGTCTAGTATTCAAATCTGTATAAAAGTAACTAACTACCTTTACTAGGATTTGAACCAGGAACCTTTGTCTCCGAAAATCAGCTGTTAAACAAGACAGAATGAGCGCCACGTTTGCTGATATTATTGCGGAGCCTGTGCCTGGTAAACATTTTTTTTCTTTAATGATTGCAGCCTTAATATTATACATTCAAGGGCAAAAATGTAAGAATAATCAGTTATAGAACATTAAAAAACCTACAATTATATTTCAAACTTTCTTTTACAACACAGCTTAGCACAAATTAGTGATTTTCCTTATTTTCAAGTCGAACAGATTAATTTTTATTTAGTGTCATTCACTTACAATTAAAATTTGGCTAGGTTTCTCATGATATATTGGCACCTATGATGGCGCAGGGACTGACAATCTGTGTACTAGCATTTTTCATGCATTGGCCTCTGTTATGAGCGAACTAAAAACATTGTAATTTTCTATCCTTCAATTATGGTTTCAAAAAAGGTAGATCAACCAAAACTGCAATAGTCTCACTTGTTGAGCAATTAGTTATACTGTCTGTCTATAACTTGATGGCCTCAGGCAGAGGCCATATATATGGATTGTAAAACCATTTCAGAAAACATAACTAATATTTACATACAACTGTTCATTCAATTTAAATAATTCTTTCACTAAAACTTAATTGAAAAATTTCTCTTTATTTCATTTCCTATAATATGTGTAAAGTTATCTTTAAAAACTGAAAATTTTCTCGCATGCTGACAAGGTCATGTTTTGCAATTTTACAAAATTTATTTCTGAAAATACTTTAAAAAGTAATTATTTTCTGTTAAATTTTATTGCGTCATCATTTTCCATAATTATTACATAAAAAAACCTGCCAAATATTATGTTAATCCGTAAAATAATTGTTGAATAATGATAATATATTTGAAAAGTATGCTTTTTTCTTCAAAAACAAAAACGTTTCCATATTATACATTACCTCATTAAGCATGTGTTTCTTGAAATAATTTTCTAGCACAAAAAACATGTGAAATACTTTGTTTTATAGAAATACGTCGCTTCCCACAAGTTGCAGTTACTTAAAAAAAATTAGATAAGTTTTTTAAGATGGATTAACAATCCGCATACTGCTCCTCTCTGTCGGAGGCCATAAAGTTATAGACAGACAGTAAATACATTGGATGCTGTAGAGAATGCATTAGCTGTGTTTCTAGACCTAAGTAAAGCAATTCGATTGTGTTGATCATGAAATCTTATTGAAAGCATTAGTCATTAGGTGTTAGGGATGCAGAACTGAAAATGGTTTCAATAGTACCTTATTGGTAAAATACGTGTGAGAGTTTACTAGAGTTGTTAACACTTAACTTGCAAAGATTGTTCTGGCTACAAAAAACAGTTCGGTTTCTCATCTCACAGTCTGCAAATTATATGACTGAAGCATTTAAGAACAGAAAAGGTAGGTGTGAAAAACACGTCATAATCGTCTCCTCTAAGAGTAATAAATTCACTATACAGCCAGACTCTGTGGTGAATGAAATGGTTTCATTTGCAGGGTGGAACGAAGGTACTTTTCGGAGGGCCTGGCAAACTGATAAGCATACTCTTTCGACTCAGTGAGAAAGGCAATAGTAAACCAACGCACTCCTCGTTTTTACTTAGTAATACCTCTAAAGAGGTGCAAACCAGCCTTTCAGCTGATGACCTAAACAGTAAAATATTAACTGGGGTACTTGCATTAAAACAAATCGCCAGATTAAATGATAAAAAATTACTAATGGAAGCTTATAATGGTCTAATTCTGTCTCATTTCCGTTATGGTATTTCAGTATGGGTAACATGGATAGGGTTTTTAAAATTCAAAAGAAAGCTATTAGGTGTATGGTTGGAGCTAACCTCACCTCATCCACACTACTATTTAAGGTGCTTAAATTGCTTACAGTTCCCTCACTCTACATTTTTCAGGTGATAATATATGTTAGGCAAAATACCTAACCTAACACTAAATTTCAATCTCCACTACCATAACAAAATCTGGTGTGAAACACACAACTTTCTCTTGTCAATCCAAATAATAAACAAAATAACCTAACATTAGAAATAAACATAAGAAACAAAAAAAACTCACCTCAAAAAACATAACCTTATTTTAATCACGAGTGAATGATGCAAAATGGAAATCAACCTAAGTTTGGCTTAAAAATATGGAAAATCACTCTTTGATGCTAAACTAGGCTCCGTAGAGAAAAATACTTATAAAATAAAAGTTGTAGATCTTTAAATTTCCGATAAATTTTATTATACACACTTTTGTCATAAAATGCATACTACAGCAGAAATCTTAAAAAATCCTGTTTACAGATTTTCATGAAAGTAAAAAAAAACATAGTAAATGAGGCAATTTTAAGAAAAATTGTAGGAGTCATTTTTGAGAAAATCGCAAAAAAGTGGGAAATGACACAAATAAACTACTACTTCCGGTTGACCAATTTTGATGAAATTGTTTGTGACGGGTCCTCTAGTGGTAACTTAAGTTTCAAGTTTCAACTTCATACAATGTTCCGTACTTGAGATGCTTTGTTCACACACAGAGACCAATCGCTAAAAACATGTTTTTTGGGTTCAGGGGGTCTGAAAACAAGTAGATCCGAAGAAAACTCTACTTCAAAAAATCAACATGAAAACAATACTTTACTTCCTTATTTATTCATATTTAAAATGAACTGATTGTGTATGCAAAGGCACAGCGCCCCCATGCACCACGGCATACTTTGAGAACCAGTGTTCTAAAGCGTTGAAAAGATGTTTAATTCCTTAAATGTTTATAAATTTCAAACAAATAGGTCTATTAATATACAGGGATCGGCAAAAAAAAGTGGATGGTTTTTGATCCGACTGTACATCGCACCAATGCGAGTGGAGAGAACCGGGTCAATGACTTTCATTCCTCGGCTCAATGCCATTGTAGTAGCAATGGAGTCGTGGAACGCACAACATCGTGCTTTTGTCATAGACCTACTTTAATAACGGTTACTCGGTAGTCAAAACCCAGCGTTTGTTCCGTACAAAGTTTGGAGTAAGTAGACATGGTTGTGTTCCCAGTCGCAATGCAATAATGTGTTGGATTAAAAATTTTAGAGAAATGGCTTCATCTTTAAAACGGAAACCTACAGGCCATCCGCGTAGCGTTCGTACTCCCGAAAACACAGATGCTTTGAGATTGTCAGTAGCCAGAAGTCCACGTCACCCTGCTGTGCTAAGAATATCAGATAGGACTGTTTGAAGAATTTTGCATTTGGATCTTCATTTTGATCCGGATAAAATTGCAAATGTTCAAGAACTAAGCCAACATGATTTCCAAAACCGAAGAGAATGTGCACAATCAATTCTGAACATTTTATCTAACAATTCAATAATCATAATGTCAGATGAGGCCCATTTTCACCTGTCTGGTTGTGTAAATAAACAAAATTTCTGGTACTGGGCAGCAGAAAATTCTCGTAGCCTACACAAAAAACCACTTCACTGTGAACATGTGACAGTTTGGTGCACAGTGGCTAAAATTAGGAGTGATAGGTCGATATTTTTATGAAGAGAACGGTCGAGCAGTTTCGATCACTTCCAGTCGTTATGTCGAAATGCTAAATAATTTCCTTGCACCAGAGTTATAACGTCGTGAAGTTTACACTGCAAATGTTTAGTTCCAACAAGATGGGGCTACTGCTCACTCTGCCAGAAAGTCAATGAATGTGTTAAGACAAATGTTTCCACAACATGAGATTTCAAGAAATGGTGACCTTTCATGGCCTGCTCACTCCCCAGATCTTTTGGTATGTGACTTTTTTCTTTGGGGGTATTTTAAATCGACAGTGTACGTCGTAAAGCCTCAAATAACTGAAGATCTGAAGCTAGCAATTCGAAATGAAATAGCGGCGATACCGAACAACATGATTGTGAAGGCAATGGATAATTTCCAAGTACGATTACATGAATGTGTGCAGAATGAGAGTCATCACTTGACTAACATAATTTTTAAAACAAAATAAGTGAATTTTAGAATTTATGTGTTTTAATATAAAATGGGAGGAAATGATGTTTCAAATCTATTAATAAATTTTTTTTACATCTTGTTTCTGATTTATTTTATTCATTTCAAAACCATCCACTTTTTCTGCCGGCCCCGCCCCTGTATTTAAATATTTCCTAAATCACAAAATCTTATTTTTGATTTATCTATAACTTTTATTTAAAAATTATTGAAATAAAACAAAATTATAACCAGAAGTCAGGACGGGCCACAAGTAAATAAATAACCAAAACAAAATCTTATTCCAATATTATTTTATTTACAAAATTATTTCCATTAAACAAGTATCAACTAATATTTTCACGTTCTTTGGTCGACACTAAAAATATGAATAAAAAAAATAATAAAATGAAAACACAGGACAATATTTTATTAAACATTCTTTTTAGAAGACAAATCACTCATACTTTATGATATTTTCATTAAATAATAGTAAAAAACTAATTATATATAATATGTATATACTTCTGTAGTAGTAATACTTCACATGTCTTATTAAATATAAATATTATCTATTCAATATAAATATATTTATAATAATAATAAAAATAAATAATAATATAATTCTATATATATATATTTATTTATAATTTATAAACCCTTACATACTAATCATTATTTACATTTTTATTTATTTATTTACTTATTAACTATATTTATATATATATTATATGGATCAATATAAATTATATACCTATATATTATTTACAATTTTCTTTACTAATGATAATATAGTGAACACGTAAAGATATACATTATTACAATTAATTTGTTTAATAATTTTTCATTAGAAATTAAATTTTGGTGAAGTTTCGCTAAAAAAATGATGTCTTTTATAGTATACTATTGAAAGAACTGTGTTAATTTCAGGTAGGAGAGGAATGGAACATATTTCCTCTCTATATGAGGAGTATCCAGATAATAAGTACAGTTTTGTTCTAATGCTGCCGCAGTGTTACTTTCGGTACTCAACTTTCTGTAATTCATTAGCTCTGCACTGACACCAATACAATTGAGTTAGTCTTGTCTTTTATGTTTACCGCAGTTGTTTACAAAGTTTAAAACAACTGATGAACCAGCATTAAAAATTAAAAAATTTTGTTTAAGTGATTCCATAATTGAAAAAAACCGAATAAGTTTGTTTTAATCAAATTCTTGTTAATGTTATTTTTGTTACACATAAAAATTCTAATTATAAATAATATAGCTTTTTTAAACTACCAATACAGTACTATTGTTTTACAGAGTGGTCGTAAAATTGTACCAAATTTTTTTGTTTTGTAGGAGCGACAGTTAAATTTGTAAAAGATATTTTAATTAGCTGCCACAGCGTATCAGTGGACTTAAAAATGGGTAAAGTAACAGCAATGTCTTTTACGCAAGACCAATGCTTCTTTATAGTTGAATTACTGTGAATTAAAATAAAACAGGAAGACTCAAAAAGTTTATTTTAAATGCTTTTACAGATGCTAATGTGCCAAATAAATTCACTATATGAAATTTATTGAATTGTTCTCAGCATACAGGGAAATGTGCCCAACCATAATTGTACCAGTTGTCCAATTATTTTTATAATCGACAACAGTCTGCAGACGATAAATTAAACACTTATTCGTTCTTCAAAAAAGTATACTATTTTGTAAATTGTCTGTTAAATTGTCTATTTTGTAAATTTAAAAAATAGTAATAATACTTTCTAAAACCAATCTGTTTACATTTGGGTAGTAAGATTTTACGAATACCATATTTTCAAAAACATTATAAAATTTCCTTTTGTTGCTACAGTAGAAAACATAGGTTGAGTATAACCAATTGAACTAGGATGGCAAGATTAAATCAACCAACTCGTTCCTAATTTGCCATGGTAATTAAAGGAATTTTTTTATTTGACTATTCAAAAATATACAGATATTAAATACTTAAGATATGTAAAACAAAAAAAAAAGTTTTTATAAAGATATTGCGTGGTTTTATTATATTACTGTTAGTTTAAAACACTATATTATTAATAATAAATTATTACAAGGGTTGTTTTTTTTCAACCTCTAATAAATAAAAGACAAGTTAACATAGAAAAAATGTTTTATTATTAAAATTTATCAATACACTTTCGATTACTTTTTGGCATAATCACCTTGACGATTGAGACATTTGTTGTATCTGCAGACAAGCTTTCTAATACCCTTTTCATAAAATTTTGCCACAAATGAATGTAAACAAGTCTGAATTTTTGAAGCTCCTAGTTTTGTTTCATGTCAAATTTAACAAAGTATGCGAAGAGCCATTCAAAATAGAATAAGATGCATTCTGACTTTTGGAATTGTTTTGATCTATGACTATGCCTGTCCTCACAGTGCTGGTCTAACCCAATGGCTCCTTAGGCAATTTAATGGTAAATTTTTTATCACCCACTATACAATCCTGACCTAGCACTAAGTGACTTCTATCTCTTCTCTACACTGAACAAGTGGCTAGGAGGACAGCATTTTTAAACTAAGGAGCTTCAAGACAGCATCAAGGTTCGTTTAATTTCATTCGCGACATTTTATAAAGAGGGCATTGGAAAACTTCTCCACACGTACAACGAATATCTCAATCGTCAAAATGATGTATATAAATTTTAGTAATAAAATTTTTCTAATACATTCACTTGTCTTTTATTTGCCTATTGCAGGTTAAAAAACAGTTCGTGTATAATTCAGTGGTTAAAATTATGTAAAATGTTTGATTCAAATTTCAATGTATATCTTTACTTGTAAGCTAAATATTTCTATAGATTGGTGTGAATATATTTGTATTTTGTTTACAGAAGAGTTTGAAAAATTCAGGAAACGTTTAAATAAACAGACTTTTTTGTTATGATTTAGGGAATAATAAACACATTGAAGCCTATGGACAAGTTCAGCTAGTCCGTTGCAAATGGCTCTAAAATTCTGAGGATGAGTGGGCTCATCTGTAGGTTATTTAACGCTCAATATAATCTAAAGGTTCTGAAATTCTCACTACAAGCGCTAACTATTTAATGTAATAGTTTCTATGACTATAAAATTTACAAGTTCTGTTAAAGCGTTCTGCATTGCTCGTAATTTTTGTGTTCATAATGAGTTGTGTGTTTGTGTTAATTATTTGTAATTTAATTCTATAATTTTTTTTTGTTTCAAGGTGTATATATTGTTTATAAATGTAATTATTGGTGAACCTTACATAATCAATATGGATCACAATATCTTTTTGCGATCTTGATTGATTGTTAGATATATTAAGCATGACACTATACGATCAATATGGATTTCACATCAATACTCTCGTTCAGCGGATCACAGCTCAGTAAACTAAACATGAGATGATGGACATAAATAAAAGATAGGCTTGTGCAGCTATTTTGATTGCTGTCTCGTTAAAAAGAAGAGTTGAGCGTAAGAACTGAGTGAAAGATTGGCTATGAAAACAGTATAAGTACACGCATTTAAATTTATTAAATGAAATTCAGTTGATAGACGCAGAAGATTATAAAAATTACTTCCGTATGCCTGATGCGAACAGTAGGTACTCGTTATAACAGACTAAATAAATATGTCATTGCAAAAGTCTGTTACATCAAAATACAGCCACTCAAAGCAGCAGTTCTTGTTGTAGCTGTTAATTTTTAATAGTCAAAATCTTAGCCGATTTAAATGTTTTCTAACCAATATAAATTAATCATTGAAGGAAATACATTAAAATATTTTTTACATACCACTGTTATAGTCAGCGGCAGTAGGTAATTGAAAAAAACTCATTTCAGCAATGGTAGTATATATTTAGATGTCACAAAACAAGCGAAATAAACAAACACGTGTAGATTAAGAAAAAGTAATACAGTTTTATAATCATATTTTTTTACACACTTTATGTTGTTCTTCATCAGAGTATTTTTACAGTTGAAATTAAAACGGAAAATATAATAACATAAAAAGACAATAACTATTTTAATCACCGATACGAAGAAGATTGAAGGGATGGGGAAAATTGTTTATTTTAACTGAGTACCGACTGATGTTACTTTCTAATAATAAGTTCTTTAAGTTGCCTAAATTGTTCATAAAAGTTTTGAATGTCTTGCTCTCCTGATAAATCTATGTACAAAAACACTGGATCAATGGCATTGCATACGCTAGAAATTTTGGGTTTCTGTGCTAATGGCTAATTCTTACCCTCATTGTAGTGGGTTTTTTTCTAATTTGAAGTCCGTTATAGCGAGGATCAACTGTATTTTAAAAAACTACTTCAGATGTTGGGCCATATTTAATTAATACGGACATTGTAATGAGAAAATTAATTTGAGTTAAAGAAAAATTAGTGATTACATTACAGAATTACGCTACGTGAAGATAGTTTGAGAACTTTAAATTCTCAGCATTATTTTCACTCTTCAATATCATCTAGTTCAATATTATCCATGATAAAGATTTTAATATTAGTCAGAAATTAAAAAAAGAGATATATTGTACGATTCAGTAAAATTAACTACTAAAACTGACACTTATAAGTTAAGATACACACTATAAACAAGCGGTCCTTGCCATGTGGGTCACGTAAACCTTAGACACTCAATACGTATATCGCGATATTGACAGCTTTCAAAATTTTTTAAAATCTTGCGATCCATATCGCAATCCACAAATACCATCAATATTTTACCATACAATATTTGACTGTATGTGGATCAAGTAAACCTTAGACACTCAATACGTATCGCAATATTGACAGCTTTCATAAAATTTTAAAATCTTACAATCCAGGATTGCGTCAAAATATTGAACATGTAAATTCCACCACTAGGGTTTTATTTTGTGTTTATTGTGATTACTAAAGAGTTATTTTTATCAACTTTTTATTTTATTTTTAGGGTTTTTACTCAAAAAGTGGTGTTATTTACAAATTTTTTTTCTGCTTACATTTTATTATTAATATTTAAATTTCATAAAATAATAAATTTAGAGCTTTAAATAGACGTCACTGTTAAAGGGATAAGTTTTGTAGTTAATTTACTATGATCTTTTGAAAATAGCTGAAAATGGCCAGGATCTGGTGTCATTACTTTGTGAAAAACATAGGCTCCAAAGTGTTAAACATTAATTTATAAATTTTCTTCTTCATGCTGTTAGGTGATTTTCTTTTTTGCAATAATTTATTTTTTAATTTTGATTAAAGAGTAAATAATTTAAATGTGTCAAGTATCGTTTTTGTTTTTTAATTGTAATTATTTCAAAAAAACTTTTCTTAGCATATAAAAGGAACATTTTCTCAATAAACTAGTAAATCAATCATACAATTTTTTGGGATATTGTGTTCAATTAACTGAGAGATTATGCTGAACACCGGCTATAAATTTTTTTTAATAGTAAAAATTTGTATTAAGAATCAAAATCATACAATCTGAGAGATGTGAAAACGTTACTTAAAATTAATAAAGGGTGCAGCAAAATAACTTCCCTATTTTTTTGCTGTCCAGTGAGCAGTCGGAGAAACTCACAGCAACAAAGTTATCAACAAAGGAAAGGTGGAAGTTTAAGACGATTGTCGTCCAAGAACTCTCTCAAGTGAAAAAGTCGTCTGGGAGTATGTCAAAACATCCTGGACAGTTTACCACCAGACGCCGTTTTTTTTTTTCACTGACAAGATACATTTTCACCTGTGGTTATGTAAATAAACAAAACTTTAGTTATTGGAGTGAAAACAGACCTTGAGATATCTACAGAAGGCCCCTTCATAAAAATGTGTCACTGTATCATGTCCGTACATCAACACGATTGAAGGGTTTTATGAACTTGCACTACGAGAGTGTACTCTTGAAAACTGATGGTTTCAGCACGACAGTGCCACAGCCCATATATCCCAGATATCAATGAAAATTTTGAAGCAAATGTTTCTAGGTTGATTTGTCAGGGTGGTGACATTGCATGGGCAGCACACTCACTAAATTTAATCATGGGATTTTTTTTGAGGGGTTACTTGAAAGTAGGAGTTAAAATGGTGCCCTGGGAACCCACAGGATCTGAAACAAGCAATAAGCGAGGAAACCCATCACATACCTCAAGCCATGCTGGAGAGTTACAGAGAGCATCGAGTGCGGTTGTAGCAATGCATTGACAATCACGGACACCTCTTGTCCAATATCCTTTTACAACTAAGTAGGAAAACTTCCTGAGTCATTAGTCAGTAACCAAAATTGAATTTGTTGCAAACAAAAACTTGCATTTTTATTTATACTTTAAAATAGGGAAATTATTTTGTCATACCTACAGTTATAAAACTTTGGACTGCCCTTGAACTAAAATGAAAAAAACAATAAAAACAAACCTAGCAACAAAAAAGATAAATACAAAATTTTTAAATTCATTATAATATACATACAATAAAAAATACAAAATACTTAAAAAAATATAAACAAAATATACAATATAATTCATACTTCCATAATTATATTTCTATTATTTTATTTATTTATTATTAAAAAATACATGCACTTAACTTAGAATTTATAACTTACTAAAACACTAATAAAAATATAAAATAAATAAATAACAAAAATAATAATACTATATAATATATATTTAATTATTTATAATCTATAAATACACAAATTATAAATAATACAAATTTATTCTGACTTTTATTGTTTTTTTTATTTTTGCTTTCATTATAAACATTTAGAAACTACAGTGCTTAAAAAAATTTAAATCATAAATTAAGTAAAATCCCAATCAGGCGTCTGAATGTCAGATGATTGGGAAAGATGAATATAAAGCAAAACTTTGCTTACTTCACAAAACTCTTGGGAATACTTTTTAACATGAAATTAAAATTATCATTCAACCTATATTCAATCCTACTGTAAACATATTTGACTTTTCACTGACATGTTGCTGTATAATTTGTTTTTTTACCTTTTGTATTATAATCCTACTTTCTACTGACATGTTTCGGTGGACCCACCATCATCAGAGTACACAAAATTGAAACTAAACATTAAAAAATTTATTCAAATTTACAGAAGATGTTGTATCTTCAGTAAATTTTAATAATTTTTTAAAAAGTTCAGTTTCAATTTTGTGTCCTCTGATAATGGTGGATCCACTGAAACACGTCTATAGAAAATAGAATTACATAAAAAAAAGGTAAAAAAAAAACCAGTGACATCGTCATTAGCTGTCACAGGTGAGTAGAAAAAATAAAATATTTTACAATAGGACCAAATATAGTAAGATCTCTCATATCCAAAATTTCCATTTTTTTAAACAAAGGATCAGCTAAGCAAATATGAAAGCTAAGTAATGCAGATCTTATTTTCATGTGACGTGAAATTGTTAACGTTTAAGCTGTGTGCATGCTGAAACTAGTGATGTCAACATGACATATGCCCAAGTTTCTCTGAAAAGGGTTGATATGCTTGATAGACAAGTTTACAGCCGCAACCAAGCTGAAAGCAACTTGTGATAGCGGAGCATCATGAAATACAAAAACTACAACTTTTGTACGCAGGCCTAAAGTAGTTTGAAACTTTTCAAAATCAACAATTAGTATTAAGATCTAACATGATTGCCATATCTGAATTTTTAGTCAGTAGGTTTAAGTGAAGAGTTGGCCGGACCGGGAAAGCCCCATTAAAATTTCAAATAGACCTTGATCAAATTTAGGTGATCACCATATTGTAATGAAATAGTTAATACGATACACAATTTAAATTTTCAAATTGGTTTTAAACAACCAATCATTAGAAATTTCATAAAAAATTATTTTAGCTACAGTCCCAGAGAAAATTATTAATTTTTTTAATTAAAAATTTGAATGGCAATTTGTTTATACTTGGTTTGCACATTTGCACTGACTATAAAAGGAACGTAAGAATATTTCAGTTACAGTCTGTGAAACACCAACAAAGGAAAAGGTGAAACGGAAATTAAAAAAAACAAATAAGTGTAAATGAGAGGTTAACAAACAGTTTTCTTCTACTCTAAAACCATCATAATATGTAAGTGAATATGTATATGAATCTACTCATTTCCTTAAATTTCCTCAAAAATTTTTTTCTTCGGTTTTCTGGGACAAAAATTATTATAACGTTAAGTTTTATAGGCTTTATGTTTAATGAACCAAATAAGTCTTATCATTTAACTAACCATCGATCCAGCTAGTTCAAATTAGGGGTTTTAAAATACAAATTTTAAAAAAAATATTTAAAAAGATATCAACCAACTTCTCAAATTAGAGGTTTTAAAATACAAATTTAAAAAAAATTAATAAATTCTAAATGTCAAAAAAATACTACAATGAATTAAAACAAAAAAATATATACATTTAAAAAGATATCAACTAACTTTAGTGTAGTGGTTAGCAAGTTTTAACAAAGTGTAAGGTTCGATTCCTGGCTAGGGTTTAGAAATTATTACTCATTTAAACCCACAGTTCCATATTCTTAAGCAGCCCTAATCACAAAGATAATTGTGACCTAAAATAATTGCAGACATAACGATACATTATGAGGCTTGTTTTTAAAGTAAACATTGTTTCAAATTCAGCCGCTGCAGGGCTGCAATTGGCATATGTGCTGTGTACCTGCATCTATTGAGTATTTAAAATGCCTCTGCCAATTGAGAATCCCACAGACAGTGAAATATGTGCTATAATTCTTTTTCTTTGTGCTAAAGGTGTCAAAGTGACTGAAATTAATCATGAGATCAGTAAAGTTTATGGACCAAACATTATAAGCAATGGATGGTACAGAAATGGGTTAGAGCTTTTAAAGATGGACAAATGAATGTTCACGATGAAAAAAGTGGGCGACCTTCAGTTTACTGAAGATTTGGTGCAGAAAATTAGCGAAAACGTATAAGAGAATGTTTAAATTATCTAAATATATAAGTTGTGTTCATGGTGGTTTGTCAAAATCAGTCGGCAAGAGTTCTACGAGGATGGGATTTAAAAGCTGGTTGTACTATACAATAAGTGCCTTAATATTACTGAAAGTTATGTAGAAAAATAGATTAACGTAGTCTTTCATGTAAAAATAAAATTGGTAACAAAAGAATACTTTTTTATTATTTCAAAACTGTATGAAAACACGCCGGTATTAAAACAATAATTAAATAACTAAAATAAAAAAATAATTAAAACAATACAAACTGTATTAAAAAAACACCTTGTATTTATAATGTATGAAGCGTATTCTTTAAGGGCCATTGTAATTGGCTTGTATTTAAGTATTGGTACATCTGAACACAAATTCACCATCTATAATAACAACGCCACAGCAGTTGTTCTTTGTCACCGGATGAATGCATGTCTCGCAATGTCCGCAACTATAATTTTTCCTGCCAGTTGTGAAGCGTGCTGTGATTAGATTTTTGCTTGGTAAAGGATCTTCAACTGCTGCAATCCATCAGGACTTGTGGCTAGTACGTATGCACTAGCACACACTACGTAGTAGTGTATGGACCTACAGTAATGAGTGAAGGAAAGGTTTGACAATGGTGTCAAGGCTTTCAAAATGGCTGCATAAAATGTACATGATGAAGAGTGAGTGGCAAGCCCAGTATTCAGACCGATGACTTTGTTGATCAAAGGAACCGAAAACTGTGATGTAATTGGTGATTGATGATTAGTGCTTTGGCTAATGAATCAATGAATCCATTCCTATTCACCATCCAATTCACCAGAATTAGTCCAGTTAGAGCAAAAATATACTTTTTCATTTTTTCTTATTGTTATGCACACTCCAGTTTTAATGTAGGTGGTGAAGTGTGTTTGGTGAAACAATGTCACACTCGATTGGTATTTGAACCAGCCGACCAAAAAATGCTTAAAACAGTATCATAAAGTTTACATATTTCAACAAACGTCTTTTTTTTAAACAAATACTTCAAAATTGCTAACAATGTACACTGCATGGACCTGCAATCGGATATTGCATGGTGCATGAACCTCTACAGGATTGCCAAAAACGACGCAGGAAACTGTTGTCCAGCGTAATCCTCCTTTACAACAATACACGTCCTTACACTGCTGTCATAACCAAAAAGAAGATTCAAGATTTTCATAGAACACTTTTTGACCACCCTCCATACAATCCTGACCTTGCACCCAGTGACTACTCCCTCTTCTAGCATTTAAAAAAGTGGCTTGATGGACAACAGTTTGAAAACCACAAGGAACTCAATACTGCTGCTGTCAACTGGTTTAATTCCCAGGCGGCAGAGGGGTTTAAAGAAGCTGGTGCAGCATTACAAAATATGTTCAGAACTGAATGCCAATTTTGTGGAAAGTAAGGTAGGAATGTAATAAACTGATACAGTCAATAAAAACCTTTACTCATACGCTTATTTTTTAAATGACTAAATATATTCTGTGCTAATCGTGAATTTTGAGAAAATAATGATAGGTGATAAATTTGCAAGGGGAGAAGTTTCATTTTTTAATAACAAAAACAAACAATTCACCAGAATTAGTCCAGTTAGAGCAAAAATATACTTTTTCATTTTTTCTTATTGTTATGCACACTCCAGTTTTAATATAGTTGGTGAAGTGTGTTTGGTGAAACAATGCCACACTCAATTGGTATTTGAACCAGCCGACCAAAAAATGCTTACAACAGTATTATAGAGTTTACATATATTTCAACAAATGTCTTTTTTTTAAACAAATATTTCAAAATTGCTAACAATGTATTCTAATTATAATTCAATATAATTAATTAATTTACAATTAAAGTCTAAATCAAATCAGTCAAATTTTTTTTTTATATTTACTTACTTTTACCAAACATATTATGTATTTAGAATGCAACACATCATTAAGATTGTGTTACATAATAAAAAATTAAAAAAAAACCACGTGACTAAATCACATAATTCATCAAATAATGAGATTTGAAACACAAAATTAAAAAAAAATCTCAGATCAGCACTTTTAAAAATATTGATGTAAATTTTAATTTATGATGTAAATTGTAATATTTACATTTTATAAACTTTTACTGCAAAAATATACCTTAGAAAACCATAAATTAGTAAGTAATGATAGTTACACAATACAAGAATCTGCAGTCTTAAAATGATATTTTACAACACTGTACAATTTTATTTTAGAAATCATGATTTTGTATACTTTTAATTGTTAATTATACGTTAAAAGTTAAAATTTTACATAAATTGACAAATAACAGTGTCTGTTTCAAAAGTTCCAGTAATGAATCTCCTCAGCCAGCCACTTACAACTGTGCGTCTGGCTACTGTTAGAAAAAGTGGCGGGGGGGGGGGGGGAGATCTTGAATACACAATGCCACTGTTAGCAGTTACCTATGAGCAGTGGTTGAATGAAGACTAAGCACAAAATGAGTCACCATACCCTGATCAAAAAAGTGATGGCGCAAATTTTGGAACAGTGTTACGCAATTAAATTTTGCATTAAACTCTGTGAAAACAGAACCGAACTTACATGTGGCACAAGAGGTTTTGAGAAGGTTGGGAGCCCGTCGACAACGAGGAGTCCCTGTCCACGACAAAAATTGACAATATGGTCCAAAAAGTGTAAAAAGCTACAACTTTTGGACAGCGATCGATGAATGAGTGTCCGGATGTTAGCCGAAGACACTCAAGAAGAGTCACGAAGACACTCAAATCAGTAGTTCACCGCATCTTAACATAGAATTTTTACTCGAGGAAAGTCTGCTACAAGATTGTGCCAAAAGTACTCAACAACAACATTAAGGAATAGCACCTGTTAAAGAGCCAGGAATTGCTTAAACGAACACGTGGTAACGCTGTCCCAGCAGTTGTACAGCCCCAACTTCCATTTCCCAAGATAAAAAGAACTCTAAAAGGACACCACCCCAGGAGAGAGTAAAAGAAGCTTTGATGATGACCTGTCTATGAGGTCTCCATTGAGGCCTTCCAGAGAGCCTACGACGGGAGGGTGAAATGTTGAAAATGTGCATCGAGTCGGGAGCAGAGTACTTTGATACGTTCTAAAAAAATTTTAAATTTATGTTCAATAAATTATAAAAAAACGTTACCAAAACTTTTAGGACAAACTATATTAATAATAACAATTTCCTAGCAATTGTACCCATGCAACATACGAGGTTATGCACTAGCATCAGCAGGGTTTCATAGAAGTTAGGGTTACCAATATCAAAATTTAATCAAAAAGACGCTTGACAATAACCCAAAAGGTGCACATATCAGAAAACAAATAAAATATAAAAATCAAGAGCCATAAACAATTGACAGGAATAACATTCAGACGTTAAAAATGATTCCAACAAAACATAAAATAAATCAATAAAAATACTCTATATTCACTTTTAACCGTTTTTAAACCCTAAAAGTATGTCTTAGCATAGCATAGTATCCGGAATTTTGCATATCTGATATCGGATCCGCGCCTTATATTTCAGTTTAGTTGGGTTTTAGTTACATATTTAAAATACAAATCAGGTCCAATGTATCTTAAATAAAGAATTTTTTTGTCCTTAACCCTTTTAAGGCCAGCAAAAAAATGTGACTTTCACACTGTGCCCGCCAATAAATGAAAAAAACAGTAAAAAAGTAAATTATCATCAATGTCTTCATCAGCACTATTTTTGTCAAGTATGTCCTCAGCAAACTGAGTAGTGACATGTGCAACATTCATCAAAGTACTCTGCTTATTTCCACTCATTTAAAAAAAAAACTGTACTAAACATGTTGTGTTGTTTAGGTCAACAGTCGAAAGGCTGGTTTAAACCTCTAGAGGTTTAACTAAGTAAAAATGAGGCGCAAGGTGGTTTACTATTGCCTTCCCCACAGAGTTGAAAGATTACGCTCATCAGCATGCCAAGTCCTCCGAAAAGCACCCACTTTTCACCCTGCAAATGACACCTTCACTTCATTCATTACAGGGACTGGCTGTATAGTGAAATTCATTACTCTCAGAGGACATAACTCTGAATAGTGTTTTTTACACCACTACTTCTTCTATTCTTAAATAGTTCAGTCATAATTGGCTGACTAAATGATAAGAAACAGAACTATTTTTGTAGACCTGGAACCAACAGATCGAGTGCAATTAATTTAACACTCCACCTGCCTGTTTTGAGCTAGTACTAAACATATAGGTTATAAAAGGTTAAAAACACTGAATTAAAAGTTAATGATAATTTGGTTATGTTCACATTACTAATAAAATAGCATTTACTACAATAACAACACAAAACTGTACTAAAACTTAAAGGTTAAAAACACTGAATTAAAAGTTAATAATTTGGTTATGTTCCTACTGCTAATAAAATAACAATATGTACTACAATAATAACAAAAAAAAAACTGAACTAAAACTTTACTAAAAGGTTAAAAACTCTGAACTAAATAAAATAATAATTTTGTTAATTTTACATGGCTAACAAAACAATATAATATGAAGACGAGCAGTGCGGTACGCGAAATGTGTTGCAAACATGGAGGTAGAAAATTCCCCCGTTTAGAACGTTATAGTAGCTTTTCGGTTGACAGCAGGGTTCATACTATAGAGGAAAACTTCCCTTTTCATTCTGAACAGTTTGAAAGGCAATATTAAGGATATTAGTAGAACCAATGCGAGTAATTACACGGCGTTTAAATTCAAACTGCATGCCACGCGCGTTAAACATGTCCACGACATAGAAAAGGTCGAATGTAGAGTTCTACCAAATAGATTTTAAATTTTTTACACAATTACAAAAAACGACACTAAGGATTCTGTAAAATATCTAAAAATGAAAATCGGTAAAAGCCATAATATCAAATTAGAAAGAAAAATTATAAAAAGTAAAAAAAATAATTGAATTATACTTTTGAAGGTGTTACTATTCTAGTTACAGTGAATGGAACTGTTGTTTATTTACGTTCATATCTCATTTCATAAATTACACTATTACAAAACCTTGCAAAATAAGACTATGTGTTACTGAACAGATTTGTAGTATTGTGCGAATTAATTTGCACAGGTCAGCTAGTATATTTATAACCAATCAAACAAGGTAATAACATTATAATTCTGAAAGGTTTCAAAATAATTAAAAAAACCTTTATAAAAATAATCATGATTTCTAAAAATAAAAGTAAATAATTTTAATATTACAAAAAAATGTGTCACTAATTTAAAACCTTGTATTAAAAAATAGTTAATTTCATCTACCTTTTCTGTTAGCCCAAGGAGACCATCTAGTGGTAGCAGTACAGGTCCTGCGCCGCCGTCCACGACCAGGAGGTCGTTTTTCCGGACTCGATGCACGTCGTTTGATTGGGCTGCTTTTGATAACTACACTTGGTAAATCGACTGAATTTGAGTGTCCACGTAATTGTCTTGAACCAATTTTTCCGGTGACCACACATAAATTACAATCAGATAACGGTGTTGATGAATCTACACTACCGGTCCTTGATAATGACCGGGTAAGTTTCACTTTCGAATACTTATTTTTGGCACAAACACTCTGTTCTAACATGCTATCATTATTTACGATACTTTTATAATTATTTAAATCTGTTTTATGATCAACTTCGACACAATTGTTCGTTGTTTCACTTGTCGTAGAATTCCCGACATTATTATCAATAACTTTATTATTCGTATCACTATTAATCGAATTTGACGACGCCAATTCACTTTTCGTTGAACATTCGTCTTTATTTTTCACCACTAATTTCTTCGGTTTATCTTTTGGCCAGCCAGTCATGTTACGCTTTTTTCGTTTCCGTTTCTTGCTTAACATACGCCCATCTTCGGTGAATCCTAATAGCTCACATGTTGACGATCCACCGCAATCCGAACTGTTACACGATCCGTCGGTCGCACAAGCACGTAAGGCATCGATTGCACGCGGATGTAAATGTTCATAATCGGCACGTTCCATGCTATTGCAACTTTTATAATTATCTAATAACAATGCCATATCCATTTCTGGACCGGGAGTCAAGGTCGTCGTAAGAGTTTCCAGTTCGTTAACAATATTTGGATCAACGTCCAGACACATGTCCCATTCATTAATATCGAAAATACTTTTCACGTCATTATTATTTACGTTATTCGACGATTTCGGACTTGATTTTGAAGATCGATGTTTTCCTTTTGAATGTGAAGACGAAGGTGATCCTAACGGTACGTTATCTTCATCGTAATTCTCTAACGCACGACTTAACATCTTAATAACATGTACGTACTTGTCATTATCAAAATTATCTTTATAAAGTTGGTAGAATAATAAATCAATACTTTCTGAAACATCACGCATATTTAATTCCGGAGTTATTTTAGTATCTTCCGGAATTTTAATTAATGATGATGCATCTGGTACTGAAGATACTTCAATGATACTCGACCTCGATTCTTCTTCATGTAACTGAGGCGTATTTGATTGTTCTTCGTTAACCGACTGCGGGATTGATCGTAAAGGAGTTTCCAACAACTTTAATTTATCAGGCGAATCTTTTTTCCGACGATATTTCAAACTCGATAATATCGCTAAAGTTGACGCATGACATCTCGGCGATTTCCTCGGTTTATCATCCACATTTTTCAGGAATCGTCTTCGTTTACGTCTTCTGAACGGGCGGAATTTATTTCTCACAGTATATAATAGCTTTTGTCTTTCGAAACCCGGATATTCATAGGGTAATCGTATTTTTGGATAATCTGAATAAACTGGATGATATATTTCGTTACACTCATCTTGTCGTTTAAACGTTTGGTACCAAGGTTCTAGATCAGGAACACTTTCAAATGAAAACGTCAACTGATCTGCCAATATTTCTTCAGTGCTATCACCATCTTCTTCGTTTTTAATACTGAAAATATTGATTTTACATTTATCATCGCAATCATCTTCCACTTTCACTTTTTTATCGCCAATATCATCAACAATATTATCAGGATCTGGTTTATAATGATCCGATGGTAATAAACCACCATGTAATCGCAACCTAGAACCTTGGATATCAAATTTATAATAATCTAAATTATCATGTATAAACATTTCTGCATGCGTCCGTCTTTTCCGTTTCGTCATATTACTTTGACTTGAACTCGAACAACTGCCCAAAGAACTTTCATCAATCATTTCTTCCTTTTTTATTTCCTTTTTATGATTACTGCTCGAACTATTGCTGTTTACATTCGTATCATTTGAATTCTCTTCCGCATCGCTTGACGATTCATCATCATCTTCATCGTCATCATCATCTGTATCTTGATCTTTCCGAGCCGGTTCACCAAACATGAAACTTTCAGCCTCATCACTTAACAATGATAATTCAGATTTTCTAACTTTTTTGAATCTAACGACAACTGGTTCTTTATCTTCCATTTTCGAATGCGTTTGGTCGGTTGTTAAATTACTATTACCAGTCGTTGAACTATCATTCGTTTTTAGACGGTTCAATTCAATTTCACGTTGCGTCATGTAATATCCTGTGGATCGTAATTTTGAATTCAAAACTTCCACTTTGTAATATGATTTGTTGTCTTCGATCAATTTCTCTTCAACCGACAGCCGTTTTCTACGTAACTTACGGCGTTTACTTTTCGGCGACATTGCTTTCGATTCGTTTTTAATTCTTATTGGATTTCCCTCATCTTCGGCAGTCGTTCCTAATAGATTCGTTGGAAGCCACAACTGTTTTTTCGATCTTAAATGGTGCGAATTACTAGTATCGCTGCCAGTCGGCGATAAACTTTGCTGCAACTGATAATGGTGTTGCTGCGATGTTTCAGTCTTTACGGAAAGTCTTGTCAAATGATTATGGTTCACTGCTAAACCATTACACTGAATCTGAAAAAAATACAAACAGTATTATTATACAGAAAATTATCTACATACAGGGCGATACAAAATTCAACTGAAATACCCAGGGTCTGTTTCTATGACTAGAAATAAGAAAAATCTTGCATGATAAACTCACACAACTTCCTGTTGCCAATGTAAAATAAAAATCAACGTCAGTTTGACTTAAAAATACGGTAAAACCACTAATGCTAAACTCAGTAGAAGAAAATGTTGGAAAAGTTGAGATTTAATTCATATAACCTACTATATTTTTACAGCTTTTGTTCAATCGAAAGGACACTGGTAGTGTTAGTGAATGCTGTTTAAACATTCAGACCGATCCTACAAGCGTTACAGTGAACGTTGTCTGTTACATACTGTCGCAAATTTTAAAAGTGTAGTCTATGAGATGTGGCATTTAAGTTCCAGGAATTCAGTTGTAACTCAGGAATTGGCAAAACAGCATCTTTTGTAAACATATGACCAAAATAGAGAATTTTCTTTTTGTTGCAGTCAAAGTTTGAAGTCTATAGCAAGTTTGGTTTGTGTTTTATGTGTGTCTTCCAAAAGTAACGTTTTCTTAGTGGCCTCGTGAAATGAGCAACTTACGTTACAGGCAAGGTTAGTGAGAATTTCTTGCCCCACATTCAGAGCAACGACGGCAGAGATTGGATGAGTCGGGTAGTCAATGTGATGAGACTTGGATATTTGAGTATGGCCCTGAGACCTGTAAACAAAGTCAACAGTGGGTGGAAGAGGATGGGGAGCGGCCAACAAAAGTGAGGATGTCCAAGTCCCAACTGAAGGCAATGTTGATAGTTTTTACAATATCCATGTCATCGTTCATTGTGAATATGTTTCTGCTGGCAAGACAATAACTGGACAACTCTATATTTGCATCCTGGAGTGGCGGCAAGCACGTATTTTACTGTGCGGCCCAAATTCACCAAGGACGGCCGGATCTCACACAACGACAATGCACCAGCTCATTTGTCGTTCATTGTGCAAGAGTTTTTGGCGAAAAGGGGCATTCCAATGTTGCTGCACCCACCCTAGCCCTGATATTGCCCTCTGCAACTTCTTGTTTCCCATGATGAAGTCGCATCTCAAGGGAACACATCATGGCGGTATAAAGGTCAAGGAAGCTATAGCCGCGGTGCTGAATGGAGTAACTTCGGATGATTGTTGTGTAGAGTTAAAGAGAGACTATAGTAAAGGTCTATAATAAAATTCTGCTCATAACTTAATTAGCTTGTCTTTCATCGAAAAATTCCCGAAACTTATTTGCCACAACTCGTATTCAAAATTTCCTAGTGCAGTATAATTATATCATAAAAATTAATTATATAATTGTTTCTATGAATTTCTTCGTTCCTTGAGACTTCTTTTTACGAAGAAAAGGTAAAAACAATAAATTTTTACATAAAAATAGTTCAATTATTACTCAAAAATAATTCTTATTACTTCAAGAACTCACCATTTCTATGAACTGTATTTCTAATGTAGGCCTACTGTACGTTATATCATAATAAAGGTACTATTGTAATCACGTTCATGAAATAATTTTACGTAACTAACAGTACTTTTATTACTAATTTTTCCATGTGTTCAAGATTACATATGAAAATAATTTAAATTTATTTAATTTATACGTATTAATTTGTTAATAACTAAAAAATGAATTTATAGAAACTAGACAAGAAACACGTATAATACCATAGCCTACTATATTTAGTGGGTGAATAGATTAACAAATAAGTAAGATCATTCGAATGGTATTTTTTCACTGTAATGGCGAGTAGGCAAGGTGAAACATCCATGATTCTAGCCTCCAGTCTCAACATGTGAATAACAAAACCAGACTAAACCACTACACAAAAATGACTTCTTTTCAATAGAATTAAAATAAATATCATAAATAAAAAAAAACAGCTTATTAACTATTTTATTAAATTCTGGAAGGAAAGAAATGAAATAAATGAATGAAGGTGTTGATCATTGCTTAAAATTGCCTCCATTTTGTTCAACGACAAACCCATTCTTTCAATGAATTATAACAGTTGAAGTATTCTTAAAAATTTCTGCAGCTTCGATGTCTTAAATTGTTTTGCTAGTTATTCCATTTTGAATAAACAACAACTGCCTTTATCCAACCGACAGAAGATGTGTGATGCCCCAAGGTCAAAAGACAAATGAAAGCTACTTTAATGGACCGTTTCGTCCAATTGAACATTTGATAAATATTACAAACGTATCAAGTTTATCAACGCAAAAAATCTGGTGTGAAACGCTCACATGACTTTCTCTTGGCAATGTAAATAATGAAAAATATAACTTGTGTTTAATCATGAATGAATGACACAAAATGGAAATCAACCTCTGTAGAAAAATAAATGCTTAAAATAAAAGTTGTATTTTTTTGTTTTCTATAACTTTGATTATACAGTCGATTCCGGATAATTGGTCCACTAGTTAATTGGGGCAGCCGGTTTTTTGGGACAGTTCTTTAATGAACAAAAACAGATGGGATTTTACATTGATAAGTACTCCGTTTATTTAGTCCATAATGCCGCTTATTGGGGCCAATCTGATGTATGTAGATATGTTTTATTAAAACCATTGCAGCGATGAACAACACGTGGTTCTAACCGGCAAGATAAGATAATGGGAAGGATAGAGGTAGTAAACATTTCGACAGATAAACAACAGTAATCACACATCAGTCATAACAGAGAAGTTATTTACAGTACAATGTGTAGGCTACATAATCGTCATTGCACAAATTTCAGTGAGTCATATCCACTAGTTATGCCCAACCTTACAAGCTGTGAAACCTCCTTGCAACTTAAGGTTAGTTGTCACTTGTCATACGTAAATAGAACGTTCGTAATTCCATGCTTCTTATCAGTTTTTTGTAATTTCATGAGTGTACTGCAACACACTGTTTGTCGAGTCTGGTTGTTTTATCTGCAGGGATACTTTTTTATTTTTTTAAATTCCCATTCGTTTCACACATTTTGATGACATATTTATGTGTAGGCGTAGAGTACAGTACCTACTACCAACGTCTTTGTGAGTTAAATGCTGCGTAATGATATGACTGTGTGAACGAATAAAGCTTCGACAAAATAAAAACGTATCCACCTAACTTAAGCCAACGAAAACTATCGGAACAAACCTGTGTACCGAAAATTACGATAGCTTCTATAGTGCTCTAAGAAAATAAAATATGCCAAGAGTGGGCATTAAAAGATCATGGAACATCTCAGAAAAGAAAACGTGAAGGAAGGATCCAATTTTTGAAAAGTGTTGAATGAATGGTTTTCCATTGAAACTTCACAAGGTGTTAGTGTCAATGGTCCAATGCTTAAAGGCAAAAGGTTTCGCTAAAATTCGTTTATTAGGGCTAGCCGTTTAATTGGGCCATCTACATGAAAAGTGGCTTACATGCAGCGCTTCCCCAATGATGAAGTGCTTTAAAACACACCGTGACAGGTTGGCTATGTTCCCAGGTGGTAGATTTTTATGCAGAAGGTATTTTAAAAATGGTGAAACGGTATGACAAATGCTTGATTAGTTTGGAAACTGTGGAAAAGTAAATAAAATGAGCAGTATTAAGTTGGTTTTTTTTTTGTTTCACGTCCGACTGTTTTGCAATTGCTACTAATGCAGACGGTGAGAAGGGTGACAGATAAAAATGAGTGATGAAAAAATGACCAGACCAGGAATCAAACCTGCGATCTCGGCGTAGAAGCCGGAATGACCACATTTTCATGAAAGTCCTCCCTTCAGTAGTTAATTTCTTATAAGAAATATGCTACGAACAAACAAATATGTAAAAAAGAAAAACCACACACCAGGATGTAATTAAAACTTAAAAACTTACTTCATTTAATAGTGGTAACTGAGGCAAAGCTTTCTTATTCACTAGATCGTTATGGAGATGTTCGACATTTGTAATTGTATTATTATGATTGCTACTAGATGAACTGCTACAATTGGACTGGCGATGCCCGGCCGTTGTAGATCTAGTCACATGACCATTGGTCATATTATTTTGTGTCATATTCTGCGATGACTGGTGTAGATTATTCTGTATGGGTGGTGATAACGGGGCGGGTGTCGATTGTCGCGAATCGATTTGTTTGTCCGAATTTGTATGTTTATTTCCCATAGTCTCGTTGTTATAATTGTTTATGGCAACGCCGGGTGGAGACTTGTTGCTCCTTAATACCCTTTTATTATGATGCGGTGGTGACGTTAAAAGAGTTGCACTAAAACAAACAGATAACAAAATTCATTAACAAATTTATAAAATATCAAAATAATTTATATTTAATTGGTTATTTCGAATGTTATAGTCGATCGAATTGTAAGAGATAAAGTCTATTAAAAAATCAATAGATGCATATTACAACTTATGAAGCCCAGCGCAATGTTCACCGGCGATCGTCACTGGTGAACTACGTGAAAAACCCACCACAATGATTATGCGAGAAATCCCAGCTGCCGTTTGATTATTATTTAACATGTTAATTATAAAATATTTTCTAAAACTGAGATTGTTGTCAAGGCACTGGCGACCCTCCTTGCCAACGAGTACTGAAGCGGCAGTGAAAACATAATAATAATAATGAGACAGCACTTCCCTATTCAACGGCCCTGTGCACACCATCTTTTGTCTATTACCAATTAGCCAGTTATAAATAAATATTGTGTGAAGTAAGTTGGGTGATTTTCAACAGAGTTAGTATTGAATTATTCTATTGTGAGGTTTTGCGATATCATCGAAGATATTACGTTATGACACATCAACAAAACAGAAAATTATTTTATATGCTGAAGAAAACGGTAACAGAGCTGCCGAACAAAAATTCACCATAAGTAAAGCCAATATTCATCGCTGGCGAAGGACCGACATTTTATTCCTCCCCTCCTGTAAAATGTTTCACTGGACCAAGAAAAGGGCGATATCCGCAAGTTGATGAGGCCGTTCTGCATTTGGTGAAGGAGGCACAATCCAAAGGGTTGCCAGTTATGAGACAAATAATATATCTGAAAGTTACGGAGGAGGCAAACAAACTGGACATTAACAATTTTAAAGCTGCCAAAGGTTGGTGTGACAGATTTATGTGTCGAGAAGGGTTTACACTTTGGCATCGTACGTCGATTTGCTAGAAGCTGCCACTAGATTTTGTAATGCAGCTTGTGAATTTCCAGTGCCATTGTATTAACTTATGAACTGAAAATATCGACACTCTTAATCAGATAGGTAATGCAGATGAAACTCCAGTCTAGTTTGATATGCCTAAAAACTACATGGTCGATGTGAAAGGTGCAAAAGAAGTACAATTGAAAACTATTGGGTACAAGAAACTGTGAATAACAGTTATGCTATGCATAACAGCCGATGGAAACCTTCCTCCTTATTTGATAATCAATCGAAAGACTGCACCAAAGAATGAAGAATTTTCAAATGACGTTATTGTGCCAGCACAAGTAAATGGTTAGATGACGACAGAAACTATGGAAGATTGAGTAAAGCTTGTTTGGAACAACCGCTGTGGGGCCCTTCGTCAACCTTATAACATGTCAGTTCTTGATGTGTTCATGGGTCATATATCGGAATAAGTTAAAAATATGTTAACAAACATAAACTGTATTGTAACAAATGGAATGACTAGTCGATTTCAACCCCTTCATGTATCAGTTAATAAACCATTGAAAGACTATTTAAGGAAAGAGTATGATGCTTAGTTATTTTCGGACAATTTTACCATTAACATCGACTGGAAAGAGTATAAGACCATCTGCACCAAAAATTTTGGAATAGGTGTCAGCTGCATTGAAAAAAATCTCAAAAGAGAAAATACAAAAATCATTCAAGAAGTGTTGCATAATAAATGCGCTTAATGGGACAGAAGACTATACTTTGTGAAATGAAGCACATGAAGACTTGAAAAGTGACAGTGACTAAATTAGTTTAGGTACTTTAAAAAGGTATGTATTACATTTAATTCTGTTTCATCGCCCATTTCAAGTAATAAAAATTCACTTTATTTTAGAAATAAGATTTTGATGATTTTTTCTAGATTTCATTTTTTTCCAAACTTTGCCAAAATAAGCTGCGCCTTAGAATCAAGGATATACGGAAATTTAATAAAGTTACAGTTAACACTTTGTAACTGTATTTATAATCAGGGTAGTTACTGTACATATATTGTGACTGGATGTCATCAATAATGTCTTATACTGAAAGTGCCAATGAAATACAAGTAACAAGTAATCTTACACCACCAAAGAAATGTCAAAAGAAACCTTTAGTAAATGCAGAAGAGGAAATGATATTACATGTACATAAAAAAGAATTGCATTGTAATCCTAATGCTATACTAACCGAAGGTGTAAACAATACAGTGATTGCAACCAGAGCTTGTAAAGCATCTGTTAACAGAATAATAATGGAATACAGGATTTATCATAAACTTTCATTTATGAAGAAACAAAAACTGCAGAATACAATATTAGAAACTACTGACGACTTTGATAGAAAGCAATCAGGTGAAAACTACACAACTTTTTCTTCAATAACAAACTTCCCACAATAGACAAAATACTTTCAATTAATAATGAAGACGAAGACTTATTAAAAACACAACGTTTATAAATTGTTAAAAGGCTTAATTTCAGATAAAAATGACGCAGTAGATGTAACGAATTAATAGAAACAGATCATTCATAGAAAATAGATTTTTTTGGAGAAGATAAAATCTTACAGACAAAACAGGCATAAGATTTACTACACAGACGAATCTTTGATCAACACAGGCCATACACAGCGAAAAGTTTGGAAAGATAAAACCATACTATCTTCAAAACAAGCTTTCTTATCAGGGTTGTAAACGGGAAATAAAGACCCTTCCGGGAAAGGAAAACGATTAATAGTTACACATACTAGGAGTGATAGTGGATTTGTAAATAACTGTGAATGGATATCTGAATCGAATTAAAGTGGTAATTACCATGAAGAGATGAAAGCAAAATCATTTGAAGCATGGTTTCATGAAACACTAAAATGGATTGAAGATGATGCTCTGATAATAGTCCTCTATAACACTTCGTACCATTCCCGCAAAGTTGATATTCCAAATTCAAGTTTTTCGAAATAGATAAAAGATTGGCTTCAGTCTAAAAACATACATTTTGAAGAAAACATGTTAAAATTACAGCTGCTAGATTTAGTTAAAACGCACAGAAAGCAGTTTGATAAATATATCATTGATGAAATGGCTAGATAAGAAGGAAAAATAGTGCTACAAACACCACTGTATAATTATGAAATTAATGCTATAGAACTGATTTGGGCGAAAATAAAGACGTTCATTGCAAAAAAAAAGAAAACATTTAAAACTGCTGAAAATAAAACACTTTAACCCGGTTCACACTGTTGATCTAATTTTAGGTGATGCTGAACGGATTATGGGAGGGGATAAAATGTGCTTCTGCAAGGTCAGTATAAATCAAAGAGTAAAATATTGTACTTTTCTTGTAGGGAATCCTTTAACGAATCTAACAGTGTTTTCAGAAATAGAATATAATAATAGGGAAATTTTTTATTCTCTCTTTAGTGTGTTGGTGGCATTGATGGTTAAGGAATCAGTATGTTGTGATGGAAGTGCATGCAGCTCGTGTGTAAACCAACGTACATTCAATATCTTTAATTTGTGTTGAAGCTGTGTATTTTCTATGACGAAATTTGCCCTTGGTGAGGGTCGAAGAGATCATTTTATTGTTCAGGAGGGGGTTTACCTCACTCAGGTCAAAAATACAGCTCTTTGCAGCGTTGCAAGAAAAATGTAACAGCTTCCCTCTCACCCAACCTACAAAATTGTTCGAAACAAGTTGTTTTAGACAAAAACATTTCCTACATACGATTGCTTGTAGCTTTACCCTGAGAATGATAGTGGCTCTGTGACGTCACCGTAAAAGAATGTACAATACTACCCCTCCTTTTCTGTCGCCTGTATGCTATCTACATTTTTTGCTTCGTTCGACTCAGTTTTTTTAAATCGCATAGCAGTTAGATATACTTCTTCACTGTACTAACTTTTATTTATTATTTAGAATTTTTTGTCATAAAATAGCTTGTATGAAAATATTTCACGTCACTTGGTTCACCAATAGTTTATATGAGATAGGGAAATTAGAATAATTTTGAAAATTTTATAACTCCGTCAAATATTTACGGAAAATTAAATGAAAAACATATATTTATTCAGTCAACTCCTATTTACAAAGCATGTTTTATAAATTTTTTAACTGAAATTTAAACCCATTATAGTAAAAAAACTTAAGTGAAAACAAAAATTTTCGCGGTTGAAAATTTCGCTCGCCTAAACGCAAAGAATTACGAAGCAATTTTCTTGTAATTATATACAAAAGGCGCGTACATATTATATGAATCAGCTGTAATTTGTTCAGAATTTCTCATCAGTAATGATGTTAGATAAAACAGTTGTTTTGAGAGCGTGTTCTGATTTTTTCAATTCTTCTCTTTTCCGAGAAACAGTTAGTGTCGTAAGGGTTAAAGTAAAAGCAATTGCTGAATTCGGAGCTGACTAATGCAGTAAATGTGTAGCCCATGTTGGTAATAAAAGTTGAAAAAGAAATGTGGATTTTGGACGATGCTTTTGAAAATTTTACAGAACAATTTCTTGTAAGTGTCAAATGACAGTAACAGTAGTGTCAGTGATTGTGATGTTCTGTATTACTTAAGTATTGATAAAATATAAGTGTGTTTTAAGTAGTAGTTATACGGGAAACTTATATAATTCTTATATTTACATGTATTGTACTCTTACAAGTTATTTTAAAATTTCATTGAAAATATTTTATTTCACTATACAGTGCAAGTTATTTTTAATTACACAGATCATGAGAATTTGTTAAATTTTTAGAAGGAAAGAAATGAATTCTTTATTAAGCTGTATTCATTATCTGATAGCGGTTAGGCAACCGGCAGTAAAATATCACGTCAACAATGCAAGTATTTTTTGACGGATGTCTCTAGACTCAGTGTTTAGTAAAGAGGATATCTTAAATGAAATTAAATCATGAGAAAGGATTACTTCATGAACATTAATGAACAAAACGAAAGTGTTGTGCAGCAGCAAGAGTGGTTTAGAAGAAATGGGAACTTTACAAATGAGAAAGATATGTTGAGTAAACAAACAGCAGTGACTCAAAAAAATATGCAACACTTTTAATGAAAACATAACAATGATAACTTATACATGGTTTTAACCATACACAGAATGATACATCAGATGTTTTAATAGGCATTTGTAATTTTCCAGTAGTTTCCTTCTCAGTTCTTATTTTATTTATATTACTCACTGACACCCCACTTATTTTAGATATAAGTTTCATCACTTCCGCTACGACAAATGTTGTATTTTTTTCTAACAACTTATTAAACACATTTAAAATATTGCCTTTTCACCACTTCTTAAATACTTTCCTTTTCGGTGCTTGGTAACAGAAGATTCTGATACGTCAGCAATTACAATTCCACAAAAAAATTTTTTATAAGACTTAAAGTAGGTAAAATAAAAGACACACACATTTGCACTCCACAAAAAATTAACAATATATTACCAGATACAGAACAAACTAAGGTCAACGTTCAGACAATATTAATGAACAACTGAAAATAAACGGATATGATCGTGTTATTACAGAAGAAAACCTGATGAACTGTTCAACATTATTCAGGACATCTGATTTACAACCTTCCGTTAGTTGGGGATGACCTGGCTTGGTCATTAGGGTGTCATATCTATCACACAGTACTACAGATGCAGTATGTTTACTCGTCATATCTTTCTTACAATTAATAGAGTATAACATTGTAGTGAAATGTGGGTGACGGGGCTGTAGAAAGGAAGAGAAAAGCTTTTGAAATGTGGTGTTAAAGGAAAATGTTAACACTTTGAAGACTGATTTTTTTTTTGTAGTTTTGCCCGTGGACTGCCATTTTTCGGGGATTTTTTAAAAATTGTAACAAATCAACCATTGGTCATAAATTCAAAAAGTAAAGATTATTTAGTAGATTACTTTTCATTTATTAAGATTACGATTACTTACATTATAATGATAAACATGTTTGACTGAAGAAAGGAATGTTTTCTTGAATTTAAAAAAAATTTTCACCGTATAATGATAATATAATAAGAATAATAAAATTAATTATATGAGTTAAATTCTTACAAACTTATTACGTATTTCTAAATACCTATTTTTAATAACCAATTCACTTTTTTATTTCTTAAGTAAATTAAAAAAAACTAAGATTATAATAACAAACTAATAACTAACAACAACGCGCAGAAGTACCGGCAGATCGCTTGCTCACGCTCGATAACATCGATGCTGTAAAAGTCGATAAATTCGATAATCTGGCAACATTAGGACTATGAGTGTACTCTATTAGATTCAGAATGAAATAACTTAAGTAACACCATAGATGGTAATCGTATATGATACGAGCTAATGGATATAAAACCAAGTGAAATAGGCGCCCATATCGTATACGGGTGCCATCCAGCTGATCAACATGGCGCGCCCGTATCGCATACGGGTGCCGTCCTGAAAGTGTTAAAGATAATGTGGGTGGACAAAATAAGTCATTTAGAGGTACTTAGATGAGTGGATGAAAGAAGTATATGAAAACATCTTACCAAAAGAAGGAATAGGCTAGTGGAGCATATCTTAATAAAGCCAGGTAAACTCTTTCAATAATGGAGGGTATTATTGAGGAAGTGAATAGAAGGAGGCAAGGATTAGAATATTTTAAGCAAATTACAAAAGATGTAAGGTGTTGCTAGTATGTAGATATGAAATGACTTGCGCAATATAGACAGCTTGGAGAACTCCATCAAACCAGTCAAGAGACTGATGACAAAAAAAATTGTAACAAAACCTTAACATATAGCTTATTCATAAATTTGAGCGACTCTGCGCATTTGACACTTGGCAGCCTCAAAACTCTCTTTATTACATAATAATAGCACGGGTTTTAGCAAAGATACAAAGTTATTAACAAAACTCCACAAATTCGCAATTTAGCACCGGAATTTTTCAGCATTTTTTTTGTTGGGATGTACATGTAAATATTAATAGTACTAAGCTTTTGGTAAAAAGGTTCATGACTAAATACAATTTACACAAAATTTAACAACATATTGGTAATATAGCCAAAAATTAATAAAACAAAAGTGACAAGAGCATCAAAACCAAAACTTAAGGGGGAGAAGTCTACCTAGGAATTGAAAAATTTTTTTTGAGTTTTTTTGTTATTTTTATTTTCTGAAATGTGCTCTTTTTAACGGTATATTTATTTGTACAAGGTATAACCTCGTAAGGAGTCATAAAATTAATAAAAACAAAACTGCGATTGGTTCCCAAAACAAGACTTGCTTTTGTACAGAATAAACAACACACATTTTGATTATAGATATCTTCCGAATGAAAAATCTGGTGTGAAACACTCACACGACTTTATCTTGCCAATCCAAATAATGACCAATATAACTTAACATTACAAATAAACAAAAAACCTAACCTCAAAAACATAACCTAATTTTAATCATGAGTGAATGATACAAAAGAAAACCAACCTTAGTTTGGTTTAATAATACGGAAAATCACTCGTTCACACTAACCTAGGCTCTGTAGAGAAAAATGCTTAAATTGAAAGTTGTACATATTTCAATTTCCAATAAATTGTTATTATATACACTTCAGTCAAAAAATGCATACCAAGGCCGAATTTTTAAAAAATTCATTTTTTTACAGATCTTCATGAAAAAAAAACCAGAAAAGCATTAATTTCCCCTAAACTAAGCGTTAAACAAAAAAAATGTTTAAAATAAAAGTTGTAGATTTTAAATTGTCTACAACTTTTATTACATACACTTTTGTGCTAAAATGCATATTGAGGCTGAAATCTTAAAAAACCCATTTTTTCTACCAGAGAATTTTAGCAGACATGGCACCTACCCTATCTTGTAGAGCATAAAAAAACTAAGTAAATGAGGCAGAGAAAAATCGTAGGAGCCGTTTCTGAGAAAATTGCAAAAAAGTGAAAAATAACACGAATAAACTACTACTTCCAGTTGATCGATTTTGATGAAAATGTTCGTGTAGAGTCCTCTAGTTGTACGTAACTTAAGTTTCAAGTTTCAACTTTGTACAATATTCTGTTCTCGAGATATTTTGGTCACAGACATACACCCACAAACAGACCAATCTCTAAAAACAAGTTTTTTGGGTTCAGGGGGTCTCTGAAAACATGTATGGACCGGTGAAAAGTCAATTTTGAAAAATTGACATGAAAGCAATACTTTCATTCATATATATTCAACTCGCCACTCCAGCGGCGCTTCGCGCCGCTTACGTGTCTCGACCTCAGAGGGGTAGGTGGATCAGAACCATTTGCCACAAGGTGAAGTTCGGCCGCCAAAGGGGCTTTGGGCATGAGAAAGTAAAAAATTTTTCACCAGTCTGAAGCTTGTTCATTTTTCTATTTAGTTCGCCTTTTATGTTAGGTTACACTACAGTTATGTACAAAATGAGTTGGAATGACGTGGCACAGATCACGTAGTTTGTAACAACCTTAGTATATCTTTATACTGAACACACTTTAAACTGAAAAGACACCACATTCTTAATTTTCAATTTTTATTCTGGCCGTAAATGAAAACGAAAAAATTTGGTTCAAACGTTTTTCTAATAACAAATTCTTCATAAATAAATGGTAATTTTTTGAAATTTTTATGAGTGAAATTAAATGAAATAAGAGTTTTTTATTAGGCATAAAATGACAGTCCACATGATCGTTAAAATCTCTGTTCTCATCTAGTTAAAAAAGCCATTAAAACCTCAAAAAAGGTCAACAGAACCTTACGGTACAGCATGGTACCAGCTTTATTACAACAAAGAGGTTACTTAGCTGTAAATACATTACTACACGAATATTGAATCCTGAAGCAATCTTATAATAGCATAAACGACACTGCTGACTGTTTCAAGAGTCATTTTTATGTTATAGAATCTAATTATTCAAATGGATGTAAGCGTAAATAGCTCACTGAGGTTAGAAGAACATGGCTACAGATATATCCGTCAATAGCTCGCAAAAGGATTAACAAAATTACATGAAAATAGTAGCTTCACATGAGTGTTTCTCAAAGTTCAGTGTATTTTGAAAGAAAAAAAAAAGCTTGAGATTATTTTAACATTTTTCTACAACCCAAAAAAATGGCGTAATAACATAAATCTGTTCATAAATTGTTAAAATTATGTTTTTAACTAACAACAGTAGTGTATCGCTCCCTTCCGACAGCCAATTGCAGTCCCACCTCAGTGTTACCACACTACCTCTACTAGCTTCTTCGCATTCTAAATTTACTTTAGCCTGATGACTAAAAAATTTATTTATACTTCACACAAAAAAAAATTATCAACTTGTTTTACTCACCACATATCTCCATTTAGATTATTGTGGAATGTTTCTTTAATAAGTTTATCTAATGCAGTGAATTGCGAAGGATCAGTGGCTAACTTGAGATGACCAGGTGACGCGAGATGCTCTGCCAAATCGATGTAATCCTGACAGCACATTTCACAGTAGCCACCATTGTGCTGATCTGAATCCGTCGACGTCTGCTGCTTTCTTGTCATTCTACATATCCAATCAACACAAGAAACAAAACAAAATCCAACAAATTAATCAAAGCAATCCAATTTTATTCATAATACAAAATATTAACAAAAAACTAATTCCAAACTAACACATCATTTTCCATCAATCGGCAATTTTGTATTTTTAATAGAGATATATGGTTCCAATTGTCGATTCTTTAATACACATTCTCCAGTTTACAAACTGTGGTAAAAACACTGTAATTTTCTCAGATAAAAAATGTTAAATATTAATACAGTTGGGCAATTTTGACTTGGGTGAGTAAAAAAATTACTTTTCCATTTGAAAAATACTTTCAATTGTTACCATATGAAATAATTAATTTGACTGACCATAATCATATCATACTAGAGTCTGACTGCACATTTTAATACAAATATGGCTATCCAAAAAAGTGTAGTGCAGTTAATCGTTAACCAACAAACAATGTCTAGCTTAACTCAGTTGCATAGAAAACGTTAAAATTTAACTAAAAAACTATTTAATAAATCATAATTTACTAATGAAAACTGTCACTGCAAATAAAGAAAACGAAATTCCAGAGAGAATGAAATTGTTATTCATTAAAAATATTATTGTTTAAATGAAAAATTATTGACTACAAGAAAAATATTTTTTATGAATTAAATTTTGAAAAAATTTTTTTAGATATATCTGGCTTAGTTAGAAAATTAACACTTACCACTAATAACAATAAAATGATGCAGAACTGTGCCAGTACAATAAACATTAAACAGATTATCTTCAACACATGTGGTAGAGGTTTAATATATAAATACCTAAAAATTTTAATTTTCATTGTTAAACAATGGTACTCATGGCCTTCTGCATTAAATTCATATTCACCACCATAAATTTAAATTAAAAATTACTTTTTAAATCAACAAAAAAACGTAAACATTATCTAACAAATTGGGTTAATAAAAATTTTTTTACTTTAAATATGATCATTTTTGTTTTATAAAAATAAAATTTAGAAAATAAATAAAAAATAATTTAAACTGTAAATTTTGAAATTCATTTACTTTTTACATAACATCTATTTCATTATTCATTCAGCAGTTTTAAATGTCAGCAGGTAAAAACAACTGCTACAAAAGGAACAAGTACAAATGAATCAGTTATCAAACAATGGAAGACGTCAATCACAATTCGATACGACCAGATCACGAGATTGGGCTTTTATGGTAAATAAATTATAGTACTGGTAACGCAATATAAGTAGACGATCATCAGCGAGAGTAAGACTGGACCTATGCGGGGGGTGGAATTGCTACTATATGTGCTTTTCTAAACACATCATAGCAACAGCTCTAAACATGATGACATCATGTTGTAGTTTTACTCCTACATTGATTTATTATGTTTACAACTATGTCGGTTTATAAACATCCCAATGTATTATTTATTGATTCTTAATAATTATCCTAAATAATAAACATTCATTCTAAATAAGCCATAATACTAGGCCTGAGCTATATTTAGTATCCTTTTTGGTCATCAGCAGTAAACTGAATCACTGCACTCTGAGATTTGTAGTGACAGACATTAAAACATTACAGCATTCCTGCCACAGTTTAAAAACTAGAGAATCTGTACTGAAAAATTAACTTACTGGTTCGCTGAAAAAACTCAAATACAAAATTTCACCTATTTAGGAGTTGCAATTTTCAGGTTTTCTTTTTTTACCGCTTCAGAACTGTGTATTTTAGTTAATTTCCATTCAGAACAAGTTCCACTAAACCCTGGTCTCACGGGTAATTTATTTTACATTTCAGATTGGGGTCCTGTAGGGGTTGTTACCCTCATCCAAAAATTTTGAAATTTTCACGATACAAATACTTTATATCGGCATGTTGTTTGGTGATCAAAATTACATAAAAATTTTATAAAACAAACATTTTCGGGTTACACTTCCTCCCCTACGGGTGAGGGGAAATCTGGGAATACTGTAAAATTATTTCATTCTTTCATTATATACAGCAATGTTAGAGGAAAACACCACAACCCATTTGAAACACATTAGCCAGATTTAGGCAAAGGTGAAGGGACTTTGAATACTGATAAAATTAAAGAAGATTCGGAGAGAAAAATTATTGAAAAACTGTTTTGTCGGCAATCGGCCATAATCTACCTCCCTATTCTTATTCATCGTTTTCACCAACCAGCGGAAAATAACAGGGCCCATTCAAAATACTTCAGACCGATTTTGTTAATGGGGAGAACCTGAAATTTTTTTTACTTATTCTGGGTACAGATTATTTTTTCAAGTACCGGTGGTATAAAGAATCCACAAATCCCTATTTTCCTTTAACGCATGCGATATCAAATTGTGTGTACTGTAAATGAATTGAAACAAATTAAGTCTGTTTATGGAACGCTGTGCCTAATATTTGCTGTTCCATAACCTAAAACAAGTCTCATCACTTTATACAATGCAGTGACAAAAAATTTGCACTAATAGAATATTCGTACAGTGGGTAATGTGTACCTTTTTACAACCGGATGAATTGAGCACATCACAGGAATGCTGCCAACGTTTCTGCCAAAGGCAACAGATATGTGCAGATTTTTATCTTGTTTCACTGTTTGTACTTCTCTTCCCCAAACTTATGGTCGGAACAACAAAAATATTCGCATCACGTTTTAATTACCACATGTTAACAGGACACAAATTGCATGCATAAAAAGATACTAGAAGAATGAAGCAAATGTGGTAGTAGAGTGAATTTCCTCAAGATCATTGGAGAAAATGCAACTAACATTTTTCATCTGAATTTCTGTAGGTATCTTATTCATAAACCAGACATGTCAATGAATTACAAGAAACTAATAAAGATATAACACTTAAAAAAAGTTTTAACAATACATTCAAAACACTTTCACTGCCCCAAACTATAATAATAAACCAGGACGATAGAACAACACACCAATCAATATTAAACAAAGTTCTACAAGCAGTATTAATAGTCCAAATTAAAAATTTGTAACAGAACACATGCGCACACAAGATCACAATTTCAACACAAAAAAATATATTTATATTATACAAAAAGATACTATACAAGGTGGAGGTGTACAGAGTGAGCTTAAGGAGAGGGGTGCAGACAAAGCAACCAGTGTGGATGGTGAAGGGTATCTGTGATGAAAACAGTGATTTTGAAACATGCAAGTGTATACTATTGTAAATAGAAAATACTGGGAGCTTAATACAAACAGATGATCTGGTCTTAAGAGGAAAAAGCACTGGATTTGTGGAACAAAGAGATTATTAAGTGTGGTTTGGAATTCAGTGAAGAAAAAAATCAAGTACTAGTGCAAACGAGATGTGAGAAAGTAAAGCTAAATGATAAGGTGCTACAGGAAGAAAAAGAATTAGCATACTTAGGAAATGATTTCTTATCAAATGAAAAATTGAAAAAATAGTTAAGCAAAAGCATGCAAAAAGCTTTAATTTTAATTTTCATTCGTTTCCAAAGAATGGATGGGACATCATCCATGGTTGATGGTTGTGGATGTATGGGTACATAATGGGCAATATCATGAAAGAATCACCTAGTTGCTCAGGGGAACAAGATTACAGATCATGGGAGTTTTTTTTATTTTAAAAGGATTTGCTGAGATAATTTATTGGTGATGGAATTGGTTTCATTTCATTTAGAAAAGAACATGTTATAGAAAAGAAATATTTATTCAAGGGAATCGTGGAATGGCAGTATGCATTCTTCTTCTGGTGGATAATTTATTTCGTACTAATTCCAGATGAAGGCAATTGTGATATTTTTGCTGCATTGCAGAGCTTTCTATATTTGTTGTAGATATAGTCCTCTAAAGAAAGGGAGAGAAGGTATTCTTGAATGACCATGTTAAGGATGAAGCCATGTCAGTATAATATTAACAAAAAATTTTATTTTGGAAGGAAATAAATTTGCATAAGTTGGTTTTAGAGATGATGAACCACCAGATGGGTGACCCATAGATGATCAGACAATGGGTGACTATACAGAGTTTAAGAGAATTGGTGAATTCTTTGGAATGGACTGGTGTGAGGGTCTATCACAGGATTCTGCCCTTACATATTTTTCCTTCAGCATGGTTCTTAAAGTTCAGGTGGCTATAAAAGGTGACACCAATGTATCGCACGTTCTTCCACTTATGCAGCCGTTCTTCTACAGCCAAAACATGGACTAAGGAAAGAATGTTGAAAGTAGAATCCAGGCAGCAGAGATGAAGCTCAAGAGGAGTATACTGAGGAAGTAAAAAAGGGATGGAATAAGAAATGATGTAAACAGGGAACAACTGGAAATGGACACTGAAGTATCCTTGCTACGTTCATCAAGCGAGTCAATACAAAAACTGCATCATGAAAATTTGAATTTTTTACGGTAGTGTTCACAGAGCCATAAAGAAGCTAAGTGTGTTTCACATTCACATTATACATGAACTTTAAGACCTTATGGGGGGGGAGGGGAAAGATTGCACTACTGTCACTGGTTTTTGGGTTGTATATGCAACAGTTATTAGGGTGTTGGATTATGTTTTCTATTCTGATGAAGCATGGTTTCATGTAAGTGGCTATGTGAACAGTCACAGAGCAACAGACATTGGAGTTCAGAAAACCCTCACCTTTTCTATGAGACCCGGTTACTTTCACAGAAGGTTGGGGATTCGTGTGAAATTTCACAAAAAGGATTGTACACCCAATTTTTTTTTCAAGGAAACTATAATAGCCGAACATTACCAGAACATCATCATGCAATTCATGGCATTGTTAGGTGCTGATGAACGAGGCTGTTAGCTGCAGTAAGAGAGTACAAAACATGCGCACCAAGCAAATAGCACAATGATAAAGGAGCTTACGGTACAATCATTTCTCATGGACTGTGGCAGATTTATTTTTTTGGGGACATCTGAAGAAAAACGTGTATAGGAACAACCCTCACACAATCGACCAACTGAAGCACAACATCGAAGATGAAATATCCCGCTTAAGTGTAGCTATTGTCCGAAAAGTAGCAACCAACAAGAAGAAATATGTTGAGCCGCGATGTGTATTGCAGCAGATGGAAGACATTTTCAGCACATACTGTGAGAAAAAATATAAATTCTCTACTGTATTTTGTGAGCACGTTACATTAAGATTTTTTGAGAATATTAATTCCTGCGTTGCGTAACTTTTGGCCAGTGTAACAATATTTACAATGACAACTTAAAAACTACATACAAACAAAACATTTACCTGGTAAATCTAATAAAAAAATATACTACAAAAAACACTTACAACCAAAAGCCAAACACGTATCATACATTGGTCACAGATGGACGATACAAAGTAATTCAGATCAGGCGAGATGAGATCAAAATAAGGTTAGGTGGTAAAACAACATGAGCACACAAACGAACAACAGTACGAAAATCCTACATATTTCAGCAAGTACACACTCACCGTACCTCTCGCGTCGTGACGATCTGTTAGCATTATCATTTCCATAAACAGTTGTCGTAACGACCCCACCCCCACCACCTGTTACACCACCTGGCGCCGTCGTCGCTGCTCCTCGTAACTTCCTTTTCGTCGGCGAATCAAACGGGCTGCCGCTTGACGATTTCAGATTGATACGTGGCCACGATTTAAATTCACAAAATTCCGGGCGCAGGCCGGCTCCTTCTAATTTAATATAATGACCTTTTAAAACCTTCACTTGTGTACTGCCATGATTCTTTTTGAACGGCAATAACTTCTTATCCAAAATTTCCTGAAACTGATAACCAAAATTATTACTAACAGATGTATACAAGACTACCACGAGCAATAACATGGCTAGACAAAAATTTAAGTCACATATTGACTGTGCGCAGTAGCTACATTCTTCATGCGCAGTACAAGTTTACATAAACACATGTCCAGAAATTAAAGTGATTTCTGCTACTGCTTTAAACCATTTGGAAGCAAAAAACATTCATAGATTCCATATGGTTTTTCACTTCAATAATACAAAAATAAAAATGGGTTCCAAGATTGTCCCCCCTTTAATTTTTGGGAAAACCAGAAATCGAAGCCTGGATAGGAATGATGAAAGCAGCCTAATAAAGATGTATTTTCACCGGAAATATGTTTTCATGCAACCTAAACCTAGAAAACGAGTTTTTAGCGACTGATCTGTACATGCTTGTAAACAAAACATCTCAAGAATGAAATATCGCACAAAGTTGAAACTTGGAACATAAGTTAGGTACCACAATGGGACCTGACACCAACATTTTCATCAAAATTGGTCAAACAGATGTAGAAGTTTATTCACACAATTTTTGTGCGTGACATTTAGGCTTCAAAAAGGTTTGGGCGCGTTGGGTGCCATACATGTTACTAGAACATCACGAACAAATCCGAATGGGATCTGCATTGGAATTTCTGATGCACTACAGAGAAAATGGTGATAATTCCTTAATTCACATAGCGACAATATAGAGCATTAATGTAAGTTACGTATTTTATTCAGTATCACTGTTGTTAAATTTTTTTCTGAATAAATTTTTTATAACAAAATGGTCTTTACTTTAGAGATGACCTCTGTAGTTTAATTTTTTTTTAATAAAGTAGGAATATTTATAGTGGTTTTCAGTAAATTTTATTTGGTTGAAAGAAAATTTTATAATATTGTAAATTTTTAATTATTTAGAATTATAAATTTTATAACTAGATTAAGTTTCAATCAGCTATGTAATAAAATTATTAAAAAATATTTAGTAATTAATTATAATAACGTACAACTCAGTCCCACGCACAGGCTCATCCTATGCAGGAATTAGTAAATATGTTAAAACTGTTATTTTGTATTTAATAAATAAATAATTGAAATTGAAAATATGCATTTTAGGGCAAAAGTATATGTAATTAAGGTTTTAGTAGTTATAAAATCTACAACTTTTACTGCTAACATTTTTGAAATGAAAACTTCTTTAGTCGCACCTTGCACTTTTTCTGAACAGTGAACACAGCTGATAATCACACATCACGCAGGAATAAAAAGTTATTTTTATTTTAAGATTGCCACGTTAATATGCATTTAAAGGCAAAAGGGAATAATTTGTAGAACAATTATTAAAAACCTACACCTTTTATTTTAAACAATTTTTTCTACAACCTTCATTTGGCGGCAATTAGTGATTTTCTGTTTATTTTGCATAAAAATCTGTAAAAAATGGCAATTTTTAAGATTGTGGCCTAAATATGCAGTTGACGACAAAAATGTACTATATAATTAAGGTTACAGGAAATACAAAAATTTACAACTGTTATTTCATGCATTTTCTTCTACAGAGCTAATTAGCATCAATTCATGTTGTTACTTTCATCAAAATTGGTAAAAAATCTGTATTTGTTTAGATTCCGCCCTTTGTATGCATTATACAATAAAAGTGTATATAATCAAAGTTATAGCAAATTAAAAAACATACAACTTTAAAGCATTTCCTCTAGAGCATAGTTAAGGACAATAACTGATTTTCTGTGTATTTAAATTCTACAAAGGTTGATTTTCATTTTGTGTCATTCACTAATGATTAAAATTAGGTTATGGTTTTCATTTTACATTTCATTTCTTGTAGTTTGTTTATTGATTCATTGATGTTTAATATTCCTATTTCTGTACGTATCTCTGGTTTCTTTAGTAATATAACTTAGAACTAATTGCTTTATTATAAAAAACCACTATTTTTTTTATTTTATTTATTAACTTACTAATCTGTTAGGCCCACAGCCTGGCAACGTACATTTTCTTTGTCTTTCTGGAAGGGAAGATCGTCTTTACACAGGGTGATTCGGAACTGCACTCTAATATCTTGGGATCTGATTCAAGAGCTTTAAATAAAATAAATTATTATTTGTGAAATGGAAATTCCTTTAGATGCACCATGCACACTTCTTCCCGTGAAATTACATTTCAATTCGCACATGTTTTGTATAAATAATCAGTGTATATTTTATATATATTTGAATCAATTCAGTTGGTTTCAGTCTACGGTTTGAGATTCTTATAAAAAGCTTCAAAAATTTTATTGGATTCGGTTTAATATTCTTATAAGTTACTGTATTCTATTAGAAGTGTAATATGTTTCAACTCCTTAAAGGGGAAACCTAAATTTCTTACTTTACAACCCATAACAATAGAATAAAACAGAAGTTCTAAGGTACTGTCAAACTTTAATCATGTAATTACGTAATACATAACAATAGAGTTCCCAGAAAACATAAACCATATATATATCCTCTATTGTTAAGTGAATACTGTCATTGCATATAGTTCAGTACCAATAGGATGTTACAACAAATAATGAACCAAAACCATTCAAGCAAGGGTACTAATAATTAAATATAAATAACCAATGTACCTGTTGAACATTAAATATTGGTATCTTCCAGGACTTAGCAATTTCATATGGCTCAGCACTATAGAGTATTCTACCAGGCTGCTGTCTAACACTTTCTAGCATTGCCTCAGCCCTCGATCTCTGTAAAACATAAGATAAATTTAAAAAAAATAACTTCACTTGAAAATTACATCAAAGATCTCTAATTGAATTTATTACAATTATTCTGATCAACATAATATTATGTAAAATAAAACTCTTTAATCCTTTGAAAACTCGTGACAAATATATTGGATAGGGTATTTCTGGTTTATATTAATCAAGCATAACCCTGTCCGAGCTGTCGAACGGCAAAATAATTTCAATAGACTAGATAACTTCATAACTGTTTCTAGTCAGACTGATTCGTGAAACATGTAGTTTTAAGGAAAATCAATAGACAACATATTTTAACTAATTGTGTAAATTATTTATGTGGTCTATTTTTTTTTGTTTTTGAACACTTTCGAGACAACAACCATACGTGATACGGCCGTGATGATATACACTGAGTGACAGCAAACGTACGTCATACGGGCATGGCAATATACATCCCTAGACGGCAAACGTATCTCATACGTTTGCTACTTTCACATTGTTATAAATGTGGCTACAGGTACGCTATCAGTTTCCTGTTTTCACTGTTATTTAGTTCATTTTGTTCTCCGTTTACCTACAGCGATAGTTGACCGAATCGATTAGTATTTTCTGATATATCGACGAAACTATCGACCGCTACTTAATGCGCGAGATTGAACCGTAGCGTCTACTATAGAGTACCGACATAGCAGGTTACAAGGCCACGTTGTTTGCAGTGTATGTGTTTTACTGTTATTGTGCTTTTATACATATATTATGAAACGATGTCTAGAGATGCATTAGATTGTTTTGCAGAAGATTCTGGGTCGGAATTAGATGACATAGAATTGTATAAATTAGAATAATTGTAAATAGTATTATTTTTCCCCAGTGTTATATTGACTACCATACAAGAGTTAATATTATTGACAAAAATATAATTTCACTGTTAGTTTATACTTTATTTTTTATGTTTATTATAGCCTATTTTATATGTTTGTGTTTTATATGACAGTGTATAAGTACATTACTTTTAGCTATAAGGTTCATATAAAATTTTTCGGAAATGTAAAAATTAGAGTAATTGTAAATAGTATAAATAACTTAATAATTGACTTTAACTAAATAAATGGTTAAAAAGAGCAAATTTCAAACTTTATTTTCATATAATAACCTTGTTGATAAGAACTGAGGTGACTGCACACTGATTTTTTGAAAAAAACATCAGTCTACAGTGCAAGGTATGTATAATTTACTTCAGTCTGTGGTGCATGGTCGTGAAAAAATGGTAGACTGGAAAGTTTTAACGTCTGACTGTTCTGCAATTACTGCTAATGCAGACAGTGAAGGATAAAATGAATTTTTTGCCTGAATGAGATTCAAACCTAAGACCGCATATGATGAGAGGCGAGCATGTTACCAACTACGCCAATGCGGCCAGCAAATTATGTGGTCTAATCAGGTCAAATTCACAGTAGCACACAACCTGCGTTGTCTAACCTATACGATTCTAGATGTTACGTTTATGGTTTTTTGTACATAAATATGAGTTTCAATACGAGTTTTGTTCATAAATAGGAGTATTTTTATGTAAGGTTGCGATATTTTTTTTAGGTTTTGATGAATCACATAATGAATCCTTACTACACGGCGTCTTTTTAAAATAAGTACAATTTTGTCATTTGGCTACCGTAGTGCTGCCAAATGGAACAAAATCTCATTTTTTTTTTTTTTTTAAATTGGTTAGTAAATAGCCGATCGTAAAATTTTTTTGCCTGATTTCATGTCGCTCACATTACAATATATTTGTCACTGTTCAATGGCGATTCAAACCGATCACCAGAAATGCAGTTTCCAACATTAATTGGCTTTTTTTTTTAATTTATTTAACGTTGCATCAACTCCAACGGTCATTAGCGACGACATTGGGGTGGAACTTTATGCGATGTAGGATGAAATGACTTTTTTGTACCTTATGAAAATATGCCGTGCCTGAGTGGGATTCGAACCCAGGATCGCATGATGAGAGGCGAGCACGTTACCAACTGCGCCAATGCGGCCGGCAGTCATTATTTTATTTTATATAAATGCTTTCAGCATTAATAAAGTTATGTGACAAGTTACACACTTTTAAGTTTATTTGTAATAAAGTGCAGCAAGCACATTTGCTAGTTGTTAATTTATGAAATTCTTAAAAAATATTTTTACTTTCTCTTGCCTATATGAATATATAGGAAGGAAAGTAATGTTTTCATGTTGATTTTTCAATATAGAGTTTTCACCGGATCTACACATTTTCAAACCCCTTGAACCCAAAAAAAAATGTTTTTAGCGATTAGTCTGTGTGTGTGTTGCATGTGTGAGCATCAACAAAATATCTCAAGAACGGAACATCGAACGATGTTGAAACTTAAAACTTAAGTTAGATACCACTACAGGACCTGACAAGAACATTTTCATCAAAATCGGTCAACCGTAAATAGTAAGTTATTCATGTAATTTATTTACTTTTCTGCGATTTTCTCAAATATGGCTTCTATGGTTTTTTTAAAATCGCCTACACCGTTTATTTTTAACTTTTTTTTTGTATTACACTTTCTGTTTTTTTCATGAAAATCTTGTAAAAGAAATGGATTTTTAAAGATTTCAGCCTAAGTATACATTTAAAAACCAAGTGTATATAATCAAATTTATAGGAAATAAAAAATCTACAACTTTTATTTCAAGCATTTTTCTATACAGAGCCTAGTTTTGCATTGGCAAGAGAAAGTCGTATGCATGTTTCACACCAGATTTTTGTTTTAAAAGGAATACATTATTGTAAAGAGCAATGTCTATGCTTGTACTGAGTTACTGACAAAGATTAATTTATCTGTTTTTGACAATACTGGAGAAGATTGCAACATTAAATTTAAAGTCCTAACAAAATTGAAATATCTATTATATAAAAGGACAACCATATACTGGGTGATTCATTTATAGATCAACGCACAGCCGAAACTACTGACGCTAGAGACTTGAAATTTGGAAGATAGCTTTGTTATGTTGTGTAAGCGCGCACTAAGAAAGGATTTTGCAAAATTTTGATTTTAAAGGGAAGAAATCGCAAATATTCCCCCCCACCCACTGATGCGAGGATGCGGGTCAGCGCGAAGTGCTACGCTTATGTACTGGTTTTTCTCCGACACACATTTACCCCCTCCATAGGCATATTCCGTTGCATCCAGTATATACATTCTTATCGTACGTAAATAGCAGATCAACTACAAAACTATGTTCCCAGAAGTTAAAATGACTTTAACAACGATTTTAATCTATGGTTTACTTTTGTCACTCCGGATGTTGTACTGTACGTAGTGTTTAACCTAACACTGGATTTACATTTTAACCAGAATTAATTCCAGAATTGTTGTAATTAGTATAATAAGTGATATGTTTTTTATGCTTTATAGTATTATTACTATTACTATTCAAGATACGGATTTCATTGCTTAGGTCACATAATGTATTTGACTGACATTGTAAAAATGATTTTTGCAACCGAACAATTAAAATTTAATTAAAAAAAAAATGTGTCTCAACTAATTCAGTAAAATGCATACGGTAAAGTTATTTTCTTAAATCTAACTTAAATTATAATAAAACAACAGCTATTTACGTAAATACAGGCATTATGCTATTATAATCCTTCTCTTTTTTATTTTTTTACCATAAGGGTCGATTTACACACATCCGTCCACGTCACGTCTGAGTTCCGTAATTCCGAAAAGACAAGTATCAGTCACAGAAAAATATTCTTTCTTGAAAAATTAATGGCATTGTCTACACTGAGCACCAGCACCGTCCCAATACCGGCGCGTCAGTATTGTCGCCGTCACCGAATCGTCAAAACGATATATTTTTTCGACGATATTTTGTTTTTTACGGACGTATTTGTCTTTATGTAAAATGACTGAATGGAGTTTGACGAAAGGAAAACTGACGTACATGTGTGAAAACTGTCATCATTTTTGACTTCTGGTGGCCGTACCGGTTCTGTTTCGGAATGGTGACGGTGACGTGTGAATCGTTCTTTATACGTAATTCAAAAAAAATTATATTTGTGACTTAAGTTATTAGCAAATTAAAATATAGAATCATAGCCTTAAAATTGCATGGGCGAAGCCACAACGGGGAGGTATCTATTATATAAAAGAGATGACCTGATTTATAGATCAACTTAAGTTTTCTAAGCTGTCGCTAAGGAAGGATTTCGCAAAATGTTTATTTTAAATGGTAGAATTCGCAAAAATACCCTCCCATAAGAAATACAGGGAGTATACTTAAACAGCTGATTCTTCGTTTACGTTTGCGTGGGCGAAGCCACGCGGGACCCGCTAGTCTTCTATAAATGCCTATTAGGCTCAGCTCCACTGTAATAATATTGTAATATTATTCCAGAAACAGATAATGAGATAAGTTGTTTATTTGATGTTTATTGTAAGAATTAAGTATTAAATGGGGTGGAGGGCGTTGAACAAGGAATAGTGAATTGTAATAAATGAGATATTTAAAATAGTTGTTTTAAGAAATTGAATCTAGCAGAAAAGTTTCTTTAACTTGATTTATTATCATAGGTTTGAGAATAGTGGTGATTTTGTTAGAAAGCTCTTGTAATTGTTCAAAGTCTAGATTAACAAAGCCCCTTTGTAAGCGAGGTCAGTCAATACCTGAATCGTGAATGGAAAGTGGCCAGCTATTTGTAGAATTGTTACATAATCAGTTTCGAAATATGTTAGTAGTGTGCATTACAGGTGGTTATAGAAAGGAACCTAACTAGATTGTTTTGGCTCTTACGAACGTATTCTATCGTTAATAAAATTCGATTTAAGCTGAAATTTTGTAATTGATTTATTACTTTCTCTTGCCTATATGAGTATATAGGAAGGAAAATATTGTTTTCATGTCGATTTTTCGAAATTGAGTTTTCACACCCCCTGAACCCAAAAAACATGTTTTTAGCAATTGGTCTGTGTCTGTGTGTATACACAAAATATCTCAAGAACGGAACATTGTATGAACTTGAAACTTAAGTTACATACCACTACCGGACCAGACAAGAACATTTTCATCAAAATCGGTTAACCGGAAGTAGTAGCTTTTCGTTTAATTTTTCACTTTTTTCGATTTTTTCCAAAACTGGTCCTATGATTTTTTAAAAATCGCCTGGTTTGTTAAATTTTTTATGCTCTACAAAATAGGGTAGGCGCCATGTTGGCTGAAATTCTTGGTGAGGCTGTTTTCACGTAAAAACATTGTTTTTTCAAGATCGCGGCTTTAATATGCATTTTAGCCCAGAAATTTATATAATAAAAAATGTAGAGAATTTAAAATCCTACAACTTTTATTTCAACAATTTGTTTGTGTAACGCTTAGTTTAGCGGTAATTAGCAATTTTCTGTTTTTTCTCACGAAAGCGTGTGAAAAATCGTTTTTTAACAATTCAGCATTAGTTTGCATTTTACGACAAAAATGTATGTAATAAAATTAATAGGAAATTAAAAGATCTACGACTTTTATTTAGAGTATTTTTCTCTATAGAGCCTAGTTTAGCGTGAAAGAGTAATTTTCCGTATTTTAAAGCCAAACTGAGGTTGATTTTCATTTTGCATCTTTGACTCATGATTAAAATTTGGTTATGGTTTTTGAGGTTAGTTTTTTGTTTATTTGTAATGTTTTATTAGTAACGTTAGGTTTATTGTTAATTATTTTTATTGGTAAGAGAAAGTTGTGTGAGTGTTTCACACCAGATTTTTTTATGCGATTAATTATATTTGTAAGTAGGCTAAGTTAAATCATTAATTGTGTAAAGTAAATAATAAATTGTTAAGTTTAAAATTAGTCCGTTAATTATTTATCCTACCCAGATCCCTAAAGGACCTAGGGGATTAAGCATTACAATATTTTAACTGATTTTCTTGGTTCATAAAACAGATTATCCTCCAAAAGAAGATGTGATCCATATGAGAATCATATGGACCAGGGACATAATGCCTTTACGCAGGATATCTAGTCATGTATAATAAAGCAACCATACCAGAGGAATTAGATCACATTACATTCATAACAGAACAACAGAATATTTACTCACAGTTCTTCTTGCACCTATGCCATCGGTTGGTGAGTTGATACTGATAGGCGATGGTGAAGGAGAAGGTGAAGGAGACACTGATGCAGCTGGCGATGTACTGTTGTTATTTGTGGCACTGATATCACGGTCTGTTATGAATACATTCACTTCACGAACCAAGAACTGCTCGATAACCTGCAAAGAAATAACAAAAGAACATTATTTAAAACAAATAATACGTACATTGTATTTTTACATTACTTTTACCAAACCATTATGGAAATATAGCTACATAATAAAATTTATTTTCTATATCTATATGGGCATTACTTACTGGTAACGTGCTATAAGTTGGCAATTATCAGAGAGTGTAAGAGTGGACTATAAAACGGGTGGACGTGCACCAATGTGTGCTTTTCTAAATACATCATAGAAATCGCTCTATAAACATGACATCATTAAGTTATTTACTATTATATAGATTAATTGTATGTTTATAACTATGTTGTTTTATAAACATCCCATTGTACCAATTATTAATAACATTCATTATAGATAAGCCAGACTACTAGGCCTAAACTATATTTAATATTCTTAAATTAGTCATCACAGGAAACTGAATTACACTCACTGTTCTTGTCAGTGGTATTTGTAGTGGTAAGACTCATTAGTCCATGAGTTACACGCTTGATATATCTTATGTTACTAGTACTTATGTTTTCATGTTGGTTGATGTTAGTAGGATGGATAGTATACTGTCCTCTGCACGACAGGTGGAATCATCAACTTATAGCGCGTTACCAGTACAAACCAAATTTCATTAACATCTAATAAGGTGGAAGTAAAATTTTGATTAAAAATGCATTGATTTGGCATCGAATGACCCATCTTCCTATTCCGGCTTCTTTGGAGTTGAACACCGCTGCAACTTCTGCTGACATTTCCATCAACAAAGTTCACATCCCATCCTTTTCATAACCTGACCTTACACACTCCAACTTTGTTACAGTATGAATCCGACCTTTGTGGAGCACCCGGATGAAGGGGACAGACAAAGTAACACAATGCTACTATGTCATAACACTGTACTAATCATCTCATTGCTATTCGCTAGGCAGTAGGCTGCCTAGTGTAGTGTTGTTTTGACTATTCGCTGTAGACGTACCCTACTGTTTCATTTACTTGTGGGCTCATTTATTGTACAGTTCAGCCGTTCTAAGTTTGCTCCTAATGTAAACAAATAATGACGTCACTGAGCATGCGCATTATATCTAACTGTGTACAAGCTGATTAAAAAGTAACAACTAAATACTTTCAAAAGTATTTAAATACAAAATACTTCTAAAAGTATTTTTATAAATGAAATTGTTAGGCCTACATCATATCACGACTGATGTTTTTAGTACTTTAAGTACTTATAATTTAAAAAATAGTTGACTTAATAGGAATACGTCATCTATAAAGTCACGGACTCTAGCGTGCACCCTGTAGTAGCTGGTTTTGGTTTGTTGACAGTAGGAGCAAACTTAAAGCGGCAGAACTATAGTATGTTCGCATGTGTGCGATTATTGTTATTATTATGTATGAGATTTTATAATTATCGAGTGTCTAATTGTAAAAGTGTATTGTTAATATTTATGTTATCATAAAATTTCTATTAAATGGCCGAGAATAGTAAGAAAAGAAATTTCACCGTACAGTGAGGCAAGAACTTTAATTAAAAAAATAGTTGATAAATGCGATGAGGAATGTAAACAAATTCCAACAAACTAAATATAAAATTTGTAATGGCATTTTTAATTCAGCAAAAATAATACAGGCCTAATGGGTTATATTATATATTAAAGCTTGTAATTAAATTATAATGTAGTAAATGTACAATGTTGCAATATACCGTGATAAAAAGAATTAATTTGTAACAGTATCGAAATAATATTTCACTACACATTGTTTTCATTTTAAAAAGCGGTTCATCATACGTAACATACATAAGTCGTCCGGTGACACCGACTATGTTTAGTTTGGATACTAAACCTGACTACAACAAACATAGTACAAGTAAACGTTACAACTACTAACGCAATCACAGTAGTAGTGACGTACTGCATTCCTCTCAGCTGCACAAAGCTTGGGATTGAGCAGTATCTTATAGTTACATGGTTTACTTTATCAACAATTGGTTTTACATTATTTGTAATCATTCACATTAAGGAAAACTTGAATCTGCAGGAGGAAATAAAAAAAATACTAAAGTTGCACTTTCTATCCCGAAGAAAAGAATGTTAAGAAAAAAAGACACAAGCCCACCAATTTCACATAAATAACACACAGACACCTAAAGAAGACTAAAGTAGATACCTTGGTATACACCCTGACAAATGATTGAATTAGAAAACACACAAAAAGAACAAAAAGAAACAGCTGAACACAAAATTTGAACAGTTTTAGTGGATAACTAGGTAAACGTTTGACATTAACTTAACAACAAACTTACAATTTACAAAGCAATTCTTAAATCAATTTGGATCAATACATTCAATTATGGGGTAAGCCATTCCAATATAGAAATCCGACAAAGGTTACAATCGAAACTACTCAAGACAATCACAGCATTATCTTTGTACAAAATGAACAACATATTATACAGAGATTTTCACATAGAAATCAACACATACGGTACAAAATACCAAAGAATACTTGAAGAATCACATACAAATCACCTGGCCATCTCACTCTCCTACGATATCCTACGAACTTATTTTGAACAACAAGACTACACATAATTTACATCCACAAAGTTCCCCCATTGGGTGGTTTTTCATCAATCATGACATAAACAAAGAAAACTCATCTACTTAAGAACAGATTATCATTTTGCTGTTTTAAAAAATGCATTACCTCGAATACATTTATTTAAACCAATATTCTATAAAATATTGAATGAGACAAATAATAAAGTAAAAAAGTTTATCGTTCAACTCCCCCCTCCCCTGTTTATTAGTAAAAACATTATAGGGTGGTTGTGGTGGTAAACCTTATTATTTTGTGATGGTAATGGATTTAATTACTATAGTCCTTGAGTCACATTTGCCTTCGTTTTTAATGAGGGGTAAAGGGCGGAAGGGATCAGTGCGCATGCACGACTGCTTTGGTATCAGTTCACCAACACAACAACATAAACTATATGCTCAGAACATACAATATATTGTGGAACCTTTTGTAGGTTAACTGTACAAATATAACTGTTTATCATAAACAGAAATGTCAGTTTCTTGATAACATGGTCAAACTATTCACAGTGCTGAATGAAATCTAATATGCAATGTAATACAATATTGTGAAGTTGACGCTAAACAAAAATACCTTTCCATGCCTCTTAACAATAGCCATGAGTGAGCGGCTAACTACTGTGATGTTTCTCTTTCCACAATTCAAAATATAAAGAACTAAGTTAATAGCAGTAAAGAAAATAATTCATCAACAGTTTTCTTGACACCTCGTTTTTTTTTTTAGTTTTAAGGCAAAAAACCAAGACGTTATAATCACCTGTTATTTCAAACAAGGGTGTAAAGAGCCCAAGTGCAGAACGTAATTTTCTTAAAACAATAAAACCAATGGTGTTAAGCGGCCATAAATATACAAACATGAACTTAAACCTAATATCAGTTAGAATAAATAAACCTTACAACACTGACAACTTATCAAATTAAAATCTTACAAACTAGTATCACAGCCAATAAAATAGAATTTAAACAAAAACACAATAATATGAAAGACATAAAGGATAAAAAAAAGACTATAGGGACCACAAAATTTAAAAAAATCACACATAATACAAATATAAACTTCAACTTAATAGAACTATTGATACTATTAGAACAAATGGAACATTCCATTCCACCCTATGCTGTCAGACAGTTATATATACTGATGGATCGCACGAGTGGTTGTCGAAATTATGGAAGATTTTAAAAACTAAGTGATGCAGACTTGTGAAAAGTTATTACCAGTTTTAAATGAAAGATTAAATTTTAGTCAGAAACCTTGAAAATTAAGAAATTTTTTATAGGAAATGGGTTTATGTAAAAAGAGACCGTCACAACAAAGTGTATTACTTGAAAGGCAACATGGAGTAAACAAACGGTGCAATTGCATGGTAGTGTCTTAACTGACAGCCTTCCTCACAGCCCATCCATATTCAAAAGGCTTTCTTGTGACTCAGTATCTATAATTGATGGAAAAATACTTTTGTGTATTACATAGAAATATAATAACTCATCATAGGCCTATAGTTTATATCAGAAGCTATGATTGCGGCTCTCCCCTGCTGGACTTTCCTTTGCTGGGAAATAGAATCATTAACCTTGGAGTAGGATTAATGTATAAAAATACTGAGTTCTTTATGCAGAAAATAAAAAAAAATGTAGACTACACCACTCAACACAAAAAAAATAGATAACATTTCAAAGAATCTAATAAGGTCGATTAACTGGTGGAGAAAATATTATTTAAATTTAGCCTTAATCCATCCTGTAGTTATTTTTTCAAAGCGAATAAAATATACGCACGGACATCCTATTTAAAATAAATTATTTAAATCGAACTAATTTCTGTCAAAAAATATTACTAAACCAAATTAGTTTCTATTTTAAATAATAGATAGACATAATTTTTTTTTAATGTATAAACAACTTTAGCGTGGATATAAAAGTTAGGTTACTGACGAAATCAGCACACTACGTTTGAACGCGAGCATAAATAACATGAAAATAAGGTTATACCGAGGAGAAAGTTTAATAATATTTACTAAGTGACAGCTACTCAAAAATAGGTGAATGACTTTTATAGTAGAATACACGGAAAAAGTTTCACATAACCAGACAAGCAAACGGAACGGAAGGATTGGTATTACATAGTAGCGACATAATCGAAAGTCGCCGATTAACCTAACATCGTCGATACACAATATTTTTATAGACACGATAAAAAATAAATTTAAAATTAATATACAATTGAACAAACAACGCATATAAAATTACATAAATAAAATTTTAAAACAACATTAGAAGCCAACACAAGCGCGACATGTCAAACTAAACAAAACTACATTTTGTAAACAAAGAATAAATCACAACTAGTTTTAAACGGAAAAATAAAATCAACTGACCAAACCACGTTAAAAATATGATTTGTATAAATCACAAGATATTTTTCGGCCATTATCACATAGTAAGACACAGTAATTAATTAAATTAAACGAGTAAATCACCACAAATAACTGAACAGTATACATAATAAAAAAAAAAAATGGTCGTTAAACGAACGGACCAGCTGCCAGCTCCCCTCGTCATAACAACAGAATGCTTTTACTTTGAACTGCCAACAGAGTGCATTGATACCGGTACGTTGCAGGTTAGCCAACAGCAGGGATAAAACTTCATAACATAATAGGGAATTAATATCACTATTGTACTGTTCGTACGCCACTTCCGAGCGCCAAAATAATGTACTATACATAGCTGATTAAAAAAATTCTGTTAACGTAAACAAATTATTCGATAATTGTTTTTTTCTTGCCTATCTGAATATATAAGAAGGAAAGTATCGTTTTTATGTTGATTTTTCAATATCGAGTTTTCACCGGATCTACATATTTTCAGACCCCCTGAACCCAAAAATTTTTTTTAACGATTAGTCTCTCTGTATCTGTTCCCCTCCCCCCTCTCGCTCTCGCTCTCTCTCTCTCTCTCTCTCTCTCTCTCTCTCTCTCTCTCTCTCTCTCTCTCTCTCTGTCTGTGTGTGTGTGTGTGTGTGTGTGCGTGCGTGCGTGCGTGTGTGCGCGCGCGTGCGCGTGTTGCGTATGCGAGTGTTAACAAAATATCTCAAGAACGGAACATCGTAAGAAGTTGAAACTTGAAACTTAAATTAGACACCACTACCGGGACCCGACACGAACATCTTCATCAAAATCGGTCAACCGGAAGTAGTAGTTTATTAGTTATTTTTCACTTTTAATGATTCTCAAAAACGGCTCCTATAAATTTTTTTTAAAATCGCCTCATTTACTACATTTTTTTTTACTCTGCAAGATGGGGTAGGGCGCCATGTCTGCTGAATTTCTTGGGGAGGCAGTTATCTGGTAGAAAAACGGTTTTTTTAAGATTTCAACCTCAATATGCATTTTAGCGCAAAAGTGTATATAATAAAAGTTGTAGATAATTTAAAAATCTACAACTTTTATTTCAAACATTTTTTTGTGTAACGTTTAGTTTAGCAGTAATTAGTGATTTTTTTTATAAACATCTGTACAAAAACTGCATTATTTTAAAATTTTAGGAAAAGTATATAATCAAATTTACAGGATATCAAAGATCTACAACTTTTATTTCACGCATTTTTCTCTACAGACCTTGTCAAGCGTCGAAGAGTGATTTTCCGTATTATTAAGCATAAAATTAGGTTAGTTTTTTGCTAATTTCTAAAGTTAGGTTATATTGTTCATTTTTTGCATTTGCAAGAGAAAGTCGTCGGAGTGTTTCACACCAGATTTTTTTTTATATCGATTAACAGTAAGTAAAAGCCCTCAAGAACTGTTTTTCAAGTCGATTTTTCGAAATAAAGTTTTCATCAGAAACACAAGAAAAAGTCAAGTTTTTAGCGATTCGTCTGTGTGCGAACAAGATATCTCAAGAACGGAATAGCGTAAAAACTTAATACTTAGAACGTAAATTAGGTACCACAAGGGTAACCAACACGAACATTTTAATTAAGGGGACCCGAAATGCCTGTCTCCGTAATCTTAATGTAAGGAACATTTTCTTAAAAACTATTAAGAGTTATTCTGTCCAATATTCTTGTGATTACTTTTCAGATTATTCTACATCCACTGAGTTAGTAGAATCTCGATATATTGTAAGGAAATAAAAATTTTTTTTTATTTACCCCTTTTGAAAATTATAACTTTTAGCTTATTGAAGTGGAAAATAAATATTTAAACACATTATTTTATTGTAATATTAACTCAGTACATTGAAATTATGAAATGAAAAGCTGTGCAAAAATTTCATTAAAATCCATTGAAATGCACGTAAATGTAAGTGAAATTGGTTGAGAAAATGTACCTTATCCGTCAAAAATTGCTATTTACGGGAAACAAGAAAAACTAAAAAAATAACACATTATACGTAAAATAATTCAATATTTTATTTTTTTACAGTTCAGAGGTTAATATTTATTAAATTCACAGGTGGTCTGGTGCTAACTTAAAAGTTTTAAAACAAAAACATATCGCACAAAATAAAACAATTATGAATTTATCTGTTGCCATTCAAAAAAAGTAGAGATGCAAAGGGGTAACGTTTTAAATATAACGTAAGGATTCAACATATATTTAATTTGAAAAAATCATGGTGTGAAACACTCACACGACTTTCTCTTGCCAATACAAATAATTAACAATAATGCTGATATTAGTATTAAAACATTAGAAATAAACAAAAAAACTAAACTCAATAAAAATAACCTAATTTTAATCATGAGTGAAAGACGCAAAATGAAAATCAACCCGTTTGTGGAGAAAAATGCTATTAATAAAATTTGTAGATCTTTTAATTTCCAATAAATTTGATTATAATACACTTTTGTTGTAAAATGCATACCAAGGCCGAAATCTTCAATAAATCGATTTTTCACACGTTTTCGTGAGAAAAAATGTTGGAAATAAAAGTTGTAGGATTTTAAATTCTCTACATTTTTTATTATATAAATTTCTGGGCTAAAATGCATATTAAAGTCGCGATCTTGAAAAAACAATGTTTTTACGTGAAAACAGCCTCACCAAGAATTTCAGCAAACATGGCGCCTACCCTATCTTGTAGAGCATAAAAAATTTAACAAACCAGGCGATTTTTAAAAAATCGTAGGACCAGTGTTACTATCAGGAGTAGTACTTTATTCGTGTAATTTTTCACTTTTTTGTGATTTTCTCGAAAACTCGTCCAACGATTTTTTTAAAAATCGCCTGGTTTACTAAATTTTTTATGCTCTCCAAGATAGGCGCCATTTGTGCTGAAATTTTTGGTGAGGCCGTTTCCGCGTAAAAAAAATTGTTTTTTTAAGATTGCGGCTTTAATATGCATTTCAGCGCAACAATGTATATAATAAAAGTTGTAGGAAATTTAAAATTCTACAACTTTTATTTCCAACATTTTTTTGTATAACGCTTAGTGTAGCGGTAATTAGCGATTTTCTGTTTTTTTTCTCACGAAAACGCGTGAAAAGTCGATTTTTTTAAATATTTCGGCCTTAGTAGTCTACGCATTTTACGACAAAAGTGTATATAATAAAATTTATAGAAAATTAAGAGATCTACAACTTTTATTTAGAGCATTTTTCTCTACAGAGCCTAGTTTAGCGTGAAAGAGTGATTTTCCGTATTTTTAAGCCAAACTGAGGTTGATTTTCATTTTGCGTCTTTCACTCATGATTAAAATTAGGTTATGTTTATTGAGGTTAGTTTTTTGTTTATTTCTAATGTTTTATTACTAATGTTAGGTTTATTGTTGATTATTTGCATTGGCAAGAGAAAGTTGTGTGAGTGTTTCACACCAGATTTTTTACTTTCTCTTGCCTATATGAATATATAGGAAGGAAAGTATTGTTTTCATGTCGATTTTTCGAAATCGAGTTTTCACCGGATCTACACGTTTTCAGACTCCCTGAACCCAAAAAAACATGTTTTTAGCGATTGGCGTGTGTGTGTGTGTGTGTGTGTGTGTGTGTGTGTGTGTGTGTGTGCGTGTGTGTGTGTGCGCGCGCGCGCGCGTGTGAACAGAAAATCTCAAGAATGGAACATCGTACGAACTTGACACTTGAAACTTAAGTTACATACCACTACCGGACCCGACACGAACATTTTCATCAAAATCGGTCAACCGGAAGTAGTAGCTTTTCGTTTAATTTTTCACTTTTTTCGATTTTCTGCAAAACTGGTCCTATGATTTTTTTAAAAATCGCCTGGTTTGTTAAATTTTTTATGCTCTACAAGATAGGGTAGGCGCCATGTTTGCTGAAATTCTTGGTGAGGCTGTTTTCACGTAAAAACATTGTTTTTTCAAGATCGCGGCTTTAATATGCATTTTAGCCCAGAAATTTATATAATAAAAAAATGTAGAGAATTTAAAATCCTACAACTATTATTGTAAACATTTTTTTTTATAACGCTTAGTTTAGCGGTAATTAGCGATTTTCTGTTTTTTTTTCTCACGAAAACGTGTGAAAAATCTATTTTTTTAAGATTTCGGCCAGAATGCATTTTACGACAAAAGTGTATATAATCAAATTTATAGGAAATTAAGAGATCTACAACTTTTGTTTACAGCATTTTTTTTTTACAGTGCCTAGTTTAGCGTGAAAGAGCGATTTTCCGTATTTTTAAGCCAAAATGATGTTGATTTTCATTTTGCGTCTTTCATATAAAAATTAAAATTAGCTTATGTTTATTTATTTATTTTTTTTAATTCCTAATATGTGTACGTTGCAATCTGTTCAATTCAGAACAATAAGCAACCCCATGACCCAATGAGATGAGGATGATACGTATGAAGTGTAAATGAGGTGTAGTCTTGTACAGACTCAGGCTGACCATTCCTGAGAGAGTATGGTTAATTGAACCCCAACCATCAAAGTACACCGGTAACCGCTACCTAGCATTCAAATCCATATAAAAGTAACTACCTTTACTAGGATTTGAACCAGGAACCTTCGTCTCCGAAAATCAGCTGTTAAACAGCTGATTTTGGCGACGACTTTACCTCTAGACCAACCCGGTGGGTTCTTATGTTTATTGAGGTTAGTTTTTTGTTTATTTCTAATGTTTTATTACTAATGTTAGGTTTATTTTTAATTATTTACTTTGGCAAAAGAAAGGTTGTGTGAGTGTTTCACACCAGATTTTTTAAATTGCAGCCTTATGCATTTTAGAGCAAAAGCATATACCATTAAAAGTTTAAGGAAATTAAAAACCCTACAAATTTTATTTTAAGGATTTTTTTCTATACAGCCTAGTTGTTAGCGTCAATTCGTGATTTTCCGTATATTTAAGTCTTACAGAGGTTGATTTACATTTTGCGTCATTCACTAATGATTAAACATAGGTTATACATTGTTCATTATTTACACCGATAAAAAAAAGTCACGTGAGGGTTTCACAACAGATTTTTTAAAATTTTCCTGCTCTAGATATTATAGGATATAGGTAAGGAAAGTTATATTTTCATGACAAGTTTTCACGTCACCTGAGCCCAAGAAACATGTTTACAGCGATTAGTGTGAGTCCGTGAATGTAGCTAAATAACTAAAAAACGAAAAATCAAATTTGAGATTTAAGTTAGGTACGATAATGGAACCCAACCCGAAAATAATTAAAAGGTTGGAATTAAAAGTTTATTCGTACGATTTTCCACTGCAATTTTCTCAAAACCGGGTCCTATCAATTTTTTTTTAAAAATCTCTTATTACCGTAAGTATAACAGAGATTGTTTCCCCCCATTTTGGATCACCCACTCATGATTAAAATTAGGTAATCTTATTCATTAATACTTTTTCTTTTTCTTGCCTTTGTTTTACATGGAATACCTTTAGGTAAGTATTGTTTTCCTGTATTTATTTTTAAATTGGCATGAGAAATCGTGTGTTTCGAATCAGATTTTGTCTAGCCTACACGTATTTAGGAAGCTATTGCAAAAGAACACATATCGAGGGTCTTTTCTGTTATACCCCTCCCACCAAGCATAATGTCACATTTTGTATATATTTCGTATGTATGTAATCTTACATTAATTTATTTAATGATACAAAGTACTAAATGAGTTTATAATTCATTAATACAACAGTAACAATACTGAGGAAAAGCAACGTATTTACCCTACCTATATTTTAACCTTAACTTGAAGAATATTTGTGTAAGATTTTTTATATTTTAATATTTTCCCTCGTTAAAAATACCGTAAAATCGTATACGAAATATCCACAAAATGTGGCAGAACATGCCCGGGGGGGGGGGGGATAAAAGAAAAGACCCTTCCAATATTTCTACAAAAAGTCGTACTTTTCATTAAAGCCTAGTACACATCTAGCGACAAAGTCGCGGAACAAGTGATCGCAACAAGTCCCAGGGATGTCCAGCGACATTTGTTCCGTGTTTGGAACTGTCGCGATACAAAAGTTGCATGTCGCAGGTCTCCCATCCGAAATGGGATACGTGATACAAATGTAGCGAAACGTAATGTCTGGACGTGTCGCGAGACGATGTCCCGGGAAACGCCGATTCCAGCCTGCAGATAGCCACCATGTAGTGTTGTTTTGTGTTCTACGACGTGAACTACTTAAAAGAATTATTGAGGATTTTCAAACCCTCCCTTGTCGTTAAATCTACCCAATATAAAAACAAAGACAAAAGGAGAGAAGCAATGAAGTTTCTGTTAAGATTAATGGCTTCCGAGAAAAAGTTTCTCTTCCAGTATCTCGATTTTTTCTTTGTACTTACATTAAGTTGTTTAAGCACAAATAAAAAGCACATAAAACAATTTGTTGCAACATCTCTCGCCGATTTCTTTGGTGCAGCTAGCTCTGTAGTTGTGGAATCGGGACGTTGTATCGCAACAGTCACGGGACTAAGTCTCGCAACTGTCCCCATACATAATCCCGCGACTTTGTCGCTAGGCGTGTACTAATGTTAACTTTTCTTGACTAATGATTACATTCACAACTATTGACAACAAAGTTTGTTTTTTCTAGGAGAAATATTCTGCGTTAAATAATCATTTTGGTACTATCTATCCCATGGAACGGTGTAGGACGTCAAAACATAAATATATTAATATTCTGATTGCACTTAGCGCGTTCCATTCGAATTACAAAAAATGTTCTTTGCTTATCAGATGAAACTTGCTATACACTAATTAAAACATATATACTAAATACAAAATACGACAGTAACAGTAGAAAGAATTCATACAGTAGGCCTATTAAAAAGCAACCCGTCTGTCGCCGGTTGTTTTGACTGAAGGCGTTGGTAGAGTGGAACAAGATTACGCATCCTTTTTACTGACTTTCAACAAATAATTCGTAGTCTGTTTATATCTGCTGCACGGTTCTGTGGGATATAATATAGTGATAAAGTACCTAAATAGACGTTGTTGTTGTTTAGGTCATCAGCCGAAAGGCTGGTTTGAACCTGTAGAGGATTTACTAAATAAAACGAGGAGTGAGGAGGTTTACAATTGCCTTCCTCACTAAGTGGAAAAATACGCTTATCAGCACGCCGGGCCCTCTGAAAAGCAATATTTTCCACTCTGCAAATGACACCTTCGCTTCATTCACCACAGGGTCTGGTTGTATAACGAAATTCATTACTTTCAGACCCGATAATTCTGATTAGGTCTTCTACACCTCTGCCTCTTCTGTTCTTAAATGATTCAGTCGTTTAATTGGCTGACCATGTGATAAGAAACAGAACTAATTATTTTAGCCCTGCAACTAACATATTTGAGTGCAAATAATTTGACACTCCACTTGTCTGTTATGGGCAGAAATCGACGTTATATAAATAACAATTTGTTTTTAGATAGAGCAGTTTTTAAGGAAATAAAATGGTACTTTATTGAAATTTTGTACTTCGATTTTTTAAAATCCTTAAAAAATATTAAGGATTTTAAAAAATCGAAGTACAAAATTATGTAAATATATTATTACTAAGATTTCTTATATTATTACTAAGATTTCAACGACGTAACATTCATATGATAAAATCAGCTCTACTCCGTCGACGGTTCTATCTCTGGACCACACTGGTAGAGGGGGAACATAATCCAAATGTTATGCTTCCCCACCACTAGTGTGATCTTTGAATTGCGCTAAATTAAAGTCAACCTCTTGCTGGGTTAAAACAAATATAATTAAAATAAATAAAATAAGTAATTGCTAAGCTACGCATCAACAATAGAAACAAAATTTTAAATAAATTGAAAACGTTAGCAACAGGTTTTTACTTTCTCTTGCCTATATGAATATATAGGAAGGAAAGTATTGTTTTCATGTCGATTTTTCGAAATCGAGTTTTCACCGGATCAATACGTTTTCAGACCCCCTGAACCCAAAAAACATGTTTTTAGCGATTGGTCTGTGTGTGTGTCTGTGTGTATACAAAATATCTCAAGAACGGAACATCCTACGAACTTGAAACTTGAAACTTATGTTACACACCACTACCGGACCCGACACGAACATTTTCATCAAAATCAGTCAACCGGAAGTAGTAGTTTATTCGTATAATTTTTGACTTTTTTGCAATTTTCTCAAAAACTGGTCCTACGATTTTTTTAAAAATCGCCTGGTTTACTACGTTTTTTATGCTCTACAAGATAGGGTAGGCGCCATGTTTGCTGAAATTCTGCGTGAGGCTGTTTTTACGTAAAAACATTTTCTTTTTAAGATTGCGGCTTTAATATACATTTTAGCGCAAAACGTTATATAATAAAAGTTGTACAGAATGTAAAATTCTACAACTTTTATTTCAAACATTTTTTTGTATAACGCTTAGTTGAGCGGTAATTAGCAATTTTCTGTTTTTTTCTCACGAAAACGTGTGAAAAATCGATTTTTTTTAAAGATTTCGGCCTTAGAATGCATTTTACGACAAAAGTGTATATAATAAAATTTATAGCAAATTAAAAGACCTACAACTTTTATTTAAAGCATTTTTCTCCACAGAGCCTAGTTGAGCGTGAAAGATTGATTTTCCGTATTTTTAGGCCAAACTGAGGTTGATTTTCATTTTGCGTCTTTCACTCATGATTAAAATAAGGTTTTGTTTTTGAGGTTAGTTTTTTGTTTATTTCTAACATTTTATTACTAATGTTAGGTTTATTGTTAATTATTTGCATTGGCAAGAGAAAGTTGTGTGAGTGTTTCACACCAGATTTTTTAATTTAATATAACTTCGATTTTATACAATATTATCATAAATGCATACTAAGGCCGCAATCTTAAAAAAAATATTAATGAGCAAATACACAATATCACGCTAAACTAAGCGTTGTACAAAAAAATCCTTCACATAAAAGTTGTAGGCGTTTTCATTTTCTATCCTAAACACGCGAAAACATATAGGCCTATAAAAACAAAGATTTTATCAGATCAATGTTACGTCGTTGAAATCTTAGTAATAATATATTTACATAATTTTGTACTTCGATTTTTTTAAATCATTAATATTTTAAGGATTTTAAAAAATCGAAGTACAAAATTTCAATAAAGTACCATTTTATGTTAGTCTTAGGTGTAGTTTTATATAGTACGGTTTTGCCCTAAAACGCATAAAAGGCCGCAATCTTAAACAAAAATATCTGGTGTAAAACACTCACACAACTTTCTCTTGGCAAAGCAAATAATTAACAATATAACCTAACATTAGAAATAAAACTTCAGAAAGAACAAAAAACTAACCTCAAAAACATAACCGTATTTTAATCATGAGTGAGTGATGCAAAATGAAAATCAATCTGTTTGGCTTTAAAATACGGAAAATTACTCTTTCACGCTAAACTAGGCTCTGTAGAAAAAAAATGCTCTAAATAAAAGTTGTAGATCTTTTCATTTCCTATAAATCTGGCGTATATACCGTACACTTTTGTAGTAATAGTAAGGTTACAATCTTAAAAACTCAATTTTTTAGATTTTCATGAAAAAACGGAAAATCACTAATTACCGCTAAATTAAGCGTTATACAAAAAATGTTTGAAGTAAACGTTGTAGGTTTTTAAATTTTGTACAACTTTTATTATACATACATTTTGTGCTAAAATGCATATTAAAGCCGCAATCTTAAAAAAACAATTTTTTACGAGAAAACAACCTTCCCAAGAATTCCAGCAGACACGGCGCTTGCCTATCTTGTGGAGCATAAAAATTTTAGTAAATGAGGCGATTATTAAAAAAAATCGTAGGAGCCGTTTTTGAGAAAATCGCAAAAAAATAAAAAAATACACGATTAAACTACCAACTTCCATCCGGTGAAAACTCGATTTCGAAAAGTCGACATGAAAACAATACTTATCTTCCTATATATTCATAAAGGCAAGAGAAAGTAAAACTACTACGAAACCACAACCCTACCCCCAAGAATTTCAGCAGTGTGATTGTGCTCTACAGGAGTACAAATAAATAAGACTATTTTAGAGAAAATCGTAGAGCCGTTTATTGACAAAAGTGAAAAATTGCACAATTAAATAGTAAAACTACTTCCCGTTGACCGATTTTGATGAAAATGATCGCGTGGGGCCCCTAGTGGTATTTAAGTTCAAAGTTTCAACTTCGTACGATATTCCGATATAGATATTTTGTGTACACACAAACCAATCGTTAAAAACATGTTTTGGTACATAGGAACCTGAAAAAGTGTAAAACACCCGACACGAAAACAATACTTCCCTTCCCTATAAATTCAAATAAGGCAAGTGAAAGTAAAATAGTAAGAAACGATATAGAGAAAACTGTAATCAACTGAGAAAAGATAAGAGGATCGAACCAAATTCAAACTAAGGATTACAGATTTTAAGGGCTTCCACAAAGAGTTAAAAGAGGAACACCAGGTGGGCAGAAGAAAAGAGTGAAGCCAATCGTGAAAGAATGTTAAAGATGTGAGCTGCAACTTGAACTTCCACTGCATGAGATTTAAAATGGCCACATACGGGGAAAATGGAAAAGAAAAATTTAACATTATCAGTAAATATTATACGAACACAACATAATAATAAAACTGAATTAAAATAATAAAAAGCAAATATAGACAGACATTTTCTAAAAAAAAATCCGATACGGTTACAAGAAGCAATTAAAAAATTAATATTATTACAAACGAAACTTCGTATTACGATACTACGAACAATAATAACAAAATATAGTCACAAATGCATTACTACTATACTAAAAATATATTATATAAACTTTTGGCGGGAATTAATTAATGAGAAAATAAAAAAGGGAAATTATAGATATTACATTTGGTCACACTGGTTATTCAATATGGTATAATGTACAGATGTGAACGCCTTATTCATTGGATGGACTAATTGAAAAACATTACATTAATACGAAACCGAAAAAGAATATTTAGGTATGAAATCAGTAATTAAATAATAAACTAAATATAAAATATTTTTATTAAATAAATAAATAAAGATAAAAAGTATTAAAACATGAATAAAAAATGTATTTACATTAACAGATTCAAAAACGACATTACATTCCCTCCCACCATTATATCAAATAAAACCCGATATGAAAACCCCACCACAACGTTTTCGACACAGCATGTGTGCGCTCGCGTCTCTTGTCATTCCCAACCCGACATTCATTTGAAGAAGAAAAAAAACACACATACACCAAACGACCCCCACTACGTTCTATAATATACAATTTCCTCGGAACATATTTTCTATGTTACTTTTTCACAACGCTCTTTGTCGCACACTTTTGAACGGGGATTGGAATGGAGAACAATTCCGTAATCGGTTTACAACTTCCTTAGTTTTCAAGTGAACTATAAACACAACACACACACACACAATAATATTACATGCCAACTCAATAACGATGACACACAGCGCAATAGTAAATGCAACTCAATAGAACTAACATAACCTAACCAAGCTAAGTACAACAACACTCTGATGTTAGATAAATCAAGCCACACACCGACTATTACCATAACAATGACAACAACGCACAGATAACGCACAGTTCGCCAACTTAATAATATGTAAAATCTGGTGTGAAACACTCACACAACTTTCTCTTGCCAATGCAAATAATTAACAATAAACCTAACATTATTAATAAAATATTAGAAATGAACAAAAAACTAACCTCAAAAAACATTAGTGATATACGCAAAATTAAAATCTACCTCAGTTTAGCTTAAAAATACGGAAAATCGCTCATTCACGCTAAACTAGGCACTGTACAAAAAAATGCTTAAAATAAAAGTTGTAGATCTCTTAATTTCCTATAAATTTGATTATATACACTTTTGTCGTAAAATGCATTCTAAGGCCGAAATCTTAAAAAAATAGATTTTTCACACGTTTTCGTGTGAAAAAAACAGAAAATTGCTAATTACCGCTAAACTAAGCGTTATACAAAAAAATGTTTGAAATAAAAGTTGTAGAATTTTACATTCTCTACAACTTTTATTATATAACGTTTTGCGCTACAATGCATATTAAAGCCGCAATCTTAAAAGAAAATGTTTTTACGTAAAAACAGCCTCACGCAGAATTTCAGCAAACATGGCGCCTACCCTAACTTGTAGAGAATAAAAAATTGAGTAAACCAGGCGATTTTTAAAAAAAATCGTATGACCAGTTTTTGAGAAAATCGCAAAAAAGTGAAAAATTATACGAATAAACTACTACTTCCGGTTGACCGATTTTGATGAAAATGTTCGTGTCGGGTCCGGTAGTGGTATGTAACTTAAGTTTTAAGTTTCAAGTTCGTACGATGTTCCGTTCTTGAGATATTTTGTACACACACACACACACACACAGACCAATCGCTAAAAACATGTTTTTGGGTTCAGGGGGTCTGAAAACGTATAGATCCGGTGAAAACTCGATTTCGGAAAATCGACATGAAAACAATACTTTCCTTCCTATATATTCATATAGGCAAGAGAAAGTAAAATGTAAGACCAAAGTACATTACTTTTAAAAAACTGCGAGTGGTACTGCCAAAGAAAAGTTTATAAATGGAGTACTGCTCAACGATCCAAATCCTTCTAACCTACGGAATCAAAAGTTAGGTAATACAGGTATCATAGGTTGGATGTAAATATGTAATTCTAAGTCAAATAAATTCTAATTGGGGGAGATAAACACACATTATATCTGCAGAGCAGAGATCTAATGTCTGCATCGAAAATAATAGGAACCTGAGTTTGAAACGCAATAATTGTTAAAAGAATATGGAATAGATTGTAACGTACCATGTGTCAAATTAATGCCAGTTAGATTCTGCGTTGAACAGCAAAAACTTAAAATTTTTATCTATTTTTACTTTCTCTAGCTTATAATATAAAATCTGCCCATAACAAACAGGTGGAGTGCCAAATTATTTACACTCAATCTGTTAGTTGCAGGGCTAAAATAAATAGTTCTGTTTTTACCACATGGTCAGTCAATTAAATGACTGAATCATTTAAAAACAGAAGAGGTAGAGGTGTAAAAGACACTAATCAGAGTTATCGCCTCTGAAAGTAATGAGTTCCATTATACAACCAGACCCTGTGGTGAATGAAGTGAAGATGTCATTTGCACAGTGGAAAATACGTGCTTTTCAGAGGGCCCGGGATGCTGATAAGCATACATTTCCACTCCGTGAAGAAGGCGAAGGTAAACCACCTCGCTCCTCGTTTTACTTAGTAAAACCTCTGCAGGTTCAAACCAGCCTTTTCGCTGATGACCTAAACAACAAGGTTGGATGTAGAGATGTAATTCTATGTCAAATAAATTCTAATTGGGGGAGATAAAAACACATTATACTAATGTCCACATCGAAAATGATGGGACCTGAGTTTGAAACTCAATAATTTGTTAAAAGAATATGGCATCGATTGTAACGTACAACATGTGTCAAATTAATGCCAGTTTGATTCTGCGTTGAACAGCAAAAACTTAAAATTTTTACCTATTTTTACTTTCGCTTGCCTATTATGAATATAAAATAAGAAAGGAAAGTATTGTTTTCATGTCGATTTTTCGAAATTGAGTTTTCACCGAATGTACCGTTTTCAGACCCCCTGAACCCAAAAAAACATGTTTGTGTGTGTGTGCGCGCGCGCGCGCGTGTGTGAACAGAGTATCTCAAGAACGGAACATCGTACGAACTAAAAACTCGAAACTTAAGTTAGATACTACTACCGGACCCGACAAGAACATTTTCATCAAACTCGGTCAACCTTAAGTAGTAGTTTATTCGTGTAATTTTTCATTTTTTGCGATTTTCTCAAAACCTGCTCCTACGATTTTTTTTAAAAATCGCCTCATTTACCACATTTTTTATAAATAATAATAATAATAAACTATTTGGAATAATTATGTAAGAGTGTTTTACTGTGTACACCGAATCCCAAACTATACCTTTTTTATTTTTTACGCTTTTGCGACCCCTTTGTTATCTTGCCAACCGGAAACTTTCTGAATTCAAGACCGGGATTGTTGGATTCGCAGTAGATTCAATAACATAAATCAATTTGTGATTTATTTCAGCGACTAAAATTTTGGTCGAGCAATCCCATACGACCGGCCCTTGGTGTATTTTTACTTTCTCTTGCCTATATGAATATATAGGAAGGAAAGTATTGTTTTCATGTCGATTTTTCAAAACCGAGTTTTCACCGGATCTATACGTTTTCAAACCCCCTGAACCCAAAAAACATGTTTTTAGCGATTGGTCTGTGTGTGTGTGTGTGTGTGTATACAAAATATCTCAAGAACGGAACATCGTACGAACTTGAAACTTGAAACTTAAGTTACATACCACTACCGGACCCGACACGAACATTTTCATCAAAATCGGTCAACCGGAAGTAGTAGTTTATTCGTGTAATTTTTCACCTTTTTGCGATTTTCTCAAAAACTGATCCTACGATTTTTTTAAAAATCGCTTGGTTAACTCAATTTTTTATTCTCTACAAGATAGGGTAGGCGTCATGTTTGCTGAAATTCTGGGTGAGGCTGTTTTTACGTAAAAACATAGTTTTTTAAGATTACGGCTTCATATGCAATTTAGAGCAAAAATGTATATAATAAAAGTTGCAGAGAATTTAAAAACCTACTACTTTTATTTCAAACATTTTTTTGTGTAACGCTTAGTTTAGCAGTAATTAGCAATTTTCTGTTTTTTTCTCACGAAAACGTGAGAAAAATCTATTTTTTTAAGATTTCGGCCTTAGTATGCATTTTATAATAAAAGTGAATATAATCGAAATTATAGAAATTTAAAAGATCTACAACTTTTATTTAGAACATTTTTCTCTACAGAGCCTAGTTTAGCGTGAAAGAGTGATTTTCCGTATTTTTAAGCCAAACTGAGGTCGATTTTAATTTTGTGTATTTCACTAATGTTTTTTGAGGTTAGTTTGTGTGTTTATTTCTAATGTTTTATTACTAATGTTAGGTTTATTGTTAATTATTTGCATTGGTAAGAGAAAGTTGTGTGAGTGTTCCACACCAGATTTCCACTCCGCTACTTTTTTGTTACGTAAATTTTCACCGTAAAATGCAACGTACGCTGTTTTATTTTATTAGGTAAACTGAAGATCACTTTAGACATAAATTTAAAAACAAATTCTAGAAAGGTTTTTTAGCACGTCCATACTACACCGATAATACCTAGACAACATTAAACACGATGACGTCACAACTATTATGAAACGTGGTATAAAAAAAGCTTACACCAACATTCATTGTTTTCATAATATAGCATTTGCAATATTGCTGTAATTGCAATTCAACGAAAGAAAAATATAAAGAATGACTTCACTCAACATATATTTGATGAAAGAAAATACTCGCATCTACCATTATTTAAATATTTTAAAAAAATTTACCGAATAACTGGTCAATCGCTGTTCCATGATCTAATAAATTTTTACTTTCTCTTGCCTATATGAATATATAGGAAGGAAAGTATTGTTTTCATGTCGATTTTTCGAAATCGAGTTTTCACCGGATCTATACGTTTTCAGACCCCCTGAACCCAAAAAAACATGTTTTTAGCGATTGGTCTGTGTGTCTCTCTCTCTCTCTCTGTGTGTGTGTGTGTGTGTGTGTGTGTGTGTGTGTGTGTGTGTGTGTGTGTGTGTGTGTGTGTGTGTGCGTGCGTGCGTGTGTGCGTGCGTGTGTGTGTGCGTGTGTGTGTGTGTGTGTGTGTGTGTGTGTGTGTGTGTGTGTGTGTGCGCGTGTGTGTGTGTACAAAATATCTCAAGAACGGAAGGTCGTACGAACTTGAAACTTAAGTTACATACCCTTACCGGACCCGACACGAACATTTTCATCAAAATCGGTCAACCGGAAGTAGTAGTTTATTCGTGTAATTTTTCACTTTTTTGTGATTTTCTCAAAAACTGGTCCTACGATTTTTTTTAAAAATCGCCTAGTTTACTAAGTTTTTTATTCTCTACAAGATAGGGTAGGCGTCATGTGTGCTGAAATTCTTGGTGAGGGTGTTTTCTCGTAAAAACGTTGTTTTTTTAAGATAACGGCTTTAATATGCATTTTAGCGCAAATCTTTATATAATAAAAATTGTAGAGAATTTAAAATCCTACAACTTTTATTTTAAAGATTTTTTTTGTATAACGCTTAGTTTAACGGTAATTTGCGATTTTCTGTTTTTTTTTCTCACGAAAATGTGTGAAAAATTCATTTTTTTAAGATTTCGGCCTTAGTATGCATTTTACGACAAAAGTGTTTATAATTAAATTTATAGAAAATTAAAAGATCTACAACTTTTATTTAGAGCATTTTTCTCTACAGAGCCTAGTTTAGAGAGAAAGAGTGATTTTCCGTATTTCTAAGCCAAACTGAGGTTGATTTTCATTTTGCGTCTTTCACTCATGATTAAAATTAGGTTATGTTTATTGAGGTTAGTTTTTTTTATTTCTTATGTTTTATTACTAATGTTAGGTTTATTGTTAATTATTAGCACTGGCAAGAGAAAGTCGTGTGAGTGTTTCACACCAGATTTTTATTTATATTTTTATACAGAATAAAATGATTTTTCGAAATTTCCGAATTAATGAGCGGTTACGGAGTTAACGGGTTCAGAATTTTGCTAATAACTCAAAATTTAAATTCGTAACAAATCTGAAATTTCGTACGTACAATAACAACATGCAAGTTTATATTCCGGCGAAATCTTAAATAAATCGGTCGAGCGGTGTTTGAGTTATAAGCTTCTAAATGTATCCGATCTGTTGCAGCAACAAAAAAAACGGCTCTTTTTCTTCTCCTCCAGATATCGCAATATTAAGACGCTAAAATTATGAAACTGACATGTAACAACGCAGATTAATTAGCTAAATTTTGGTGTATAGTACGTTAAAATTGAACAAGTGCTTTTGAATAAAAAAAGGCTGCAAACTCGGGTATCTATAATAAAGAAATCGACAGTAATCTCGACTAGTCGTGAGAGTCGTAAATTTTGTAAATGAAAAAATCTGGTGTGAAACACTCACACAACTTTCTCTTGCCAAAGCAAATAATTAACAATAAACCTAACATTAGTATTAAAACATTAGAAATGAACAAAAAACTAACCTCAAAAAACATTAGTGAAATACGCAAAATTAAAAATATCTACCTCAGTTTAGCTTAAAAATACGGAAAATTGCTCATTCACGCTAAACTAGACACTGTACAAAAAATGCTTAAAATAAAAGTTGTAGATCTCTTAATTTCCTATAAATTTGATTATATACACTTTTGTCGTAAAATGCATTCTAAGGCCGAAATCTTAAAAAAATAAATTTTTCACACGTTTTCGTGAGAAAAAAACAGAAAATTGCTAATTACCGCTAAACTAAGCGTTATACAAAAAAATGTTTGAAATAAAAGTTGTAGAATTTTACATTCTCTACAACTTTTATTATATAACGTTTTGCGCTAAAATGCATATTAAAGCCGCAATCTTAAAAAGAAAATGTTTTTACGTAAAAACAGCCTCACGCAGAATTTCAGCAAACATGGCGCCTACCCTATCTTATAGAGAATAAAAAATTGAGTAAACCAGGCAATTTTTAAAAAATTCGTAGGACCAGTTTTTGAGAAAATCGCAAAAAAGTGAAAAATTATACGAATAAACTACTACTTCCGGTTGACCGATTTTGATGAAAATGTTCGTGTCGGGTCCGGTAGTGGTATGTAACTTAAAATTTCAAGTTTCAAGTTCGTACGATGTTCCGTTCTTGAGATATTCTGTACACACACACACACACACACACACACACACACACACACACACACACACACACACACACACCCACACACGCACACACGCACACACAGACCAATCGCTAAAAACATGTTTTTTGGGTTCAGGGGGTCTGAAAACGTATAGATCCGGTGAAAAAACCATTTCGAAAAATCGACATGAAAACAATACTTTCCTTCCTATATATTTATATAGGCAAGAGAAAGTAAAAAGTGGTGAGTGCACCAACCACCTTTCCTCGTTTGTTGAAAACTTGAAGCAATAAACTTTTCCAATTTTCTCGTATTGTCTTTAGGTGTCGCGGGACTGTCTTGATGCCGTTGCAATTATATATATATAGATCATAGTAATTATTTAAAATATTTTAGCAATTTAAAGATAGCAATAAAAGAGGAGTCGAAAAGTAATCATAATAATTAACAAAATTTGGTATGAAACGCACGAATTTCTCTTGTCAATGTAAATAATGAAAAATACAACCTTGGTAGTATTTAAAAATACAGAAAATCAATTTACGCAAAATTTGGCTGGATAAAATAAAAACTTGTAATAAAAGTTGTAGGTTTTTTAATTTCATATAACTTTAATTGTACCAACTTTTGTTGTAAAATGCACACCAAGGCTACAGCCTTAAGAAAGACAACACGAGAGCACCACCCTCCATGAATTTCAGCAGGCATGGTACTAACCCTCCCTTCTACTGTCTGTCTATAACTTGATGGCTTCCCGCAGGGGGAAGCAATATACGGATTGTAAAACCATTTCAGAAAACATTTCTAATTTTTCGGTTCGTCGAATTTAAATTATTCTTTCACTAAAAATTAATTGAAAATTTTATCTTTATTTCGTTTCCTATAAATGCACAGTTGTCATTAAAGACCGAAAAGTTTCTCGTATGCTGACTCTTTTGTCGTGTTTCGCGATTTTACAAAATTTATTTATGAAAATACCTTGCAACTTTAAAAGTAATGATTTTCTGTTAAATTTTAATACATACATCATCGTCTTCTGTTCTTAAATGCTTCAGTCGTATAACTGGCTGACCATATGATAAGAAACAGAATATTATTTTTGGTAGCCTTAGAACTAACAGATCGAGTGCAAATAATTTAACACTTCACTTGTATAGTTTGCTCACTATTAAACAGAAGGTTATATTGCTTGTTATTTACATTGGCAAGAGAAAGTGATGAATTTCACATTGATTTTCAGTAATAGAATCAGCCCACAAAAGATTTCCGTTTTATTTTTAATCACCTTTTTGTATTTAAGTAGATAGCCGGCTACTAAAAATATACACAATATAGCAAGTTAATCTTTTGGACGAATAGATTTGTACCAAAATTGTACGCGATTAAATAAAAAAATAATAGGTTTATTTTATTTTGATAAACTAAATCACAAACAAAAAAATTTTTAATTTAAAAAAAGAAAAATTAAGCGATCAGGTTAACCTAAGTAGATTGTACGGATAAGATATACGGTAAAATTTGATTTGTTTAGTTGGCAGCACTGGCTGGTTCGACAAATGCAAACACGGGCATCAGTGCGTGTGCGCGCTTCGAATCAGATACGCGCGTTGTGTACAACAAAAACGGCAGTAGCTGTGTGCATGTGTGTGTTTCTACTATACGTATGTGTAAAGGGCAATAGCCATTATCGTTTTTTCCTTTATAAAAAAATAAAAACCAATATTCTGTTGTTATAATTTCTAGATGGCGGCAAACCTCACTAGCAATCCGGCTGAACTTCATATTGTTTTTAAGGATTTATACATCATGCCACAACCAAACAAATTTTCCACCTAAAATATTAAAACTTGCAACTTACGTTAGATCCCATGGGGAGCCCGACATGATCATTTTCATTAAAATCGGTCAACCAGAAAGAAGTAGTATTTCATTTGTGTAATTTTCTCCTTAACGGCTCCGACGATTTTGTTTAAAATCGCCTCATTTACTGCCATATTTTTTTGTGCCCTGTAAAATAGGGGTAAGCGGCATGTAGGATGAAATTCGTGGAAGATTGTACTCGCTACATTAAAAGTAACAAAACTTTTTTATTTTAAGCGGGGTTTTACAAAGCTTACCTTGGCGTCAAATACTGATTTTCCGTATTTTAAATAGAACAGACGTTGATTTTCATTCAGCGTCATCCACTCATGATTAAAATTTAGTAGTTTTTGATTATTTACATTCGCAATAAAAAGTCGCGTGAGTATTTCACACCGGATTTTTTTATTTCTTAATAGTTTAAGCACATCCTTGAACAAAAAACTAATTCTTTACTTCCTCTTGCCCTATATGACCAAATAGGCAACCGGTTGACAAAAAACTTTTTAAGACACTAAAAAAATACAAGGTAAGGCTATTAAATAACGAGACTGACGTTGTAAAAAATTTTTATCCCTACAACGCTCCATGCGAATTTTCCATTGTTGAAAACAGTGCTGGAAGTCATTTTCTGTCAGCTCCTTCAGGACACGTGCCGCTCAAAAATGTTTGAAATGAAGCTCGCAAAAATGTTTGTACTGACACTTTGTAAGCGACTAAAAATGACCCAAATTTTTTGGAAACTATGATAACATGTGATGAAACGTGGTTTTTTACTTATGATCCGGAAACGAAGCGCCAATCCATGCACTGGAAGAGCCGAAGTTCACCGAGACCCAAAAAAGCTCGAATAAGCAGGTCAAAATTTAAAGCAATGATGATTGTTTTTTTTTATATCCATGGGATTGTGTACCTTTACTGGGTTCCTGAAGGTCAAACAATTAATCAATATTACTATTGAGGTAAGAACGGAGTAACTTACGAAGTTGAAACTCAGAACTTAAGTTAGGTACCACACTAAGGGACCCGACACGAATATTTTCATCAAAATCGGTTAACCGGAAGTAGTAGTTTATTCGTGAAATTTTTCACTTTATGCAATTTTCTGAACAATGGATTCTACAATTTTTTCCCAAAATTTCTGAGTCTTTTCTGTTATCCCCCCCCCCAGCCACATTTTGTGTATATTTCGTATGTAACCTTACAGTATATGTAACGATAAAAACGGGAAAAATAATTTAAAAAAATTCTACACCAATATTGTTTACGTTAAGCTTAAAAATATAGGTAGGGTAAATAGATTGCTTTTTCTTAATATTGTTACTGTATGTAATAATGAAATATAAACTCATTTGAGTACTTGCATCATTACAAAAATTAATTTAACATCATTAAATTAGATATTAATTATAAATTTTATAACTTTAAATAAATAGGTAGTTTAACGTTAATTGAAAAAGAAAAAAATCTAACGTAAACTTGAAAAATATTGATGAATGATTTTTTTACATACTATTTTTCACGCTTTTATCGCTAAAAATACTGCAAGATTACCTACATACGAAATATCCACAACATATGGCAAATTATACTGAGGGGGTAAGAGAAAAGACCCAAATTGCCTCATTTACTCTATACGTTTTATATTCTGGAAGATCGGGTAAGCGACATAATATTATGTCTGCTGAAATTCTTAAGGGGAGAGTTTGTGCTCTCGTGGCATTTTTTTGTTTTTTTCGAGATTGCGGCCAAAAATTTCATTTTTGGGAAAACGTTTACATAAACAAAAATAAAGGAAATTAAAAAACGTACAACTTTTGTTTCAAACATTTTTTACTTTCTCTTGTCGATATGAATATATAGGAAAGAAAGTATTGTCTTCATGTAGTATTTTCGAAATGAGTTTGCACCGGATATACACGTTTTCAGACCCCCTGAACCCCAAAAACATGTTTTTAGCGATTGGTCTGGGTATGTTTGTGTGTGAACAAAAAAACTCAAAAACTGAACATCGTACGAAGTTGAAACTTGAAAGTTAGGTACCACTAGAGGACCCGACACGAACATTTTCATCAAAATCGGTCAACCGGTAGTATGAGTTTATTCGTGTACATTTTCACTTTTTAGACGCCATGTCTGCTGAAATTCTTGGGGAGGCTGTGCTCTCGTGGATTTTTTTTTAGATTTCAGCCTTAATGCATTTTAGCGCAAAAATGCATAAAATAAAATTTGTACAAAATTTTGAAACCTACGTTTATTTCAAACATTGTTTTGTATAATGCTTAGTTTATCGGTAATTAGTGATTTTTTGTTTTTTTCATGAATATCCGTAAATTGAATTTTATAAGATTTCGGTCTAGGTATGCATTCAACGACTAAAGTGTATGTAACCAAATTTATAGGAAATTAAAAGATCTACAACTATTATTTAGAACATTTCTCTCTATAGAGCCTAGTTTAGCGTGAAAGAGTGATTTTCTGTATTATTAAGCCAAACTAAGGTTAGTTTAAGGTTATATTGTTCATTATTTGCATTGCTAAGAGAAAGTTGTGTGAGTGCTTCACACCAGATATTTTCTACAACGCTTAGTTTAGCGTCAGATAGTAATTTTCTGTATTTTTCTCATTGAAATTGGTAAAAAAAACGGGGTATTTTAAGCTTGAGGGCTTAGTACGCAAAGTTATCGAAAATTAAAAAACTTACAACTTTTATTTCAAGCATTTCTTGCAACAGAGGTTGATCTTCATTTTGCGTCACTCACTCATGATAAAACATAGGTTATATTGTTTATTATTTACATTGACAAGAGAAAGTCGTGTGAGTGTTACACACTAAATATTTTTCTTATGTTTGTATGGTTTACTGGAAACGAGTTATTTATAAAACAGCTGTTAAAGAAAAACTGAAAAAATCAATTACCATGTCTGGATGTAAAAATGAACGCTATAAAGTATTCTGTATTAATTTTATAAAGTTAAAAAAGCCATGTGTACAATTCAGTCCAGCAAGCATACAGGCACGATCACACACAGGCGTATCGTAGGGCACAGCAATAATAACAAAACCACAACACAACGAACGGCAAGCAAAATCGTTTTATTTTGTGGAGCGAGAGAGAGAGAGAGAGAGCGCTCCGTATTTGTGTGAGTGTGTGTGCATCAGTCTGTCTCCCTACCATGCAATACCCGTTCCATATGCATTCACTCACACACACACACACACACACACACAGGCGTCCACAATCGACAACAGTCGGGGGGGTTTGGCCTAGTCGATAAAAGGAACGAGCGTCCAGGACGATACACACGCACACACACAAACACCCAGTTTTGATACGACTGACGTTCACAAACGACCATCTCTTGTATGCATAATGTCCGCTGAAAATATGACAGGAAATTTTCCATGTTTTACTGCACGACGAATTAACTGAAACGATGTTACATTAATCCAAACATCGCATAAAAATCATTACAGAAATTACTTATTTTTTTACAAGTAAATGTTCCCGTTCAGCATAATTATTTGACACAGAGTTCGTACAACACAATTTTACATTGTTTACTGAAGACCAAACAAAATAGGTTATAATATTGTTTTTATTTACACTGACAAAATCGAGTTTTAACCGGATATACACGATTTCAGACCCCCTGAACCCCAAAAAACATGTTTTTAGTGATTGATCTGTGTGTGTGTGAGCGTGCGCGCGCGTGTGTGTGTGAACAAAACATCGAAAAAACGGAATATACTGTCAAATTCAGTTATAAAGAGGTCAGTTGTAACGAAAATACGGTAGTAACGTATGAAAATAGAAAATTTGCTTGGTTTTTATGTTAATATCACCAACATAGTGAAGTCTGATAACGTACACGGAATCCGGTTGTAACGAACAAATCGCCTTCCTTAAAATAATAATGATAATAATAGACAAAAATATTCTCTGTGAAATAAGAAACGAACAGTTTTGCGATACGTATTTTTTATTTAATTAGGGAAACCATCTTATCACGGATTTTTGGCAAGTACTGTGAATAATTGAAAGATTGTTTTTATAAGATGCATCAACATCTGCAGTAATTAGCGACTACTTTGTTTTACTTTGTTTTTTTCATTTTTCTTTTGTTTTTTTTAGTTATCGTTAAATTATAGTATTATCCTGATTGCGTCAGCCCAGATTTACCAGGAATCAAAACCGCTACCTTTGTTATGCCTAAAACAGCTGATGACTAAACGTCGCAAACCCTTCGGCCGCGTTGTTGGTGTAAAAGATTTTGATTCATGATTTTGTTACCACCCCTCGCGGGCGCACACCTACCAAACGCAATTTTAGAGGTCGCCTACGATCGGTTGGTCGGGCGGAACATAAAAGAAAATAATTAAAACAATATAATATAAATAGGTTGTTGTTGCATGATAAATAAAAAATACCAGATGATAGAAATAAAACTACCAGAATACAAATTTTTTTTGTTTAACGTCCGACTGTTCTGCAATTACTGCTAATGCAGACGGTGAATGATGAAATGATTTTTGTAACGTATGAAAAAATGCCGTGCCTGAATGGGATTCGAACCCAAGACCGCATGATGAGAGGCGAGCATTTAGATTGAGTGAATAGAATAGTTTAATGATAAAATTTACGGTTTCCAAAAGTAAAAAATTATTCAGATACATAATAATCACAGTTTAGAATGTAAAATTGAAATGACATTAATTGGCGTTTAAATTTACAATTTTAATACTATGTAACAAAATAATTTCAAATATAAATGAAAAATATAAAATTTATTACCAAAATCTTTCGTACCAAATATAATTTAATTTTTAATAAATAAATTAACATAAATTTACTAGCAAATAGCCCCAAATTAAAAAGGCCTGAGCGTGCACACCAAGTAGAATTAAAAAAAGAGAGTCCCAGTAATAAACTACATATTTTCAAAAAAAAAATTAAATTCCGAAATAAAAGAATATCAAGACAAAAGATTTTAACCAAGATATTGTTTTTTATTTAAAAAAATATATAATACAACTACACTATCAACCAAATTCCAAAAAAAAAAATTCTGGTGCGCTAGTACCACCGCTTCCCCACTACTATTTGTCCAACTAAGGGAAGAAGCATGGGTACGCAGGAACACTCAAGACCCTCGAGAGCATGCATCGGAAATCTCCGCCCAACAATGGGAAGAAACCACCGAAGAAAAGAAAACGTTACAATTTTTTACTTAACTTAAGTATTTAGACTAATATTCGTTATTCCGGTAACTGGCTGGGCATAGAGTACTTCAAAGATGTTGCGGCGTTTAGGCCCATTCGGTTATAACGAACAAATAATGTCCGTCCCTTGACGTTCATTACAACCGACTTTTACTGTAGTACGAAGCTGAAACTTGGAACTTAAGCTACATATTGTTTATTATTTACATTCTATTAAAAAATGTGAGATTTTTGATGAAACCGTTTTTTGCGACATCATCACGCCATCGTTTTATTAGAAGCACGTCCTGGAGGTAAAAAACGAGTTAACAAAGTCCCAGAATAGTGAAACTTTATGCTCGTAATTTATTTCATTGGACACTATTCTGTACTTAACGACGCCTGTATTTAATTGTTGTACCTACTGTGCCTATACACAATATTGAAATTGAGTAATCACCAAATTAAAAAAAGTATTCTGGATCCCTATCGGTTAAGGCGGGTTTCGGATAATAGGGGATATACTGTACATGTGTTTCAATACTAGACAGTGGTTACCGGTGTACTTTAATTACTGGGGTTCAAATAACCAAACACTCTCTCTCTCTCTCTCAAGAATGGTCGGCCTGAGTCTGAACAAGACACCTCATTTACACGTCATATATATCATCCTCATCTCATTGGGCCATCGGGTTGCTTATTGTTCTTAAATTGAACAGATTGCAATAACCACACATTAGGGATTAAAAAAAAATTCTCCAATAAATTTAAACCAATAAAAAAATTAAAAAAAGTATGCAAAACTTACAGCGCCAAGATCCTTAAGTTGCTTCTCCCATTTTAAAAGAACCGAACGATTTCTGATATCCAGATAGATCTTCTTGTTCGATAAAATTTTCGAAGACTTCACAGGTTTTTTAATACCTGAAAAACGAAATAAAACAACGTACAAAACTGTTACCAAACATTTAATTAAAATTATTTAAAGATCTTGTGTTTGACATCGTTCGATTTCTTTGAAATTATCGCTACATTAAAATGACATTTCTTGTCGTAGACTTTAAGAAGAAAACAAAATGAATCCATATGGCAAGTTTTGTATTAACTCTATAAGAAACCAGCCTGGTAATAAATTTGTAAACTCTAGGAAACTCCAAAAGTCAGTCATAGGACACGTTCAGATAAAAGTGATAGGTACCTATAACAAAAATAAAAGCCGTAAAAAATTGCCTATGGGCATGCGCCAACTGAAGACTAATAAAGAGGTCTCCTTCTCCATCTAAGTGATGTGAGGGAGGGGTCAGCGAAAATTAACATCTGGACCAGTCGTCGGGAATTAGTGACGATGCACAGTAATGGGAAAGGCGAAAACTTACAAGGAGGGCAGTCACGTCATTTTTTCTAATGGTAAATAATAAAATATATAGTCACGTCATTTTTTTAATGGTAAATAATAAATATTAACACTATGTTAAACCCATTACTTACCACTTTTTTAGTTAACTTTTAAGTCGCATCAACAGCTTGTTCATTAGCGACTACTGTGGATTTCCGTACTGTAACGATGGGTTTTAACGTGTTAAATTCCCAGACCCTACCCGGGACGTTCCGCTTTCAAGGCTAGCGCACCAGTCACTACGCCATGAAGGCGGCCAATTTTACCTAATTATTTATTACCTACGTGAGATTTACATATTTAAGATGACTACTATCTGCGAAATAACTGTCAACTGATACACATAATTAAATTTGTTAATTATATTTGGTTAGTAAAATATTATGTCTCCCCATGACGGGCAAATGGAGTTTAAAATAATTGCACTCAAAAATAGTAAATAGTAAAAATTAGTAAATAGTTATGTTTCTTATCACATAGTCAGCCAATTATATGACTGTACTATTTAAAAAGAGAAGAGGTAGAGGTGTAAAATACACTAGTCAGAGTACCTCCTCTAAGAGTCATGAATTCCATTATAATACAGCCAGGCTCTGTGGTGAATGAAGTGAAAGTATCATTTTCACGGTGAAAAGTAGATGCTTTTTGGAGGGCCTGGCATTCTGATAAGTAAAATCCTCTTTTCCACTCTGTGAGGAAGGCAATTATAAACCATCTTACCCTTCATAATACCTAGTAAACCTCTAGAGATTTTACCAGCCTTTCGGCTGTTAGCCTAAACAACAATACATTATGATCAGCTGATCGTGAAAATTTCGAGATAATTCTATAGATTTTCTAACGTATTTTAAAAATTTAATAGAATCATTAAATAAATAAAGTTTTTACTGAGAAGATTCCCTGTAAATGGAAAAGAGCACCGATTCATCCACGCCCACTGCAAAAATGAACGTAAATAAATAACGCGGAATTTCCCTTTTACCCGCGACATCCAAGTACTTTTGCATTCAATCAATTTTACATTCAATCAAAGCACTTTTGATTGAACTAGAAGAACAAGTAGATCAGAATATAAATCCGTATTCAAGACAGAAGATCCTGCGGAGAACAGATATGAAATCTAAAACGAGTTCTAGAAAGTCAAGTTTCAAGAGATACAGAGGTAGGGTTTGTTGATTTTAAGAAAACTAATGATTCAATCGACCGATAAACACTACTGAATATTTTAGAAGAATTTAGAGCGGACATTAAAATAACGGCAATCAGTAAGGAAACATTACCACAGATACAATCATAAGTAAAATTTCTAGGAAACAATTTCCGAAGAGTTTGGAATCAAAATAAACGTTATACAGAGTGATGAACTATCACCGGTTCTTAAACACCGGTTTTTAACAGTGCTGGAGACAGTTATTTAACAATAGGAAATGGAACTTTTCAATAAAGGATTGTTAAACCAAGTAGGGCTACAAATTGGATGATCAAAGAATGATATAAGGATAAACTGTCTTGCTTTTTCTGACAACCTAGCAATCGTTTCTAGGAACACGGAAACAGCAATAGAACAATCACAAAAAGCAGGACTACAGATTTCCTTCCAGAAAACTAAATACATAAAAAACATCAAAACAGCCCTGCATTACTTGAAGACACAATTCAGAAACATTGGGAAAGTTGATAACTAAGTACCTTGGGGAAATAATACAACCATAGACCAGCGGAAAGGAAGCGAACAACAGACGAGGAAAGATGGCCAGTCCACTCCGAGGACTTCACCACTTGTACAAGAAGAAACTACTCTCAAGACAAATCAAGATTAGACTTTAATACTGTGATAAAACCTGTGTCTGTATGCGAATGAGTACCTTAGAATGACCGGGAAGGCTGGTCTAAAATAAGCAGAGAAATTTGAGAAGATCCTCCGCAAGATAATGGGTCCGAAGATAGTAGACAACATAGATTATGAGGTCAAGAAGAACTGTACAATGAAAGAGAACGATTAGAAAAAGAAGACTATAAATTTTTACGGATACCTGTGTAGTAGAATGGATGGCAATCTGTTGAAGAAAAAAATTAAGACACTAAACAATAAACCTAAGGTGTCGGGTAAACGGTTTAAAGAAATCAGAAAGGATATTCATAAACCGGAATACACCGAGAAAACTTAATGAACCGAACAAAATTCAGACAACTAATAACGGACTTCCACGATAAGTGAAAGCAGAACACCCGGTTCAACAGGATGAACAGTGAACGAATGCTGAAAATGTGGGATGCAAAAAAAGCTTCCAGAAACATCTAAAATTGGCCCCATAAAAGAAACTAGACTGAATAGGTGAGTGAGAAGAAGAGGGGTTTACCTCATTCACAATGTAGCGACTCGAGCCGTCAGACAAGCTCTACTTCATTTTTACTGTTGAACTCATTTTCTTTTCAAGTTGAAAGACGTCCAATTTTCTTTTCCTACATTTATAGTACTTCCTAGTCCTAGATCTTGACAATGTCATTCTTTTTTACTTTCTACTTATTTATTACATTTCTTGCTCCATAAAAATATATATGGAACAAAAGTGTTGGTTATGCTGATTTTTTGAAATCGAGCTTACACCGGATTTACACGTTTTCGGACCCACAGAACCCCAAAAACATTGTTTTTTTAGCCATTGATCTGTGTGTGAACAAAATTATCTCAAGAATGGTTGATAATGAAGCTGAAACTTGGAATTTAAGTTAAGATACAACTACCAGACACGACACGAACATTTTCATCTAAAATCGGTCAACTGGAAGTAGTATTTTCACTTTTTACAATTTTCTCAAAAACGGCTTATTCGATTTTTTAAAATAGCCCCATTTATTACATTTATATGCTCTATAAAATGGGTACGCATCATGTCTGATAAAATTCTTGGGGCGCTGTGCTCACGTAGTAAAAAGGTCTTTCAAGATTGCAGCCTTAATATGAAATTTAAGGCAAAAGTGTCTGTAATCAAAGTTGTTTCAAACATTTGTTCCTACAACGCTTAGTTTAGAGTAAATTAGTGAATTTTTGTATTTTTGCTTATTAAAATCGGTAAAAACATTTATTTTTTAAGATTGTGGCATTTTACAACAAAAGTGGTAATAATCAAAGTGATAAGGTATAACAAATCTACAATGTTTATTTCTTGAATTATTTTCTACAGAGGCTGATTTTCACTTTACATTGTTTACTAATGATTAAACATACGTTATAAATTTCATTATTTACATTGGTAAAAGAAAGTCGTGACAGTGTTTCACAAAAATTTATTTTTAGAATCTGTCATTAATGTAATTCACCGCACATGCAGACGAACGATATTTAGTAATTGTTTTCAGTTTTTTCAATTATTCTTCTATAACTGTTGTTGTTTAGGTCATCAGGCGAAAGGCTGGTTTGAACCTCTAGAGGTTTTACTGAGTAAAACGAGAGTGAGGAGGTTTACCATTTCTACCTCACTGAGTGATATATTAGCAAGCCAGGCCCTCTGAAAAACATCTACTTTCCACCCTGCAAATGACACCTTCACTTCATTGACCACAGGATCTGATTGTATAATGAAATTAATTACTCTCAGAGAAGATAACTCTGATTAGTGTCTTTAACAGCTCTACCTCTTCTGTTCTTAAATGATTGTCATATAATTGGTTGACCAAATGATAAGAAATCAGGCTTTCCTTTGGGTTTTGCGTTTTGCCCATCGTACACTTATGCTATAGTTATGTTGGTGACAGGTCACTAAATACAGGTTTCATTTCATTCATAATTACATAAGTTGCCCATAACAGGCAGATGGAGTGTTAAATTATTTGCACTCGATCTGCTAGTTCCAGGACTACAAAAAAATAGTTCTTTCTTATCCCATTGTCAGCCAATTATATGACTGAAGTATTTAAGAACAGAAAAGGTAGAGGTGCAAGACATTAGTCAAAAGTTATCTCCTCCGAGAGTAATGAATTCCATTATAATACAGCCAGGCCCTGTGGTGAATGAAGTACAGATGTCATTTGCAGGGTGAAAAGTAGATGATTTTTGGAGGGCCTGGCATTCTGATAAGCACAATCTTCTTTTCCACTCAGTGAGGAAGGCAATTGTACATCACCTTACCTTTCATATTACCTAGTAAACCTCAAGAGTTTCAAACCAGCTGTTCGGCTGATGACCTAAACAAACTAAACTGTAAATAGGTCTACAAATAAAATTTCCCAAGATGGAGTTCATACCAAACATTAAGAACTGCCCGAGTCGCATACAGCTATTCACAAAAAATTAAAAATTAAGGGTGTTTAAACATTTGAGTGAATGGATTAGTATAAATAATAACGAGAAGGTTAGTTCAGAAAGAAGGGCAGATCATATGAGAACCACATTCATGAATACCAGAAATTTATAATACAAGAAAGCCTCATCTTAGGACACAAAAATCAGCCACTATCAAACTGGGGTATTGACCACAGCATTGTATGGAGCAGAAACACTTAAAATTATATTAAAAGTTGGTATAAATAAAATAATGAGGATAGAAAGGAGAATAGTTTGGAATATACTGCGGCCTAAAAGGGAAGAAGATTATTACAACAGATCCTTTTCAAACAAAGAGATACATGAAAAATCCCATTCATGAGACCCATAGCTGGTGGCTTATTAGTAATTCCTGTATCTACTCTTTAAGAGGAATCAAATGACACTATTTTTGTTTCCAAATTCAGACTTTAATTTCTTGACTTTCGATTTTGGGTCACGTTTTGTCGAAACCAGAACTTCAAACCCAGTCCAGGCCTACTAACTTTTTGTGTAGATTACATTCCAAAAACCGTTTGTTGTCATCTCTAGTAGTTTTTGACATCTGGGTGTGACTGACACAAGAAAATAATAAATAACAATTTTACAAATTCCCACCAAAGAACTGAAAATATAATCAATATAAATACAAACTGGAGATTTGTATTTTTTGGATATGTGGCAAGAATGAACAATAGCAGATTGAAAAACCAATTTTAGATCAAATAAAAATCTCAAAACCAAACCAGCAAAGGTTCACGCTAACATTAAATGAACTTAAAGAAGCAAAAATCGACACAGAAGACAAACAGAATAGGGAAATTTTTGGAAGAAAAAAGCCAGTTATTTTCAGGGGAAAAAATTAGAAGAAGAGATTTGAACCCCACAACACTGAACAACTTAAGAAGGTAAAATCCGAAATAATGAAGAGATTTTGGGAGAAAAGGGAACGTGAGCAAAACATGCAAAAGTAATTAAAACATTGATTTGGTGTGATCTCTCTAAAGGGCTATTCAGGAAAAAAAATACTAAATGGTAAAATTTTATTTCATTTAACCAATCGACATGGAAAAATAAAAATTAAGTCACATGCAATAGTACTACGTGTATAATTTTATAACTAAATTTCGGGTAAACTTTATAACTTAATGCGCTAAATTTTGGTACCAAAATTTGGTTGTATTGGTTGATATTATACACAGCTGAAATGACCTAAAGTTCTATTAACAGACTTTTCAGTTATCTGACCATTTCACAAAAATTTGTATACATACTAAACAAAAAGGTATGGGGAATTCAGGTATTCATTCTGCAATAAAACGTCCTTTACATACTCATTTAACTTACAATACTTTATTATCTTTACCCTACCAAACTTAAATATATTTAACCCTTTAAGTGCTCTAGTAATTTTCAAAAGTTCAACCTGAAAAAGTTAAAAATTTTGGTTTAAACTGTATTAAACTACTGGGTTGGTCCAGTAGTAAAGTCGTCGATGTGAGTCAGCTGATGTACGGAGATAAGCGTTCAGTGTTTCAAATCCTAATGAAGTTAATTACTTTTATATGTAACCAGACAACGGTTAACGATGTACTTTGATGGTTGGGGTTCAACTAACCACACTTAGGAATGATCGGCCTGAGTCTGTACAGCTTAACAACTCATTTACACATCATACAAATGAAACTCATCTCATAGGGTCATGGGGTTGCTTATTGTTGTTAAATTGAACAGATTCCATTGTACATTACACCAATAATTTTTGTATTTGTAGTTAGATTTTTGTAAACCGCTGGTTATTCAGATGTCTACTGTTTAAGGGTTAAATCAAAATAAATTTATATTTTTATCTGTTTAAAGCAGTGGTTCTCAACCTTTTAGACACTGCGATCGCCTATTTAGATATTTACTAAACCCCTGTGAATTATAATATTAAAAACCTTTTCTTAAAATCTACAATAGTTTTAATTTTTACAAAATGGTGAGCTACATGTTTGTCTTCATGATGAACTGATAGAGCTATCAAGTGATCAGGCAATGAAATTAACTTTCAACAATGCTTAGGCAGAAAATTTTTGGATAAGTTTCAAAAAAGAATACCCAGTACTGTCCAGAGCAGCGTTGAAAATTTTGATACAATTTGCCACATCCTCAAACTGCGACCAAGGATTTTCCGTAAGGTGAATTTAAAAACCAAATTATGAAATAGTTTGACACAAAAATAACATCATTTTGTGTGTTGTAATAATAAATCCAGACATTCAAAAATTGGGTAATTCAAAACAAGCCCAAGTTTTACATTAATTAAATAGGAACAAGTTGTTAAAGTAATGTACAATTTTTGTGTCTTTTTTACATAAATAACTATAATAATAACTGTTTTTAATTTTTCCCCATATTTCGCGACCTCAGAAACGTCCTGCGATCCACCAGTTGAGAAACACTGGTTTCGAGTATAATTTTTTTGTTTTGTTTTACATCTGACTGTTTTGCAATTCCTGCTTATAATTCAGATGGTGAGAAGGATGATAGATGAACATGAGTGATGAAAAATGCCACACCTGATTAGGAATCAAACTGAGGACCCCGGTATAGAAGCCGGTTGTGCTAACCACTGTACCAATGCGCTTAAAGAATAAGGATCTACCAAGAAATATTTTCAGAAACAATACTTATCCTTCCTTAATGTGTACAACATATACCATGACAGAAGTTTAATATTAACAAACGAAAGAGAAATCAGAATGTTTACATTCTGATGTTTACACACTATCAATTTAAATAATCAATACTAGATGCAAGATTTAAACATTTATTTTGAATAAAATGAAATAATAGGTTGCACATTAAATTTTTAAGTTGTCAACAGATATAGTAAAAATTTAACTTATACATTTTTCCAGACTCTATTAGATAAATATGGTAACATGTAAATAATTTGATAAACAATTTACTTTACGTAACTTTCTTAGAAATAATTTAAATTATAAATGTTTCCAGCATCTATTAGATAAATATGGTAACATGTAAATAATTAGATAAACAATTTACTTTATATAACTTTCCTAGAAATAATATAAGTCCTAAAAGTTTACGTAACCGATATTTAAAAACTAACTAACCTTTTATTTTAAAACAAAATACATAATTTTTTTTAAATTCAAAAATATAGTGTGAAACACTCACACGACTTTCTCTCGCCAATGCCAATAATGACCAATATAACCTAATATTAGTAATATAACATTAGAAAAAAATAAAAACACTAACCAACCTCAAAAAACATAACCTAATTTTAATCATGAGTGAATGATGTAAAATGAAACCCAACCTTAGTTTTGCTTATTAATACAGAAAATCACTCTTTCACGCTAAACTACGCTTTTTAGAGAAAAATGCTTTAAATAAAAGTTGTAGATCTTTTAATTTCCTATAAATTTGTTTATATACACTTCTGTCGTAAAATGCATACTAAGGTTGAAATCTTAAAAGAACCATTCTTTTACGGAATTTTATGAAAAAAAAAACAAAATTCTAATTACCGCTGAACTAAGCGTTATTCAAAAAAATGTTTGAAATAAAAATTCTAGATTATTAAATAGTCTACAACTTTTATTAGTACAATTTTGCGCTAAAATGCATATTAAGGCTGAAATCTAAAAAAAAAACAGTTTTTTTCTACGAGAGAACAGCCTCCCCAAAAATTTCAGCACCTACACTAAAGATATTTAAAGATATTTAGAGCATAAAAATTCAATATAGGCTATAAGGCGATTTAAAAAAAATCGTAGGAGCCGTTTTAGAGAAAATCGCAGAAAGTGAAAGATCACAAAAAGTGAAAGATCACACAAATAAACTACAACTTCCGGTCAACCGATTTCGATGAAAATGTTTGTCGGGTCCTCTAGTGGTACCTAACTTAAGTTTTAAGTTTCAACTTCATATGATGATCCATTCTTGACGTATTTTGTTAACACACACATACACACAGACCAATCGCTAAAAACATGTTTTTGGGTTCAGGGGGTCTGAAAACGTGTTTATTCGGTGAAAACTAGGTTTTGAAAAATAGACATAAAAACAATATTTTTCTTCCTATATATTCATATCGGCAAGAGAAAGTAAAAATATGATAGTACATATTTATCCCTTCATAGACAAAATTAGTTTCATATGACAAATTTAAAATTATGGGTTAAGGTAAAACGTTTTTTCCAGAAAAATGTATTTTCCCAATAGAAAACTTGTTTTTAAAGGCTCAGAATCCACAAAAATTTCATTACATATTTTTCTCTATACTTATACTCAATAATAATACATCCAGACATCTGTCTTAAGTGACGTGACTTACGAGGTTGTATCGGCAAATGGATCAGATTAAAATAATTATTTATATGTTGAATTGCAGAATAAAGAAGAAAAATATATAAAAGTACAAGAATTGTTTAAAGAATTATTATAATTTTGGTGTCTCAACACGATTTTCAATGAGGTACCTAACCACATCTTTTTCCAGTTAAGTGTTATAATAATGTTGCTGTAAGTTTGGATAATTGTGGTGTTATAAAATTAGTTTGATTAAAAAATGTATTGTGTGTGGGTAAGTAATTAACTTACTTTGTTTCAAAAATAACCGATGTAAAATTTGTAACTTGGAAATTATGTGAGTTAATAAAAAAAAATTAAATTCGCCAAACAAACAAAAGGAAGGACAACTGATATGGAACATCGAACTTGTGGCAGTCAAGAAACACTGACAGACAGTGCTGTCAACTCAGCTTGCAAATTTCATGGAATATTTAGATATTCTGATGACAAAACAAAATTTTAGTAAAAATCTTTTCTGATTTAATTTGTAAATATGCAGATATATCCGCAATACAACCAAAACCATTCAAAACTGTAAGCGAATATATTCGCATTAATTTGTAAATGTGCTGATATATTCACAGTACAACCATAACAATTTAAAACTGTATGCAAATATATCCACAAAACAACTAGTGGGAAAGATTTTTGGGCGGATATCAATGGTCAATAGTTCGCGTAGGGTTAATCAAAAATCAAGTAGTTTAGTAACAGCCTAAATTGTTTAGTTCATTAAAAACAATAAAATGAAAACACAAAACAATAATATTCTGTATTGGATATATCATTTACAAACAAGGTCTTAATAAAAGAACAGTGGGGTTACAGTAATTCAGACAAAGATAGAAGGGAAATTTTGAGACATTTTACTGTTAGCTCTGTTAGCCTCCAACCGAAAAGTTTGTGTAACAATAGTTACACAACCTCAATATTAACCTAACCTAACTAATCTACTACTAATCTAACCTCAACCTCATTGTTCCTTTGGTCTGTTTAGACTATGATCACTGACAAAAGAAGGTTTAGTCTCTTTTGTTGTTGGCTGAATTGATTTATGTAATTTCAAGTCAACGTAATTATGGAAAAAATCCACCTCATAAAAATAACATATAATGTTGGTTCAAACAATTTGTGGAAACTGGATCAGTTATCAAGCAGAAATCAATTGGGAGACCACGAGAATCGAACGAAATGGTTAATCTAATCATGCAATCCAGCAACTAGAAGTCCTAACAAGTCCATCGTTTATCAAAGCTACGATTTAGGTATTCCGAAAAAATTCACAAAGTTTTACACAAAAGATTGAAATTACACACGTATAAAATTCAGCTACTGCAGTAATTTAAACCTGATAAGAAAAACGTTTCAATTTTGCAGTAGAAATGTTAAAAAAAGTTAATGAAAACTAATTAATTTTAGATGATATAATTTATAGACAAAGCTACATACCATATGAATTGGTGTGTTAACAGACGCAATTCATGGATATGGGGTGCTGAAAACCCACAGGTGATTTTTGAGAAATTATGGAATTCACATAAGGTTAATATTCAAGACCTACAGTATAATGAAAAATCTGTGCAACAAGGCCTTTCTTTTTTGCTGAAAAGACTATCAATGGAATTGCGTGTCTCGATATGTTAAACAATTTTATTGGTTTCATTCTAGATGAACTTGAAACATACTCAACGAATTCATTTCTAACAAGATGGCGCACTCCCACGATTTATTGCATTTATTAAAGCTTTGAATGAAAAATTTCCATGAATGGATAGGCCGGCAAGGACCTATGCCTCCAATAAGTCAAGACCTGACACCTTGCAATTTTTTTTGTGGAGGTACATCAAAACATAGTTATTCAAAAAATATTCATGGCCTAATGTAACACACTTAAAGGAAATACATAATGAAGCATTGACAACTATAACAGAAGATATGTTAACTAATGTTTGGTTAGAAACCAAACGTTACAAATTAAACGTTTTGATTGGCTAGCAAGCAATGGTGCACATATTGAAATTTATCAGTTATGCAAAAAAACTGTTTGAGACAACAAATTTAATAAAAAACCCATCAACTGGAAGTATTTCTGTTTTCATTAAAACCATGTTCAAAACCCCATATTCTTTTATGATGACCCTGTATATTTAGAAATAAAATGCGGATTAATGTATTTTAAATGGAGATTATGTTTGCCCTTAAATGCAGACTTCTACCCAATAATTTAAAATGTTTTACATGATTGGAAGATGCTTTCAAGATTCTACAAAAGCGAAAATGAAAATTGGATAAAGCTACAATGAGATTTTGTGAAAAAAAAATAATTTAAATAGTTTCAATGGTGCTGCAACTCCGATGGCAATGTTGAAAAGTTTGAATTCTCACAGTACGATTGTTAAAGCAATATTTTAGATGTGTACCATATTTGTTGATATATAAGATGCATTTTTTTTTTCAGTAACTCGGCAAAACAACAGGGTGTGTCTTATACAACAAAAGGAAATTTTCTTTAACAGTTTTAAAGTTTATTATATAACATTACAGAAATCAAAACACTCTACTGTACATTGTTACTGGCTAACGTTATTCAGTTGTCTACTAACCTTATTTGAAAAAAATGTTTCCATTGTAAAAATTTCTAGAATATCGTAATTCAGTATTAAAGTACACGGTATTATCTGTTGACAATAAATCAACAATCAATATTATGGTATACATTGAAAATAGTGATTGTCGCATTACGGTCTGGTTAGAAGTTCTTTTGAAATGCCATTTAATGGTAATTGCACTCGCTCCTGCACCTGAGATATGTTCTAACTGATATTCCTTTTTCACAAATGGTATAAATGGATGTTACCAGGACAAGAAACTTCCTGGAACAATAAAGACTCCAAAACTGTTGTAAATTCTTTTAAGAAGTGTGGTTTCAGCAATTCTTTGGATGGAACTGAAGATACTTTTTGAAAACAGCTCCAATTCTTTAAAGAATAAGTGAATCCGGGCAGAACTGATGTGTACCGCAATACCGTATAAGCAAGAATTTACTATTTCAATTAAACCTATGTGTAATATTGGTGTATTATACTCTATCTCATGGAACCGTGCAGTACATCTAAACATAAATGTGATTAAACTTTGAAATAATAAAGGTAAATTGCGAGTGAACTTAGTGTGATCCATTTGAGTTCCAAAAAATGTCCTTTGCTTATCAGATGAAACTTGATATACACTATTGAAATATACTAAATACAAAATACGACAACCAATAGAAAGAGTTCATACAGTAGGCCTAATAAAAAACATCCGGTCTGCGCCAGTTGTTTTGACTGAAGGCACTGGTACAGTGGAACATGATTACACATCCTTTTTACTGACTTTCAACTCGTAGTCTGTTTATACCTGCAGCATGGTTCTGTAGGATATACCATAACTTAAAAATTAGTAGCTACTGTTATATAATGTCGTTCTTTTTCGTGCAGCAATCTTTATATATTTTTAAAAATCACCGATTCAAAAATACAAATACACAGTTAATATATTTTTAAAAAATCATTACTAACGAAAATAAAATTCTCATTCCTTTAATAAAATAAAATTTAACATTGAAAAATAAAATCCTTCTTGAAAACGGGAGTGTCTTATACACCAACAAATAAGTAAACAAGAATTTTATAACAAACTAGGCCTATAATAATATAATTTAAATTACTAAGTTTTTTAACACGTTATTTTCAAAATTCTAACGGTCACTTTTTACAATTCTTCATGTAATAGGATTCATTAATTGTGCTGATTTGCCAAAGTGTATTTATGTACCACAACTCAGGAGGGCTTATTAAATTTTTAAAAAACCAATTTCAAATAATTAAATTGTAGATTTGATGGTATTACTACCCTACTCTGCTGGCAACCTAAATCTATTCGAATTACAGTCATATATTTCTTAACAACCATATCCAAAGATACCCATACTTACAAAACAATTTTACTTTGCCACCATTGAATTACGTTTAAAATATTTATTGACTGAACATAATCATGTGAACAGTACCAGATAAATCAGAAAATACACATTCAACGCAAAAATCTGTTTTACAATATTAGTTATGTCACTAAGGATTGTGTTAATTTATTTCCATGGATTGACTAGTAAAAATTTAGAATTTGACAGTAGGCCATACCTACAACATTTAATATTATAAAATTATTTCCAATATTTATTAAACAATTTCTCAAAAATAATTATTACGTAAACTGTATTAAAATAATTTTATAAATTTTTAATTAATTTTTTATAACTTTTTTACGAAGGTAAAACAATAGTTCAATTTTTTTTTGTAGACCTGATCTACTTTATTAATACTGATAGGTTATAACAAACCAGGTTAGATTGACAATTAATAGTAGAAATCTGTTATAAATTCTAATAAAGAAAAATGTTTGAATCTTTAAAAAGCATTACCACGTTAAATTTTCATGGGAGTTATTGGAAAAGACGTGTAATGAAGGCTTGACGTTCAATCAAAATGTACGCGTAGAATGGTTAGGTTGAATAAAAATTAGTATATCAAACAGAAATACAATGACAATAAACGAAATTGATGCAACCTAAACGAAATAGATTGTATAAAATTGATGGAGTATAAATAAAAAGTAATAAATTAAATAAAGTAATTTATTAAAATAGTACATACCAGACTGTTCGCCAACCGCTCCAGCAATCACCCTGCCTTTTCTATCTGATTTTTTATGTTTAGAAGGCGATACCATGCCTTGTATTTACGCGACAAGTCGCTATTTAAATATTTATTCTATATTCAAACAGGCTATCATTAGGTATAAATAAAATATGGCCAGTACGAACGATTCGAGCCGTGCAACTGTTTCAATAACGAACACATAAACGGATATTTTTCATCCATTAAAACTGTTACACTAATAACATAATTCTACGTTTATTTTCGATAAATATTAAAGTTAATAATATAAATTACTCACAAACACTTCACAAACTTAACTATCCGTATAAAAACACCGTCAATAACGTAAAATATATTAACTAGAACAAACCACCATGACACTTCAGTAGTCTGTATGCCTAGCCGAACAGAACCAGTACCTCAATTCCACTCCCTCCACCAATATGTCAGTAAAACTAGACATTTGCATGAATTTATTGATTTATAATTCATTTATCGTCTGAACAAAACACTTCTAGTATTAAAACATAATATATTATAAAAGTTCCAATATTTTTAAAAACCGTCATCTAAGCAACTTTAAAACACCGACTTAAAAATTAATTAACTCCAAAAACGACAACTTCTTTTTCTTCGCTAACTCATATGCTAACTGAATCATATATAATTAACCTTTCACCATCATACGTTACATAAATATATTAATAATTATTAAATTAATATATTTAATATAAACTCAATATATTTCTTTTCAAAAATTAATTTTTTCAATCATTACAGTAAATAAAATTACAATATTTACAAAATTATAATGTTTGTTCAAATGACCTATGACGTCACTAGTGTTTTAAATTTTTTTAACGTTTCTGTTATTTTTAACGGAACTTTTGTTAACAGCTGCAATACGAATTCCATTGATGAAGTTGAAATACGTAACGTGTTATAAATAATTTGAATACGCAATTACTAACAAATAGAGGTAACTGACATTGAACTTGGTTCGTATCGTTGAACAACTAATAATTTTATCAACATGAGAAAATTGTGGATCTTTAAAAGAATTAATAAAATAAATTATTTGAAGTAATACTCACAATGAACTTTATTTTTTCCAAAAGATATTTCCATTTTTAGTTTTCCTTTGAATTCTTTTCAACTAGATGCTTCAATAGTTGAACTATTACTAATAATGATTTAACACTGAATAACAAAGATAAGAGAAAGTTGTACTGTTAATAAAAATTCCATGATTTTAAAAATAGTATCATTGTAAAGTGGACATAATAATAATTATTTATTATTAAAGTGGACATAATAATTCATATATTACCACACCCATAAGGATTGAAGTCTAATTATGTTTATCAGTCAGATATATTATCTTCCTTAATAGAGTAGGTTTGTTTCAGTATATAGCGCGACTGGCTTCTATGCGGGGTCCCGGGTTCGATTCCCGGTCAGGTCTGCCATTTTTTCATCACTCATCTTCATCTATCATCCTTCTCACCGTCTGCATTAGCAGTAATTGTAGATCAGTCGAATGTTAAACAAAAACAAATCATTAATAGGAAGGTTATCAAACTAGTTTTAACAAACTAAAAATAATACTTTAGCTTGTAGCTGTGGTAATCTGTAAATGTAAATGGGAAACCCCTCACTGACTAACTCACTTACTTGTCACTAGTTCTCCTACTTGCTCAATAGCTAGAAAGCTGACATTAGGAGGAAATATTCCTTTTATTTAGGGTGAATTGAAAAGCTAAACATTAATGATTTTTATACCTGTAAGAGGATGAAAATGGTGTTAATACTTAAACCAATATATTGTTTATTAAATTCCAGATGAGTTAGATGGCTGAATTTCGGTGATGTTATTTATATTGTAACTAAAAAATTATCCCTTAACAATTTACAAAATGTACCCCAAAAAGGTTGAATAGGGTGTCCAACTTACAAGTTCAGTATCTGAAATTCAGTGGAGATGTTACCAACAATGCACCTAAAAATGTTACCCCATAATGGTTACAGAAATGTAGATGTATGGGTTTGAAGACAGTTCCAACCAATGTAATGAAAAGATTATCTATGAAGGACAATGCAATGAAAAAAGATTAACAATATGTAAAATAATTATTCATAAGGTGTGAGAAGTTCTAATTCAATATGTATAATTTATGAGTATGATATAAAATTTTATACCCTTAACACTATATACCTTGGAAAATTTGAATTGGCACAAGCAGCCTCTGTGTTTATCTACTCCACTCTTCGCCCCTCGCCATGCAACATCGGTACAATCACAAAAGTATACAATCGCTACTGTAATGTGCGACTCGTGCACGATCACTATGCTTTGTTTTCACTGTTGTTATTAATAATCTGTCAGACATAATGATGTGACTAATTTGTTTTCATATAGTATGATTTTCTGTTCATTATAAAATATTCAGACAAATTTGTTTAGTTTATTGTGTGTGTCTGTAGAGTATAGTTTAGTAAGTTTTTGCAGTTCAGTTCTCGTAATTTATAATTTAAATTTTTACTGGGACAAATTAAATACATATTTTAAAATGAAATAATTATTTGTATGTGTTTACATTGAAATAAGTTTGTAGGCATTTGCGTACATTAAAATTTGTAGACCTGGTTGAAAGAATAGGTTATGGATATACTTTATGCGGAACTGTGTGTACATGTAGAGTAAGAGTTGTGCCAGTTCAAATTTTCCACAGTATACCACATGTAATTTTAGTAGAAGCTTGCACTGTGCACATTCCCTCTACTTGCATTCTCCTTCTTATTGCGAGTAGTCAACATAGGTACTGGTTGTTAGAAAAGTAAGCCTCTAAACTGTTACCAGTGCTAAACAATTTCATATGAATTTATTTCTTGTAAAGTTGTTGCTGTTGTTGTGTTGTTTAGGTCATCAACCGAAAGGCTGGTTTGAACCTGTAGAGGTTTTACTAAGTAAAACGAGGAGTGAGATGGTTTACCTTGCCTTCCTCACTGAGTGAAAAAGTACACTTATCAGCATGCCAGGCCCTCTGAAAAGCACATATTTTCCACTCGGCAAATGACACCTTGACTTCATTTACCACAAAGTCTGGCTGTATAATGAAATTCATTACTTTCCCAGGAGATAACTCTGATTAGTCTTTTACACCTCTACCTCTTCTGTTCTTAAATGATTCAGTCATTTAATTGGCTGACCATGTGATGAAAAACAGAACTATTTATTTTAGCCCTGCAATGAACAGATCAAGTGTAAATAATTTGACACCACCTGTCTGTATATATTGGCAGTCATGTATGTATATAGGGAAGGAAAGTAATGCTGTCATATCGATTTTTGAAATTGAATTCTCCCTGGAAATACAAGTTTTCAGGCCCCCTGAACTCAAAACAAATGACATTACCTTCTGTGATTTGGAAATACTCAGTTTAATCTTCCACATCTCTCACGCTAATATTTAATTAAAATTTTTTCGCATCGGGGAGAGTCTCAAAGGGAGTATAGGACATGTCATCCCTACAAAAGTAAACTCGCAAATGTGCAAATTTTGCGAATATGAGTTTGTTAGTGCATGCTGATGTATACAACCCAACGCATGTTGTAGTAAACTCTCGAATATGTATCTTGTTCGGTTAGGAAGATAGAGCCTTTGTGAAGTTACAAAAATACACAAAGAGTGTTGAAGAAGAAAGCATTGAGTTCATTTTTTGCTCTCCTGTAAAACTGAGAATTTGCACATTCGCGAGTTTACCATTGGATGGACGATGTCAGGAATTTATAAGCTAGCCAAAAAATTCACATATTACTTAAATTATATACTTCGATATACTAAATAATGTACTCATAGTTTTCTTCAGCATTCTTGGTGTTAATTCATTTATTTTCTAATAAGAAATTTTTATTCACTGCAAAATGTATCATGATCAAATGTGTATCATGATCATGAGTTTCAAGCTTATTTTTACTTTCTCTTGCCTATATGCATATATAGGAAGGAAAGTATTATTTTCATGTTGATTTTTCACCGGATACACACGTTTTCAATCCCCCTGAACCCAAAAAAAAAGTTTTTAGCGATTGGTCTGTGTGCATGAACAAAATATCTTATTAAGAACAGAACAATGTACGAAATTCAAATTCGAAACTTAAGTTAGGTACCACTAGAGGACCCGACACGAACATTTTTAACAAAATTGGTCAACCGGAAGTAGTAGTTAATTCGTGTCATTTTTCACTTTTTTACATTTTTCTCAAAAATAGCTCCTACGATTTGTTTTAAAAAATTGCTTCATTGACTACATTTTTAATGCTCTACAAGATAGGGTAGGCGCCATGTCTGCTGATGTCTTGCTGAGGCTGTTTTCTCGTAAAAAGAATGTATTTTTTTAAAGATTTCGCCTTAATATGCATTTTAGGGGACAAATGAATATAATCAAAGTTGTAAAAAATTTAAAATCCTACAACTTTTATTCTAAACATTTTTTTACACAATGCTTAGTTTCGTGGTAATTAGTGATTTTCTGGTTTTTTTTCATGAAAACTGTAAAAATTGATTTTAAGATTTCGGCATTTTATGAAAAAAATGCATAAATCATCAAATTTATAGGAAATTAAAAGATCTACATTTTTCATTTTAAGCATTTTTCGCTACAAAGCCTAGTTTAGCATGGAAGAGTGATTTTCCATATTATTAAGCCAAGTTAAGGGTGATTTGTATTTTTCATCATTCACTCATGATTAAAATAAGGTTATGGTTTTTGAGGTTAGTGTTTTTGTTTATTTATTATGTTAGATTATATTGTTAATTATTTGCATTGGCAAAAGAAAGATGAGAGTGTTTCACACCAGATTTTTAAGCAAGTGTTTTTTCAGAACCCAACTTTTTAAAGTTTTTTGTAATTTATTGATATATTTTCTATTGAATATTTTGTGTTTTTCAACTACAAATTCTGGTTTCCAAGTTGAAGGCTCTTTTGATGGTCTTTTTGCAGATCCACAATGAAACATTTGAGTAGCCTAGTTACAAAGATGGCCAACTCCATTTTTCAAAATTTTTCAGGAGAGCAGAAAAACTGGTTTGCATAAAATTATTTATATCTGTCACCTGACTTTTTTTTTGATAGATCAATTTGATCTAAAAAACCATAAACGACAGTTATTTTGGTTTTATGGATTCAATTAAAGAAGAAAATCGCAATTGAAATATGGAGTTGGCCGTGTTTGTAACCAACATTGGGAGTTGGCCTGCTTTGTAACTAAGATACGATTTTCAGACTGTTAGTAGTAATACAATTTTAAGGGAACGAGAATAAAAACGCAATAATAAGTAACTTACTAACGAAGTTAGTAAAGTGTAAAATTACTTTTACAAAAAATCAACAAATTTGACAAAAGTTTATAACTACAACCTATAAACTTTTGTCAAAATTAATTTACTAATACACAATTAAATTTGACGTCAAATTATAAACTTCAGCTTTCCAGTCAAAGTTGGTCCAGTTGGTTCTTAAAATTTTGAGAGAACCATCGTTTTTGAAAACTTCATGGTACTCTTCAAACTGAATTAATTATTATTCTAAATAACATGTCACTGGGCACATAAAGAGTGACTAGTAACACGGAAAACAACTTCAGATTTTTTTATATTTGAAGGGACACGGGTCAAAATGCAAGCCAAATTGTCAGAATAGTAGTATTTTTGCTTTATCCTGGGTACCAGTCACCAACTAAGCAGATGGTATGAATGTCATTAAGAGCTCCAAAAACTTGTAATACCGACAAAATTAACACAAACAGCAATGTATACAATGAAATTGACATTTACGCCAATAGCAATCCCATGAGTCTTTGCGGCAGTCACGTGACTAGATCTGAAGCTCTCATTGGTTCAGTACGGAGTTGGCCGATATTGTAACCAGGCTGCTTTGGAGTTGGCCGTTTATGAAACTAAGCTCAATTTTCAAATTGAATTTTAACCTACTTCTAGCCGTTTTTGCACACAAACTAACCTCAAATTCAGATTCCACGCCGAATTTTACATAAGAACCAATCATAATGTCAATTTTGATAAAAATGGAGTTGGCCGTGTTTGAAACTAGGCTACTCATTTGTAGTTTTAGTACAGAGTTTCACAATCATACATTACCTTAGGTCTAATGACAGTATCATAATATCTTAGTTTCTCGTGAACAAAAAACTCTTTAATCATTGACCTTTTTTCCTGAAAAAACCAGTAAGATCGTTCATAATATAATGATAAAACTCATTTGTCTTTTACATACATATTTTTTTATTTTTTTCAAAAACAAAAACTTTAGAATAAATAACACATTCAAAAAACATTCTCCAAAACTGTGTCAAATCTTGATGAACAAGACTATCACAACACTATATTAAAATAAATAAATAAATAAAAACATAATCATTCTAAGCAATAAATTATTCTTATTTCAATAAATAATTATACATCTTATTCAATAGATTAGTAAATAAACAAACACATTCACATTCAATAAATTAAAGCAAATCAATAATTAAAATTAAACACAATTGAAATTTCGATAATAGAAGAGTTAAGTTCTTTGAGGCGCAAAAAATATTTCCTCACTGTTTTAGTTTTTAGAGGCCTTTAAAAAAACATGTTAAAAATTTTTTTTAGTACTTTTGTATATCACTCTAAAAACAAAAATAAAAATCATATAAAATTAATTATTCAAGTTCCAAAGAATAGAAATTAAACGCTAAAATTTAACATTTTAAATTATTTATGAGTGGATGAATAATATAAACAAACGGTTGCTATAATTTAATTAAAAAGATGTACACGTAAATATTTTTAAGCTTCAAGTACCTTGGGGTGATAATACAACCAAAGACCAGCGAAAAGGAAGCGAACAACAGATGAGGAAAGATGGCTGGTGCACTTCAAGGAACTAACCACTTCTATAAGAAGAAAGCACTCTCAAGACAAGTCAAGATTAGACATAATAATACTGTGATAAAACCTGTGTGTCTGTATGTGAGTGAGTGCCTTAGAATGACCAGTGGTGAGAAATTTAAATATCCTTTTCAGAACTGAATAACAAAGAGAGCAACATCAAGAGAAAAACAAAATATTTCATAGTAAGCTAATAAAATAGAATCGAAAGGGACCTAGTGTGTGACTGAGGGCTTATAAAGTGTGATATTTTTTGAATAAGTTGATCAAATTTTTAGTATCTAAATGTTGTAAATACGCATAATAACCTGATTTTTATATACCATCATAGTAATATTTTTTCATATTTTTTACAGATTTAGCAGAACTTTTTCATTATCCATTTCAATATTTCTAAAAAAAATTTTTTAATTTAAATTTTTGTTTCTGGTCATAAATGAAAGCGGAAATATTTAGCTCAAACGTGTTAGCTCATAAATTCGTTGTTTATTTATAACGAATTTACAAATTCGTTATAAATAAATGGTAGTTTTTTGAAATTTTTACGATGAAATCGAATGCAAAAAAGTGTTTTTAGAATGGTGTAAAAGGTTGGTCTGGGTGACTGTTAAAATCGTGGTACTAACTGGGTTAATGACATTGAACTTTCAAATCTTACCACAAGTCAACTGTGTATTAATTATTACTACTTAACAAAATTAGAATTTATTAGATGATTTGACGTCTATATTTGATAAAATATTGTCATGGTCTGATCCACAACTGTGACATCCGCACTGTGATGGAACACTAACATGTTTCTCGATAAGGAAACCATCATCACATATCATTGGAACTATAATAGTTGAGTATGAAGTTGGTTGGCAACAGAGACAGCTGCTATCATGGTGGCCAGTATCTGTAAAAATGACAAAAACTACCGTTAAAATTATGCGAATTTTAGTTAATCAAGATTTGTTTATTATCTTAACTAATATTATAAATAAGTAATGTTTCTTTATTTGTTTCTATGAGGTAATCTCATACTTTAGAATGGTTGAACACAGTTTTCAACCCTTAAACTAATTTTTTTTATTTACTGTATATCCTCGATTCTAAGACACCCTCGAATCTAAGATGCAGCTTATTTTAGCAGTAAAAATTTTGGAAAAAATAAAATCTAGAAAAATCATCAAAATCTTATTTCTAATATAAAGTGAAATTTTATTAACTGAAATATGGGATGACACGGAATTAAATGAAACACGATATTGATAGATATAATAACTTCCTTGAATTCACTTTTTTGACTGAGTATCAATAAGGAAAAAGTTTATTTCCATCGGCTGTTATGCATAACATAACTGTTATTCCCAGTTTCTCTTACCCTGAAGTTTTCTTTTGTAGCCTACTTTCTTTGGCTTGTTTCACATCGACTGTGTAGTTTCTAGACATATCAAAATAGACTGGAGTTTTGTCTGTATTACCTATCTGATCAAGACTGTTGATATTTTCAGTTCGTAAGTTATAACATGGTGCTGGAAATTCACAAGCTGGGTTTCAAACTTAAAGATTGCGTTTGTATGCGCGTGTCACTTTTACGAATTCCGATAATTATTTATAAAGTTTTATTTAATTTTAATTTTAAAAGATAATTTATTTTGTCTTTCATGCATAGTTCAGAGTGCTAATATACCAGTTCAAAGATAATAAGTGAATGTGACTGCAAGACACCCTCGAATGTAAGACACACCTCAGTTTTCGAGGTATCAAATTGTGAAAAAGGTGCATCTTAGAATCGAGGATATATGGCATTTAGTTTCAGATAAAGTAGATGGCTGAAACTCAGTGGATTTGTCCAAATGTATTATACATGTTTATCAGATTTTTCCAAATCAGGACATCTTATCCCACTGTTTAGGGGTTGAAAAGAGTGCTTAACCTTAACAAATATTTTTTGTTTTATATGTTCAAGACAAGGTATATGGCTAAAACTCAGCGGAGATGTTACTTATTGCTTAACTACAAAAATTACCCCTTATCTATTTTTACAATGTACCTCTAAAAAGTTGAAAAAGGTGTCCAACCCTTACGCCAATTTTTTTTTATTCACTAAGTTCCAGACAAGTTAGATGGCTGAAAGTCGAAGATGTTATATACAGTGACACTAAAAAATGACACCTGAATGATTTCAAAAATTGACTCATTAAGGCTTAAAAAGGATGTTCAACTCCTTAAATCAATATTTTCAGTTTACTCAGTTACAGATGAACTAGATGGCTGAAACTCGATGAAATTGTTACCTGCAGTGCACTTATAAAAAATGACCATATAATGACTACAAAAATGTACCCCTAAAAGGCTGACACGGGTATTCAACACTTAAACTCTTAAATGTTTATTAATTTCAAACTAACACAGGTCTATTATTATCATAAAATCTTATTTGTTTTATTTATAACCATAATTTAAAAATTATTGAAATAAAACAAAATTACACCTGGATGAAGCTGGAACGGGCAGCTAGTTCACAGTATTACACACAATACTTTTGTTGGGTTAAAGTAATATCAGATTTGTACCATGATGATTTATAATAGATCGATACAATACCAAAAAAAATCTTTCCAATTTACAATTTCATTCAAAGGGGAATCTACTCATAAAATTACTTTCATGTTTTTTCCATTTATTACGAGGGTGAATCATATACAAACCGGATTTTTTCAGTGTGCCTCATCAGGCTGTCCTGAGCAAGAGACTGGTTTTTTGGATAAAATCTTTGTAAGTTTACCCCTGACAACTCTAGTATCATAATCATAGGGATACTAAAAATAAAAAACAAGAAATGATGGTCAAACGATCGCAATAATTCACTGGCAGAATAGCAGAATACACTTTTTTTTGGTGGCGACTAATTTTTTATAAAGAACAGCAGTATTGATGGTTACTACAGCAACCGAACATAGTAGATATGCCACATGGGATTAACTCGTCCTTTTGCTTCACCTCTTAACTCATATAGCAGTAACCTGTACTGAGGATTAAGTAGGTAAAATTAAAATACTTACGTTGATTATAAAATGTAAACGAATCGCAGACTCCTCGACATTCCATAAAGTTGTAAATTGTATCTTTATTTTCGCAAAATCCATGTTCCATAGATAGATACGTAACAAGATTCAACGTTTTTGTTTCACTCATTGCTTCTGGATAACATGTATGAGATTCTGGCTTTGTTACTGAATTACACTTCTGACAACATCCATCGTCAACAATATTTTCGTTGGGACAATCTGCCAATGCCGGACACCATGGTTGAGATTTCGCAATTTGTGGTAAACCGTCGACAATTTGACACGAATATGTCGTACAATTATCATTATCTTCAAACCAAACAGTATCCGGTAATTTAACGGTTCCGTTAATGACACAAGCTGTTGGTTTACATTCTCCACAACATTTTAAACCAGTTTCATCTGGCACTATTTTCCAACCAATTTGACACTCATTGTTGCAATTTTCGATTATTTCTTGTTTATAAACGTCACCGGTTTCTGCATTTAATTTGCATGTAATATTTTTACAAACATCTCCATCAGGTGATTTCCACACTTGACCAATCTTTAATTGAACAAACAAAAACAAAAAAAATCATGTAGGGTTAATTTTACTACAAGCTAAAAATTGTTATTATAATGCAAAAAGGTAACAACAGTTCAACTTAAAACATAAAAATGTCTGGTGTGAAACACTTATGACTTCTTTATACCAATGCAAATAACAAAGCATAACCTTCATGATAAACCTTGAATAAATATGATCAAATTTAATAAAACATATTACATTAATGTAATTCATGATAATTTTAATCATGAGTGAATGATGCAAAATGAAAATTAACTTCTGTATGACAAATATATGGGAAATCACTGATACTAAACTGGGCTTTGTAGAAGAAAATTACCAAAATAAAGTTGTAGATTTTTACTTTCTCTTGGCCTATTTGAATATATAAGACAAGAGTTGAGTCCTGTAGTGGTACCTAACTTAAGTGTCAACTTAAACTCGAACACTATTCCGTTCTTGAGATATTTATTTTGTTCATACCCAGACCAATTGATAAAATAATGTTTTTTGGGTTAAGGGAGCCTAAATATGTGTAAGTTATAACACGGTGAAAACACGATATCAAAAAATCAACATAAAAACATTACTTTCCTTCCCTTATATTTTCATACAGGGCAAGAGAAAGTAAAATTGCCTTAGTTGAAAAATTTGAAGATTCTTCTCTTACAACCATAGTTTATAGGCATTTAGTTCGTTGGTAGTCACTCTGTTTAAGTTCTAACACTATAAAAAAGAACCAAAACCACACAGCATCTCAAAAGCCACTGTTAGGTGTCTATGGTTGGGGTGTGGCTGTTGAACGCTGAGCTCAATATTAAAAGCACTCCCCAATGTGACATCTTATCTCCAGCGAGTTATCCCACTCCTTGCTGATAATGGAGTGAGACAATTAGCAGGAGATAAGGTATCGCATTGGGAACACCAGAAGTGTGAAGAAATTTTATAATAGTTATTAAATATATATAAAAAGTTTAATCAATACCTTGTACACTGTATCATTTACTTTACAAGCTGCTTTTTTGAAAGTTGGACAACACTCTCCCACCTTGTTAACTTCTTCAATAACATAATCATTATCAGTTGGCACAACTTGACATAACTGTGACACGCATGTCACTTTCAGATCAGTTTTTTGACATTTACAAGTACGGCACGGTCCATCATTCCATGTGTCTCCAGGCTATTAACAGAGAAACAAAATAATAAATTCATACCAATTATATAAATCCCTTGCCATTTGTTGGGGTTATGTTCCGAAATTACCATGAATAGCAAAATTAAACCGTTATGGGAATGTAGGGATTATCCATACTACTCTTGTTTGGTTTTGGTGTAGGATATTCTTATTCTTCATCTTTTTCTTCCTGTCACGGATTAGGCCTTCTGACCTGGTCGGCTTCTCCACCCATCTTTTTCACGGCCTACCTACATCTCTTTGTCCCTCAGGTATTTAGCTTAATGCCCTTTCCGCCCATCTATCTTTACTCATCTGTATTAATGTTCCTTACATTTCTCTCTGTATTTACCGACTATTTCTAAGCGAGAAGAGACATTAAAATGGGCCCGGATTTTCTCATTATTAATGTGATCCATCAAACTACACTCCTGAACTCTTCTTAAGAACCGTATTTCCGCTGCCTGGATCTGGTATTAATCTGTTCCGGCTTCTCCGCCCATCTTTTTCGTGGCCTACCTACATCTCTTCATCCATCAGGTAAATAGCTTAATGCCCTTTTTGCCCATCTATCTTCACTCATCTGTATTAATGTTTGTCACATTTCTCTCTGTATTTATTGACTGTTTCTAAGAGAGAAGAGACATTTAAATGGGCCCGGATTTACTCATTATTAATGTGATCCCTCAAACTACACTCCTGAACTCTTCTAAAGAACCGCATTTCCGCTGCCTGGATCTGACAATCTTTCCTCCCAAGTGCCCAGGACTCACTACTGTACAGCAATACTGGAACATCCAGAGTCTTGTAAAACTTAAACTGGGTTTCTTTCTGAACACTTATACCCAGTGACTGCGCTACTGTCCCACATATACACCAAAATATGAAACCATCTTCAGACTCTGCTATCAGAACCTGATAATCTGCAAATAACAGAGCGTTTAAGTATTTCTCTTTCCATACTTCAATGTCCTTAGAACTAACTGTTTGCAATACGCGAAGTAAGTCATCAATATATGAATTAAAAAAAAAGCGGAGATAAAATACATCACATATTACATCTAAATTTATTAAAATCGTCTCTCCTTGAGTGCTAGTCATCAAAGAAATAAGCATTCCATTGTAAAGTGAATTTATCCTCTTTATAAGATATGGCAGTTCTAACAGAAATGAAAAAGAAGTTGAGAGGGACCAAAGGATTTGGAAGACCTTACCCAGTTGTATAGTGGTGTTGAACGACATATTAGAGCAAGAGCTGGAGTCGCTTAAATGATTGATAGGAGATGGTCAGCCAAAATACACTCTTACACATTTATTAGTAAAAGAGTGTAGCATATTTTGAATTTGAACTGTACCTGCCTTGGTTAAAGGGAGCACTTCTACTATTTGCACTCTGTATCTAATATACGCTTTACCAGTTCAACATTGCCGTCTAGTTTTCCCTTCTTTTGTAACACTATCCTCATTTATCCTGCCTCCCTCTCCTTCTTTCCTTGCCTTTGGGTTATATTGACTGATTCTCGTTTCACGTCTCTCAGTGCTAATCAAAGTGTACACTTCAACAGTGAGAGGGAGATATCTGGCATAACTATGCATGTGCCCAAAGGCCTTTACCATTATAATCCAGATCGGAAAATATTCTACAGTTGTTATATTGGCCAATGTGTTACTGCATACGTTACTGTTAGTTAGTTACTGTGTGTGTGTGTGTGTGTTTGTTCTTTTCATATGTTACACTGTTCTCTGGCGAAAATATTCATTCGATCGGTATTTGTTGTGGGACTCTGATTTCTTACTAGCCTGCATATAATTTTAACTGAAATTGAGATTTTGCGGTGCATTTTATGTGGCATAAAAATTAACATGTAAACGTGGGCAGACAATCCATAGCGAAGAAAGAAATCTGATATTACATGTATTAAAGTGCTGCGAGGACGTAGCTAATTTTAATAGACTTAATGTCCCTATTAATAAACTAGTTGAAAGAATTTCAAACTATTGTAAAACATCCCGAAAAACAATTCAACAGATAAAGAAAGAAGAATAAGACAGCTTGTTAGTTTACTGCATATATAAACGCTTCCTCACAACAAAGAGTAAAATTATACAATGTTATAGGAATGGTGCGCGTGGCTTGTGCGAGTGAGAGCATTGTGCATTCTCTCACTTCCACAGCTAGAGGACTTCAGTTCATCTGAATACTGTTCTTACGTACTTAGTATGTTTTTTGATGTCATTATGTTGATTTGTTTCATTTGTATCATACCAAGCATGATTAATAGTATAGTAATTGATAAATTGTGTGAAATATTAATGTATCTTTGTCTTGCCACGTGTAAGAATGATGCTACCAGTTAAAAAGTTAGAATTGTGATTCGCCGGTCTTTACAAGTCTTTTCGTCCATGGCATTGACCAAATCTTCTGTGATCACTGATGTTCAGTCTGTTTGCGGTTCATTATGGGTATTTTCATGTTCACCCTTTGAAAGCTCTCACCCACTTACGAACTTTGCTGTCGCTTATCGCATTGAGGCCATACACTTCACTCATCTGTTGAAGAATTACTGCTGCTGAAACATTCCTTGCTGTCAAAAACCGAATCACTGACTGTATTTCACTGCCAGTGCGCTGATCAATTGTTTTAAACATTTTGATATAACACTGTAAACAGCACACTACAACAATCCCAATACAAATGACGTCGTTTGATGAGCCAAGCATGCTGGGAGTTAGTGTCCATGCGTGTTTCAATGTTCCCCGCGATACTCGATTAGCTACAGTGATTCGGACCTTAATTTCCAAATAACTCTCATATATTCATTTTTTCTATTTTAAAAAATCTTGTAATCTTACTTTCCGGATAACCCTCCTAACTTTTGCCAACTTGGACAAAGAAATAATGTTATAAATACTGTGCTTTCTCTTGAATTAAAACAGAATTGAGAAGCATTATTTTTTAAATAACTTTGAACCAAATATTCAAAACCTAATTTAAAAAACAAAAACAAAGACCAATTACAATAAAAAAATAAAATTATGAATGTGAAATAAACCACAAGTAGGCAGCCAGTAAAAATTTATAAAATAATGTTGATTACATAAATAATTGAAAAATGAATTACCTTTTTAATATCAGTAAATTTTTCTTCGAATGTTAATTTCCTAGCGCCACCATTTTCATCGTTAGTATGGGTGTATTCATAAAGACATCTGTCCTTAGGCGGTTCTGAAAAACAAAATCAATTACAGAAGTTTAATGGACAGCGACTGTTTAACAATTACATGCACTAGGCAGTTAAATAGTAGCGCATTTTTTTATAACACTGTATCCAGGAGACTCCAGAAAGAAGTATAGGACATATCAAAATAAAACCGGTAAGTATAAATTTGAACGTTTTTTGGGTTTAGAGGGCCTGAAAATGTATATTTTTGGTGAAAACTCGATTTAGAAATATTGACATGAAAACAATACTTTCCTTCCCTAAATATTCATATGGGATAAAAGAAAGTAAAATATTGCCACTGAATACAATGGACAATCGAACTGCATCCTGCTCAGTAGTGTCTAGTTACATGAGGGTTTACTGTACAAAGATACCTTAAGGCATCATTCGGCACCTAAATTTCAATAAAAATTTTGACTGTACTCACATTTGAAAAAAAAATCTGGTGTTAACACTCACACGACTTTCTCTAGCCAATACAAATAATGAACAATATAACCTAACATTACTAATAAACAAACTAACTTCATAAAACATAACCTTATTTTAATCATGAGCGAATGATGAAAAATGAAAACCAACCTTAGTTTGGCTTAATAATATGGAAAATCACACTTTGACACTAAACTAAGCTCTGTAGAGAAAAATGCTTTAAATAAAAGTTGTAGATCTTTTAATTTTCTATAAATTTGATTATGTACACTTTAGTTGTTAAATGCATACTAAGGCCAAAATCTTAAAAATTCATTTTTTCCTGATTTTCATGAAAAAAAATTAAGTAATAAAAGTTTTTAAATTTTCTACAACTTTGATTATATTCACTTTTGCTGTAAAATGCATATTAAGGCTGCAATCTTAAAAAAAAAAAAACATTTTTTTCTACGAAAGAACAGCCTCCCCAAGAATTTCAGCAAACACGGCTTCTTGTAGAGCATAAGAAATGTATTAAATGAGGTGATTTTTAAAAAAAATTGTAGGAGCTGTTTTTGAGAAAATCACAATAAGTGAAAAATGACCCGTATAAACTACTTCTTCTGGTGGACCGATTTTGATAAAAATGTTCGTGTTGGGTCCTCTAGCGGTACTTAATTTAAGTTTCAAGTTTCAACTTCGTATGATGTTCTTTTCTTCAGGTATTTTGTTCACACACAAACACAGACTAATCGCTAAAAACACATTTTTTGGGTTTAGGGGGTGTGAAAACGTGTATATCTGATGAAAACTCAATTTTGAAAAATCGAAATGAAAACAGTACTTTCTTTCCTATACATTCATATAGTCAAGAGAAAGTAAAAACTATAAAATTGAGTATGCTAAATACAATACTTACCACATTTATAATCCGGACAACAGTTAGCAGTTTCTGTTTCAACAAGTTGGAAGAACCGAAAACATTCTGATGGTTTCGGGCATTTTTCTTTTTTGCATATCACTTCGACTCTTGGACAACAACCGGTGTTATTTAATACGGCTTCAATACCCGGTTCACGAATCACATTTAATTCCAATGATACGTCATCACATTCTTCTATTGGTTTACAAACTGGAAACAAAGAATTACTGATGAATGGTAACAACAAATATTATTTATATTGATCTGAAATTTCAAAATTACATTCAACTAGCTGCTCATCCCGGCTTTACCCGGGTATATATTCTTTTATTTCAATAATTTTTAAATTAGGTGTTACGGTTATATGAGAGGGTACCCAAAAAAAACCAGAATAGTGCTATCGTTGGTAGGGCATGCATACTATGTGTTTCTCCTGCTAGGCATTACAGTGTAACAAGTTGCCAGTTCAGTGCCGCCTGTATCATGACCTGGTTTTTACCTGTAGTGATTTTTTCGCTGGCACTGTATTTTCCCTCTTGGTTTTTGCGATGGAGAGTTTGAGTGAACATCGTGTGGCAGTGAAATTTTGTTTCCTGCTTGGTATAACAAAAATTTCAAAAAATGGAATCTCTGTCTGGAGAAAAGTATCAAGTGTAATGCAGAGACTTTGAAGGGGATAAGGTTCTTTTGTAAAAAAATTGAAATAAATAGCTTTTAAAAAATAATTCATGTTTTCTTGGGTAACCCTATATCTATTACAGCACTTTCTATTCTTGAAGGGACATAAACTAACCGTAATTAAGGGATAATTTTTGTAGTTGAGCTGCAAGTAACACCTCTACTGAGTTTCAGCCATCTACCTCGTCTGGAACTTAATAAACAAAAAACATTGGCTGTCCTTTTTTTAATCTTTGTTTATCAACGTTAGAAATCTCACGTTCAATGTTTCCCTTCAATTCATCCAAGTATATGAGGATTTCTTTTAAAAATGACACTTTTTAAATATCCCTACAAGAAGTTTACTGGTGTAAAAATACACATACGTTAGTCTTCGGAAAATATTATCACTGATGTAAGGTGGCGAATGGATACTACAACAGCACTGGCGGACATGAAAAAATTTTAATTGTTACAAGCTGTTAACCTTGAATACAGTGTCACCTCGGCAGTAAAAAAAGAAACCATGAAATTTTCCTAAGATTTAGTTCTACCTTCTTAATGTTACGATAGTGTCCTTCTAGAAAAAACCATTATCTTTTGATAAAGTGTTATATTGAAAAATATGTTTTTTATATATAAAGTATATTAAATGAGACGATTAAAAAAAAATCATAAGAGCTGTTTTTGAGAAAATCACATGAATAAACTACTAATTTCAGTTAACTGATTTTGACGAAAATGTTTGTGTCAGGGTATCTTGTGGTAAACCTAATTCAGTTTCAACTTTGTACAATATTCTGCTCTTGAGATATTTTGTTCTCTCTCTCTCTCTCACACACATGCGTGCACACACAGACAAATTGCTAAAAACATGTTTTTTCGGTTCAGGGGGCCTGAAAATGTGCATTTCCAGTGAAAATTTGATTTCAAAAAATCAACACAAAAACAATACTTTCCTTCCCTATACATAAATAAAGGGAAAGAGAAAGGAAAAGCATGAAGTTAATAAGAAATGAAAAAAAAAATAAACAGTTGGGCACAAATTAATAGCCTATTTATTATCTAGTATATCTGACAGAAATGAAACCGTAGTGCTCTTGCATTCTTGACATAAAATGAAAGAAAAAAAAACTCAAGCACAGCCCTACCCCTTTCTGTCAGGCCAACTAGAAATTGTTTTATACTTAGCACACTTATGCAGAACAGTAACCATAGCGCTGCAGCAACCATATTTAAAAATGGTATTTACTTCAAAACGTACGTCTAGTAAAACATTAGGCTATACTAACCACAAACAAACTGTTGACAACCATTTTTATCATTTTCAACTTTTAATATTTGTCCAAAACCACAGTCTGGTAATATAGGTTCACCGCAGTCTATCACAGTTTCTGGAACTAAAGAAAGAAAATAAATAGTTTTATTATTAATAATTAATTAGAAGATTGCTTTAGGTAGGTGCTATGAACTTTTAATAAGTTAATAATACATAAACAGGAGTTAATGTTTTTTTTTATTTACAGTATCCAGCTCTGGGGCCATACGGAATCCAGTAATGTAAAATAATACATTCCAAAATAAAGCATTGAGGAATATTGTTGACATCCTCTATCATGATCTGAATACTGAAATTGTAGTTGAAGCAAAAAGTGATTTCAAGGAGTCAAGAAGACTGACTTTTATGTCATCTGTTTAGAGAAGCACTGCAACCTCTTAAAAACCATCAACATCCCCTATTCCTTTCTCAAGTTTCCTTGGTTCGGGCCCAACTCAGTACTGCTTTCTACTGCTGAACCATCTCTTCTCCATTTTGTTCTTGGGACAACATCGTTTTCTAATTCATCCATTAATGAACCCATACACTACACTTTTAGTCAGCCCCTTAATCGTTTGCTCTTCATCTTGAAGGGTAAATCAAATACAAACGGGATTTTTGTTTCTGAGCATCTATAGAGTTGGTACAATATTGAGAACAATAAGGTTTACCTCAATTATTATTTTATGTGTTTTCCATTTACAACACGAAGAGTTTAAATGGACGTTTTACTCGTACATAAAATTTATGTTATTTGTAACTTCATGGTGTAAATGTGTACCTTTCCAGGTTAATCCCATAATAATTCTTGTTTTCCGCATCCTACAAGCTTCCACAAGGCTTTAGAAAATAGTAATGGGCCCCCGGATTTCCTGGTTTTTATCATATTCAACCCCTTTCATTTTTAGACGTTATTCTCAAAGGATCATAGCCCTAACAATATATCACAGGTAAATGACTGATTCCATTATAATCGTTTTAATTCCCTTTTATATGCAGCAAGGGTATTAATATCATTCAGTGGTTCAGTTTCTTACATCTAAACCATCCCAACGCTAAGTGATTGGATGGCGACTTCTCATTAAATAACTGGGTAAGTAAAGAAAATTAATTTCATTTTCTATACCATCTGTTAGATTACCTTATGGTTAATCTATCTTTTGATTAAACATGAAAACAGCCCCGCGTTACTTTAAGACACAATACAGAAAAATTGGGAAAGTTGATAGCTTCAAGTACCTCAGGGAGATAATACAACTTAAGTCCAACAAAAAGGAAGTGAAAACAGACAAGGAAAGAAGGTCGGTGCACTCCGAAGAACTTACCACTTGTATAAGAAGAAAGTACTCTCAAGACAAACCAAGATTAGACATTTTAATACTGTTATAAAATTTGTGTGTCTGTATGCGAATGAGTGCCTTAGAATGACTGGGAAGCCAGGTCTAAGAGAAGCAAAGAAATTTGAGAGAAGATCCTCCGCAAGATAGTACATGGACAAAATAGGTTACGAAGTCGAGAAGAACCGTACACAGAAAATTAACGATTAATGGAAACTGTTAAAAAAAGAACACTATATTTCTTTGGACATTTGTTTAGAATGGATGACAACTGGTTGACAAAACAAATTTTAAGACAATAAACAATAGACCTAAGATGTTGGATAAATGGTTTAAAAGAATCACAAAGTATATTGAGAAAACTGGAATAAACCAAGAAAACTTAATGAACTGAATCAAATTCTGACAACTAATTACAAACTTTAAGGACTTCTATTAAGAGCGAAAACAAAACACTGGGTGGACAGAAGAAAGGAGAAAAGCCTATAATGAACAAATGCTGAGAATGTGGGCTGCAAAAAGAGCGTCCAGAAAAATCTAGTATCCTCACATAGCCTAAATTGGTCCTATACGAGGAAAAAAATTTTTAAGATTAAGTAACAATATTGTAATAACGTACCACAAATAAATGTTGGGCAACAATCATTTTCGGTCCCATTTTTAACGATAGATCTGTGACCAACTTCGCACACAGTATTAGTACTAGGACATTTAATACGTTGACACTGTATTGAATTTGGTGCATTGCAGAAACATGTTGTACATCGATCTGGATGCCATTCATCGCCAGCATAATGGTTTTCACTATCGCATGGTTGACATCTTGATTCTAATACGCAAGTACCATTCAGCAACACCTTAACAATAAAAATAAATTAATACATTTCCTGTTCGGTATTATTCATAAATGCAATGTGTAGTTTGTCCAATTAATATCTACATTGATTTTTTTCTTGTCGAGGGGAAGCAGTGGAGGGCAGTCACCATAAGGAGAATTGGTGTTGGGAGATTTCAGACAACTGAAGAGACCCGACACTAAAGTTATTTCTGAGCACAGATGACATATTACAAAATATTTGTTAAGTTAGTGGTTTAGGTCAGTAACAAAATTTGATTGCTGCATAGCTCCACTCTAGAGTTTACATAATTTTTCCCCTCTACCCTGACCCTTCCACAATACATTACAATAATGTAAATTTTATTGTACGTTATTTACAAATTAGCTTCTTTTTTCTGTTATCCGGGTTGCTACTGGTTTGATAGCAATCCAAAATTTTGCAAATTTTTCTCCTCATAATGAAAACTAAAATTAATATGCTAACATCACAATCGCAATAACCATCAGAAAAACATGGCTTAGTACTTAATTCAAAGCTCAGGAACGAATTTACAACGAAATAAAAATTATGTATATAAAATGATTTTATGAAATATATTATGCAGGTATTTAAAATCACCATATTATAATTTAATATATTATTAAAAAATAGTTTGAGATAGAATTAAATAGTTTTTAGTACCAACACGCTGTTCCTCAAAGCCATACGAACATGGCAAATTGTTACAAAACAGTTTTGATGAAAATGTTGCGTCATTTTAGGGAAAATCTGCCAGAAAAGAACATTAATGAAGTTTTACTGCAGCATGATAATGCACTGTCCCACATCACTTGCACTGTAGCATATTTCTTGACTGCTTGTGGCATTATAACTGTACCCCCACCCACCATACAGTTCAGATTTGGCTCCTTACGGCTTCTGGCTGTTCCCCAAACTCAAGTTTCTGTTCAGAGGATGGAAATTCAAGACCAATCACAAGGTCATCAAAGCTGTCGAAGGCACACTGAAAGGACGTCAAGAAATACGGTCAGGCGTTCGTGTTTAAAACATGGCAGGAACAATGGGTAAAGTGTATTAGAACCGAGATGGGTTACTTTGAAAAAGATCATGTAAATTTAGAAGACTGAATAAATATTTTTCTGTAGAGATTTTTTATTATTACTTTTTGAATAGCCCTAGAATTACTAGTGGTTTAAAACCAACTACTACTATATTACTAGTGGTATTTTCAATAATAAAATTATTTATACTCGACGCGTGGGAAAATTAAATTTTTCTTGGCATGCAGTATAATCACAGTGCCATCAAAACTAAGATGTCACAAAATGTGAATATATTACCCATATATAGTTACTACAGGAGGCTGCTTCTGAGCCTCCAGAATGTGTAAATTGTGCAAGAAGTGAATCCTTATTGTCATCACTCGGCATTCAAATGCTTTGTGGAAAAAGCCATGATCACAATAAATGTTTTTGAGTAGTATAAAAAAATTCTTGAGGCATAAGAAATGTATAACTTGAAATCTGAATGCAGAAAAAAGTAAAAATTTTGGTTTTTTTAGTTTTCTCAGCAAACGAGTAGAAAAGAATGTAAAATAATTACCTTTCCCTCCGCGCAAACACAACCTTCTCCTGGTGGACTAGGACAGGAATCTGGTGATTTTCGTAGTTTCTGGTAGTTATCGCATGTTTCAGGACAACCAGAAATGCAAGCCTTGTATTCTAATCCTAAAAAAATACAGATATAATGAATTTTTATAAATTATCAAATCTGATAAAAGATCAGGGCCACGTCTCTGGTACAGTGGTAACCGTATGTTTTTTTGTTAATTGTAACCAGGAGACTCCCAAGGAAGTATAGGACATGTCAATTACTTCAAGTTAATACAAAATACCTGAATTATTTAATTACACATAACCTACTACAACAAGCTTACAACAGTAATTATTTTGTAATATTTAGTTTCTGTTAATTATTTTGTCTTTTTGTGAATTTTTCTTATTATTTCAGAATGTTTAATTGTCCTTAATGTTTACTCAGTATCTGACATTTTTATGTAAATTTTTAACAATTTTGTTTTGTAATCAGTGTTTTATAAAGTAATTGTTATGTAGTTGTAGTCACTGTTGATGCGACCTTAAATAAATAAGAAACATATAAAATAAAAAAACAACTTTCTTTATACAATTACAATTTTTATATTAAGTTATTTTTATTATTCCTATTAAAAAAAATTAATTTAGCATTAGTTAAACTTATTCAAATATATGTGAAAAATGTACGTCAAATCAATATGTCATATAATTATTTTTTATCTGCTGGTTTTTGTTAATTAAAACTCTAATGGTTTAAAGGGCAATTAATAAGTTGGACTGTAAATGTGGACACTGTACACGATTAAGATCTATCGCAAACATTTTGAATTCTCATATATAATAAATATTATTTTACGTGATAGTTTATTTATTTATTTACTTTAAATTTCCCTGCGTAAAGTGGTCTCATAATATAATGAACTCTCCTTATTGGTGACAATTTTTAAAATTGTCATCTACCATTTCCCTTGACAGTCTGTCTGTCTGTCTGTCACACCCAGAAGTCAGAAACTACATGAGATAGCAACAAATGGTTTCCAGATTCATAATCTACACAAAAGGTTAGTGGGCCTAAATTGGGTTTGAAGTTCCGGTTTTGACTGGAAGTGGCCCAAAACCGAAAGTCAATAAAAGTCAGAAACTATAAGAGCCAACAACAAACCGTTTTCGGGTTCATAATCTACATAAAACATTGATGGGCCTGGATTGGGTTTGGAGTTCTGGTTTCAACTGAAAGTGGCCCAAGAAACTGGGCCTGGATTGGGTTTGAAGTTCTGGTTTCAACTGAAAGTGGCCCAAGAACTGGTTAAGTAAAAGCTGAGAACTGGCAAGTGCTTTTTGCATGCTTTGCAGTAACGTTTTCAAAAAATCATAAATAATCTAAAATATGATACAAGTATATATTATTATATATCATTTTTATCAGCATAAAATAATCTATTGAATAATGTATACATAAAAGTTACTCACCTAGTTTTTAGTTTTGTTTCAGTGAAAGAAATGTTGTAATTTAGTTTTTCAATATTAATTTTTTTAATTTCAATACAACTTAATATATACAAATTTTAATTCAATTCAAAAACTATTATATACAAAATGTTCCAAATTTAATATAGAATTGATTCCACTAAAGTTTTTACACAGTATTGTATATAAAAAATAAAAAACTGTAAGTATGAACCTAAGCACAACTAGTCGGATTCACTTGTGGAAGCTTTTCTTTTCCTTCCAGCATTTGTAGGTCTCCAAAAATGTTGTAACTTGTGGTAGCAAAGTGGATGAACTCCACAATTACAACCTGGGCACCAGTAGTAGCTTCTTTTTCTTTTTACTAAAGGACTTTTGGCACAAATTACAAACAAGCGTTCCTTGCGACCAGGTAAATGAACAAGTGCATGATCATTTCCTGCAATTTCAGCCACTGGTTCAGGTAGATTATCATCCACCAAGTCCTCAACAATGCTTGAGTGAAAGTCTTGTCTTGAAACTGGTTTGTCGGTATTCAAGGTATATAAAATATGTGCATCAAATAACGCAATGTCCAACAAGTTGGCAACTATTTTCTTCCAATACTTCTTCGTAGGCCTACTTACTGACAAATGATACAATGACTTGTCACTATTGTCAATGCCACCCATATTCAAATTATACTTGTTTATCATTACAGGTTTTATTGCTTGTAGGCCATGTCTGCTTGTTATAAGCCTATCATCTGCATGGCAACCCGTACTAATTAGATGAACTGGTTTGCGCGTTGCTTTTTGCTTGTATTTCACCAGCAGAATTTTTCCTCTTCTATAATACACACTTTCTTCAACACCCAACTTATATTGCATTAAATTTTCACATAAACCTTTTGAATTTTTGTTTACTGTTCCAGTTAAAAATGTTTTTCTTGTCAGTAGTTCCTCAGCCATTGGCAACTTGGTGTACCAGTTGTCCGTAAAGAGATGGTACCCTTTACCTAACAGATTACATACATTTAGTTCATTCATTATAACTTTCTGTGTAAAAGGACCATCAACATCAGTTAAGAAATCTTTTCCACTGTACAAAGATACATTGAGTATGTAGCTGGTTTTACTATCGCACAACTCAAATTTTTTGATGCCGAATTTGCAGTGTTTCTTGTTAGGCATGTATTGGATAAATATGCATCTGTTTTTCATGCCTATAAGACTTTCATCTATGGAAATATTCTGACTCAGTGTAAAATGTTTTTTCATAGTCTTGTTCATATGATCCAACAAAGGTCTAATTCTATGCCAATGATCATATCCCGGTTGACCTAAAGCAGCCCCTTGTACAGAGTTGATTCTAAACATTGAGCTAATAAGTTGAAATTTTTTTAGAGGCATTACATTTGGGAATAAAGGAATGTGAAGCGATCTTTTAGTTGTCCAATAATCAACAATATTGTTTCTATAATCTATTCCCATATTTATAACTAATGATATAAATTTTTTCATGTCTTCAACAGAAATATCTACCCATTTTCTAAGCCTACAAAATTTTTTCATTTCACCAGAATTTATTTTATTTTTAACTTCTTTGTTGGCATAAGCATTTGTCTCCTTCACTAATAATTTCCAAATATCCGCAGTATAAAACAAGTAAAAATATTTTATTGGAGAGGCATTTCTTGGACAGTTTTTTATGCCAACGTTTCTTACTGTGAACTCATCTGCAATATTTAGTTCCGGTTCGGGGCGAAAACTCTTGTCCACTTCGGTTGGGTATTTCGACATTTGAGTGGAATGTCAGAATCAGAAACACTATTTTCGGAATCATTACCTGGAATTTCAATAGGCACAGGCGAAGTTGTGGATGAACTCCACAATTACAACCTGGGCACCAGTAGTAGCTTCTTTTTCTTTTTACTAAAGGACTTTTGGCACAAATTACAAACAAGCGTTCCTTGCGACCAGGTAAATGAACAAGTGCATGATCATTTCCTGCAATTTCAGCCACTGGTTCAGGTAGATTATCATCCACCAAGTCCTCAACAATGCTTGAGTGAAAGTCTTGTCTTGAAACTGGTTTGTCGGTATTCAAGGTATATAAAATATGTGCATCAAATAACGCAATGTCCAACAAGTTGGCAACTATTTTCTTCCAATACTTCTTCGTAGGCCTACTTACTGACAAATGATACAATGACTTGTCACTATTGTCAATGCCACCCATATTCAAATTATACTTGTTTATCATTACAGGTTTTATTGCTTGTAGGCCATGTCTGCTTGTTATAAGCCTATCATCTGCATGGCAACCCGTACTAATTAGATGAACTGGTTTGCGCGTTGCTTTTTGCTTGTATTTCACCAGCAGAATTTTTCCTCTTCTATAATACACACTTTCTTCAACACCCAACTTATATTGCATTAAATTTTCACATAAACCTTTTGAATTTTTGTTTACTGTTCCAGAAGTAGAAGTACCTGATGATATTTTTTTAGACGATGTTGTTAGTGAATGTGACAATGAAGAGACTGTACCTTCGCCTGTGCCTATTGAAATTCCAGGTAATGATTCCGAAAATAGTGTTTCTGATTCTGACATTCCACTCAAATGTCGAAATACCCAACCGAAGTGGACAAGAGTTTTCGCCCCGAACCGGAACTAAATATTGCAGATGAGTTCACAGTAAGAAACGTTGGCATAAAAAACTGTCCAAGAAATGCCTCTCCAATAAAATATTTTTACTTGTTTTATACTGCGGATATTTGGAAATTATTAGTGAAGGAGACAAATGCTTATGCCAACAAAGAAGTTAAAAATAAAATAAATTCTGGTGAAATGAAAAAATTTTCTAGGCTTAGAAAATGGGTAGATATTTCTGTTGAAGACATGAAAAAATTTATATCATTAGTTATAAATATGGGAATAGATTATAGAAACAATATTGTTGATTATTGGACAACTAAAAGATCGCTTCACATTCTTTTATTCCCAAATGTAATGCCTCTAAAAAAATTTCAACTTATTAGCTCAATGTTTAGAATCAACTCTGTACAAGGGGCTGCTTTAGGTCAACCGGGATATGATCATTGGCATAGAATTAGACCTTTGTTGGATCATATGAACAAGACTATGAAAAAACATTTTACACTGAGTCAGAATATTTCCATAGATGAAAGTCTTATAGGCATGAAAAACAGATGCATATTTATCCAATACATGCCTAACAAGAAACACTGCAAATTCACAACACTGCAAATGCACCTTCAACAGAAATGTCACTTTCATTGTCACTATCAATGTTTTCATTGTCACTTTCACCAAATAAAATTTCTCGAATATCACTTGAACCAAGTTCACGATCCATTTTCTAGGTTATAACAAAGAACGAAACAAACAACAACAAACTGAATCGCACAACGTCACACCAACCTACTAACATGTCGTGACCTTTTTGGTTTTTTTCGAATAGCCAACTACGTAAAAATAAAAACGAACATCCAAAGAGCATAAAATTGAATGTAAAAATGTCGATGAATCGAATGGCGCAAACCTCGTTGCTGTATATTCGATGGTTGGGGAGAAATCGAACAGCTATTTAATGCGTCGCATATTGCGACTCTGCCAGTTCACGGAACACTATATTAGTCGTAATTTGCGACGGTGACCAGTTCTAGGGTTAAAAAAATTAATTTAGCATTAGTTAAACTTATTCAAATATATGTGAAAAATGTACGTCAAATCAATATGTCATATAATTATTTTTTATCCATGCTGGTTTTTGTTAATTAAAATTCTAATGGTTTAAAGGGCAATTAATAAGTTGGACTGTAAATGTGGACACTGTACACGATTAAGATCTATCGCAAACATTTTGAATTCTCATATATAATAAATATTATTTTACGTGATAGTTTATTTATTTATTTACTTTAAATTTCCCTGCGTAAAGTGGTCTCATTATTTTATGAACTCTCCTTATTGGTGACAATTTTTAAAATTGTCATCTACCATTTCCCTTGACAGTCTGTCTGTCTGTCTGTCACACCCAGAAGTCAGAAACTACATGAGATAGCAACAAATGGTTTCCAGATTCATAATCTACACAAAAGGTTAGTGGGCCTAAATTGGGTTTGAAGTTCCGGTTTTGACTGGAAGTGGCCCAAAACCGAAAGTCAATAAAAGTCAGAAACTATAAGAGCCAACAACAAACCGTTTTCGGGTTCATAATCTACATAAAACATTGATGGGCCTGGATTGGGTTTGGAGTTCTGGTTTCAACTGAAAGTGGCCCAAAACCGGAATCAAATCAGTCAGAATTTGGAAACAAAGGTAGTGTCATTTGATTCTGCTTAAAAGAGTAGATACATTAATCATTGGGTTTGAAGTTCTGGTTTTGACCAAAGTCAGGAAATGAAAGTCGGAATTTGGAAACAAAAATAGTGTCATTCGATTCCTCTTAAAGAATAGTATTAAAGAACTCACTAATGGTTTTTGCCGAAGTCAAAGAAAAGCCTTTTTAAACTTTGCCACTAGACACCAATATAATTATAATAATTATACTTATATTGGTACACGATATTAAGTACAGTAAGTGTAAGTTTAGGCTCATGAGAGGGATTTTATTTAAATACTTAATTTTAACAACATTGAATAATTACCGTGTGGACAAGTGTATGGACAAATATCTCGATAACTATTTCTCCAAGGAATACATATTCCAGACGTCTGACATTCTCTTGCATACGATTCGAGGTCATGACAAACAGACCTTTGACCTTTACATAATCCTTCATGACAATCTTCAACAAATGGTTCTGGATCAATAACAGCATGACACTGGAAAAGAAATTTTTTTAAAATAAATATTTGTTGTTTAGGTCAACAGCTGAAAGGCTGGTTTGAATCTAGAGGTTTTACTGAGTAAAAAAGAGGAGTTAGGTGGTTTACTCTTGCCTTCCTTACTGAGTTGAAAGAGTATGCTTATCAGCATGCCAGGCCCTCCGAATAGCACCCATTTTCCATCCTGCAAATGACACCTTCACTTTATTCACCACAGGGTCTGGCTGTATAGTGAAATTCATTACTCTCAGAGGTGATAACTCTGACTTGTATCTTTTACACCTCTACCTCTTCTGTTCTTAAATAGATCAGTCATAATTGGCTGACTATATGATAAGAAACAGAGCTATTTTTGGTAGCCCTGGAACCAACAGATCGAGTGCAATTAATTTAACACTCCACCTGCCCGTTATGGGCATAAATAAATAGCAATATTTATAAAATGTATAGATAATATAATAATAATAATATCATTCGAAAAAACAGTGTTTACTACTGAAAATTTAGAAATTTCAAAATTACGAACCAAACATAGAGAAACTGACAGGGTACCATACTTTAAATATCTAGGAGAAGTTATTACTGAAAAATACTCACAACAGGAGAGAATACAAAAAGCTCGTAGAGGCCTAGGATTGGTGCAAAACCTTTATAATAAAAAATGTTTATCTCTAAATACCAAAATTAAACATTACAATACAGTAATCAAACCAACAATTTTATATGCCAGTGAGACTTTGACACTTAACAGGAAAACAGACATGGAAAGCTTAAAGAAAGAAGAAAGAAAAATAATTAGGAAAATTCTTGGACCTAGATGGACCGAAAACGGGTACAGATTACAGAGAACGTCTAAAATTGAAGAATATTCCAACATAGAGACAGACATGAGGAAAAGACGCCTTCAATTTTATGGCCACATAATGAGGCTTCCTGACAATAGACTCACAAAGAGAATAGTAAAATATGTGTCATCACTTGTTAATGGGGGGGAATTGATACAAAATGTTAAAAAAGATTTAGAATTGGCCAAAATCACCAAAGAAGAAATTCTCATAAGAGACAATTTTAGAACAAAAGTTAAAAAATGGGAGGTTAAACCAGAGACAAAAGCTCCAAGAACCGGAACAAAATGGAGTGAACAAAGAAAAGCTGAATTCTCACAAAGAATGAAAAACTGGTGGGCAGATAAAAAGGACAAGAAATCCCAAAAACAAACCAGATTTACTTAGCATCTTCCACTTCGGGAGCTTTACGACTAATAATAATAATAAAATTTTATTTATTTCCTTATTTTCACTATATTTACCCATACACATTCTTTCCAAAAGCTATAATTTTCATTTACAGCAGTTCAAAATGTATGAGGTAATGGGGTAATGACCTACCCAAACTTTGGGTAAAAAGCCACGTTTTAGAGTAGGTGTTCTCTTCTTTTTTTAATATAAAGTACAACAGAGATTTAAAACTAGGCTAGGGTTTAAAACAATGACACGTAAAACATTATATGATTTAGAAAAATAAAAAAAACTATCTAAAAGTCTAATAAATTTATTAAACAACTTTTGTTTTGATATTAACATTTCTAAATTGCTTCTTCCTACAATAATTACCCATGATTGGGTAATTAATGACACTACTGTTGAAAACTGTATTGTTTACTATGAGTTGTTTAGGTCATCAGCCAAAAAGCTGTTTTGAACCTCTAGAGGCTTTACGAAGTAAAACAAGGAGTGTTGTGGTTTACAATTGCCTTCTTCATATTGAGAGGAAAAGTATGCTTATCAGCATGCCAATCGTTTACTATACTAAAAGAGAAAAAGAAGTTGCCAAGTTAATAACAGCACACTGAGAAATTTCACTTCTCACTTTGCCTTACAAGCTTCATCATGTTCCACATGTTTTAAACATAACTGCTTGTTTGAAGGAAATATAAAAATGAAGTATCACTAAAAATTAATTATAATTACAATATTTCCACTTATAATTAACAACATAAAGACAACACACAGTCAGACAAACCTTTCCAAATAATTCAGTGTCCAAAAGTTTAAGACATATATCTTTTTCAGAAGGTGGAGGTTCACATACATCTACAGGTACATACAGACAATTCTCTTCTTTAACTGTAATTAACAAAACAAAGATAATTAAAAGATTTAAAATAATTCTTTAGGTCCATTATAAAAAATATGAGAATAAGGCGACCACATTACAGTTAACCCTCGTGTAGCAGATGCCAGTTTTAACGTACTTAGGGTACAATGGACAACTGTCCATTAAATAGTTTTAGTCCGATTCACTGTCATGGTGAATCTGGTGTGCTACAGGTTAGTACAAGAATATTCCTTAAGTAATAGCCATTTGGTCACTTAAAAAAAAAAGCTCGTGAGAAAATGTTTTTATTGACAGTATTAGATTACTACATTCGTACCTTACTATTCCACATAATCGCCTTTCAGTTCTAGACACTTTTCATAACTGTACCAAGCTCCTTTAAACCATCTACATAAAAGTTTGCCACCTAATAATTGAACCAGTTGTATGGAGGGTGGTCAAAAAGGTCCCAACAAGAATCTTGAGTCTTCTTCTTGGTTATGGCAGCGGTATAAGAACGCACGTTGTTGAGAAGGAGGATTATACCAGATGTTGGTTCCCGCATCATTGATTTTGGATCGAACATCTTAGTTTGGTAAGCATTTCACAGTACACGCCAGCTCAAATTGTTGATCCATGTTCCATGAAACCAACCAAATGATGCCTTTTTTGTCTCAAAAAATGACAGCCATAATTTTTCAACTCAAGTACAGAGATTGCTTAAATTTTTCAGTCTAGGTAACTGGCGCCAATGCATTGACTTTATTTTGATTCTGCATTGTGTATGATATCCATATTTTGTCGCCCGTAACAATGCGGGAAAACAAATCACCTATCTCATTTGTTTGACATGGGATTTACAGTTGTGGAGCATTGACCAATGCGAACATGGACCTGAACAGGATAGTAACTCTCACCAGTACACACTGTTTTTCAGTTCATTTCAGCAATTTCTTTTGGTTTTATAATTGCAATTATGTTGTGAAGTATGGATTTAACTTAAACAGTTTATGGAGGAGATAAATCCCCAACATTGTTTGTGGGATGTATCCTTCATGGATTATAAAAATCGTGAATTAAAAATAAAACATCAATGGCTTTGACTGGTAAATACAGTTAGTCTGTGGCAGGAACTGAAATCGAATAATTTCCACGTGAACAATATGAAAAATGGAAAAAATTTCCAAAACCCTCGAACATTCCATTTTCATTTTTTTTAAAGCGCTTCCATTTTTTAAAGCATCTAAAAAAATTACCTGTCATGAAATAACCAGTGAACCTGCCATCTTTGCATAATTCTTTTATTAGACTTATTGCTATTATTAATAATACATAAAAGAGCTTGGGAAATTTCAGAAAAAGCAACTTCCTCCGAAATACGAGGCGTGTTCAGAAAGTAAGTACCGTTTTTAAGAAAAAACAAGTAAAACAATTTTTTTCAGCACAATTTTATTTCTACATGAAAGCCCAAACCTTAAACTATTTTTCTACATAGTTTCCACCGATGTTCAAACACTTGTCGTAGCGGGTGATCAATTTGTCTATACCCTCTTCGTAGAAGGTTCCCGCCACTGACGTGCACAAAACCAAGAGACTCTGAAGTGCTTTGACTTTTCTCACACGGTACAGTGATGATGGTGAGGATTTTTTAAACAAAATTGTGACAGGTGATGAACATTGGGTCCGTCATGTCACACCGGAATCTAAACAGCAGTTAATGGAGTGGCAACACACGCAATCCCCGAAGAAACAAAAATTCAAGACGACAATGTCTGCACAAAAAAATCATGTGCACTGTCTTTTGGGATCGGAAAGGTGTTTTGCTGATTGATTTTCTCCCAAGAGGTGAAACCATTAATGCGGCAAAGTATTGCGAAACCTTAAGAAAACTAAGGCGGGCAATTCAAAACAAACGGAGAGGAATTCTCAGTAACGGAATGGTGTTGCTCCATGACAATGCTCGGCCCCATACCGTTGGTGACACTCAAACATTGGTTCGACAATTTCGTTGGGAGCAGTTCGAACACCCGCCCTACAGCCCGGACTTGGCATCGTCTGACTACCACTTGTTCCTGCACATGAAGCGTGAGCTAGGCGGCCAACGCTTTGAAACCGACGATGAAGTGAAAACTGCCGTGGAGTCGTGGCTACATTCGTTGGCGGGAACCTTCTACGAAGAGGGTATAGACAAATTGATCACTCGCTACGACAAGTGTTTGAACATCGGTGGAAACTCTGTCGAAAAATAGTTTAAGGTTTGGGCTTTCATGTAGAAATAAAATTGTGTTGAAAAAAAATTTTTTTACTTGTTTTTTTAAAAAACGGTACTTACTTTCTGAACACGCCTCGTATTTCACAAAGAACTGAATCGCGATTCTTAATAATGCTTATTTATTACCTATATTTTGTTATTTTATTAATGGTGCAATATTGGATTTTGGTTTTATTTTCACTGAAAATGAGTAAAAAGTAAATATTTTGGTGTAGTATCTATTTATAATACAGAGGGAAATAAAGAAATACTAAAAAGTATTGCCACCAGACATAATTTTCTTTTTCGTCTCATTTGTTCAGTTATGTTTAAGTTCTTCATGTTAGTATTTCGTGAATATATTTAAGATCTTGTTGTTAAGTTGGTAGTCTATGAGTTGTTTAGTGAGTCTTGTATAAGAGTCTGTGTAGGTGGCTGTAAAAGGAGATTTTTCTTTTACTCATTGAGTCGAGTATTGACTAGTTTTCCTAGTAGATTATGCAGTTGGTGATTATCCATTATTTGTTGTGAACATGGTATTTGAAATTAATGGCTGCTATTAAAATTACTCTACCTATTTTTTTTAAGTTTTTCAGTAGTTGATCAAGTGTACAGTTTGAAAATGGCTTCTAGTTTGATTATTGTGACACTTTAATTTAATTTAATAAAACGACAGGATTCTGATCATACAGGCACCAAATTATCGAAAACTTATTGTATATCCAAGAAGTTGATTACCAACAATTAATTTTTTGATTCCTGTTCTCATGAAGCAATTCAAAAATAGTGGTAAAATTTGGACGTATAAAGAAGTCCCAAATGGAATACTCATTACCCAGAGGTACAACAGGAAACCAATGATGATCTGGAAAACTGACAAAATGGCAACACTACAAGTAATATCTTGTAAAATTTATATTACAAGAGTCATCCAGAAAGTAACTGCTGTTGTTGCCAAGCGCAAGAAATAGTGAGGGGAGCGCCACAATTCTTATATCAGTGTGCACCCAGCTGCATATGGCGCAGCATAATAACGCAGCGCATCTACTATTTATAACCTCACAGACAATGAGCACAACAATAGAAAATCCCACAAAATTTAAAGCGCATAGCGTTTTAATATTTGTTAAAACGAACCGGTTCCACCAGCTTTTTTAAAAATGGTGAAACTGTATGACAAGTACTTGAATTTGTTTGGAAACTACATGGAAAAGTGAATGACATATGTAGTTTTAAGTTGTATATAATAAGTATTATTGTTGTATCTTCACTACTTGAATTTTATTTCAAAATGGTGGTTACTTTCTGGACAGCCCTTGTAATATTAAAAAAAATTACCTTGTGTTAAATTTTTAGCTAACCAACTCTGACCAAATACTTGAATATCTTCAGTTATTTTACCATCACTTGTTTTGAAATCATCAAGCTGATTGTTGTTACAACTTCCTGAAAATATCAAAACAGAATCAGTAACCATAAAACTGAAATCTTTTCAAAATTAATTTTTTGAATTTTTAACAATACAGTAGAATCTCAGTAGTCCAGCCGTGCAGTAGTCCGGCACCTCCAGTAATCCGGTCCTAAAAATATGAAACCTCACCCAGGACAGATTTAGGTAAAAAATTTAAATTGAATTAGGAAAATCAACTCGACCTAATTACGGCGGATTTAATATAACATGTATGTTTAGGATTTGATTAAAGAAATGAATAAGCAGACCTTAATTACTGTTAAATGGAATAATTTTTGGCCTTTTATCCAAAATCCAGAACTGGGTTGTACTCTATACTTCATGCTGAATTGACAACAAAACGTAATTCTCAGAACACGAGCACCCCCACACCACACTAGGCGATGTCAGTAGCCGATAATTATGTTTAGCACAATGACTACAGAAATACTCAGCAAACCTTTTTTAATTAGTTTATTTAATTTAAAATCCCATAGAAATTCAATGCATATTCATTTGTTTAAATTTATAATTTATAGTTCCAAAATTCCAACACATCCAGTAATCCAGTACCCTCTCGGTCCCCAACAGGCCGGACTACTGAGATTCTACTGTACCTAGTAAAATAAGTTTAATTTTTGGGTATTTGTTTAATACCAAAAACTTAAGAAAGTCTTATTGGGTCAGGATTTTTCCTACTGGAACTCGATACTGAAATACTGAACGGAACTTTTACAATGTACCTGATACAGAAATAGGCACTAAATAAAGATTCATTGTGAATCATCTGTTCTCTTTAATTTTCTTATCCACTCTTCTAAATCATTACAACAGCCGGCCACCCACTTCATGGTTTGTTATGGAGATTACCCACCACCTCATAACTTCATTACCTTCATAACCCACTTTTGCACCATTATATCAATCATTTCACTTTCACTGAAACTCTCTGTAATCTGCCGATGAATTTTGACTACCTTAATGATCCACACATTCAAAAACTGAATAACAGAACGGTTACTCTGTGATGAATCTCCAAACTAATATGGCTTACCAGATATGAGATAGAATTAAACCATAGTAAGCTGGTATTAGTAATTTTTTATTATTTAATCTGGCAATACGTATTAACAGGTTGCCTGCTGTTCGAATGATGAGTAATCTTGCCAGAAAAACTAAAAATTTTTCCATTTTTCTTGCAGTATAGTATATAAAAATCAGCTACTAGTAACCAGAAATTAATTTAATTTTTTTGTTTTTTAATACAAAGAAACAAAAGTTGAAACAAAAATATGTGTCTCGCATTAACTGGTACAAGAATTTTTGTTTTACGTCATGCGTAATTTTAAAAATGTTAATTTAGAAATAATATAATGTAATAAAGTTTAAAACATACTTTGTAAAATAACCTAAAATTTTTACAAAAATTTAGCCTACACTCTGTGTATGAAACAATGGCTTTTGACGCATAATAATTTTTAGACTAGCCAGGAATCGAGCCCAGGACCTTCCGTAGGCTAGTGCACTAACCACTACACAATCGAGGCGGTCAATATTTTTTTTAATAGAAGGAACTTCTATAAATATTATAAAATAACTATGCTGTCAATTCAAGAAAAGAAAATTAGTGTAAATGTACCTAATTGATTTAAAAACAACAAATTATTTTTTTAACGCAAAAATCAATCTTGAATATAAAATAATTTACGAAGAAAAACCTAAGGTTTGTTGAAATAATTGTAACTTTTAATACCAGATAAAAGTCAAAAATGACATGAAAGATGAAACACTGATATGTATTTCATAGCGTTTCTGAGAATGTGAACTGACACAAAAATATGTCTCACAGCAGTCAACCTATTAAACATACACGTGCGTGCACGTGCACACACACTGAAAACTTGATTTTGAAAAATTGACATGGAAACAATACATTTCTTCCCTATACATATTCATATTGGGCAAGAGTAAGTAAAAAGTAAATAATATTACTTACCACAAAGTCCTTGAGTTTTACCATAATATAGATGAGATGGCAACTGTATGGATAATCCTTTATCACGCCCATGAAATATTAACTCAAGATGAGCAGTTAATAATTTAATGATCAGACGTTTATTTGAATCCAAATCGGCTTCAAACCAACTTGTCTTTACCGGATAATAATTTAATAACATATCCTCACCATTTTCTTTGATGAATAACTAAAATATAAATGAATTGCATATTAAGCCTAGTTTACATGGGTCGAGTAGATTAGTAATTTAGTACTTGACTTGTTTGGACATGTCGTTTTAGTCAAGTAGTTTAGTTGCAGTCGAGTAGAATGGTCGAGTACACAGTTTAGTAGCTTACCCCCCACCACTATGCACAACATACTTTACCAGCGAGATCCCGCCTCCATGGAGCCACAACAATGCAATAAATTCGCTGTCTACATTTTTATGTGCGGACAGTTACTAAATTACTCGACCATTGCTACTCGACTAAAATACTTGACCCGTGTAAACTAGGCTTTACATAGTGTACATTAGTACAGTAAATCTTTCTTGCATTACTCACTAATCACTAATTCTTCTACAAAATGGTGGTAATCGAGACATTTCACAAAAAAAATCTGGTGTGAAACACTCACACGACTTCCTCTTCCCAATGCAAATAATTACCAATATAAACCTAACATTAGTAATAAAACATTAGAAATTTTAAAAAAATTAACCTCAAAAATCAACCTTATTTTAATCATGAGTGAATGATGCAAAATTAAAACCAATCTTAGTTAGGCTTAATAATACGGAAAATCACTCTAATGCTAAACTAGGCTCTGTAGAGAAAATTGCTTAAAATAAAAGTTGTAGATCTTTAAATTTCCTATAAATTCAAATTTATAGGAAATCAATTTATAGGAATTTTTAAAAAATGAATTTTTTAAGATTTCGGCCTTAGTATTCATTAAGTGTATGTAATCAATTACATACACTTAATGCATACTAAGGCCAAAATCTTAAAAAATTCATTTTTTTTACAGATTTTCATGGAAAAAAACAGAAATCACTAATTACTGCTAAACTAAGCGTTATACAAAGAAATGTTTGAAATAAAAGTTGTAGGTTTTAAATTTTCTACAACTTTGATTACACTTTTGCGCTAATATATATATTAAGGCCGTAATCAAAACTATGAGAGCACAGTCTCCCCAAGAATTTCAGCTGACATAGTGCCTACCCTATCATGTAGAGCATAAAATATGTAGTAAATGAGGCTTTTTTAAATAAAATCTCCGATTTTTTTGAGAAAATCACAAAAAAGTGAAAAATTTTACGAATGAACTACTACTTCTGCTTGACTGATTTTGATGAAAATTTTTGTGTCGGGTTCTCTTGTAATATCTAACTTAAGTTCCAAGTTTCAACTTTGTATGATGTTCCGTTTTTGAGATATTTTGTTCACACACACACACACACACACACACACACACACACACACACAAATTGCTAAAAACATGTTTTCTTGGGTTCAGGGGATCTGAGAACATTATATATCCGGTGAAAACTTAATTTCGAAAAATCAATACATAAACAATGCTTTCCTTCCTATATATTCATATAGGCAAGAGAAAGTAAAAATTGGTTTTGAGAAAATTGCAAAAAAATTAAAATTTTCCCAAATAAACAATTACTTCTAGTTGACCAGTTTTGATGAAAATATTAGTGTAGGGTCCCTAGTAGTACTTACCTTAAGTTTTATGTTCAACTTTGTATGGTATTCCATACTTCAGACATTTTGTTCACACACATGTGCACATGCACGTACACACACACAGATTGCTAAAAATATATTTTTTTGGGTTCACAGGGTCTGGAAATATGTATTTCCTTTCAAAAGTTGATACGAAAACAATATTATATTCATATAGGGGAAGAGAAAGAAATATTTACTTCCCAAAATTTAAGAGGTACATAATGGATAATCCTATGATACCGTAATGGTAGTTTAAGTTACTATGGAAGCTCTAAATTTCCAACAGTGAAAGAATTTAAAAAAATTGGTTAATAAAAGCTTCTGAAACTGTCTCATGCAAATAAACAAATGTTACCTTTTTGTAACACTAGTTTAGATGTTGACTATACCTATATAAGCTTTATGAATATGTAAATGTATTGTAAACAGTACATAAAAGTATTAGTCTAAACTTGTACATAAAAGTACAAGTGTAAACAGTACATAAAAGAATACCAGGTGTGACGGGGAATCAAACCTGTGACCCCTGGCATAGAAGCTAGTTGCGCTGACCACTACACTAGTAGGCTGGCCAATTAAAAGCATGTTCAAACAAATTAGCTCCTTTGCTTTGTTAAAAACGATGGTCATTTATTTTCAATCTCCGACAGGTGATAAATAAAAGACAAGTGAATACCGGAAACATATTTTGTTAATAAACGTTACGTATACTTATGGCTACTTTTTGACATAATTAACTTCAATTGCGACTTTCAATAACAACAACTGAGAAATTTGTTGTACCTGTGAACAAGCTTTCCGATACCCTCTTCATTAAATGTTCCCATCAATCAATTTAAATGAATCTTGACATTTTCTTGAAGCTCCTTGTTAGTTTGGAAGCACTGCCCTCCCAACCACTTCTTCACGGAAAAAATGGAAGTTACTTGGTGCTCGGTTGGGATAATATGGCAGGTGATTATCCCATTAATATTGTTTGAGGAGCCATTGTGCTGTACCAGCACTGTGAGGACAGGAATTGTCATGGATCAGAACAATTTCAGAAGTCAGCATGCCTCTTCTCTTGTTTTGAACGGCTCTTTCCAAACTTCCTTAAGTTTCACAATAAACATTAGTCGTGGTCCTCGTTTGCATGAACTCCAAAAGATACTTCAATGTGAACTTCAAGACAACTTCAACACATTTAAATTCATTGGTGGCAACATTTTATGAAGGCAGTATAGGAAAGCTTATCTATATGTGAAACAAATGCCTCAATCGTCAAGGTATTGCTTGAGTCCCAGCTCCGTGTAGTTGGAAGAAATGCAGTGCGTTGTTATAGTAGTGGGAGAATGAATGAGTTAATAGTGTTTCACAGCTGATGGCATTTGCAGCGGTAGCGTGTACTAACTAGAGTAAAAAAATATTCTTATCATCCAGCAAATTAATTTAACAAATACCTACCAGTTTATTAACTTTGTCAAATATCAAATATATAAATAAATAAATGTAATAAATACAAACAAATATGTTAAATATGGAAAGTTTAAAATGAATGTTTTGTGTCAGAGTAATACAACAATTGTTCTCCCAGCATGCATCACTCATTCATTACGCCTCACCCGTACCCTTTACCTCGCAACTACATGGAGCTTGGAACCGCACAACAATTATGTCAAAATGTAGTCAAGGGTGTGTAACAAAACATTTTTCTATATTTAATTTTTTTTATTTATGGCCTATTTGGAGATTGAGAAAAAAATGGCCTTATACAGTAAAAAAGTTATAAGGTCAAAACAGTATAACATACCTCATTAGTTTCTTCATAATTGCCGATTTGTAAATAATGAGTACCGTGAATTATCGCGACGCTTTTAACACAAGTTTCTGAAGATTTATCACAAACACCTGTGGTAGCTAATACCTGAAATTAACAATTTAAAAAACAACATATAATCAAACAAAATTGAAAATTGTAAATATATTTAAAATTGTAATACACAACAAGAATATGATTAACCAGTCCAGAGAGAAAGCTTGTCATAGTGATTGCTCGCCTATCAATTTTCTACGAAGAAAACTCTGGGGTGAACACTCAAACAACTTTCTCTTGCAAATGTAAATAACGAAACATATATATTTTCCCCTAATGAGTGTACTTTGAAATTTGTTCTTAATTTTAAGAACAATAAGCAATATCTCATCACCCAATGAAATGAAGATGATAAAAACACAAATGGAACCAGCAAAAAAATAATCTGGTGTGAAACACTGTCTTGTCAATTAAGTCATAAACTATATAACCTATGTTTAATCAATAATTAAACATAATTAGTAAACAATGTAAAGTGAAAAAACAATCTAATTTTAATCATGAGTGAATGATGCAAAAAGAAAATCAACTTCTGTAGAACTTAAAAATATGAAAAATCACTTTGACACTAAACTAGGACCTGTAAAATAATGCTTTAAAATATAAGTTGTAGATTATTTCTAATACATTAATTACATTTATAATTTTGTCGTAAAATGCATACTAAGGTCGCAGTATTTAAAAAATTCCATGTTTTTACAGATTTTGATGAGTAAAATACAGAAAAATCATTAATTGTTGCTAAACAAAGCGTTGTAGAAAAAAAATGTTTGAAAAAAAGTTGTTGGTTTTTTAATGTTCTATAACAGCTTTCATTGTACACTTTTGCCATAAAATGCATATTAAGGCCGCAATCTTAAAAAAAAAAATATTTTTCCCCATGAGTGCACAGGTCTTTCAAGAATTTCAGCTGACTCTTACACTATCTTGTAGTGAATAAAAAATGTAGTAAATGAGGGTAATTTTGAAAATTGTCAGAAAAGTGAAAATTTGCAAACTAACTACTTTCACTAAAGTGAAACTACTACTTTTGGTTGACCGATGTTGATGAAAATGTTGCCAGGTTCCATTGTGGTACTTTACTAACGCTATTCCGTTCTTGAAATATTTTTTCACACACACACACACACACACACACACCAATCACTAAAAACATGATTTTTGGGTTCAGGGGACCTTAAAAAGCGTATTTCCGGTGAAAAGTTAATTTTGAAAAATCTACATGAAAATAATACTTTCCTTCCCTGTATATTCATAGGGCAAGCAAAAGTAAACATTAGAAAATAAAAATAAAAACCAATTTACCTTAAAGCTTGGCCCATCAAACTCAGGTACAGTCTCAGTCAAAATGTAAGTACAGTTGCTATTGTACGTAAAATCAACTTTATCAAACGTCACATATCGTGTTTTCCCAAAACTATCACATACACCTAAAAATTAAAATAAAACTGTTAACATCCTATACAGACAAATAAAAAATGTGGTTATCTGATTAATATTAACACAAGATAGTGTTAGGATTGAGTTTTGTTTCACTGAATTTGCCAATAATTTTTTTGACAAAGATCCAAGGTAAGGCTCTAGAAAATTGCATAAAGTAATTAACCTGGAGTAGTGCTGTATATTCAATAAATCAAAACAAAATATTTCATGTTACACACTATTTATAAAGGTAGAATTATCCATAAATGTTTACATTCACTAACAAAACAATATATATCAGTCAGAGAATTGCCTACCAAAGGGATACCCTTACGTTAACTTTGACATGGCTGAAGTAAATAACAAACAAGAGGATATGAAAATCAAGGATTTAGTAGTATTCTTATTGTATAACGTGACAATAATGTTTTGAATAAAACGTTGTGTTGTTTGGTAGATAGTAATTGTTGTATAAAGACCGTAAACTGACGCCTAAGTGTAAAGTCCTATAGTAGGTGGACTAATATTGACCTCTTCATAGTTATCTATTTTTATTTATCACTTTGTATTCTTTCATTATCTGGATTCATCTAGCATTGAATTCTATTTATTCTCCATATTTCTAAGGTTATTGTTTATTTACTAGAAATTCTTAGAAATCCTAGGGTGATTATATAAACAGCCAGGTCCTTTGTGAGCTAGTTCCAGTTGTAACTAGAATTGTGAATGAAGTAAGTGCTGTTAAAAAGTGTTAGTTTTGTTAACTAGTTTATGCATTGTAACAGGTACATTGAGAAAAGCATTTCCATGTACGGAAACATTGCATACAATTTTGGTTATTATTATTGGTAAGTATTTCATTTAATTTTTTCCTCATTGAGAAATCTGGATGAGAGATCTTAAATATTACTGCTGTGCAACACTTGATTACAGAAACAATATTAATAAACCTATCATCTTCAAAATAACCAAACAATTCCAAAATTTTTCTATATATTATCAAGAAAAAGCTTTCACTTACAATCACGGCACTCTGCAGGTTTGACACAAGTGTCTTTGTTACGAACAAATCCATCTGGACAATAACATCCTGGGAAACAAGAATCGGTTGGTTGTGGACAAGGATCATCTTCTAATAAATCAGTGCAGCTCATTTCGCAGATTCTATTGTAACATTCTTTGTATACAAAAGGAGGTGGACATTCAACAGCTGAAATAACAAAAAACAAAAAAGAAGTTGTTTACTACCCTAAATTAATCAGGGTCTCTTTTCTTATTACTTTAAGGTGAACACCAGGGCTGTTATCATTGCCTGTTAACCCCACACAAGAGTGTTACATATTATTTTTTCTAAAATAAACCTTTAATATATATATATATATATATCACACAATTTCTACAGAAAAAGGGAAATAAAAAGTTTAATTTTTTACAGTAATATAACAGCTAGGGTAAATCGAATTGTCCATTATAACCAAAACTATGAAGGGTCTTCTTTAGACAGAACCGCATTACCTGTACAGTTTGACTGACCAGAAGAAGTTGGAATCGTGATTTAACATCGCCAAGTATGTCCTCATTAGTACAGGTAGTTTGAATTGGCAATCCAGAGCAGAATAACAATGTAATTTATCATATGTTTGATAGTTGAAAGGCTATTCCATCTCCCCCTAATTGGGGCATCACCAGAAGAAGCCATGAGGTTACTTTCTGAACCGCCCTCGTACAACTGTCCTATGGGTTCACACTAAAGAAGCCTCCACTAGATCCAATGAAGCTCTCTAAGGAATATTTTTATTATATAGGTGAAAAACCAGGGTGGTTATCATCGTCTGTTACTCCCCACAAAAATGTAGAGAACCCAAATGCACAGTGCAGTTTTCTTATAACACTAAATCTTACAAACTAGTATCACAGGCAAGCAAATAGAGTTTATATAAAACAAGAAGTAACATCACAGCCATAAAGAATAAAATAAGGCTGTAAAGGGGCTACACAAAATCATAAAAAAATGAAAATATAAACTTAAAGCTAATATTGCAGCTGAAGTAAATTTACTATTTCACTCCACCCAAGATTGTCACATGCTATTATATTCACTGATGGATCAAAGAATCCCAGAGTCATGTCCAAAATAGGGCTTTCATCACTACATCCTGTAATTTAAGGGGTATTTTGAATTGCCGATGCAGAGCTGTGTAGCAGATGCAGTCCACCAATACATGTTTGATTATTAAAGAGTAAATGCACCAGCCACATATTGGAGAATCACCAGAAGTTATGAGCTACCCATGGATTAATCTGGAGTAAGTTACCCAATTTTAATTCATGTTATTACAACTTCTTCCCTTCTATTCTTTCTCAGCGATGTAGGCCAAGACTTACTACGAGTTTTACCTCACACAGCTTGTTGCCCTATGAGTCATCCCATTCCACCTGCAAGGAATCCGTGATGACCCGTTTCATCAGATCCTAGAAATCCCTGAGGAATGATACCCCCTCACTAACAAATTAACAAAATAAAAGAAATGAAACTTACGACAATCATTTACAAGTCGCCAATTAGCTAAATTAATGTTTGGTTTAGCTGTACGGCATTCTGTAACTAAGTTCAGCAACGCATCACATCTGCATTTACTAGTCAATTCTGTTGAATTAGCCGAATTTGATTCTAAGCAAACACATAATGATTCAACGCACTGGGATAAGAATCTATCCATATTCACAACTCCTTCACATTCAGATAACGGTGCTTTCCTAAAAAAAAAAGAAAAAATTAATCTCTACAAATAAAATTAAAACACCATTCACTGCCTTTTCAGGCAGTGATGATCACTCGATCATATAACAAATCAAGTACCATTAAAGTTCGGTTAGAGATAAACTTATTCATAAATTTTTTTAAATGTTAGTGATTAATTGAGTGGAAACTAATCAAGATTTGTTACATAGGGTAATTACAGGTAAAAAATGATGGGTTTTTGAGTATAATTCTGTACATAATCCACAATAATTGCATTGAAGGGTCTGAGTTTCCTTTGAATGAGAAAGTGCGACAAAGTCGGTTGAATATGAAAACAATATTGATAGGATCTTTGATTCTGTGGGTATCAATGTTTCCAGATGAATTTCCACAAATTTGAGATGTGTTTTGTATGAGATTGTAGCCAACTGCTTGGGTTATCACAAATGATGTTCCAAAAATGCTCACAGATATGCACAAAATAAAGCAACTTGAAAGTGCTCTGTCATTTCTTACATATGTCCCAGTACACTTGACTACCATAGTCCTTGATCCCAGTCTGAATACTAATTGTTCCTACACATAAAACACGAGCTTGGTGGAAAGCGCTTTGAATGTGATGACGATACAAAAAACGCTGTAAAGTAATGGTTGTCTTCACTGGCAGGATTTTTCTTTGAAGAACCAAAATTTAAATAAGCTGGTCAACCACTACAAGTGCCTGAAAAATGGTGGAAACTATATAGGAAAATTGATTAAGGTATGATCTACCAAGAACAAATAAAATTGTCTTAAAAAGTATTTTAGTATTTTTTTTTTTTACAGTAGGGGAAGGATGGGTATAATGGTCAGTGAGGGCATAACAGCCAGGTGGCTTTTTAAGGCTGTAAGTGCTGCTATCCTACGGAAAACAAGCGAAGGTTACCCCCACGGTCACCTTAGTTGAGTTGAAAGACTAGAATAAAAAAACTCTGCGACATCACAAGTTATTAATTTTCGTGTTTTTCATACCCTCTGATCTAAAGTAAGTTCTCACTTCACATAATTATAACAAATTTATGTAACAAGTTATGTTTTTGAAACATAATTGGTTTAAAAGAGTGGTAACTCAGCTTCAAAATTCTTTATTGCCAAATGGTTTATCGTTGTTGTTGACAACTGACAATCAGCTTTTCTTAATGACGTCAGGGCAAGCACAATGGCCAATAGGTGGCTAATATGCCCACCGCTGTGACTATTATGCCCATCTGCTATATTTATTTTTACTTTTATTTTTTAAAGTTACTTCTGAACAAGCTTTAAATGTAATTATATATGATAAAACGATTAATTGTAGTGCTTCATGCACGAGCAATGGGCGGAAGGATAAGGTGAAACAATATTTGTATGATCATACTCGAATACAAATAAACACCAAACAAAAGTAAAGCAATCTGGTGTGAAATACTCACACGACTCTCTCTTGCCAATACAAATAATGAACAATTTTAACATAACATTAAAAATAAACAAAAAACCATAACCTTATTTTAATCATGAGTGAATGAGGAAATGAAAACCAATCTTAGTTTGGCTTCATAATATGGAAAATTACTGATGCTAAACTAGGCTCTGTAGAGAAAATGCATATTAAGGTCAAAATCTTAAAAAAAGCATTTTTTATACGAGAGAACAACCTTCCCAAGAATTTCAGCAGACATGGCGCCTACCCTTTTATGTAGAGCATAAAAAATGTAGTAAATGAGGTGATTTTAAAAACAATTGTAGGAGCCGTTTATGAGAAAAACGCAAAAAACCGAAAAATGACACGAATAAACTACTACTTCCGGTTGATCGATTTTGATAAAAATTTTCGTGTCGGGTCCTCTCGTAGTACCTAACTTAAGTTCCAAGTTTCAACTTCGTATGATGTTCCATTCTGAGATATTTTGTTCACACACACACACACACGCACGTGCGTGCACAACCACAGACTGATTACTAAAAACAAATATTTTGGGTTCAGGGGGTCTGAAAACATGTCTACCCAGTTTTCGACATGAAAACAATTATTTCCTTCCTATATATTCATACAGACAAGATAAGTAATAAATATATCATAGTGTGTTTCTGTCCAAAGAAGTAAAAATAAATGATAAGTCTTCCCATTACAATTTGTTTATCAATTTCTTTCTGTTCTCGATTAGTCCAGATAAACCAAGTAATACTGCTTGTTTAGGACAAAAACAAAATTCATTCAACAGTTAAAATACAGAAAAAACAACTTACTTAACAGAAGAACACATTTCCCAAGCAGCATTTTGAATATGCACTGGACAAACTTTCGTTTCACATTCATCACTATTGCCCCAACTGTCACCAAAATCGACACTAGTTCGAGCAATAGATCCATCAGGTTTTTGTCTATCCGTTTCTGGTTTTCCATCATACAGTCCACACAATCCGTTAATTGAACCTCGAGATGTTCCTGGTACCTATTATAGAAAAATTACAACAATATATCATGAATGATCAATTTGATTAAGGACATAACATTAACCCATTGAGCTACACGAAGCCACTTCAGTGGCTATAGAATGGGGTTGTGCAGTACGCAATAAAACTTGTTGTAGTGAGGTTGATATACGTCTGAAACCAATCATTATAGTATTTGTTTTATAGAGAATTCTTCAATGCAACTAATAGCATTTACAGAAATAGAATATTTTGAAAGGAAAATATTTTATTATAGTTTTAGTGTAAATGGTAGGCTAGTGTTGAAAACTTTTTATGTAAACAGATATTGCATGCAGGCCATCCATAAGTCAACGCACAAACACGTTTCTTAGTTAAAACTGTGACGTTTTTCTATAGGAATTTGGCTTTTGTTACTAACAGTTGGGTGTAATGTACGTTGTTGCAAAGGGGAAAAGAGAAAGGCGCACGACAAAATACTACCTAAAGTGTTCCCGAAAAAATCACCCTTATGTCATTCTCCTGCAACCTACAGAATTGTAAAATATACATATGTGTAGATAAAATTATCCTTTACAAACGGGTTTTCACAAGTAAAATCTAACTATATGAATATGTGTGTGATATCATGGGAAAGGAATGTAATATGGCTGCTGTGTATTGAAGCCACAGTACAGAACAGCCAGAGCCTTAAGGGTTAATAAGTAAGTAATAATTATTTACAATGTGATTAAGATAACCCTTGTATTAAGTACTGTCGCTGTATTTCACTGCTGATTTCCGCTTTCTGGATTTTGACTTGATTTATTCATCACTTGCCAATTCACTATTTTGTCTGCTATTAACTGCAACATTTAGTTAGATTCTCTTTATCATTCCCCTTCCCACAATCCTTCACACATATAGTCTTGAAATCATCTCCTTCTTCCTTCTTTACAGTACATAGCTAACCATGACGCTGGCAACTTGTTGCTTTATTATTGGTGACTGACACAACTCTTCACAATCACCGAGATTATTATATCATTTGTGAACATTACTGTCGTTGTTTAGAATTGTACTGTATCAGAAACTCTTAAATAAACAAAATTAAGTGGATCTGTTTGGCACATGAGCATCTGGAAAAGAATTTTAAAAATCTTTTTGCGTCTTCACGTAAGATTTTGATTCGCAGTAATTCACAACAATTAAGCCACGTTGGTCTTGCATAAAAGACATTGCTGTTTGACTAAACAAACTGCTTGGTGCTAACATACTGTAATCTGTCACACCAAACAATTCCCTAATTAAAATATCTATTACAAATTTAACTGCTATTTCTAGATAGCAGAAAAATTCGGGTTGTGCGACTTTATGAGCACCATATACATGTTCTAGAATATTATTATGTATAAAGACACTCACTTCTCTATTTTCCCTTACAATATATATTTGTTTTTGAACTGTAAATATTGATGCTTTCTCCCACTGACTGTTAATAACATAGTTATTAAAATAGTAATGTTAGACATTGAAACTTACAATCATACGACGCAAACTATAATGGAAAATAACCAGATACACTTACTATCAGCTTTACATTTCCATTGAAATCCCAGATTACTGAAAATTCCATCATACTAATAAACACAATAAATTTATTACTGATTTGTTTGATGGCAAAGGTTTTTGTTTGACGTCCAACAATCTCCATCTATAAGAAAAAAAAATTCTATTTATTAAACTGTATTATTGTAACATAGATAAATAAAAGCGAACAACAGATGAGGAAAGATGGCTGGTGAACTCCCAGGAAATCACCACTTGTCTACAAGAAAGTACTCTGAAGACAAGCCAAGATTAGACATTATAATCGTGTGATAAACCCTGTGTGTCTATACGTGAGTAAGTGCCATAGAATGACCAAAAAGGTTGGTCAAAGAGAAGCAGAGAAATTTGAAAGAAAGATCCTCCACAAGTTAATGGGTCTGAAGATAGTAGATGGATAATATAGTTTATGAGGTCAAGAAAAACTATACAAGTAAAATAAATGATTTATTTTTACCATACATTTATTATCTATTGTTTTTAAAGACATTATAAGTTGCAATTTAAATTAAACATATAAGAAACAAAATAAATCAGTGAGATGGATTAACTAGCATTTTTTTTAAGATTCCCTATTCTTGGTTGATTATTAGAAAGTGCATAACATAAATCATATGCAACATTAAGTTTGCCTTGATACTATCTTTATTGCAACAAGTGCTGGGCATATTTTTTCGCACAAATAGGTGCTTGAAAAAGTTTAATACAATCACAGCGCTTGCTGTGACATACTGGGGTACACTTTGTAATAGATACTTAAACTCAAATCATGAATCACAACAGCTGTGGATGTGCAGATGGTAAAGCTATCTCGAGCTCCTGCATCCCCTTGACTAGTCTTTATGCCTCCCTTGCAGGGCGCATCCCCCTGTTTGGGAACCATTGCTCTAAAGGCTTTACTAAGTAAAACGAGGAGTGAGGTGGTTTACTATTGCCTTCCTCACTGAACAGAAAAGTATGCTTACCAGCATGCCAGGCCCTCTGTAAAGCATCTACTTTCCACCTTGGAAATGACACATTCACTTCTTTCACCACAGGGTCTGGCTGTACAATGAAACTTTTTACTCCCAGAAGAGATAACTAGTGTCTTTTACACCTCTATCTCTTTTGTTTTTAAATGCTTCAGTCATATAATTGGCTGACCATGTAATAAGAAACAGAACTATTTTTTGTAACTCGCAGATCGAGTACAAACAATTTAACACTCCACCTATCTGTTATGGACATAATCATGAATTTATTTTTATATATTTATCATTTTTGTGTATTTATCAATTTTTACATTCCCTGAATGCTTCTATTTCTTCTCAAATAACTGTTTGAATCCATGAGGGTTTGAAGAGATACAGAAATTATTAAAATTAAATAATTTAAAATATTTCAATTTCACACGTGGTTTGTTTTTTTATGTTACTGTATAATTGTATCCCATTGTGGGGGTGGGGAAGAAAGTCAAAAAGTATATGCTTGTATGCTAACCTGGGGTACACTGTAGAAATATCCATTATAAATAACAGACATATTTGTATGGAGTTCAATGGAATCATTAAAATTCTTGATAACAACATGTTTCTTACAACGTCCGATATATGAACAAGTTTTCAATACTGAAAGCAAGAAAAGAGTCATTAGACATTTGGATATAAGGTTAGACATCCATCATCATGCTTTTTATCAATCTTTAAAGTTTACTCAAATCAGGCCCAACATAACTTCTCTCTACCTCTCTCTATCGCTGAACCATCTCTCCTCCATTGCTTCCTTGGCATTGCAACCCCCCCCCCATTCTTCCATAACTGAACCCATCCACCCTTAGTTTGCCCCTTGGTCATTTTCCCCTCTATCTTCAAGTACAGCATTGTTTTAGGCAGCCTACCCATCTTCATCCCACTGAATATCACAACTTTGCTTAGCTTATCAGGCTGTCCATCCTAAAATTGTTCCCGAGTTACATCAATTGGATATTACATGAGTGGTTTGCCAATGCAATTCGTCATGAAGGGGGTGGACTGCCGTTATCAGCATCCTACAAAGTTTATTTTGTATGGTTCTGTGAAGTTTCTTCATGGTCTCACAATACAATGCAGTACTGATAGTTTCAACCCTTTCCAAAAATCAATGAGCAGAACCCCTTTTCTGCCCCTAAACACCGGCACCATGATTTTTCTCGCTGATCGCGAGATTGAGTTTTGAATTTTTTGGGTGAAGGCGAATGGTACGGGGCCACTGCAAGTAGAGTATGGTGATAAGCCCACATTTCATCTCATGTCACTATGGAGTTGAGTAAAGCCTCGCCTTTAATCTCATAACGGTCAAGAAATTCTCAGGCGGCAATGACTCTGTTGATTTTGTGTGCTTCAGTAAGTACCATGAGCACCCAACTTGCGATATTTCAGTCGATCAGTTATGATTTCATGAACAACCAGTTTGTGAAATTATTGGACAAAGTTCATGCAGATCATAAATTGTCAAAAAACGATCAGAGAGAAGAGTTTCTTCAATTTTCTGCACCACTGTCACAATGGATGAGTATCTACATCTGTCTTTATCGTGAATTTTCGTCATTCCTAAATTAAAATTACAAACCCTTTTTGTCACATGCTGTATTGACATTATGTTCTCTTTATATATAAATTCCAACAATTTTGCAATGAATCACAGCAGCATTCATGTCATTACCATTTATGTAGCGTATTACAGCGCGCACTTCACAGGAAACAGAATGAGGATGCTAATCTTTAACTTTCATCACACACTAGTTGACAAGTTACTGATGACTGGGACTGCTCATTCGCTTCTGCTGGCTTCCCACTACATATCAGTGGTACCAACTACCCTAACAAAAATTCCCTGCCAGAGTTATGTGCCATGTAACCTTACTTTCCAGATAACCTTCAAGTTAATTTAAAAAAAATTGCATACTTACATTTCACCACCCAATTATTCATTACGCGATCTTGTGCTAATGTATGGTTGCAAATATCATACTTAAACTCTGTTCCATCAAATGTATTGAAAGTTCTACCATTTACACTGCAGTTAGCTTCTGGTATTTCCACACATTTATATTTTGGACATTCATTATCTGCTGTTTCCGACTGGAAAAAAAATACACATAAAAATCAGATATAAGGGAATTGTAACTTCTTTTACTTATAAAAAAATCTAATGTAAAACACTCACATAACTTTCTCTTGCCAATGTAAATAATGAAAACTACAACTTATGTTTAATCATGAGTAAAGAATAAAAACATTTGTGCACAATTTTTCACTTTTATGAAATTTTCTGAAAAACAGCTCAATTTTTTTAAAAATCGCCTCATTCATTACATTTTTAATGCTCTACATGATAGGGTAAGCGCCCTGTCTGCTGAAATTCTTGGGAAGCCTGTGCTCTCATAGTAAAAAATTGTTTTATAAGATTGCACACCATATGCATATGCATTTTAGGACAAAAGTTTATATTATTTTAAGTTGCAGGAAATTAATAAACCTACACCTTTTACTTCTAAGCATTTTTTTTACAAAGGTTACTTTAGCGTCAATAAGTGATTTTCTATATTTTTAACTGGAGCAGAGGTTGATTTTTTATTTTGTGTCATTAACTGATTAAAATTGGGTTATGGTTTTTTATTTTAAATTGTTTATTCATGGTTAAAACATAGGTTCTGTGTTTAATAATTTACATTAACAAACAAGAGATAGTTTACACGACTATCTGTAGTGTTTCACACCAAATTTTCTTGAACAGTCTCTACACTCCCTTCTTGAGGGTCTTAAATACAGATTACAAAAAAAAAAATCTGGTGTGAAACACTCACACAACTTTCTCTTGCCAATGCAAATAATTAACAATAAACCTAACATTAGTATTAAAACATTAGAAATGAACAAAAAACTAACCTCAAAAAACATTAGTGAAATACGCAAAAATTAAAATCGACCTCAGTTTAGCTTAAAAATACGGAAAATCGCTCATTCACGCTAAACTAGGCACTGTACGAAAAAATGCTTAAAATAAAAGTGGTAGATCTCTTAATTTCCTATAAATTTTATTTTATACACTTTTGTCGTAAAATGCATTCTAAGGCCGAAATCTTAAAAAAATAGATTTTTCACACGTTTCCGTGGGAAAAAATCAGAAAATTGCTAATTACCGCTAAACTAAGCGTTATACAAAAAATGTTTGAAATAAAAGTTGTAGAATTTTATATTCTCTACAACTTTTATTATATAAATTTTTGCGCTATAATACATATTAAAGCCGTAATCTTAAAAAAACACTTTTTTTATGTAAAAACACCTTCACCAAGAATTTCAGCAAACATGGCGCCTACCCTACCTTGTAGAGAATAAAAAATTGAGTAAACCAGGCGATTTTAAAAAAACATCGTAGGACCAGTTTTTGAGAAAATCGCAAAAAAGTGAAAAATTATACGAATAAACTACTACTTCCGGTTGACTGTTTTTGATGAAAATGTTCGTGTCGGGTCCGATAGTGGTATGTAACTTAAGTTTCAAGTTTGAAGTTCGTACGATGTTCCGTTCTTGAGATATTCTGTTCACACACAGACACACACACACATAGACATACACACAGACCAATCGCTAAAAACATGTTTTTTGGGTTCAGGGGGTCTGAAAACGTATAGATCCGGTGAAAACTCGATTTCGAAAAATCGACATGAAAACAATACTTTCCTTCCTATATATTCATATAGGCAAGAGAAAGTAAAAAAATGGCTTCAAACTTACCATAACTACATTATAACCAATCGAACATTTTGGTATATTACAGACTTCAGTAATACGAGTTTGATTAATGACTGGAATACACTGATATTCAGGACAGACAATTTGTTTTTCATTTGAAATTGGTTTCAAAAATTTATGTGGTTCTTCGTGATGATGATGTCCTTTAAAACCACCTCTGCCTTTTCTACTTCCACCTTGTTGAAACCGTTTATTATATTTCACATAAGAACCCCATTTTGATTTTGAACCAAATGGTGACCAGGATTTATCGTTATTTTCATTATCATGATAATTTGTGTGTTTCGTTGGTTGCTTTGTAGGTATTTTGATTTGAACTGTGTATCCATCAGGACATTCTACTGGTTGACATTTTTCATCTGAAACTGTAATTTAAAATAATTGAAATTGTTTACTACGCTAGAAATACAATTTTATAATATTAATGGTTTAATGCTCCAATTGGGGCAAAAACTATAATAAAAAAAAAAGTACAAACCAGCAGTGTTGAGGAGAGGAAGCTACCTTTAGTTGTCTGCTTTTAGTACGGTCGTTAGGAAAAACAAACGTCTAGTGTGTTTTGATCAGACTAAAAATTCCAGAGTTGATACTACATTATTAAGCGTGAAGAAAATACTGTGTAAACCTATTGTTGTTGTTCAGGTCATCAGCCAAAAGGCTGGTTTGAACCTGTAGAAGTTTTACTAAGTAAAATGAGGAGTGAGGTTTACCATTGCCTTCCTCACTGGATGGTAAAGTGCGCTTATCACCATGCCAGGCTCTCTAAAACGCACATATTTTCCACTCTGCAAATGACACCTTCACTTCATTCACCACAGGGTCTGGCTGTACAATGAAATTTATTACTTTCAGAGGAGATAACTCTGGTTAGTGTCTTTTACACCTCTACCTCTTCTGTTCTTAAATGATTCGTACAATGAAATTTATTACTTTCAGAGGAGATAACTCTGGTTAGTGTCTTTTACACCTCTACCTCTTCTGTTCTTAAATGATTCAGTCATTTTATTGGCTGACCATGTGATAAGAAACAGAACTATTTATTTTAGCCCTGCAATGAACAGATTGAGTGTAAATAATTTGACACTCCACCTTTCTGTTATGGGCAGGTAAACCTATTAATAAATAATTATTTAAATTATGTTGTTTAGAACATCAGCCGAAAGGCTGGTTTTAACCTCTAGAGGCTTTACTAAGTACAACGAGGAGTAAGGTGGTTTACAATTGCCTTCCTCACTGAGTGGAAAAGTATGTTTATCAGCATAACAAGCCCCCTGAAAATAATCTACTTTCCACCCTGCAAACGACACCTTTACTTAATTTACCACAAGGTCTGGCTGTATAATGATGAAATTCATTACTCTCACAGGAGATACCTCTTTACACCTCTACCTCTTCTAATCTTGAATGCTTCAGTCATATAAATAATTGGCTGACCATGTGATAAGAAACAGAAATATTTTTTGTAGACCTAGAACTAGCAGATCAAGTGCAAATGATTTAACATTCCACCTGCCTGTTATGGGCAAAAAATATTTATATCAATATAAATATAATTTCAATATTGTTCCGTAGAGGAAGTCTAATTTTATAACATATGTTACTCTCATTACTCATAAAATATTAGATTAATTATTCTAAATTATAGTCAAACAAGAAATGAGTTGATCTAAACAATAATTAAATAGCCTATTTAAGAATTACCTTCTTCATAACATTAACCAAAACTTATTTAATTTATTTACGAGTTTATAAATCTTCTATAATGCTAAGTTCATTTTTGCAGTTAATTTCCATTTCTTTAGACCCCTTGTTATCAATATCCTTAAAATTTTGTCATGGTGTCACTTTCCGTAACACTATCACTATCTACATGAATAATCATTTTTTATAGTTGAGATAGTTCACGTCATTGTGATAATCACTAGATTTTTTCCTTCATTTTAAGATAAACAGAGCGGTTTTTTACAAATCGGCTTTAGTTACCAGCACGTACAATAACCACCCACCAACCTTTAGTATTTTTGTTTTACCGAGTTTTAATGGCCCGAATTCTCCACTGTGACCTTCCATTATGTACTGATGTAATTATAACGCAAATAAAATTGAAATAATAAAATGTAAATTATTATAAAATAGTCAAAATTAATAAATCATTAAAAGTTGCCTGTAACAGGGCAGGTGAGTGTTAAATTATTTGTACTCTATCTGCTTGTGCCAGGGCTCCAAAAATAGTTGTTTTTAATTAATTATATGACTGAAGCATTTAAGAATAGAACTTGTACGAGCTGTAAAAGACACTAGATATCACAGAGTTATCTCCTCTGAGAATAATGAATTTTATTACACAGCCAGACCCTGTAGTGAATGAAGTGAAGGTGTCATTTGCAGGGTAAAAAGAAGATTCTTTTCAGAGAGCCTGGCTTGCTGATAAGCATACTATTCCACTCATTGAGGAAGGCATAGTAAACTACCTCACTCCTCGCTTTACTTAGTAAAACTTCTAGACATTCAAACCAGCCTTTCGGCTGATGACCAAAACACAATAATAGAAAGATATGAATAATATATAAAAATAATACAAAAAAAATATAGACAATAGATTAAAACAACGCGGTTCTACATAGGCTTAGTTTACAATGTTTTGTTTGTAGACAATGTTTGCAGAAATTACATTCTTTTGTTTCGTTGACACCTTGGCTTGCAGAAGTTCAACGACTGACTGGGTACCCCGCTACAAGAACGATCGGGTTTGTATGGAAATTACTAGACAATCTAACCAGTTGGGGCTTGAAAAAATCTCAGTTGTGTCTTCATTATTATTATTATCTGTTGTAGTATTGTCTTAATTGGATTCTTTAATATACGCTGAAATCAATTTCTGAAAAAACTATGTTTAACTATTTCATTCAACCAGCAAATAAATTACTTAAAACAATTTATTATTTAAACAAACCTATCTTTTCTGTAGTAGTAGTAGTAGTAGCGGTAGATGTAATAATATTTGGACGAGTAGTAACTTCAATAGTAGTGGGTGTAGTTAAAGTAGTTTTTGCAATTGTAGTGCTTGTAATTGTGCAGTTAACTTCATCATCAGGACAGTCAATAAATCCATCGCACCATTGAGTTGCATTAATACACACATTTGACGTTTTGCATATCTTTGTACTGGAAGGACATGGTTGGCATATACAATTACACGATGATGTCATTACGCTCTGTAAATCCTGTAAAATAAACATAATAATGTACTGTTTAATTTACAATTTGTAACCCCTACATATTGTGATCATTTTGGCACGGAGAATTTTTTATGGTACTAAATGGTGATCATATTAAAAAATTACATCAGTATATCCAAAAATTTTTCACTAAGTGTACAACGATTTTCATTTCTATAGGATATTATGAGGTGTTAGTGCCATTTCCCTCTAAGTTAATTTAGAATATTTCTTCTTTTTTCTACATCATTTTTTTCTTTATTCTTTAATTATTTTCAAATTGAGTGATTTCTCTCATTACCTAATAGAAATAAATTTTTGAAATGCATCCTGCCAACCAGTAATATAAATAACACTATAAATGAAATTTATCACCTTACCTTTGGTTGCTTTTTAAGTTTAAAAAACTAATGCGTGTTTCGGTGGTGTTTTCATTCAGTCAATTAGATTAAAACTCAATGTTTAGTTTTAATTCAACTTTATTTAAATTCATTTATTAAACAAATCAGTCATAAATTAAAATTAGTTTTAATCTAAATGACAAAATGAAAACACCATTTTAAATTTAAATTTTAATAATATTGCTCTGAAGAAGGTGGTACAGTAGAACTTTAATAGTTTGACACTTTGTGGACTTAGAGGTTGTCGAAATATCGAAATGACGAACTATTTAGAGGATAAAGGCTTATTATACATACGAAGCATTAAAAACACCGATTTTAGTATGAAAATCGCACAATTTTTATGAATACAGTACTAACAAAAAAATAAAAATAAATAAAAATAAAACAAAAGTTAAAAGTGCAGTAATGCATTGACTTAATGAATACTGCCAAAACTTTGACTACACAGCAAACTAAAGTGAAACAAACAGCAAACTAAAAAAAATTGAAAGTGTAGGAACTTATTGACTTAGTTACAAAAGCAGTTTTACATCCTACTTTGAAAAAAATTTGGTGATTTTAAGTTGTTTTTCACTTTCATTTCGTTTTCGTGCAGCTTCATCTCAGAGCTGTCAAAGGAAAAGAATGTCCATAGCAGACATCCTTTGCTTCTCTAAGTACTGAGAGTTCCCTTGATGAACTTCACACCTTCACTATGTGTGAACTTTGGTTGTGAAGGGTTCTCTTTATCATCTTCAGAGTCTTCATTGCTATCTTCCTTTCATTTTAAAGCAGAGACGATTTCTTGGCCTGAAGTTGATCCACTTTCTTCATCTTGAGTAATCCTTTCTTTAACATAACCAACTAAAGTTCCTTCACAGCCTGAAATTTTTTTCTATCCAAACGGCAAGTTCGTAAGTACTGGGCTCTTCTTTGACAACAAAAGGGTAGGGGGATGAGGAGTGAGTGGAAGGGGCTGACCTGCCTGCCAGATGCTACTTACACGTCATGTCGAAGTATACAGAATGCCAAAGAATCGAAGGTTTACTGTACCACCGAAACGCGCGTAAGTTTTTTAAACTTAAAAAGAAAACAAAGGTAAGGTGACAAATTTCATTTATACTGCTTATTCAGAAGTTCATTGTTTCTTGAACTGAATTTATTTTAAAGTTTATTAATATTGTACGTTGTCATTATTTGATAAATCAACTTGATAAAATGTAAATGCGTAAAAAACTTTCACACTTGTCATAGTGAATGTAAAAATGATACAGGTTAAAAATAATTATTTACATTTACCAAGAACTTAATTATTGAAGAAGGTAACTCGTAACTATAAAATTTATTTCTTTAACATTCTATAAAGTTTACTTGTGATTTCAATTCTATTTTATGTGTTCAACAAAAAAACTTAACAAAAATCAAAGGGTTCTCTCTGTTATTTTTGACAGGTTGTAAATCAGATGAACAGTTTTCAGATTATGAAATCCTTTGCAATCAAGTGTGTCTTTACTACAGACTTGAATTAACTGAAAGATAAATATTTTTTTTTGAATTCGGACAACATTGTGTACCAGGTAAGTACGTGAAGGAGATACTGTACAAATAATTTTTACTGTTTATCTATTTTACCTGAATCAGTCTTAACTTTTATGTAAATGTTATTAAAAATCTTAGTGAAAATTATTTACTAAAATTTAAGGAAAATACATTGGTTAGATTACTGAGAAATATTACCTACTGATTTCTTTATAGAAGACAAAGGTGGTGGGTTTCATGGGTACAGACCATCTCGGAAGCAAAATATAATTCAATCATAAAAACTTAGAACAATAGATTAATTTATTTATTTGGGATGTGATATGAATCTAATGTGCAATCACAAAATTTATAAATTAAGTCGGAAAAGTTTCAAAGATTTATGCACAGGATGATTTAAAACTGGTGGACTGGCTACTCTTTTTTGGATTCTGCTTGTAAAACTAAACAAATAATATTCTATGGAAAAATAGTATTTTCTGCTTTGTTTCTCTGCTGTCCACTATTTTTTAAATTTTAATGTATAAATTTATATGTTATGATCTGATAAAGGAATCACACATTAATACTTGGAGAGTGTCTTAACAGTAATGTCAAATTTTATATTTATTTATAAATTAGATTAGTAAAGTGATAGTCGCCAGTCATGAGAAATATAAGAGTTCTACGGAACGACCTCCGGTTCTATGCTTTTGGGCGACCAATCGGTGGGGAGGTGGTGAGAGAAATACCAGCAAACCAATTTACGTTAATGTTATGTAATTAATAAAAAAAAAATCACGTTTTAAATTTCTATACAATGTAAACTATATAGAAAAGTAATTTAAGTTAAGATCTTTCATTTGAAAATAAAATTCTCTTGAGAAAAAGTATTTTAGTACTGTTTTTTTTTCCAAAGTAGAACTTACTTTCCGGGCACGCTTTGTACATTTTGGTATGACAAACCAAACATGGTTTGGAGGAGGGCAGATTGCATAAGTATGTTGTACATGAGATGGACGGAAGTAGATCCAAAACTGAAAGAGCAATGGAGGATAGAGATGGTTTAACGATAAGAAAGTGGAGAAGAATTGTGTTGAGTACGATCTGAGAAAACTTGGAAGAGGGAAAAAGATGATGATCTTGAAGACTAATGTTTTTGGCCTATTTTCTGTTATATACATTATCAAAATGTTATTATATATTAAACGATTAACAGTAATCACTAACGGCCAAACTTACCTGTGGGCACTCCGGACATGTTTGTTTAGCGCATTCAGGAATACCTCCCAATGAACAAGTACATTTATTACAATCTTCTATATCGTAAACAGTACCAACAGCATAACTAAAAAAGCAAAGTAAAAAAATTAGTTTAAAAATGTAAAACAGCAACATTTATAATTTATTCGGTTAATGACCCTTTTTATTGGGAATAGGTTATAATTAGTACAATAATTATTATTCTAAAGTATACAATTGCCTAAGTATAAATTACATGCTAAATGTAACTATAAAAATGGATACATCTTTCTAAATGAGTCATAATACACAATGTTATTTTATCAAACATCCTAACTAGGATTATCAACAGCCGTATTATTTAAAGTTGAAATATTTATATATTTCCAAACTACCAGAGTATGAAAACAGTACTGTTACCAGTAGAGAGAAATTAATGTTTTAATAATGTTTTTTATGTTTTTTAATAATGTTCACAAGTTGAATGACAACCAACTGATTAAGTTGGCAAGACTGTTTTATATATAAGAATCAACCACGGTTACTATACTAGATGGCAGCAATCACGCGCAGCTGCTGTGAGATATAAGATGACGTAGTCTGGTCCCCAACAATTTGACCGGTATGTAGTGATAGTAGGATTTTTGTAATTTTTTTTACAAACATAGCAGTTTAGGTATGTTTACACGGGAAATCCATTTTAATTGTAATGATTCTTCATTTGCGGCCTGAAGTTTTTCTCTAAGTAACTTGTTTTATTCTTTTAATTCGGTGTTTTCACGTTTTAAGAGATCAGTTTCCTGTGACTGCACAATATTCAAATTCGGCAGTTCTTCATTAAAATGAGGCCTACCTTTCTCTACGGCTACCTCTTCATTTTGTGAACTGCCTGTGTTGTAATTGGATGATGAGTTTAAAATATCATAAACTTTCTTACAAGCATATAGTTTCTGCTCGATTTTTACATTCACTACAAGTCGGGTTTACCGGATGTAGAACGGCACTACAAATCGGGAAATTTAAATGTGGGACTGAATTTGTCTTTAAGACACGTTTTAATGGAAGATGTAGCAACTCGGACTTTAAATTGCGTACATAATCCGATTCGTTGAAATGTACTGAACACACGTGACCACTGTCAGTAGAAAATGAATCGGCCCACTTGCAAGCATTTATCCACTTCAATCTAGTTTCAATGGCCTTTGGAACATGGTAAAACTTATAATGCCAACTCCTTTTGGTGTCTATTGTGATTAGAACACCCGGCACTCGCACAACACACCATTATTAAAGACTAGTAAAGTATTACAGACCGTATTAAGACTAGTAAACATCACAGACCGACTTGGTATGTATCATGCATCGGCTGTCACTAGTGACCAGTGACGGTTTCTTACGATGAATAAGTATAGTTTTTCATAGCACAGTAATATGCCCCGGGGTCTTGTATTTAAATTTTTATGTTTTCTGTACATAATATAAATTGATTGTGTGTATTGTATTGTTGATTAAAGTTACTTATTAGTTACAAATAGATTTCAATTTTTCTTTACAAATTTAATAATTTTCTATTACACTGAAAGTAATGGTAAAATTTTTAAACCTTTAAAATATTCTTTATAAGACTCTTCTGGTTTAATGGTTGCTATTATTCGGATCACCTGTTTTTTTATTTTGAAGGCCGTAATTGTGTCTGATGACTTAACCCAATGTATGATCCCATAATTCATAATATAATATAAAATTCATCTAGAAACTAGTACTCGTTTGCATTGTATGGAGTTCTGGTGAACAGAGTTATCGCCAATCAAGGTTCCACCAGTTTCAGTTGTTTTAAGCTGAGTACAAATTTTCATGTCGCTGTCACTCACTGAGTAGTATCTGTGGGTGTTTATAACCAGAGAGTGATAACTCTACACACACCAATAGATCTGCTCTGAATTTTAATAATTGTACTGAGCTGTGAAATGTGATTTAAGAAAAAATGAATGTGATTTAACAGCCAATCTACTAACCTGATATGTCCAACAATACATGGGCACTGGCTTCTCAAGGAACATTGTTCGCCATCCCACCATTTACCAGATTCTTCATGACATGGACAATTTTTAACCATGGTTACACCAGGACATACATTACAGTTTTTATTAACAGGAGTTGTTAGTTCTGGTAACACTGTTGTAACTATAGCTGTAAACAACACAAAGAGAAAACTAAAAACAATGAAAAATGCTGTTTGTTTTTTAACAATGGTTGGTAAACTCCAGATTTCAAAATGCACATCAACATGATGGCCTAGGATTCGCAAAGTATCTGGTCTGAACTGCACAGGATAACTCTATGGCTAACAAATACAGTTCTGAAATTGGATGTAGTAATCAGTCCCACCTTGGTTACTTTTAAGTAACTTTGGCATGCATGGTGGAATGTCTCTTTAATAGAACTACTGAGGGTTTACAATAATGATTTTGGATTCTGCAGCTCTTTCAGGTGATCATCACTATCACAGGTAGCATTCCATAAAGCTTCATGTGGTACGCATCTGATTCTGGAGAGTCTGTACCAATACAATATGAATATGAAGGAAACTGAAATCAATAGACTTGATAGAACGAATGTGTGTGTTAAATAAACAAGCAGAAAAATCCGAACTATAGATTTTGTAAAAAAAACTAAATACATAAAGAACATCAAAACAGTCCCAAGATGCTTGAAGAATAAATATGTTATAACTTTAATCTTGGGGAGATGACATAGTGGAAGATCAGCAACAAGGAATCAAACAACTGTGGGCAAAGAAAGATAGCCACTGCACTCTGAAGAACCCAAAACAACCCAAACAACAAGAAATGATTTTCAAAAAAAGCAAAGATCAAATATTATAATAATGTGATAGAACCAGCATATCTGTATGCAAGAACCTTATAATAACCAAAAATGCTGGTTTAACAGAAGCAGAGAAATTAAAAAGATCCTTGGCAAAATAATGAATGGATTATATGGACAGTACCGGTTACAAAGAAGAGAATATAACTGCAGAAGAAGACTAAATCATAGATGGAAACAATTAGAAATGTTGACAAATTCTATAGACACCCCCATATAAAATGGATAAAAACAAATTTTTAGGACTAAACAGTAGATCTAAGGTGTCAGAACTGGTACAAAAAAATCATCAGAAAGAACATTGAGGAAATTTGAATAAACCATGAAAACATAGTGAACTGAACCAAGTTGTTTACTCAATTTTTATGCTCAACAAGATAGGGTTAATTTTCCTTGTACAATTCTCCTCGACCTCAAAAACTATATTGTCTACTATCTTTGGACACTATTCTTATGAACTATTATACTATTCTTGCGAAAGATCTTTTTATCAAATTTTTCTGCTTATTTTAGACCAGCCTTCTCAGTCATTCTAAGGTACTAACTCGCGTACATACATTTAGATTTTATCACAGTATTATAATTTCTAATCTTGGCTTGTCTTGAAGGTGCTTTCTTCTTATACAAATGGTGAATTCCTCAGAGTGCACTGGCCATCTTTCCTCATCTGCTGTTGTTTGCTTCCACTTCGCTGGTCTTCAGTTGTACTATCTCCTCGGAAGTACTTGAAGCTATCAACTTTTCCAATTCACAAATAATTTTTTTTCCCAATTTTTCCGTATTGTATGTCTTCACATGACGCAGGGCTGTTTTGATGTTCATTATGTATTAGTTTTTTCTAAGGACATCTGATTCTTTCTATTGCTGTTTCCATGTTCCTAGAACTGATTGCTAGGTCGTCTGCAAAAGCAAGACAGTTTATCTTTATACTGTTCTTTGATCCTCCAATGTATAAGAAAAATGTGTAATGTCTAAGACTTATCACATAAAAAAATTATATTATTTTACATGCCAATAAAGATTTATTTATTTCTAGATAGTGTATAATGAACAATATCACTTACGATATGGTAGGAAGCATCCGAGCATTTCAATCCTCATGATGACAGCAGAATTCCATTTCGTTGGATATATTCGAACGAACTGAGCATGTACAGGTAGGTTAAAATAATTAGTATGTGGTGTATCAGCATCAAAATTACCAATAAATACCTGTAAAAAGTAAAAAAAATAATTAGCAATGTTTATAATACAATGTACAATCAATTAGATACAGTCTAGTTTTCGTTCTTTACTACACATAATTAGCTTCAATATCAAATCATTTTAATCTCTTAATTTCACCCGAAATCAATCACTGGATCAATTCACATTCTCGCCATTCCTCATTCATTCCATCTCATTTACCAGTTGTGCTTTAAAAAATTGTACAGTTGTAAATAAAAATAAAGTTGAAGCCAAAAAAAATTAATCTCTTCATCGGGCTTCCCACACATTTTTTCCATAATCTGTGTCAATTTTGGTAATCCTGTCGCAAACCCTTGTTGAATGTATATTGCCTTTCTCCCTATGTTTCTATACACTCAATTTTAATAAAACTCCATTTTAATTAGTTTAAAGTGCCTTCGAAATTTTTCAACCTCGTTTATCCGGGTGTTAAGATTATCTAAACCAATCTGGATCCGAAAACATAATGAACTAATAACAAACTAAAATAAAATGAATTTATTTATTCATAAAATTGTGAAATCCCACATACGTACGAGGTGTGATCGGAAAGTAAGTACCATTTTGTTTTAACACTGCTGCAGTGTACTGTCGGCACTCTGCGCTTGCACTCTATTTTCCCTAGCTCATTAACTTCGTGCTGACGCCATTATGGTTATTATAATGTTTGCCACTGTGGTAATTTACAATGTTTAAAACAATCGATGAACCCGCTGCCAGTGAAATTTGTTCTGTTATCCAGTTTTTATTTTCTTTCACAGGAAATGATTTTTGTAAATATTTGTATACTAACATATATTGTAACATTATACAGTGTTAGTCTAGAAATAGTTGATGGAATAGGTTGTTTATTGTAAGAATTGTGTATTGTATGGCGGGGGGGATCGTATGGGGTGGAGTGTATTGAACAAGGATTATGGATTGCAATGAATAAAATATTTTGAACGGGAGTTCTTGGAAAAGATTTATATCTAATAACAGAACAAAAAATAAAAATACCTTATGTTTTGAATCACTGTCGAGTAGATAACTCCACTCTTTTCCATCATGACTGTACGCAACTTTATAAGCTTCAACCCAAGCTTCTTCTTTGCCCTGGATACGACCTCCTTTAGTAATCACACCAGTTATTGTCCTTTGATCCAACCAATCAAACTGAAACAAAAACATAGGTAAATTATATAAATTAACTTTATAGTTTAGTATAAAATTTATGCCAGTGAGAAGTAAAAACCCTGACCATTAGATAATTTTTCTCGCTGCATGCAGTCTTGGAACAGGCTCTCGGAAAGTGTAATCAATGCACCTGCATTAAGTGACTTCAAGAAGCGTTTACCTAAATCATTGAAGAACTAAATTTGTGATTATTTCAGCATATAATCGTTCATGTAAAAGTTTTAGACAGGTATGAGTCTTTTACAGATGTTTATAATCTTTAGGTTTTTGATCATTCAAAAGTATTTTTTAAGACATACGAGATTTAGGTAGAAAAAAAAGTCAGACGGGTATTACTGTAGCGAGTAAACAAATATGATAAGGTTGAAAGTCGTATGGGTGGTTACATAACTCCTTCCAAATTCCATTTAAGTTTTCTCTTGCTCCCTCGCTCAGGCCACTCATAGCAGTAGTTCAAGTGGTTAACATTATGACACTGCTTCGAAAATAAGCAAAGTATTCTGAAAGAATAGCGTGTGAATGTAAAATTTCTGTTTTACTAGAAAAATCTGGAACTGAAACAAGTTAATATTGCAAAAAGTGTATGGGGATGATTATAAATCACAGAAACAATTGTTTGAGTCGTTCAAAGGTTTAAAGATGAACATATATATTGGTGGATTATAAATCAAAGAAACAATTGTTTGAGTCGTTCAAAGGTTTAAAGATGAACATATATATTGGTGATGACTCATACTCTGGCAGACCATCAGCAAAAACTGACACTAAGAAGGAAAACTAAACAAGGGAGCAAGATAGATCTCTTGAGAGAATGGCAGAGTAGGTAATGAGGCCAGCCAAGCGATTTTCGACCTGATTGTGGTTGTTTACTTGCTATAGCAATGCCAGTTTGTATTTTACTAGTAAAACCTCATAGCGTTTTCCACTTTATTTCAGACTAGTGAGCTTTTACTTTTGCCTCAATTGAATAATAATAATAATACAGTGAACATTGAGTAAGTAAATAAATAAATAAATACATTTTATTGTCATGTAGAATATGAGGTGAGTCATATAAACTGGACTTTGTCTGTGTGCCTCATCAGGCCGTTTCGAGCGAGATGACATAAGTGTCAATTCAAGGTTTGAGAATTAAGAGTGGGAGAACTCAATTGGCACATTATACAACTCTGTTTTGTTGCCAGTACAGCCATGACTGAGCATGAGGTCCCATAGTATATTGTTTAACATATTATTAATAAGTTACTAATGAAGTGTTAAACCAACAGAAATTTTGACTTGGTTAAAAACACAGTTTGATAATGGTACCCATTTTTAGGATCCAATTGTCTGATTGGGCTAACAAGTTTAAAGGTGAGAATGAGAGTGTAGAAAATCAAGGTCACAATTGTTGCCCAAGATCAAGTCTCACATATATCAAAACCTGTCTCTCTCTCTCTCGGAAAAATGCTCACCACTGGTTTTTCGGGACTGGAGGGTAGTTTTACTTATTGACTTTCTACATGATCAACGCACAGTGAATTCTGCCCACCACTGCCAACTGTTGGAGTCAGCAAAAGCTGCCCACAAAACCAAAAGGCTAGGTACCACAATCAGAGATGTCATTCTTCTTCATGACAATGCCAGGCCTCACACAGCAACTTTGACAGAAGACAAAATGGTCGAAATACATTGGGAAACCCTTAAACAATCTCCCAATGGTCCATATTCATCCCCCTGTGAGTACTTTTTTTTCGTCTCTTGTATTAAATACTGGGATGAGAACAGTTTGAAAATAATCAACCTGTTAAAGATATGAATGCAATTGGCTGAGTCAACCTCAAAACTTCTTTGAAGAAGGGTTCGTAAAGCTTCTAAAACGCAGGGGAAAATGTGTACAGCGTAAAAGAGACTTTGGTGAAAAATATTAAAAAACATTGTTGGTAATTTTTTATCATAGTTAAATTCGTACAACAAATATTCGGTTTATATTTGACTCACCCTCGGAAATAAATTTTATTGTCATGTAAAATAACACATTATTTACAATAAGTCAAAAAACATCAAGCTGGAGAGCTCTTGCATTCAAAACATCAACAAGTGAGAAGTGAGAAACAAATCTTAAATAAAAGATGGCAACAAGGTTTAAACAATATACCTGTAACCACTGATGAGGTGAGCTGGTAACTGGAGTCCATCCAGTTAAGCTGCTGAGAGCTGCATCTGCACCTTTGAATTCTCCTTCATTACTGGGCAATGAAGATGACACAGATATTTGATAGTTTTGTAGCAAACCATTATCCAATCCCATTTTGTCAACACAGACTGAAATTCAAAACATAACTTATGTACCTGATTATTGTCGAAATGCACAGAAAATTTTCTGGTTACAACTTGTAAATGTTTTATTATATAAAAAACATCAGGCGTGCAACACTCACAAACTTTCTCTTGCCAATGTAAAATGAAAAACAACTTAACCATGAGTGAGTGATGCAAAATGAAAATCAATCTTAATTCTACTTACAAGAAAATACTATTCAACACTAAACTAGGCTTTGTAGAAAATAATCTTATCTTTGTAGAACAAAGTTGTAGGTTTTTTATTTCCTACAACTTTTATAATATACGTTTGACCTAAAATATAAATTAAGGCCAAAATCTTAAAAAACCATTTTTTACCACAACTGCACAGCCGTTTTCAAGCATAGTGCTTACCCTATCTTGTAGAGCACAAAAAATTTAGTAATTGAGGTGATTTAAAAAAATTGTAGGAGCCATTTTTGAAAAAATCGCATGAATAAACTGCTAGTTCCAGTTTATTAATTTTAATGAAAATGCTCATGTCAGGTCCCCTAGTGGTACCTAACTTCGTATGATATTCTGTAATTGAGATATTTTGTATCAAGAATTTACAATGCTGGGGAAAAACAGAATTTTTTTTAATCCCAATGTGTGTAAATTGCAATCAGTTAAATTTAAGAACAAAAAGCAACCCCATGACCCAATGAAATGAGGATGATAAGTACAACATGTAAATGACGTTCAGTCTTGTACAGACTCAGACCGAACAGTCCTGAGAGTATGGTTAATTGAACCTCAACCACCAAAGAACACCGATAAGCATCATCTAATATTCAAAACCTCATAAAAGTAAACTATCTTTATTAGGATTTGAACCATGAACCTTTGTCTCCAAAAATCAGCTGTTAACCCTTATAACGCCAAAAAGCCGATTGATCCGATTTGAATTTTTACAAAAGACTGCCAAGAGCCGATGACATCGGCTCAATACAGTACAATACGGCGGGAAATATACCATCTTATTTTTTGTTCTATTTTAATATTTCTCAATAGATCGCATTCATATTTCAAAGGATAATAGTATACATGTCTATTTAACGATGCAATTTGTATTAGCCAAACATAGATTGTTCTGATTCTTACATACATCGATAGTTTTGAGTACACCAACAGCAATGTTTGTTTTGGTTACACCTCTTCTCAGCATGACTTTCGTACGATTTTGTTACGGTGTGTTTGTACAGTACGGATAATTATCGATATTTTGCACAGTTTGAAAAGAAAAGAAAGCCCTTTCTTTTGATAGAAATGAAAAAAATCAAAAAAATATTAAGACTTCTCTTTTAAAAATGAAAAGTTTTATTAGTTCAAATTTTTTTTTAACTTCAAATTTCTATTAAACTTTTAACCACTTACTACTTAAACTATTTAAACACTTTTCCATTACTATTTATATGGGTAGAAAGAGCAGAATTTAAGGTAAAACATGATACTAAAACCTTTCTCTTGTGTCAATTTCAAAATTTTCAACAATTTTTCAAAATTTCCTGATAAAATAACGAGATTTTAGCTTGGTGTTCTTTGGACTAGTAGGCAGCGTAAGGATTAAACAGTTGACTTGTGGTGGCGACTTTACCTCTAAATCAACCTGGTGTGTCATAGAACAAAATTGAGACAAACATGGTACAAGGGAATGCCTTGGGCAGATACATTATGACAATTATAACTATATATGAGTTAAAAGCGATACCTGGCAATGAGGTTGACGGTACAGTTACAAAAACTGTAGTTATTTCAGTTGTTGTTGACTGGATATTTGTTTCGTTTCCGCACCCGATAATATCTAAACTTAGAACAATACCATTCACCCAAGTACTTGGACTGATCCGAATATAACGCGCTTCAAAAGGTTCATGAAAAATTTCTTGTAACGGATCAAATTGTTTTACTGGACCACGGAATACCTGAAAAAATTTAACACAAATAAAGTAATTTATTAATGAGTTAATTAAAGTTTTTATTTATCTACACCTAATCTTTACATAATGACCACTTTTATTTACAATACAAAGATTGTTTTTTAAGTTTTTACAAACACTCACTAGATGGCGATATTCAGATGTGATGTCACTATATTTTTTTATAAAATCTTACATTTTTCATTGATCAAACAGTTACAGCTGAGATATTGGTTGAGTAATTTGCTTACAGTGAGCTTTTAAAAACGTCATTTTGTGAAAGAATGGAAATTACTTGTGAAGGTTTTTGTTGGATGATTTTTTACGATTTTAGTAAAGGCATAACTCAACAACAATGCCTTGAATCACTTCGTTCAACTTTTGGTAATGAAGCGCAATCAGAGAAGACTGTATACAACAGGTTTGCAGAATTTTGATGCGGTCGTGCTCTGTCAGTGATGAGTTTTGTGAAGGTTGACCAAAATTGGTTGTTAAAAAAAGATAGATATCATGTACAACACATGGGAGAGGATCGGGATGTGACTTACCATGAGAAATAGGCACCCTTAGGTGTATCGAAGACTGCAGTACATTCGATTATGCATGAACATTTAGGTGTGAAAAAGATCTGTTCATGGTGGACAATCCTAATCCATGACAGGAAGAAGAAGAAACTCAATCTTTTTCTCTACCGATTGTTTGATCATAATTTTTACCACTTGTAATAGCCTATAACCCAACTCAAACAAGTAGCCTCTCAACGGTGGATGCGCAGTCGTCTAGTCTGACCTTGAACAACTGTGGAGCCATCCGGTAGAGTCTGCACTCCAATTACAAGTCGAATATCTCAGCAGCAACAATGTTATTTAGTATATTCCTTCAGCGTGAGTAGTTAACTTGGCATGTCATAAGTTCTGGTTAGATATCTTAAATATTATGTTGATTTCTAGTATATAATATTTTTTTTTTTTATTGAGTGATGATGCCTACATAAGCCTTGGGCTTGTGCGTAGGTAATGATATGTGGTGATTTACAGATGAAAAAATGCCTGACTGGGAATTGAACCCGGGACCCCGGCATAGTAGCCAGTTGCGCTGACCACTGCACCACGGGCCAGCCTAAATTTTTTAACAATTTTCAAACTAGTTTAGCTTTTAGTGCCGTGAATAAAATATATTTTCCGAATCATAGTTTAAATTTTCAATCAGACTGTACTGAGCATGTCACAGTATTTCCATCTCTTTCTAAATAGAGAAGAGACAAAAGAACTGTCACTGTGAACGAGTCACGGTTACTTATAATTCACGGTGACCACAGTTATTGAGATAGGCGAGTAACTGTTCCCCAGTCACTGTAACAAAGATTGCTAACTCTTCTGTCACTGGAAGACAGGACGACTTGGCAAATCGTCACCGTACTTCTACAGATATAGTACAGAGTACAGACCTCTCGTTCCCCAGTCACTGTTACAAAGATCGCTTACTCATTCTCTGTTCACTGTTTAAGACAGGGCAACACGGCGACCGTAATTCAACAGACAGAAGAGTAACAGCCTCTTGTTCCCCCAATCACTTTTAAAAAATCAGTTACTTACTCATTTACTATTCACTGTCACTTTTTAAGACAGAACGAATGCTTTACTAGTGAAAAAATTCACTCATTCACTGTTCACAGTTAATAGACAAACAAAAAAATATGCTTACTCTTCTTTAAGGCCCCTATAATAGCTATGTAAGATATGTTGGTCTGTTCACTGGGCTTAATGCTCTCCTTTGATAACCGGCATGTCCATTCACTTTTACTTCAATTTTTCTTTTTTTCAATTTTTCTACTTCAACTCTTCTCTCTCTCTTGCTCTTTCTTTCTCCTTCTCTCAGTCTCTTCCCCTAGTTATGTTTTTCATCTACTAGACTAAACAAAACGAGGAAAGTTCCTTTACATTTCTGATCACAGTAACATAATTACGTTACAGTGTTATTTTTATTGCACGCCGCGTTCTACCTAGCTATTTTATTTATATTGTGCATTGTTAATTTTTTAAGTTGTAAATTGTTTCTTGTACTTTCTCTTTATTATACAAAAAGTTCTTTTTATTACTAATTTAGGATACCTTGCATTAATTAGTTTTAGGCTAAATTTTTATTTTAGTTATATAAGAAGTCTATTTTTTTAATTTATCAAAACTTCAGTTGTTATCATGAAATATAAACTGAAAACATTATTATTTCATGATAACAACTGAAAAATATACTAAGTATATACACAGTTATTACTAAATCACTAGTAACTATTAAAAGTAACGGTGAACGCAAAATCACACTGTCACCATGATCCCGGTGACTGGTTGAAACAGTGAACGGTCTTCACTATTTCTCAATAGCTCTTTCCCACACAGCTGGTGTGCCCATCTCAGAGGCCACTTGGTTTGAGTTGGGTTATATATAATTTATTTTCTAGAATATACCAACCAAGTCCTATAGCATCAGTTCCAGATAAAATGTATTACACTAAATATACTACTTTCACTCACCTGTGGTTGTTTGTTGGCTTGACTAACATAGCTATATTTAACACCGTCTGTACTATACAAGATATGGAAACTGGTTATTCGTTCATCACTAAGGGGATTTGTTTTCGTGACAATACCATAAACCGGTTCAACATTACCAAGATCTATTTGTAAATATTGATCTTTATCATTATGAAGTGGTTTCCATCCATGATCTATTAACAAAAAAAAAAAAAAAGTACTTTAAAAATAATACACCCACTGATAAAAATACAGGTGTAACAAAAAGTGAAGCCGCTTTATAAGATGTGCGATAAAAAAATATGGTGAATAATTCCATTGCGAACAAAGTAATAAGCTTACATCAAATTTGAACTAATCTCCTACAAAGTACTCTCTTTGGTTAGCGATAACATATTACCCAACATTGATTCCATGATAGGAAGCATTTCTGGAAGGCTTCTTTCAGAAAGGCCTTCAGCTCCTCTGTCGTAGCCCTCTCAGTCATGAATGGTGTCAAAATCTTTTCTTTTCACCATGGTTTTTATTTTTTGGAAGAGTGAGAAGTTCCATGGCGCTAAATTCAGAGAGTAAGGTGGATGTGGACCAACAGGAATCTATTTTCGGTTAAAAACTTGCAGATCAGAAGCGATGTGTAGCACGGAGAATTAATTTCATACTCTTTCATCTCGTTTGCAAATTATTGGTTAAAATACTTTTTACAGACCCGTGCGATATGTTCAGTTCTTCGGTAGGCTCTCAAACAGTCAATCACCTGTTTTAATGAACCAGTTTTGCCACTTTTTGCATGCCTACATGCTAACCACTACCGTTGCATTAAGCGTGCTTCCAAATGCCAGTTCTTAACATAGGCACCTTCACACCATCTAGTGTCTCACCAATTGCAGCCTCAGCCCGTCGCATATGTCCTCCTTACTTGTCTCCAAATCCATGTCCTAGATGTGCCTGCTGCTACAAACCCTTTGGAGCACCTTAACTCCAGTTACCCTCTCCCGAATCAACATTACACTAGGTTAAATTAGACAAACTATACTTACAAGTAATAATATTGTTAATCATTTTTGCAAAATGTGGTATGTGTCCTGGCAAACTGCTACTTGCTGTAAATGATTCATCAGATATATTTTTTAGAAGAGGAACAAACCTGCACAACAGAAATATAAATAATTTAATTTAGTTAATTAAATTATTTTAGTTTAATTTAAGTTATTTTAGATAAGTTTAAAGTTTAATTTGGTTTTATACAGATGACTGAAGATGTAACATCTATAGATTTTTAAAATTTTAGTTTCAAACGATATAGCATACGCTGATGATGGTGGATCCACCGAAACACGTGTAAGTGATACATAACAAATAAAGGCAGCTTAAAAAAAAGGTTAGTGAATTTATTATATTAAGTAGAATTTAATTTAGATCTTTAATTTAAATCTTTTATTTTCAATTTTTTGTTTATTTAAAGTCGCATCAACTGCTTGGTTATTAGCGACTATGGTAAATTATCTATCTAGAATGGTGTGTTTTGACTTGTGAACATTTCCAGACTGTAGCCAGGGAATTGAACCCCGGACCCCCATATTTTAGGCTTACGCGCTAACCACTATGCTACAGAGACAGCCACTTAAGATCTTTCTCTCTTAATCGAACTCAGTTTAACCAGCTGACTAATTGTATTGATTAATTTCTTCTTTATTGCTCTCTTGTTTACACTTCAATTTAGCTACGATTTTGCAATTTTCCAAATTGTTCACATCTTGTGTACCATTCTCTCTCCGAAAGCAAAAAGCTTAGTTTGATAGTCTGCAAAGTGCTGTTTAAACATCCTGTAGAAGTTTTTACTGTTGTTTTTCTTGAAGTGACTCAATGCCTCGGGGATTTCTCCCAATATCTGATTCCTCTTGACTCGTTAAAGAGTACTTTTGCTGTCTATTTTCGAATTTCCTTGTATGCTGCAAGTTTTCCTTCCATTCTATCAGAGAACCAAGCTTCGAAGGCCGTTACCCTCTTGGCAATTGCTTTGTTACAGCCTTCAGTCCACCATCAGTGTTATGTGTTCTACGGTAGCAGTGCCAATTTTTTGGTAATGTCAACTATGCTGCTGTAGATTCCTTTCTAGAATTCTATTTTCCTTTCTTGAAGTACTCTTTGAAATTCTGATTCCTTATGCTTCAGCTTTTTGGGATCAATCCTAATTATTTTCTTCTGAGCCAGTCTTTTTTTGTTTAGTGGGACAGGCTTAAATTTTATAAGAGTCAAGTAGAAGTCTTGAGTCACGATTGGTATATATTTTGATTTATATGAGTGTTATGAAAAAATTTCAACTTGTCAAAATAAACTTACCGATTTTCATCACAAGAAGGTGGTGGAGTGCTTAAAGTTGGTATAATAATAATGTTAGTTGTTAAACTGACTGAAGTGGAAGATGTTTCAACAGTTGTACTTTCAACATGTGTAGTACTGATGATTGGTGATTCAGTAGGAGTTGTAATGTTGACATTACAGCTTGATTTGTCACAAACATAATGATTGTTAAGACATTGACATATTTCACAAGGCGACTCATGCACTACTTCTCCAGGCTGAAAAATTAAACATAAAACAATTATCTTACAGCATTGTTCAATAACTCGCCATATTTAATGTCTTTGCGTCATACCCTCATACTTTTATAACAGAACCAATTGTAAAAAATTTTTTTAATACCTAACGTGTGTACATTGTAACTTTGTGTGTACATTACAATCTATTTAATTTAAGAAAAATAAGCAACCTCATGATCCAATCAGATAAGATAAAGTGTATGACATGTAGTCTAATACAGATTCAGGCCAACCACTTCTAAATATGATTAATTGAACTCCAAACATCGAAGTACACCGGTAACCACTGTCTAAAATTCAAATCTGTACAAAAGTAACCTACCTTTACTAGGATTTGAACTACCAACCTTTATCCCCAAGAAGAGAGAGTGGAAGAGCCTAGAGGAGTAAACCCCGAATAAAACTCAAATGTGAAAACTGGTCAACAGACTTAAGGCAGAGGAGGATAGATTTCCAATAGTGAAGAGAGTGTAAAAACCCAGGAGGTGGGTCTCGGAATAAATCCCAGTGTGTGTTCAGACACCCAGAGATGGCAGCCTTATCACTGAACTATCCTACAATGCATTGTTAGCGCATTAAGGGAAAATTACTCAAAGCACTCGTAATGGCCTCAGAAATATGACTGGCAACAATTGAAAATTCAACGGATATGAACAAAAAAAATAAAAGATGGATTGTGGAAGAACTTAAGATTTCTATATGAAATGAACTGGTTTTGAGATTATTATAAGTAATGTACCCTTCATTTTAGGGATTCATAGAGCTAATTTCACACTTCTGAAAAATCTTCTATGTAATCAAAAAAGGTAACCTCTACAAAACACAGAGAAATTTAGTTTAATTTTTTGTAACATACCTTAACAATTTGTCCTTTATGAGATCGGCATGTACAATCATCGATGCGGACACACGAATTAAAATCTCGCCACATAAATCCTGGAGGGCATGTTGCAATTGTATTTTGATTGACTGGTACGCATCCTAAAAACACAACAAAAGTTCGTTTTTTAATTGCATCTAAGATACTCCTAAAGGGAATATAGGATATGTTAAAATAAAACTGAAAACTCATTCACCACTCACCAATAAAATTTATTACCACTTCCTACTAACTTGCTTACTTCAATAAGCGTGTCATCCAACCATTCGTATCAAATATTACACAATTTGCCATAACATTTAATTAGAAGTTTATATATTTTATTTTTCAACCAAAAACTATTTAGAAAGGAATTTGGGTACACTAAAATGTTTCATCAATCAAGTATTTTTTTTTTAGCTTTTTTTAAACCAACTTAAATTACCACAACTTTTTAAAGCTTATATTTATTGAAGTATTTGCAACCTACATAAGTAGGTTTCTGTTTAAACAATTTAGTGTTGTAATTAGCAATATAGTAATCAATTCAGTTTCTTGTCTAGTGGTTGTGGACATTTAAATTCTGTAAAAAGGTATTTTGGTTTACGTACTTATTTCAAAGATGTACAAAGAAGGAAGTGTAAGCAATAATTGAAGCTTCTTAAATAATGATCTGCATTACGTTAAGTGGTTGACTTCCACCATACACCTAATAGCTTTTTTCTGAATTTTAAAAACTCTTTCCATGTAACTCTGTGATAAACTACCACAAACTAATATGGCATACCGTTATATAAGATAAAATTAAACCGTGACAAGCTACTATTAGCAATTTTTTATCATTTAAATCTGGCAATTTTTTTCAATGCAAATACCCCAGATGATATTTTACCACGATAAAGTTCTATCTAGTGACCCGCCTGAAAACTTTACCATTTGCCCATGTTCGAGGATATTATTTTATATACGGATATCCATTTCTCCATTTTCCCTTACATTATGATTGTTTTTGAACTGTAAGTACTTTTTTCATTGACTGTTAAAATTAATCATTACTCATTTATCATCATTAGTGATATGGATTAGGTTTTCTGTTCTAACTTCAAACTTAATAATATGCCATTCATAGAGAAGTTAGGTTAATCTTGAACTCCACAAGAAACAACAAGGAGCTTCAAGACGTCATGACTTATTTAAATTCATTAGCAGCAACATTTTATGAAGAGGGTATTGGAAAGCTTGTCTGCAGGTAAGACAAATGACTCAATTATCAAGATTATTATGTCGGAAAGTAGCCATAAGTGTACATAACTTCTTCTTCTTCTTCCTCCAACCAAGGGTTAGGCCGCCACCTGTTCTGAACTCACAAACATCTATCATCTATCTCCATCCTCTCCTAGGTCTACCGACATCCCTTTTCCCTTTTGGAGTGCCAGCTCCAGCTTCTGGAGTGCGAGGATACCAGTGATAATCCTTTATTTTTTTGTTTAAGTTGTAAATACCCAATTCTGACCTGATTTCCTCATTCCTTATTCTGTTCAAGTGTGTACACCCCTAGTTCTTCAAAGAAATCTCATCTCTGCTGTCTGGATTCTCCACTCTTGGGTTTTTGTTGTTGTCCACGCCTCACTTCCGTACAGAATAACTGCCATAACTTAGTAGAACTTAAGTTTTGTTACTTTTCTTGCTCTATTACCCAAAGTTCTGCTAATAGTTCCACATATCCTCTTGAATTGGCTTAATTTCTGTTCTACGTGTACATAACTTTTAGTAATAAAACATTTTTTCTACTATCACTTCTCTATTATTTATGGCCTATCAGAGATTGGTAAAAATAGCACTGTACAAAAAAAAACAAGAAAAATTATTTGTAGAGTATCTCCTTTACGTACTTACCAGGTATACAATGTTGTCCGAATTTACAAACATTATTTATCTTTAATTCATGTCCGTAGTAAAGACACACTTGATCACAGTGAATTTTACAGTCCGAAAACTGTTCATCTGATTTACAACCTGTCAAATAAAAAACAGAATGAAAAGATACTTAAAAAGAAACCGTTATTTTGCATTACTAATAATTAATTAATAATCAATATTATTAATAGCATTAATTATGTTATATTTGATTATAACTGAACTCTACTGTTATTACTGAACTTGAAACGATGATTATAATTCAACTCAAAACAAATTGGAGACAATAATGATGTACGGGATCTTCCTCAGGCCATTTAACCTCTTGAGGATGACAAACCATCTTCTGAACTACAATTATATGAAAACAATATGGTTCAAAGAACTTACCCTTAATAGTACTCTGGTTACTTGGTTTCTCAGTTGTACGTGTATTATCTGAAAAAACAAAATGAAAAAAATTTTGACAACAGATATCAAAACAATCTTTCAAAAACACATAATAAACATTTTACACAAAAGACATTCTATTTTGTATATTATAAAGTTCTCTAAACTTTTCAGCTGGCTTGATTCTTATTATTATCTACCTACATGTATTTTGGTGAATCCAGCATCATCAGAATATTATCAAATATAACATGAAACTTTTTTTTAAAAACCTAAAGAAGATACCAAATCATGAAATTATCTATATAAAACTAGTTTATATAGGTAAAATGCAGGATCGGGTAAGCACAACCCGCCTTCAACAATATGAGCAATGTGTTCAAAAGTCATGATTTGGTTCTTGCATTTAAAATCCATCTGCTGAGATGCTACATCTTTTCCATTTTTCTGTATAACGTTGAGTACTGGTCAATTGACTGGGCTATCACTAAAAAAGTGGAAGCTTTTGAAATCTGGTTGTATTGGAGAATTGTGTGGTTATCATAGAAGGACCACATAACCAATGTCAAAGTCCTTCAAAGAATGAATGAAAGTAAAGAAATCGTAAATACCATCAGAATTCATAAGCTCCAATACCTTGGACACATAATGAGAAATAAAAGCAGATATGCCCTATTTCAATCCATCATTCAATCATCATATACAAGGCAAGCACAACCTGGCACGAAAGAGAATTTCTTGGTGGCAGAACCTGAGGATGTGGTATGGAAGAACATCCAGCGAGTTGTTTATAATTGCAGCCAACTGCTGTGACAGTTAACATCCGGAACGGATTAGCACTATAAGAAGATAGAGAAGGAAGGTAGAAGATTGAGGTAACTAGGGCATATGAAGAGAATGGATACAGGCAAGATTCCAAGAGTATGGGATGAAATGAAAGAATACGGTGAAAGATTGACAGAACGCCCATACAAACAGTAGTTGTGGGAGGATATGTGTTGAGAGCAGACTTGGATAGACGGGGGAAGTGGAGAGGCTTAGTCAACGCCTAGACACTTGTATCATGGAACAGGAGTGGATATAAAAAACTTTCTCCTAAATCATTTCAATCTTCATGTGTGATCCAATGTAAAGATCTGACAACTTCTTCAGAAGTCCATCGGCACAGCTGCAATCACCCTTCTACTTCTCTCAAGTTTCTTACAGAAACATTGGGATCACTACACATTAAACTACTTGAGGCCGTAAAAACCATCATCAAAAAATAAAAATAATTTTATCTTAAAAATTTATGTTCATACGTACCACATTTACATAAAACTTTGATTCTATAATCCTGACAAACTCCTTTAGTACCATTACTTATTGATTTTTGTTTACTGTTCACACATTCAAGACCTATATCCGAATTACAAGTCACATCAATATCTGGAGAACTCTTATAATCCACCCAGTTTACAACTTCTTTATAAGTTTTACCACGTTTAACTGACTTGACACCTTTCCTGGTAAAAAAAAATATTTACTTAATATCTGCAATTTTTATTGAAAAATTCAAAATTCCTCTGCTGTTGATGCAGCCCCTCACTACACATAAAATTGTTATATACTGTATTTATTTATATTTGTTATATATTTATTTATTTATTTAACCCTTGTGCGACTGATAGGTTCAAAATATTAACTTTTCGAACACTAATTCCGAGATCACGCGATAGACTTGGCTTTTTTATCCATCCTTTATCCAAAATTTTTGAAATTTTTATGAGATGTTCAGAAAACTTTGAGAGATGTTTTAAAAAAACAAACATGAAACTCCGTTTTTTTTTACGCCAGTTACAGCAAATTTACAAAAAATTTGATACAATATATGCAGTCACGAGTTTTTGTCAAAATTTGGCAATAAATATTTTTTATTTTTATTTTTTTTAGTCTGGAAAAATGTCTAGCAAAAAATTTGATTTATCAAACGCCCTCGCTTACCACTATACGACTATTCAAGCGTAAGTAAGATTCAAGTGAATATGGATTCTGTGGTAAAATGAAGGCGGAAAAATTTCTCTCTTTGAGCTGATGTCATAGCCCATTCCTACAGTTATTCATATGACATATGTTATTATTTGAAAGCACAGAATTTTGCGAACATGTGCATGTAGAAAAAATTATAAAAGATAAATATTAAATATAATTGTGTTTTGAAAGAGCTAACTTTCTTCCGCATACATTCAGCTACAATTTAACTATAATGTTTACTGGTGTGCGTGTACATTGACCTTCACTATTACACAAAAACTGTTCACTATTAAACAAAACTGTTGAGTACTTACACACTCATCATCTAACAAAAATATATTGGCTATCTGCTGGATAAGGGTTAATCAATATGAAGTTAATTAGGAAAGTGGAATTACTTTTCAACCACCATGTATAATAATAGGAAGAAAGATATTATTCTGAAAAACAGTATGCATACATCTTGAAAAATTCACACGACTTTCTCTTGTCATTTTAAATAATGAAAATAAATATAACCTAATTTCAATCATGGGTGAATGACACTAACTTAATCCAACCTCTGTACAACAAATAAATTTGAAAAATTACTAATTGACACTAAATTAGGCTCGGTAGAAAATAAACATTTGAAATAAAAGTATGTAAGTTATAATGTTCTACAACTATTATACATGCCTTTGCCCTAAAATGCATATTAAGGCTGCAATCTAAAAAAAAACATTTTTTACCATGAGAGCATAACCTTAAAAATTTCAGCAGGTATGCCTCTTAGGGCTAAATCCCACTTGGATACCGCAGTTATTGCAGCAACCAATAAGCAACCAAGAGAGACACAAGCAGTGCTTTTGGTACTATTCAATTGCAATATGGACATTGAATAGAACACTTCCCTTATATGTGCAATGAAGAATGCTGGAGAAAAAAATAAAAAGAAAATTTTGGGTACATCCTTTTGTTGCTAATCATTTTATGAGTAATTTTAACCTAGTAGGATGATTCGCGAAAGTATGAAAACAAATTTTTTAACTGTATGCGGATCACACAAATTCGATGAATTTCTAAGTTAGTGCCAGAACAATTTGTTCCAAGAGATTTCTCCAGGAGCCATTTCTTTTCCACCAAATAGATCAGTTACTTCCTACCAATATTTCATTTTTAAATCTCAGTTGGAGTAATCATTTGATGAAGTATCCCTAAGTGAAGATCTGCATTGAATTTCTATTATAAACCTATCAGTATCAAAACTCATTATAATTACAATGAAAACACAATTGCAAGAAAATTACTGAAAAGCATGCAATTAAACACTGGCGCTAGTTGCCCACAACTGGTGTCTGAGTGAGTGACGCACTGTACTCTGTACATTTTACTGGTGGTGCAATCAGAGTAGCGGAGACACCAGTAGAATGTATGGACGCTACATGGCTGGTGGAGTAACCAAATTGACACCAGGTGAGATATACTCCATATGCTTACAAGTATTCTGCGTGGTGTCACCACTGGTTGCGCCACCATACCTAGTGGGATATGATCCTTACAGTATTCAGATGAACTAAAGTCCCCTAGCCATGGGAGTGAGAGAATGCTTAATGCTCTCACTCGCACATGCCATACGCGCCATTCCAATAACATTGTATAATTTCACTCGTTGTGAGCAAGCATTTATGCATGCAGTAAACTAACAAGCAGTCTTATTCTATTATTTGCTTACCTTCCGTTATTCAGCTATCATAATGTGTTCAGTGTTCATAACACACACACTGTCCATAACAAACGGTGGAGTGTCACACTCCATCTGTTCGTTGCAGGGCTAAAATAAATAGTTCTTATCAAATGGTCAGCCAATTAAATGGCTGAATCATTTAAGAACAGAAGAGGTAGAGGTGTAAAAGACACTTATCAGAGTTATAGCCTCTGAAAGTAATTTCATTATACAGCCAGACCCTGTGGTGAATGAAGTGAAGGTGTCATTTGCAGAGTGGAAAATATGTGCTTTTCAGAGGGCCTGGCACGCTGATAAGCGTACTTTTCTATTCAGTGAGGAAGGCATTGGTAAACCACCTCACTCCACGTTTTACTTAGTAAAACCACTACAGGTTCAAACCAGCTTTTTGGCTGATGACCTAAACAACAACAACAACAAAACACACACACACACACACACACACACACACGTACACACAAGCACGGGCCAAGATATCGACTGTAGTACGTTTTCAGATCTGGATTATAATGGTAAAGACCTTTGGGTGCATGCGAAATTATGCCACATATCTCCCTCTCACTCGCTCGGCTATGGGACATCAATTGTATAATGTCTGTACCTTATGTTATAAAGCATAAAACAGGTAGTAAATGAAATGATTTTAAACTAAATCATAGGAGCTGTTTTTTGAGAAAATCACAAATAAGTGAAAAACTGCATGAAAAAATTACTATTTTCAGTTGACTGATTTTGATGAAAATGTTCAAGTTACATACACAGACCAATAGGTAAAAAACTTTTTTTTTGTTTTGGGGGCCTGAAAACGTGTATTTCAAAAAACTGATATGAAAACAATACTGTTCTTCCCTAAATTAATATTATAGGGCAAGAGATATTAAAAAGAAGCAGGATTTTTGGTGTACATTATTTGAAATATCCCTAGAATCAAATAACTGAAACATTACAGAACTGGAAAGAACAATATTCTAATTATTGGCAGATAAATTGCAAGAAAATTATACATACTTTGCTTTTGTTGGTTCTTCCTTTCTGATCACATGTTTATACTGGCATTCAATATCATTGACATGTCCTCCATTTTTACACACTTGAATTCCCTCTCTTGCCATAACGGATAATAGCTCATAGTCACCGCCATCCGTATCTGGGTTAGATATATTAATCCAACCGCTCCATGAATCAATACACTGACTGACGGTTGTGGTTACAGTTTCAACAATCACTAGAAAAATTTGGACTTGATGTCAGTAAATTAATATTGTAACCCTTAAGCCAAAATCCTTTTAATACCTGGGTATAATCACTTAATAAACAGACTTTTAATTAATTAAGACTTATTAGACTTACTTTTAACTTATTTAAGCTTAAATTAACTTAACTAATAATTAAGGTAATAATATTAATAGCGAGCAGGTTTTTCTTCAACATGATTTTAACCACCTAAACCTTCACCGATTTTCCCCGAGGTGGGCTTAAATGAATCGTCTGCAGAAAACTAACCAAAATCATATATCCTGATTTATTATCGTAAAATAGGAGGTCTAAAATAAAGTAATAAATAATATGTGAAGTTAAAAATGAGAATACAGTAAGCGACGCACTGTGTACCGAATACTGCACTACCCTACGTATATATCTTTCTCTTTCTCTATCTATCCCTCCCACATCTCGCACAGCTATTTAGGTTGGAAGAGCAAGTTCAACGAACTAAAGTGTACCAATGCAATAGGTAGTGACACATCGCTCTGGACATTCCAATGTGTTTGTTGTTACTTTGAGTTATGCACAATAAGTTCTGCTATATTTTGTTTTTACCAGCTCTTTTCAGAGCTATTATATTTTTTGATTCTTTTTAGAAACTATTGCCATTCATCAGGAAATTAATGGATAGTTGTCTAATAGAGGGAACACCAAGAGGCAGGAGACATTCTATAAAAGCAAATTACACAATTTTGTGCGGGTTTTCCCCGCAAAGGTTTACCGAGTTTTAACCTTAATACTACCACCTTTCAACATGAAAACAATACTTTCCTTCCCTATATATTCATAAAAGGCAAGAGAAAGTAAAAATGAGAGGAACAAGTCGTTATTTTTTAGATCCTCTACAAACATAGCAAGGTGAAGACTCAATCCATTCAAAATCTATACAAACATGATAAAAAAAAATAAGTTTGTTCAGTATTTGTCATTATTCTTATTTCTTGCTTTGTCCCCAATCAATTAGTAATAAATTTCTTCTTCCCTGCGCCATGCTTGGCTTCTTTTACTGTTACCTTCCAACAAACAAATGTATTTTTTGTTGACTTAATGACAGAATCGTTGGTTTCACCATTTTTTGTTCATGCATTCATGTTTTACCAGAGAAAAATATTTCAATTCACAATTCATTTGTATTTAATCTTTCATCATACTCAATTGTTGTTGTTTGTGTTTTCACTTTTCAAATGTTTAAAAACTGATGTTCCATGTAAATATAAACTGTATGTAAATGTTCTGTATGCAAAATTTTATGCAATATTATCACCATTAAATTTCAAATTAAACTAAAGTATCACATGAACAATCTATCAAATCATACAAGAACCAATGCCAAAATTATCAGTTACATCCACATATTAATTGTAATTCTACTTCTGCACATGGGTTTCTGGCCAGAGTACTCACACTAGATCATCTTGTGAAAGGAATTAAACACTATGATAAGACTGTAAATAAATTCAAAATTATTTATTCAAATCAAAGTGATTTACATTCATGATTTTCTTTTTTGCATATCTTAAAATATTATTTAAATTGCATTCAGTAGTTCGTTTAATATCACAATTATTTTACCTACTTTATTGAGTAGGATCATTTTAATTAAACAGTCTTCCATCTCCATGTCAAATCAACTTTTCATTAACATTCAACCAATCTCCCACTATATAAGAAATTTAAATCAAACAGTTTTCCGAAATAAGATTACAAAATTTACTTTCCGAGTCATACAAAAAGCACACGATTCCAAGCAAGGGTTGAGACATGTTCTTAGAGGGATATCACTGGTCCAAAACAAGTCACCACTGGTCCACTGATTGAACAAGTTCATTAGATCTGACCACTGGGATTTTCACCATAAACTTGTATACTGATGAACTTTTATACTAAACTATAAATGAATTAAAGTACAGGCACTTACCTTTACAATCTGGTCTGATATCAGTCACAGTCTGTGGCCAATCACAGATCATCATGTTAGGGTTGAACCACAAATTATTTGGGCAACTTCGTTCAATCTGTCGCGTTCCAAATTCAGTATCTTCGCATTGGTAATACATGGAGCAGTCCAACGGATGTAATGTTAACAATTTTGATGGATCACATTTCTCCAAAGTTTGTTCAGCTATAACAATAGGGTACATAATGATAAATAAAAAAATATTTACATTGTGAAAAAGTCTGGAATACAACAAATATCTTGTTTTTTTTCTTGTATAGGACCAATTTTAGACCATGTGAGGTGATTTTAGACATTTCTGGAAGCTCTTTTTGTAGCCCACATTCTCAGTATTCGTTTACTGTAGGCTTTTCTCCTTTCATCTGTTCACCCAGTGTTATGCTTTTGCTCTTCATGGAAGCCGTTAATAGTCCATAATTAGTTTACTGAATTTGGTTTAGTTCATTAAGTTTTCTTGGTTTATTCCAGTGTTCTCAATATCCTTTCAGACTGAACCATTTATCCGACATTTATTTAGTGACTTAAAAATTTGTTTAGTCAACTGGTTGTCATCCATTCTATTCAGGTATTCGTAAAATTTTAGGTTTCAAATTTCTCTGCTTCTCTTAGACCAGCCTTACTGGTCATACTAAGGCACTCACTCACGTACAGACACACATGTACTCTTATCACAGTATTATAATGTCTGATCACAGCTTGTCTTGAGAGTGCTTTCTTCTTATACAAGTTGTGATTTCCTTAGAGCACCAGCCATCTTTCCTCGTCTGTTGTTGTTCACTTCCTTTTCCCTGGACTCTGGTTGTATTATCTCCCCGAAGTACTTCAAGCTATCAACTATCCCAATTTCTCTGTATTGAATCTTCAAGTGATGCAGGGCTGTTTTGATGTTCGTTATATATTTAGGTTTCTCGAAGGAAATCTGTAGTCCTGCTTTTTCTACTTGTTCTTTTAACATGTTGATGTGTTCGATTGCTGTTTTCATGTTCCTAGAAACAATTGCTAGGTCATCTGCAAGGCAAGACAGTTCATTTTTATGCTGTTCTTTGATCCACCAATAAGTACTTGGTTTAAAAATCATTTATTAACAAGTTCCATTCCTAAATAACTTTCTCCAGCAAACAGTTATAAAGAACAGGTGACAATCCATCCCCCTGCGTAACGCCAGTTTTAATTTCAAACACTTTGGAGATTTTCCTACAAATTTTACTTTTGATCATGTTGGTGTTAATATTTCCTTAATGATTGCCATTGTTTTGATGTCCACTCCAAATTCTTCTAACAGATTCAGTAGCGCTTCTTGATCGATTGAATCACAAGTTTTCTTAAAACCAAAAAAAGTTTATTGGTGAAAGATCTCACCAATAAATATACGTAGTTTTATATCAGGGATTCGTTCTATTTTTAAATCGATTATTTATTCTTAAAGCTAATAAACAATATGTACGTACTTGTTGAAAAAGTTGTCAGTGAAACAGTTGTTGGAACAATGGTTGTAAGGGTTTCTGGAAATAAATACACAAAATAAATTTCTATAAACAAAAAATCATACATAAATAAGTTGACTTGAGAACATGAATATTTTAAAATATTCAGAATAATTTATAGCTAATTAGTGTTAGTAATCCTAATGTTGTTTCAAAAAGGATGCAACCATCACATTAAATAAGTTAGAAGTTTTTTCTTAAACTCTTAATTTCTGTGTTTGAGTATTTGTCTTAAATTTTTCGCTTTTAAACTGGCAAATTTCTCACCCTTGCAATATTAAAAAGACGTACTTTTTCAGTTTGAGTTAAGTTTTTCTTGCTCTAAAAGGAATTTTTTCCAATTCTTGGTCCTTACGTCCTGTTTATGCACATGATAACTGTCTCTGCGATTCCTTAGTACACTGTGTTAAATACGACTGTTTATGCAAGTGACAGCGATACTGCTATCGCGGCAGATTCTAAATACTGTTGCCTGCACCTACCAATTGCGGAGACAGATGTATAGCGGGCTGATCCAGTATGCATTAAGTTAGATGAGACTCATTTATTCATGTGACGACAACGATAGCATGTCACTCGCACGTATACCAACCTGAGTGCAGTATACCAACTGTGCTCTGCTTTCAGTTTGCCCTTGTAATTGTTACAATGTTGGCAATAACAGAGGTAGTCTCTGAACGGTTAATTGATGAGGTGAGGATAAGGCCATGTTTGTGGGATACGCCCTTAGAATACTTTTAACTTTCTCTTGCCTATATGAGTATAAAGGAAGGAAAGTATTGTTTTCATGTCGATTTTTCGAAGTCGAGTTTTCACCAGATCTATACGTTTTCAGACCCCCTGAACCCAAAAAACATGTTTTTAGCGATTGGTCTGTGTGTGTGTCTGTGTGTGAACAGAATATCTCAAGAACGGAACATTGTACGAACTTGAAACTTAAGTTACATACCACTACCTGACCCGACACGAACATTTTCATCAAAATCAGTCAACCGGAAGTAGTAGTTTATTCGTGTAATTTTTCACTTTTTTTCAATTTTTCAAAAACTGGTCCTACGATTTTGTTTAAAATTGCGTAGTTTACTACATTTTTTATGCTCTACAATTTAGGGTAGGCGCCATGTTTGCTGAAATTCTTGGTGAGGCTGTTTTCACGTAAAAAAATTGTTTTTTAGGATTGCGGCTTTATTATGCATTTCAGCGCAAAAATGTATATAATAAAATTGGTAGAGAATTTAAAGTCGTACAACTTTTATTTCAAACATTTTTTTGTTTAACGTTTAGTTTAGCGGTAATTTGCGATTTTCTGTTTTTTTCTCATTAAAACGTGTGAAAAATCGATTTTTTTAACATTTTGGCCTTAGTACTCATTTTACGACAAAAGTGAATATAACCAAATTTATAGAAAATTAAAAGATCTACAACTTTTATTTAAAGCATTTCTCTCTATAGAGCCTAGTTTAGCGTAAAAGAGTGATTTTCCGTATTTCTAAGCCGGACTGAGGTAGTTTCATTTTGCGTATTTCACTCATGATTAAAATTAGGTTATGTTTATTGAGGTAAGTTTTTTGTTTACTTCTAATGTTTTATTACAATTGTTAAGTTTATTGTTAATTATTTGCATTGGCAAGAGAACGTTATGTGAGTGTTTCACACCAGATTTTTTTCTTTTATTACACTTCCAATAAGCATAGACTAACACACATGGATCCATTATTTTATAAACACTGTGATTTCATATGGCAGAACTGATACCCTCTCTATGTGCTCCAAGTGGATGCGATAAAGTCATTTTTTTACATTTATTTAAAATGTTGCCCGTTGCGACATGAAATAAATATCGCAGAGACAGTTATCATGTGCTTAAATGGGGTCTAAATTTTAAATAGTTTAGAAAAATTGGATGGTGGCCGCTCTTAACGTAATTATTTTAATTTTCTTTTTGCTTGTTCTACCCTTACAGAATGGTTTCTTAAAGCTTTATAACTCTTTCAATCATAATACACACTGCGACCGTTAGTATAGGAATATCAAATATTTTGACATGTCATGTGTTATGTATAATATTTTACATGACAAAAAAGTTTATTATTTATTCATTTATTTTGAAAGTGTGAAAATCAAATATAAAACATACCACAGCTGCATAGAACACTGATCTCATAATCATTGCAAATATCTGAATAAAATCCTTCATCAGATTCTTCCACTTGTCTATTGCATAGAAGGCCTTTATCCAAAGAGCATGTTACATCCTGATTAAATTCCTTGTAATGTCGTTTCGACGAAGCATCTCGACATTTTATGTCTACCATTTTATCTTGTGAACATATACCTAAAGTCTAGAAACAAAAAAAAAGAACAATTGTTCAGATTAATTAAAGCACTAGTTGATACATCATCCGATTATTCATTTTTTTTTATTATCAGTTTTGTTCAAAACCCTACTTAACAAATCTGGTTCAAAAAATTAATTCTTGAGACATTTCAACTTGTTGCTTCTATTTGCTTGCTAAATATTTCAGAAAGATTTTGTAGACACTCAACATATATTAATCTTCATTTTAAATTAACTGAATCTAGTAGAAAAATTTGCTAAATCTACTACAGTCAGAACATACTAAATCACAAACTTTCATAATATTTTTGTTGGTCTTTGAAGCGAAAGGTCGGACAAAGCCGCCATCATCTTCAATTGATTCATGGAAATCTGTTGAACCAGTTAAAACATTTGATCGGCTCAGACATTTGTCCCCAAAATTTAGTATTGGAATTTCAACTTCACACTCCATAAAGTTGCCTACAACAGGCAGATGAAATGTTAAATTACGTGCACTCGATCAGCTAATTCCAGGGCTACAAAAAATAGTTCTGTTTCTTATCACATGGTCAGTCAATTACATGACTGAAGCATTTAAGAACAGAAGAGGTAGAGGTGTAAAAGACACTACTCACAGTTATCTCCTCTAAGAATAATGAATTTTATTATACAGCCAGACCCTGTGGTGAATGAAGTGAAGGTGTCATTTGCAGGGTGAAAAGTAGATTGGTTTCAGTGGGCCTCGCATGCTGAAAAGCATACTTTTCCACTCAGTGAGAAAGGTAATGGTACACCACCTCACTCCTCATTTTACTAAGGAAAGCATCTAGAGGTTCAAACCAGCCTTTCGACTGATGACTTAAACAACAAATCTATAAAGGAGATCCATTCCCATTATGCCAGTAGGACTTGTCCATCACCGACTAAAGAAATCATGAATTAAAAACCAAAACTTTAACGGCTTCAACTGGTAAATACAGTGCATACATGGTAGGAATGAACAAATATATAATTTGAACGGATAATTTCGGCACAAATACAAAATGATTAACAATATTAAAAATGGAAATAATGTCTAAACCCAACGCTATCTTCCATTTTTTAAGTGCCTAAAAGATTATTTTCACCATGAAATAATTTGTAAACCCAATGTATTTTAGTTGTTTTTTTATAGTGCTTAACGGAATTAATAATTACTATCTGGTCTATATAAAAGAGCTAAGGAAATTCCAGAGACAACAACTTCTGCCGTGCTCTTTCACAAAGCACTGAATCGCACTTTTTAATAATGTTTATTATTTGTTACATATTATTATTAATGTTACAGTATTGCATTTTGGTTTTATTTTTACTGAATATTGGTGAAAAGTACATATTTTATTACAACGGATTGCTACCAGATACTACGGACAACCTCGTACAATGGATAAGTGTCCGTTATATGAAAGTTTACCATACATAGGTTAGATTTGTATTCACCTGATATGTCAAATTTGATAGTTCAATAATAGTCGGTAATGTCTCCTCTTCATAATAATGATTGCCAATTTCAGGTTGATGTCTATTAAGCCAGGTGGTCCAACCTGACACACATTTAACAAATTCATCTTTTTGGGGTGTTGTTGAAATTGTTACTGGTGTTTTTGATTGTAAATCGATGGTTGGTGTTGTTGATAAACTGCAAGGTTGGCCGGTACATGTTTTCCTATTCCTTGAACAATAACTAAAAAAAAAATTCCGTAATAATTTTACAACTCAATCTGATAAGTACATTTAAAATTTTATAAAAATTATAAGAACAGTTTTTAAAATAAGCTTACTATTGTTGTTTTTTACTTTCTTTTGCTCTATAAATAGAAAAGATACATACGGAAGGAAAGTATTGTTTTCATGTCGATTTTTCATTGGAAATACAGTTTCCAACGCCCTAAATCTTTTAGGCATAGAAAACCAAAATGTCACAGCTGAACATGTGATTTAAGTCCTTACTGTAAAACATTTGACTCAAGAATTTCAAATCATTATATTAAATCGGGGGTAATATAGGTTTGGCAATTTCATTTTCAGAATCTGAATCAAAAGTAACTTGATCAAAGTGAAATATATTTTTAGTTTTCTAATGTTTAGTTTGACTAATTTAATTTTTTTTAAGTTGGGTCTAGAACCTTCATTAACATCTAATTTTATGGGTTTCCTTTGGGTCCATTGTTTATGGCATTTGATTTTCTAAAATTATTTATGTTAATTTTCTAATATGTTCCTACCAGCCATTTGGGTTACTGACTTGTGTCCTTTTGATTACATGTAATAGTTTTGATAATTTTTTCATGAATTAGCTCTTCCGATGCCATTTTGTGCTAGTTTACGAGGTGTGTCGCAAAAGTATCCAACAAACCTACAAATCTCCACGCCAATGTTTATAGTGACTTCTGTGAGGTACAAGCGTAACCAGTATTTTCTCATGCATTAGCCAGATGCCGCAGTTATCAACAGAATGTGTTAGTTCACACGCAGTGTTTTTTTTTTTTGTAGAGTGCTTTGCTTATGTTCATCGGATTTTGTTATTGCTGAAAATGGCGGAGAGATCAGATCAATGAATTTGCACTAACAAAAAGAGTTGTGAAGAAACAATTGAAATGATGTACAAGGGCTTTGAGAATGAGTGTATGGGGCAAAACACAAATAAAAGAGTGGTTCAAGCGGTTTAAAAATGGTCGCATGTGTATTGACAGTGACCCGTATTCGGGCTGACCTTTGACAACAAAATTACCGGAAAATGTTGAGCATATGCAACTTATGATTGAAGAAGATCGTTTGACTGTACATGATTTAGACAAAGATCTTGAAATTCCGATAAAGTGTTTTGAAAATTTTAACTGACAATTTGGGAATTAATCACATGTGTACTACACTGGCTTCTTCACCATGATAATGCGCCAGTAAGTTCATTGAAAATTGTGCAACAGTTTTTGACAAAGCACCAAATTAAGCAACTTCTCCAGTCTTGTACAATCCTGACATAACCCCCTGCAACTTTTGGTTGTTTCCAAAACTGAAAATTCCACTCAAAGGGCACCGGTTTGACAACATAGAGACGATTGAGAAGAATGCAATGAGTGCACTAAAAGCCATTTCAGAACTAATCGATGGGAGTATGTTCTACAGTCAAATGGGGATTACTTTGAAGGATGCCAGCGCGGAGATTGGAAGGTAGGTCGGATATTTCTGGGACACACCTCATTTACATGTCCCAGTTACCCAGATTCGACTGTATTATATAATTGTGTATACTAACCATCTATGGCACTCATCTTCTTCCATTAGATCACCTTCATAAAAATCAGTACCATTTTCATGCAAACATAATGGTGGTTTACAAAGCGATAGAGGAACACATTGTAAATTTGTGTTATTGATGTACACTTCACCAGCAGGACATAGTTTTGGTTTACAGCCTGAAATAATATACAACAAAATAAATAAGTTTTCACGTATATAACTACTGACACAGTAGACTTCCAGTTACTTGAAACCGGGTTAATTTTCTGTAAGCCTAGGTTCTTTTGGGATCTGAGTATAATAAATAACAAACAGACTTTCTTAAACTTATAAAAATCATTTATTAACAGATTGTAGCATATGGACAAGTCCAGCTCGCCCACTACAAGCCACTCTAAAATCCAAAGGATGAGTGGTGCTCGTTCTTAGGAATGAATTATTTGAATAAGGATGCTTGGGTTCACCTATGGGTTATTATGAGCTCTTTTTATAATTTTTACGTTCTTAAATTCATCACTAAAAGAGCTAACTATTTTTTTTTAAATCCCTAACATGTGTAGGTTACAATCAGTTTGATTCATACAATATGCAACCCCATGACCCAATGAGATAAGAATGTTGTGTATGACGTTTAAATTGGTGAAGTTTTGTATAGACTCATGCTGACCATTACTGAGAGTATGGTTAATTGAACCCTATCCATAAAACCACACCGGTAACCACTGTCTAATATTCAAATCCACACAAAAGTAACTCTACCTATACTAGGATTTGAAACAGGAACTTTCGTCTCAGAAAATCAGCTGTTAAACAGTTGAATCACAGCGACAACTTTACCTCTAAATCTCGACCAACCCGATTGGTACCATGTTACAACCATGCGGTTGGTAACATGCTCGCCTCTCATCATGCGTTCTTGGGTTCGAATCCCATTCAGCCACGGCATATTTTCATACGTTACAAAAAATCATTTAATCGAACAGTCGGGCGTTAAACAAAAAAAAAACCCGGTGGGTCAAACTATTTAACCCTAGAACGGTAGCGTATGTAAATTATACGTGTGGCATTTGAAAAAGGTTTACCCTTACTTACTCATTTATATTTATCCCCTCTACTTCAAGGAATGCTTACAACAGTAAGTTGTGAAATTACCAGTGCTGTGATAAGATAGTTGAGTGAGATAGATTTTTTGTTTTAAATGTTTTCAACCAACTCTGACGTCAATTTTACGTATCGCTACCATTCCACTACGTTTTGTGTTTTCACCGTGTATTTGTGAGTTTATAGTCAACTTCTCGTAAGTATTATTACTATTATTGTTTATTTTTTCTAATAAAAACTATGGCGAATCAGATTATTTATCCAAAAAATTTAGATAAAATTCTGAACGAAATTCTGGATGAGTTTGACAGTGAACAAGACGAGATTGAAATTGATGATAATTTTGAAGAAGATTTTGATGATAGTGATAGCGATCCAGACTACCACCCAGATATTGAAGAAAATGAAAATCTAATTATTAATCCAATAAGAAATTTAGAAGATGACCCAAAGGTGCCACCAAAAAAACAGAAAAAAAATAATTTAAACGATAGTACAAAAAATAAACCCGAGATTGTAAAAACAGAAAATGAAACACTAATTGGAAAGAGTGGATATGTTTTGAAAACTTCTTGTGATAAAACTAAAGGCAAAACTCCAGCAAAAAATATAGTTCATATAAAACCTGGTCCTACTCCAATTGGACGACAGGCCTCCGAGCCTGTAGAATGTTTCAAGCTGTTCGCCAGTAATGATTTATTGAACCAAGTGTTGATTCATTCAAATGAAGAAATTTCTCAGCAAAGAGGTAATTATTCAAGAATGGAGGGTACCATTGCAAGACTTAGGTATTCAAGAATTGGACGCATTTTTAGGAGTTTTAATCCTATCAGCAGCACTAAACAATAACCACTATCGACAACTCTCATGTTTGACACAACGAACAGTGGTGAAAGATACCGAGCAACCATGTCCGAAAGACGATTTAACTTCATAGTGAACTGTCTTCGTTTTGACGACAAGTGTACAAGAAATGATCGTGTAAAAGAAAATAAATTGGCAGCTATATCGGACATTTAGGAAATTTTGTTGAATAACTGTGGATCTTGTTAAAAACCAAGTTCGTACGTAACTATCGACGAGCAATTAGTTGGATTTCGAGGTCGTTGTCCCTTTATGATGTATATCCCGTCAAAGCCTAATAAGTACGGGATAAAAATAGTAATGATGTGCGACAATAGCACAAAATATATGATTGATGCTCATCCATATCTAGGAAAAGGAACAGTACCAAACAAGCAAGCTGCGGCGGAATTCTTCGTTCAGGAACTTGTGAAGACCATTGAAAAATCTCACAGAAATGTGACCACGGATAATTGGTTCACATCTGTTCCGTTATTGGAAAAAATGTTGCGAGATAAAAAACTTACAGTTGTAGGTACAATAAAAGCAAACAAAAAAGAATTCCCAGTAGAGTTCAAAGACATCAATTATAAAAATCGGAAACTGGGATCATTATGTTTTTGTTTACTGATGAAATAACCTGCTGTATCGTACAAACGTAAAGAAAACAAATTGGTATTGTTAGTGTAATCTATGCACAATGAAGATACTGGAAACACAACAACAAACAAACCTGAAGTTGTTATGACCTATAACTCAATAAAAGGAGCTGTAGACACATTTGACCAGATGTGTCAAAACAAGAATTGTAGTCGAAAAACGAAGCGATGGCCTTAGTGTTATTTTTACAATATGTTAAACATTGCAGTAATCAAAGCATATGTTATTTATGTTCACAATTATTTTTGAAATAATGGTTATGAAACAACCAATGTCAAGGGTACAATTTATTCTGAAACTACATAAACAGCTAACTTTCAGTGGCAAACTCAAAGAATGCAAATACCAACACTGAGCAGAGATTTGAAGAAATCTATCACAAGGGTATTCGGCCTAGGAGTAAATAACAATTCAGGATTACCTAATCAACAAGGCCCAAGAAAATATTGCTCATTTTCTGATTCCATGAAAAGAAGAATGACTACAACCTATTGCGCCTGTGGAAATGCAATCTGCGGTGAACATCAGAAAAAAATATGCCCCAGTTGCAGCTAAAAAAAATTTTATCTATTTATTTCCTTTGTCTCTTTTATCATTTTTGTTTGGCGAGTATGCTATTTCATTATAAATAAATTATAATTATCATATTTTTGTATTTTATTTTAATGTATTTAATTTTTGTATTTTTATTTTGTAGCTGTATATTATATTTTTATCATTGTAATAAATACCTATGAGTGTAAACATGTTGTTTTATTATTAAAGATGTTAGAAATGCATTAACACAAAAAATATAATAATATTAAATGTATATAAAAATTAAAAAAAAAATTGCTAATTTGTATTTTATTTAAATTAGTTTTTTGTATTTTATTTTAATGTATTTAATTTTTGTAATTTTATTTTGTAGCTGTATATTATATATTTATCATTATAATAAATACATATGATTGTAAAAATGTTGTTTTATTATTAAAGATATTAGAAATACATTAACACAAAAAAATATAACATTAAATGTATAATTGGTCTAGAGGTAAAGTCGTCGCCAAAATCAGCTGTTTAACAGCTGATTTTCGGAGACGAAGGTTCCTGGTTCAAATCCTAGTAAAGATAGTTACTTTTATACGGATTTGAATACTAGACAGTGGTTACCGGTGTACTTTGATGGTTGGGGTTCAATTAACCATACTTTCTCAGGAATGGTCGATCTGGGTCTGTACAAGACTACACCTCATTTTCACGTCATACACATCATCCTCATCTCATTGGGTCATGGGGTTGCTTATTGTTCTAAATTGAACAGATTGCAATGTACACAAATTAGGAATAAAAAAAAAATAAAAAAAAAATGTATAATAAAAAAGAATAACTAGTTTTTTTCTAATGCGTAAAATTTACATATCGCTACCAATAGGTAACATACTGATAACACTACCTATCTAGGGTTGATGTAACAGTTTCTATGACAATAAAATCAACAAGTTGGGTAATAATGTTACTGTTTACTAAGTTTTGCATTATTTTTATGTTCATGTTTCTTGCATTGTTTTTGGAATTTAGTCTATTATTTGGTTTCTGTTTCAAAGTGTACATATTCTTTATAAAGTGTAATTTTGTTTATTGTGAGAATCGACATTTAAAATTGACGCATCCCTAGTTAAAATCAAATCATCCATCACCCATCTCCTTAATTGTAAGTACTGTTTATAGTCAGAGTGAACTAAATTGAAATATTTTTACAATATGATATTTACTTAATTTTACTATATATTTTATAAATCTTTACTTAATTTTACTATATATTTTATAAATATTTACTTAATTTTACTATATATTTTATAAATATTTACTTAATTTTACAATATTGATCTTTGAAGCAAAAGCCCGGCCATACTGAGTAACATCTTTGGCTGATTCATGGCCATCTTTGAATGTTCATAATTTTAACCTTTTGAGGACTATGCACGTATGTTTCATGGTTTTAGTCCAAAAAACTACAAACGCACTGGTACATTTGCTTCATTTTTTATACTAATACATATAAATACAAGTTCTAAATAAATGTATCATAATATAGGCTTTGTTTTACTCCATGGTAAAACCATGTGTATTAACCATGCTAATGTGTTCAGAAAATCAGTATTATTGTGTTAGCTTCTTGCAACCATTTGTTTACTATTATAGAATATTTCTTTCCCTGGGAAAATAAATGTTTTACGATAATATAATTCTTGTTTGTATTATGTATATATTTGTTTTATTTTAAACGTTCCGTTTAATTGTTTACTTTGTGAAAATACGAATGGAAATGGTTGGCTTTAGTAGTAAGCATCTCCGGGATAAAGCAATATTACAGTACCTCTACGAAACATATTTAGTTCCAGGGATGGAGAGTTGAGAAAAAAATAGGTGAATAATAAATACAGGAAGAAGAAGTAAATGAAAAATCTAAAAAGAACTCATATTGTGCTTTAAGTTCTAGGTTGAAAAACATAGTCCTCTTAGGTTAAAACAATTTTCACATAAATTTGCTTTTTTATTCATTTTGAAAAATTCTTCACCCTCTTAACACCCACATGTCTTCGCTCACAAGAATGGATGCTACTTTCTGCTAAACAATGATGTTACAATGTACCATTTACTACAAGAATCACTAAATCAAGGTAGCTACAAATTTCCACAGAGTTCGATCAGTGTACAAAGCGGCCCATAACAAAGCATAAAACTTACCTTCAATGCAGTAATCTTGTTGACACATTTGCAATACTGATTTATAGATCAATACATTATCACAGGTTTGTACTGGACAAGTCTCCATACATGGCGAGTATTCAGAACAATGTTCATCGCACTGTATCGCTAAATCAAACAAGTAAAGACAAATTAATTAATACCTTATGTATTCATGTACAAAAAATCCCGTGTGAAGCATTCATACGACTTTCTCTTGCCAGTGTAGATATCAGAACAATGTTCATCGCACTGTATCGCTAAATCAAACAAGTAAAAACAAATTAATTAATACCATAGGTATTCATGTACAAAAAAATCCCATGTGAAGCATTCATATGACTTTCTCTTGTCAGTGTAGATAATTAAACATATAACCTATGTTTAATGATTAATAAACAATGTAAAATTAAAAATATAACCTAATTTTAATCATGAGTGAATGACCAAAAATGAAAATCCAGCCGCATTGGTGTTGTTGGTAACGTGCTCGCCTCTCATCATGCGGTCTTTGGTTTGAATCCCATTCAGGCATGGCATATTTTCATACGTTACAAAAAACAAAATCATTTCATCCTCCATCGTCTGCATTAGCAGTAATTGCAGAACAGTTGGACATTAAACCAAAAAAAAAAAAAAATTAAACAACCTTCGGTCAACTTAAAAATATGGAAATCACTAATTGATACTAAACTAGTCATTTACTGTGTAGTACCAAACGTTTGCAATAAAAATTGCAGAATTTTTTATTTCCTATTAACTTTTACCTTTCGTTCTTTTACTTTTTAAATTTACTTACGGCACAATCATTACGATTGCCATTTTATTGGTACACCATGACATGAACATTCAATTCTTGCGCATAAGCAGCTATTGCAGTACAAAGACATTCTTTTTCCTCTGTTTCTACCAATTTTGATGATAAAAATAGAAGTCACAAGTTGACCGTAACTAAACTAAATGTAGAAAGAAATGTTTAAAAGTTATAGGATATTTAATTTTCGACAACTTCAATTTATTACTTTTGCCCTAAAATGCATATGAAGACCACAATCTTAAAAAAAAGTTTTTACCACCAGAGCACAGCCACCCAAAGAATTTTAGCGAACATGGTACTCAGCCTATCATGTAGAGAATAATAAATGTAGTAAAGGAATCGAGGAAATCACAAAAAAGTGAAAAATTGGTCAAACAAACTACTAGTTTCCGATTGACCGATGTTGATGCAAATGTTTGTGTCAGGTCTCCTTGGGATTTCCAAGTTTCAACTTTGCATTATATTCCGTTCTAGAGCTATTTTTCATGTAAGTGAAAGGCACAAAGCCCGCCATTCACAATTGGGGTGAAATACGGAAATAAGCTAATAGACAGCACTAAACTATTGTAAATAAACAGATAGTGAGTGGTATGTGACTCTTGTTTGCCACTTTGCACACAGCTTGTTGAGTGTGTACAAGCATTAAGTATCTGAACATTCATGCACTCCCACATACAAACAATTTTTTTTGTCATACACCATTTTTACTTTCTCTTGCCCTATATGAATATATAGGGCCAGTTTTTAACTCAAACTCTTTGGAGATTCCTCCTAGAAATTTTACAATACTTTAGATAGCAAGAGATTAAATGTATAAATAACGAGAAAATTATTGAGAACAGATTCACGATGAAAATTTACTTACGGCATAATTGTTGCGATCGCCATTTTATTGGTACACCATGAACATTACATTCTTGGGCATAAGCAGCTATTGCAGTGCACAGACATTCGCAATCGCCACCTTGATCGCATCCACAGGTATCAAATAAACAACTGTAAAAAATACAAATGTATTTATTTTTAAGAGGACCATTTTTTTAACCTCTAATAGGCCATAAATAAAAGAGAAGTGAATATAGAAAATATGTTTTATTACTAAAATTTACAGATGCTTATGGCTACTTTTTGACATAATCATCTTGACGAATGATGCATTTGTCATACCTGAGGACAAGCTTTCGAATACCATCATCATAACATGTTGCCACCAATTAATGTACATGAGTCTTGAAGCTCCTTGTTAGTTTTGAAGGACTGTCCTCCAAGCCTTTTTTTCAGTTCATAGATAAGATGAACTCATGTTCGGTATGTCAACATAGAGTTGATCTAGTATGAGTATACGCATGTTTGGCAATGAAAGGGTTAAAGAGAAAGAGTCCACTGACACTCCTCAAAAAAATTTTTATTTAAATATTTAGCAAAACTCTAAAAATTGATTACAAAATAATATACTCTTAATTGAACTGATTATCCTGGAACTTGTATAAGTAATGCAGTTTCTACAATTAGCACTAAACAGGTAAAATTTACTAAAAAAATTTTTACATCAAGGGCAGGGTAATTGACTGTCACTGGTTCTTTTTAACCGTGTACTGGAGAAAGTTATTCAGGAATGGGAAACAGATTTTAGCAATAAAGGATCGGTAAACCAAGTATACATTGGAGGATCAGAGAATTGTAAATAGATGAACAGTCTTGCTTTGGCAGACAACCTAGCAATCGTTTCCAAGAACATGGAAACATCAATAGAACAAATCAATGTGTTAAAAGAAAAGCAAAAAAGTAGGACAACAGATACCCTTTGAGAAAAGTAAATACGTAATGAATGTCAAAACAGCCCCGTGTCACTAGAAGACACAATACAGAAAAACTGGGGAAGTTGATAGCTTCCCCAGTACATTGGGGAGATAATACAACTGAAGACAAGTAAAAAGGAAGGGAACAACAATAGACAAGGAAAGATGGTACATGATACATGGTAGTGAAACTCCCACTTGTATAAGAAGAAACCATTCTCAGGAGAACCCGACATTAAACATTTAATACTGTGATAAAACCTGTGTGTTTGTATGCAAGTGCCTTAGGATGACCAGGAAGGCTGGTCTAAGAGAAGCACCGAAATTTAAAAGAAAGATCCTCTGCAAGATAATGGGTCCAAAGATAGTAGATGGACAATATAGTTTTATGAGGTCGAGGAGAACTGTACACGGAAAATGACTGATTAATTGAAACAATTGGAAAAAGAAGACTAAAATTTCATGGACACCTGCATAGAATGGATGACAACCGGTTGATAAAACAAATTTTTAAGACACTAAACAATAGACCTACGGTGTCAGTAAAAAAACTGCACCCAGGAGACTCCAATAGGGAGTGTAGGATATGTCAAGATAAAACTGATAAGTCTAAATTTTTACAAAATGATAAATTCTTTACTTACCAATCATTTATTACCACTACTAACTTGCTCAATAAGAGTGTCATCCAACCATTTTATCAAATAATACATAATTCGCCTCAGCATCTGATTAGAAGTTTATATATTTTTCACCAAAAACTATTTCGAAAGGAATTCGTGTACACTATAAAATGTTTGAATAAAGTATTTTTTTAGTTTTTTTTAATTAAACAAACTTATATACCACAACTTTTTTAATGTTATGGTAATTTATTGATTTATTTTCTACCTCCATAGCATAAGTAGGTTTTTGTTTAAACAAATTTAGTTTTGTAATTAGCAACATAGTAATCAATTCTGTTTCTTGTGTAGTGGTTGCAGATATTTAAATTCTGTAAAACGATATTTTGCTTTAAGTACATTATTATTTCAAAGATGTAAAAAAAGGAACTGTAAGCAAATTGAAGCTCCTTAAATAATTATCTGCCCAACATACACCTCATAGATTTTTCAGATTTTTAAAAAATCTTTGGAAAAAGGTTCTCCTAATTATTGTGAATGCGATCTGGATTCACCAGCGGGCAAACGACTACTGAACCAAAACAACAATTGCAGTGGCTTCATAAATAGTCAATAGATGGTATGTGTGAAACTGCATTCAGACTAACCAAAATTTAAATATATACAAACAGACCAAACATTAGGAATGCCCCTCATAGAAATATATTAACCAAAAACTGTTTTTACCGCTGTATATAAGCATCAACAGGAACTTCGGAATGACATGGTCGAAACAATGGTGATTTCAATACAGAACATTTTTCATAAGCCCAATTTCGTCTTCCTGGATGCAAATCACAAGGGTCCTAGAATCAAAGACACAAAATTAGTGAGTGAAGATATTAAATTATTTAATAATGTAAATCGAATCATTTGACCTTCTTCTTTGAATAACAAACTATACAAGAAGACCTCTGTTCATTGTATCACTCTCAATCTCATCTCCCTATCTCTACTATTACATCCTCATTCAAAAATAAATCTTTATAATACATCCTGCAGTTTGAAATATTTCTATTTCATATAATGAATTAATATAATAATTTCACTAACCTTCTTTTTAAACTGCGTCACCTTTATTTTAGTCCTACTTACACGTGTTTCGGTGGATCCACCATCATCAGAGTAAATAAAAAATTGAAACTAAAAATTTTATTCATTTATTTAAAATTTACAGAAGATGATACATCTTCAGTCACTTGTATAAAACTGATTTAAAATTAATTTATTTTAATTTATCCCTTCTCATATTTATTGTAGATAGCAGCAGCAGTCAATATCACTTCATCATTCCTAAATTTTATCTGTTCATTCAAAATGTCCTGCTTTTGCTCTTTTAAATATTTATAAATGTGGAACATCTCATATTTTTCAATTTTATTTTTATTCTCTGTATTACATTGTTCTATTATATTGAAATGTTCATCTATTTTACCAAATTTATGTTTTTCTTCTTTTATATGATTGGTATAGTTAGATACAATGTAGTCACATTTCAGTGCTTTTTTATGTTCATTATACCTCACTTGAAAATTACGACTAGTCATACCAATGTAAAATTTTTTACAATCCTCATTACCACAATCTATTTTATACACACCCTTTTTATTGCTTAGTGTTTCATTTATATTATTTTTAATTATATTTGTGGACAGTAGTTTTTTATTATTACATGTGTATGCGATTTTATAAAATTTATTTAATGTTCTGTATAATTTATTGTTAATAATTTTATTGTATTTTAATGCAATAAATGGTTTATGTTTTATTTTATTATCTAATATAAGGGTGGTTCTCAAGTTATTTTTAAATTGTAGTTTGTTTTTAATTTTATTTATTACTTTATTTATTTCTTTTTCATGATACCCATTCTTTTGTGCTATGAATTTTATTGTTCGTAATTCATTTTCTAGTAGTTTTTTATCTTTTATATATTTATATGCTCTGTGAATCATACTATGGTAAGCTGCCATTTTATGTGAGTATGGGTGGTTAGATGACTTATTTATATTTGTTACTGGTAATATATACTTTTACGAAATACACCTGTTGTTATTTTACTATTACCCTTGATTAATTGTATGTCCATGAAAAAAGCTGATAAAGTAAATGCACCTGTAATAATTTACAAAAGTGAATACATACAAAAAACAGAAAAATATTTGAACAACAATAATTTTGAGATCATTAAAAAAGATCCAACTAAAAAATTCAATGCACAACTTAGAAGAATTATTAGTGAATCAAATAAGATAATCGATAAAAAAATAAAAAATAAATACATAAATAATAATCCTCAAGCACCAAATCTTAATGGCCTTCCTAAAATACACAAAGTGGATGTACCTATAAGACCTCTGGTTAATTATAAAAATGCGCCTACATATAAAATATCTAAATTTTTATACGATTACCTAAAAACACATATAATATTAAATAACCGATATAGTATAAAAAACGCTCAAGAAATAATAGACAAAATACAAAAAATTGAAATTAATGACAAACATATTATGATGTCTTTTGATATCAAAGATATGTACACAAATATACCCATTGATAAAACCATAAACATTATAAAAAATAAATTAACAGAACATAAATTGCATGAAGATGAAGTAAAGCAAGTTATAGGATTATTGAGACAATGTACTTCACAAAATTATTTTAAATTTAATGAAAAAATATACAAACAAAAAGATGGACTTACTATGGGAGCACCATTAAGCTCTATTTTGTCTGAAATTTATTTACAATATTTTGAAGAAATAACTGTGTATCAAATAGAACATACACATAATGTAGTAATGTGGCACAGATATGTAGATGACATACTGGTAATATTGGAAAAGACATATAAAAATGAAGAGGATGTTATTTTAAAAAAATTAAATACATTTGATGATAAATTACACCACACTATGGAACTTGAAAATAATAATAAATTAAATTTCATGGACATACAATTAATCAAGGGTAATAGTAAAATAACAACAGGTGTATTTCGTAAAAGTATATTACCAGTAACAAATATAAATAAGTCATCAGTTATAAGTCATAACCACCCATACTCACATAAAATGGCAGCTTACCATAGTATGATTCACAGAGCATATAAATATATAAAAGATAAAAAACTACTAGAAAATGAATTACGAACAATAAAATTCATAGCACAAAAGAATGGGTATCATGAAAAAGAAATAAATAAAGTAATAAATAAAATTAAAAACAAACTACAATTTAAAAATAACTTGAGAACCACCCTTATATTAGATAATAAAATAAAACATAAACCATTTATTGCATTAAAATACAATAAAATTATTAACAATAAATTATACAGAACATTAAATAAATTTTATAAAATCGCATACACATGTAATAATAAAAAACTACTGTCCACAAATATAATTAAAAATAATATAAATGAAACACTAAGCAATAAAAAGGGTGTGAATAAAATAGATTGTGGTAATGAGGATTGTAAAAAATTTTACATTGGTATGACTAGTCGTAATTTTCAAGTGAGGTATAATGAACATAAAAAAGCACTGAAATGTGACTACATTGTATCTAACTATACCAATCATATAAAAGAAGAAAAACATAAATTTGGTAAAATAGATGAACATTTCAATATAATAGAACAATGTAATATAGAGAATAAAAATAAAATTGAAAAATATGAGATGTTCCACATTTATAAATATTTAAAAGGGCAAAAGCAGGACATTTTGAATGAACAGATAAAATTTAGGAATGATGAAGTGATATTGACTGCTGCTGCTATCTACAATAAATATGAGAAGGGATAAATTAAAATAAATTAATTTTAAATCAGTTTTATACAAGTGACTGAAGATGTATCATCTTCTGTAAATTTTAAATAAATGAATAAAATTTTTAGTTTCAATTTTTTATTTACTCTGATGATGGTGGATCCACCGAAACACGTGTAAGTAGGACTAAAATAAAGGTGACGCAGTTTAAAAAGAAGGTTAGTGAAATTATTATATTAATTCATTATATGAAATAGAAATATTACATCCTCAAATTCTTTTACCATTTAAATAATAACTTTGAAGGCAAAAGAATTTATGAATGTAATAAAAGGAGCTGCTAATCCCAGTCCTTTTTCCGTGGCTTCTTTGGTTTCTGCCAGTACTATAAAAATCTATGGCCACATTACAAGCGCTGTGCAGTTCAAGCTTGGTAATGGGATTGCCACCTTACTGCATTCAAGCATGCAGAACAGTTTAGTTCTTTGTGCTCTCCAGGCTCTTCCGCCCGCTCTGCCGTTAGGAAAAAGAACTGCTTCTTCCGCTTTTGGGTAGGAAATATTATAAAGACGGTTATTTATGCCAAACAAAATTTGCGTAATTAAAATTTAATAATATCTCCTCAAAAGATTTAAGTAATGGCATTTCTAGGAAAATTACCAGTGAGATCAAAAATAGAAATGGAAACATTTTGGAGGATGTAATTTTCAATTTTAAGTATTCAGGATGTGATGTGTCTTTCGCAAACAAGCACAACGTGGCAAATAAATTAAATAGGTTTAAGAATATTTGTGAGATTATACATAAAATGCTGAAGCAAAGGACTAGAAAAGAAACATGTTTAAAGTTGTACACAATGACGGTGATACCTGTGGTACTATATGGAAATGAGGTGTGGGCACTTTCAAAGTAAGATCGAAATAAGTTGCAGGGGTGGAAATGAGGTTTCTAAGAGCAGTGAAGGGCTGTATCTGGGAGGATAAGATAAGTAATGTGAATATTCCTTAGCTATATTCCTAAGGAATATGAATACTTGATGAGATGTTCATTACTAGGCTGGATGAAAGAATAAAGATTCACAAGAGACGCTGGTGCAGCCATTTGGAATGGATGAGGGAGGGCCACTTGCCCCGTTTAGCTTTTGAGTACAAACCCACCGGTAAGAGGAGTGTTGAACGCCCAAGAATGAGGTGGTTTCCAAAACAGGGCAAGCTGCCTAATCCATGAAAAGAAGAAGAAGAAGAAGAAAATAATAGAAACCCAAAAACCTATAATAATATTATACTAAAGCTTACTTTAGTAGGTGTTGCTTCTGGACAGAATGAATACAGCTTCCAGGAATCGCCAAATAACTCGACAGATACTTCAGGGACACCACCAGCTGGAGTCGTAAAATCATCTACTTCATTATCATTGAAATTTCCACATAATCCTTCCAACTGCGAACAAAATATTTAAATTTAAACATAATTTTGTTAAACATTTTCCTATGTATTATTTACAATTATTAAATAATACAAAAAAATTTGGTGTGAAACACTCACACGACTTTCTCTTGCCAATGTAAATAATGACCAATGTTATAGCATGAGTAACAATGTTAAATGAGAAACAACCTAATTTTTATAATGAATGAATGACACTAAACTAAGCTCTGTAGAAATAAATGCTTGGAAGGAAAGTTGTAGGTTTTTCCTATAACCACCTTTTATTTCCACCAACCCTTTTATTATTATATCCAGGAGCTATTAATAATGCCCTATTATTATTATATCCAGCAGCTACTATTAACACGCAGGTGGAGTGTTAAATTATTTGCATTCGATCTGCTAGTTCCACGGCTACAAAAAATAGTTCTGTTTCTTATCACATTGTCAGCCGATTATATGACCAAAGCATTTAAGAACAGAAGAGGTAGAGGTAAAGGTGTAAAAGACACTAGTCAGAGTTATCTCCTCTGAGAGTAAAAAATTTCATTATACAGCCAGACCCTGTGGTGAATGAAATGAAGGTGTCATTTGCAGGTTGGAAAGTAGATCCGTTTCAGAGGGCCTAGTATACTGATGAGCATGCTTTTCTACTTAGTGAGGAAGGCAAGGTAAACTACCACACCCTTATTTTACTTAGTAAAACCTCTAGAGGTTCAAACCAGCATTTCGGCTGATGACCTAAATAACAACAAAAACTTAGATAATTACACTTTAAAATGGTTGCAATCAAAAAAATCCTATTTTTTTACCTATTTTGATTAGAAAAATACAGAAAATCACTATTTGAGGCTAAGCTAGAAGCTAATATAATTTTTACAGATGAAGCTACATTCAATATGAATGGGTGTGTTAAGAGACAATTCATGAATATGGGGAGCTGAAAATTCACACGTGATATTTTGCTGCAAAGACTATTAATGGAACTGTGTATCTCGATATGTTAAACTATTGCTTTCCTCAGCTAGATGAACTCGAAAGCATAAAATGAATTAATTTCCCAACAAGATGGTGCACCTCTACACTTTAATGCATTTGTCAGCCAGGCTTTGAATGAAAAATTTTCACACCGATGGATAGGCCGGCAAAGACCTATACCCTGGCATATTCTTGATTGGATCAACAACAAGAAGCCTTTCAGATGTGAATGAATTTCAAATAATTATTAATAAATTTAAATAAATATATATGAGTCAAAATTACCCTTCCTTTCCATTTTGGATCAGCCCTGATCATTACTCGAGTACCTTTATCCCATTGAAGAACAATGCCAAGTTCAGGAACTTCAGCAAATATAAATAGTCCAGCTTCATGAACAATAATCCTATAACAATACAAACAAATGTGCTATTAAATTTTACAAAATATATTTTTTCACTATAAATTTCTATTGTGATACGCCCCAACCACACAGAGTACATCCCAAAAATTACAGTTTACCTGCTCTATACCCATTCACAAGGAGGCATTAAGAAAGAATGGATGCAGCTGTTTCTACAAATGTGTGTGTGTGTGTGTGTGTGTGTGTGTGTGTGTGGTAGTGATGTGCAACACCCTTTCAAAGCAGTGGCACTACGGTCATGGCAGTAACCCGACACCACAATGTACCCCCCCCACAATATACATTCTTTAGACCACAATGTACATATCCTAAAAAAATGTGAGAGACAATTAGGATGGGATGCACCCTTCTATAATGTGCCCTATAGGGTATAGTAATGTACAACACCTCTTCAAAGTAGCGGTGCTACAATCTCATTAATTACTCATCACCATGGTCAGAAGAATCTGGTAGACATGAGCAATTGCAGGTACCAGACGACAGTACGTACCTCAAAAAACATCAGTACCTTTACCCTATACCCAGCTTGCTTTATCATAAGCTCATTCAGGGCAAATGGATTTGGATTCATAAAAAGCAAGTGTGGTAGAATGAGATGTGACATCAGTTTGGTGTAGTGATGCTATGATCTTGTTTCTCATCCAACATGGCCAGGTAAACTCAGCCAACATAAGCACCAAGTGAGATGTTCTGTAGCTTATATCGTACCCACTCATTGGCTTTGATCTCTTTATGGTAGATGTACTGCTGGGTAAAAACTCATCCACCTATTGGATCCGGGGCGTTGTGATGGCAGTACTGATCAAATGTTAATGTAACAAAACATTCTTTAACAAAATTTTTTATAATGAAAAAATATCTAAAAAAACTAATGTATTTTATGTCTTCATCAAATAGGTAGTGATTTCCCACCAACTGAAAAAAAAAATTCTCCAATCTAAGAGTGAATTGGAGACGTAGAACCCCCCCCTGATACGGCTCCATCAACAGCTGCAACTACACATTGCCTTCACCAGTCTTTTACGAGACCAACACAGTGATACTTCTCAGGTTTTAAACAGCCTTTTTCATGACTACAAAATCTACTGAAACCCAAAATGTCATTCATTTGTATTGAACACATACATCTTCATCCATTAGACCCCTCCTCCCCCATAGCTTTCAAAATATTAATAAAATAATAACAAATCACCTTCTACTTTTATCCTTTGAAACAGGTGATAATTCAAAAGGTTTTCCCGTAATAAAATTAACATATTCATCTTCTGCATTTTCTGTAGAACCAATATGCATTGTAACATGTTTCGGACATGTTATACCAGAAGAACCACATGGAACAAGCTATAAATAAAAGAATACAAAATTATAACAAATGGTTTTATAAAAATATATACGGTTGTGATAAAAAAAAAAAAAAACTGTGAGCTGCTGACACTATCCATTTGATGTAATAGCCCAATAGCCTGATTCTTTGAGATAGTCAGTGTCAAGTTTGAACACGTTGTAACTTGTCAGTCAGCTTCCAGAGCTGGAAGAGTAAGGTCGTGTTTACCATCTATCACACATCCTCATGAATTTCGTACAATACTTTAACATTAAGTTTTGTTTTAAGGTGAAAAAAGACTCAAGAAGCTCATGGAATTATAAAATTAGTGTATGCCAAATAACGTGATAATTCTGAAGATGGTTTACAAGCGGCACGAGTGATTTAAAAGTGGAAATGAGTGGATTGAAGATGAGCAATGTTCTTCAACCTCAAAAACATGCAAAAAGTGGCAAAACTGGTTCTTTCAAACAGGCGATTGAATATTTCAGAGCTTATCAAAGAATTGAACGTCTTGTATGAGGTGCTTACAAAGCATTTAAGCCAATACTTTACAAATGAGATGAGCGAGTGCAAAATTTTTTCACTGACTTTCATCACGATAACACCCTGTGCCACACCTCGTTTCTGATCTACGAGTTTTTGGCTGAAAAAAATATTCCTCTCTCTACATTCACCTTACTCTCAAAGATTTATCATAAAGTGGCTTTTGGCTCTTCCCAAAATTGAAAACCATGCTCAAAGGAAAATATTTAGACACCATTTTCAACAAAATATTGAGAAAGCCACGACAGAGCAGTTGAAGGCCCTTCTGAGCAAAGCTTTTAGTTAAAATGTTAATCCATACAAAACTTAAAAAAAAGTATAGGATGAGTCAGTATCAAACATTTCCTGTCTTAATAAGCATTACAAAGAAACAACACAAAAAACAAATTATCAATATTAGTCACATAAAATGTAAAACACAAGATTAAACGAAATCGTTTAATAAATTCCTGGTATGTTCGCATTTTATAGAATACAAGAGGCAGAACCGCCGACACTTGTAAAAATTATTTTTTATAAGTCGTGGAAATAGTTTATATAATTCAAATCACCCTGTATAAAGGTAATTAATTAATAATGGATGACCATTACATCTGAAATTAAAACACGGTTAAATATTTATTTCAAGAAATGATAATGTGTCTAAAATACCTTAACAGTAACAGAGAATGATTCAGTCTTGGAAAGAAATCCTTTTGCTAAAATATAATCACAAGCGCCTTGAAAATCATAGATTTTATTATCGAATGTCTTGAAATGAGAATCGCCCCACGTCGTACAAACTGCTGGACATGTGTGATCAGTACAATTCCATTTACCAGAGTCACATGCACTGTAATCATAAGAAATTAAAAGAAATAAAAGAACGTAGTGTTTACATTTTACCATTGGGTGTCCTGTACAGTACCTACTTAACATGAAAAAATTTCATTTTTAGTCAAGCGCCCGAAATCCAACAATCACTGGTGTTGTCTGTTCCATTAATTCATCAGTACTGACGATGAATTGTTCATGGAATAAGTGTTCTCAGACCCCTGAATTATACTGGAACACTCCTTAAAATTCCTGTACGACTAAATTTTTAGTTCTCATTAATCAACTAAATTAAGTCTATTTGTTTCTAAATGTTTTATGTTTTTGCACATTACTTATTCCAGAGACTAAACTAAAACTCCTTAATATGTTGAGGCCGGATGATGCCTAGGCTCATCCGGCCTAGGCATCATAAAAGTATTATTGGTGTCCACTTTAAAGCAAAAATTAATAAAGAAAATGGTTTTTGTTTGAAATCTCTATCTATTGTAGTAACTGAGAAAATAGTACCAGAAAATTATTACTAAATTAAACCTCCTTAACAGAAAATGAAACTTTCATCTTATCGATGTTATTGAAATAACATCGTCGACATAATAAAGACGAATGAATAATGTAATAGCACTGGTGCACAAGAATGATATTTCAATTGTAACAATCTGTTAACCTTGAATACAGTATTTTCAACTAAAATATAAGGAGACATGAAATTTATCTATACGTTATTTCTACCTTCTTAATGTTATGGTTGGGTTCATTTTGTACCACCCGTTATTAGACGACATAGAAGTGAATGCAAGAACCATGAGTCAAGATTAGAAGTGATGAAGATTGGATATGAAGATGTTTACAGAAGATCAACTGAACCGAGGAAGAAATTAGTATTAAAGTATTAATGGGAATAGAATGCAAAAAAAAACCTCAATTGGAAACCTTAAAAATGAGGTGTGAAGCATACGACTCACACGACTTTCTCTTGCCAAATTAAAATAAAAAACCAAACCTATGTTTGGTATCTTTAGTAAACAATTTCAAATTAAAAACATAACCTAATTTTAATCATCAGTAAATGAAAATCAACCTTTCGACTTAAAAATACGGAAAATCTTTAAATAACACTAAACTAAGTTGCAGACCTATAGAAAAAAATCTGGTGTAAAACACTCACACAACTTGCTCTTGCCAATGTAAATAATGACCAATATAACCTAACATTAATAATAAACAAAAAACTCAACTCAAAAAACATAACCTTACTTTAATCATGAGTGAAAGACGAAAATGAAAATCGGCCTCAGTTTGGCTTAAAAATAAGGAAAATCACTCTTCCACGCTAAACTAGGCTCTGTAGAGAAAAATGCTTTAAATAAAAGTTGTAGATGTTTTAATTTTCTATAAATTTAATTATATAAACTTTTGTCGTAAAATGCATACTAAGGCCGAAATCTTTAAAAAATCGATTTTTCACACGTTTTCGTGAGAAAAAACAAAAAATTGCTAATTACCGCTAAACTAAGCGTTATACAAAAAAATGTTTGAAATAAAAATTGTAGAATTTTAAATTGTCAACAACTTTTATTATATAAATTTTTGCGCTAAAATGCATATTAAAGCCGTAATCTTAAAAAAACAATTTCTTTACGTGAAAACAGCCGCACCGAGAATTTCAGCAAATATGGCGCTTACTCTATTTTGTAGAGCATATATAATTATGTAAACCAGGCGATTTTTAAAAAAATCGTAGACCCAGTTTTTGAGAAAATTGCAAAAAAGTGAAAATTTACACGAATAAACTACTACTTCCGGTTGACCGATTTTGATGAAAATGTTCATGTCGGGTCCGGTAGTGGTATGTAACTTAAGTTTCAAGTTTCAAGTTCGTACGATGTTCCATTCTTGAGATATTTTGTACACACACACACAGACCAATCGCTAAAAACATGTTTTTTGGGTTCAGGGGGTCTGAAAACGTATAGATCCGGTGAAAACTCGATTTCGAAAAATCGACATGAAAACAATACTTTCCTTCCTATATATTCATATAGGCAAGAGAAAGTAAAAATATCAGACCTGATCGAGAATAGAACCCAGGACCCGGCGTAGTAGCCAGTTGCGGAAACCACTATGCCAATAGGCCGGCCAGAAGACATGGCGATTAACCTACATAGTAGAGTATTGAAAAATGTAGAAAATGATGCGATTTTTCTAAGAACCGTAGTATAGCCGTGTTTTGGAAAATCGGACGAATAAACTACTACTTCTGATTGATGAATGATTTTAATGAAAATGTTCGTGTCGCTTCCCGTAGTGCTAGACAACCTAACTTAATTTTCAAGTTTCGTACGATAATATCTAAAGAACAACGATATTTTGTTCACACACAGGCGAATCGCTAGAAATATGTTTTTTGGGTTCAGGGGGCCTGAAAACGTGTATGTTCGGTGAAAACTCGACTCTAAAAATTGTCAGGAAAATAGCACGTCCCTTCCCTACATATTCATAAAGGGCAAGAGAAAGTAAACACTAAACTGTGAACAAAAAATAAAACTAAACTTGACTGAACTGTGCATTAATATCGTGAAACATGAAGTAGAAGTTAAAGATGACGATGACCATGATGGAGATGATAATGATGACGATGATTAATCATGGAAGTAGAAAAAAAAGATTTCGAGTTAAATGATTAATAAAATTGTATGGTAGTCCATCGTTTTAAAACGTTTCAGTATGAGAGTATCTCCACTGTTGAAAAGGAGGTTGCCGGCCGCGTTGGCGATGTTGGTAACGTGCTCGCCTCTCATCACGCGGTCTTGGGTTCGAATCCCACTCGGGCATGGCATTTTTTTCATACGTTACAAAAATTCATTTCATCCTTCACCGTCTGCATTAGCAGCAATTTGCAAAACAGTCGGACGTTAAACCAAAAAAAAAAAAAAAAAAAAAAAAAAAAAAAGGAGGTTAAAATTGCGGAAGGATTTTGATGCTGTTCTAACTTTTTTAAACGTTTCTCGCTGTTGTTTAATTTCTTCTTTTATGAAGGGTAGGTTTAGATCGTTGTGCAATATTTTATTGGTTAGGTACCATGTTGCTGCACTGATCAGTCTCAAGACAGTTTGGTTGAAAGCGATGTAGTATTTCTACATTTGATAAATTATCTGTATTCCATAGCCGTAACCCGTAAGTTCAAACTGGTTTGAGTATTTTTAATTTCCAAAATAGAACTTTATTTCCAAGAGAAAGTTTAGACTTGCTGCCTGAGATCCAAAACAAACTTTAGGTCTGCTAAAGAAAAAGACAGTATCTTTAAAAATTACGATTTTTAGGTTACAGTCATAGAGTAATAAAGAATAGAGGGGGAACTGAGATAGGCGGAATGAAACGGAGTTTGTCGTCTGCTAGTGTTATATGCTGACAAACATAGAGTGCGTTTTGGCGTCGCTTTAAAATTTGAAACCTAGGCGTCATACAGAGCAAGCGTTGTTAGATCAAATTCATAGAGTAATAAAGAATAGAGGGGGAACTGAGATAGGCGGAATGAAACGGAGTTTGTCGTCTGCTAGTGTTATATGCTGACAAACATAGAGTGCGTTTTGGCGTCGCTTTAAAATTTGAAACCTAGGCGTCATACAGAGCAAGCGTTGTTAGATCAAATTGTACGTTAGTAATGGCGGATGAGACCATTGTTGTTTGGAGATTATTTTTAGTTACAATGAAATTTTATTAGGTTAAAAAAGTGTTTTCATCGCAGAGGTATACTTAACGTCATTTCTTCTGTTTTCCAAGAGACGAAAACCTGTAAGTATTAATATGATAAGTAAATACGTGTAGGCCAAAATACATCTTGTTTGTTTATAGGTTAAGCACATTTACTACTAGCGAATTAGTAAATAATGAAATATATGAATTGCCTATTTTAATTATTGTACACATTATCTAGTGATTAAGTTTGCCTGGTATAATAATTAGGTTATTAATTAAATTATTAATAACTAATACTTAATTAGTATTAGGTTATTAATAATTAGGTTAGAGATATAGGTTAGGTCATGTGCCATTTTACTGGTTAGCTTTCTTTTTAATTGATGTGATGTGAAACTACTATAACTATTGTTACATCAGGCAAACTTAAGCACCGCATTTATGTAATAAATAATAATTTAAAAGTAGAAGGCAATTTATACATTTAATGTTTCCTCAATCTTTTAACGGTTAACCTAAACACAAACAAGATTTATTTTGGCCTACACGTATTTACTTATCATGTTAATACTTACAGGTTTTTTGCTTTCGGAAAACAGAAGAAATCACGTCCCCTAACCCTCTGCGAAAAAAAACCACTTCTTTAAGTAACAAAATTTCATTTCATTAATTATAACTAATCTCAACCCACTGTTTCATGACCCACGGTAATCGCCGATAACCAAACTGTTGATGCGACTTTTAAAAAAAATTAGTTCCCAAAAATTTTAATTAAAGAACAAAAAGTAAAATGAAATAAAATATAAATATTGTATAGGATAATAGGCCAAAATTCAAATCTCCCTCATATGGGCTACTAGCGCATTCTACAGGCGTAAAATTCAAATCTCCCTCGTATGCGCTACTAGCGCATTCTATAAACATTAAAATTTGGAACGGGAACTACTGTAGCAGACGAAAAACGTTAAACCACTTTTTAACATGGCAGTTCCCCCTCTATTCTTTATTACTCTATGATCAAATTGTACGTTAGTAATGGCGGATGAGACCATGGTTGTTTGGAGATTATTTTTAGTTACAATGAAATTTTATTAGGTTAAAAAAGTGTTTTCTTCGCAGAGGTATACTTAACGTCATTTCTTCTGTTTTCCAAGAGACGAAAACCTGTAAGTATTAATATGATAAGTAAATACGTGTAGGCCAAAATACATCTTGTTTGTTTATAGGTTAAGCACATTTACTACTAGCGAATTAGTAAAAAATGAAATATATGAATTGCCTATTTTAATTATTGTACACATTATTTAGTGATTAAGTTTACCTGGTATAATAATTAGGTTATTAATTAAATTATTAATAACTAATACTTAATTAGTATTAGGTTATTAATAATTAGGTTAGAGATATAGGTTAGGTCATGTGCCATTTTACTGGTTAGCTTTCTTTTTAATTGATGTGATGTGAAACTACTATAACTATTATTACATCAGGCAAACTTAAGCACCGCATTTATGTAATAAATAATAATTTAAAAGTTGAAGGCAATTTATACATTTAATGTTTACTCAATCCGTTAACGGTTAACCTAAACACATACAAAATTTATTTTGGCCTACACGTATTTACTTATCATGTTAATACTTACAGGTTTTTCGCTTTCGGAAAACAGAAGAAATCACGTCCCCTAACCCTCTGCGAAAAAAACCACTTCTTTAAGTAACAAAATTTCATTTCATTAATTATAACTAATCTCAACCCACTGTTTCATGACCCACGGTAATCGCCAATAACCAAACTGTTGATGCGACTTTTATAAAAAATTAGTTCCCAAAAATTTCAATTATAAAACAAAAAGTAAAATGAAATAAAAAATAAATATTGTATAGGATAATAGGTCAAAATTCAAATCTCCCTCATATGCGCTACTACCGCATTCTACAGGCGTAAAATTCAAATCTCCCTCGTATGCGCTACTAGCGCATTCTATAAACATTAAAATTTGGAACGGGAACTACTGTAGCAGACGAAAAACGTTAAACCACTTTTTAACATGGCAGTTCCCCCTCTATTCTTTATTACTCTATGGTTACAGTTGATTTTTGTATTTTCTTGGACGAAATATTTAATGAGCATGTCAAAAAACCCATATCTGTAGCTGTTCTTAAGATTTACTTTTACAGGTTGGCAGTATCTATGTATAAATCACCCCGTTACTAAGGAAAAAAACTGTAACTACACAATGCTAAGGTAAATGGCAGTATATGCAATGCAAGGTTTTTATAGAGAAATTGCATACCCAGTACCTAAAACGTGTTAGTTACTGTGATGCATACTGCCTTCTTGTTTAGGTGTATATAAGTAAAAACTGCCTTCTTGTGTAGTAGTCAGCTGTTTTATGTTACAGCAGATTCAGATACTGCTTTGGTTGTACGGTTATTTATGTGAAAATACTTTTTCACCTGTTAGAGAAGAAGAAAACCATTGCTTCATTGTTGGTGGTAATAGGCTGGTCATTTTTATTAACGACCCAGAACGATATAGATGCAACTTCAGCCCAAGTTGTATTCGTTTTGTTATAACTTATATAATTTTTCTGCATGAGTCTTCAATTTAAAATTAAAAGTTGTTATCTTGCATTGCACAATTGTAATTCAAGATCACAACTTATACAGGAAAAGAGATAAAAAAAGTTTTGTTCATTATATGACTTCTCTACGTGAGCCTGCCATTAAAAATTAAAAGTTAGGTTATTTAGTTAGTTATTTAAAACTTAGTTAGTATCTTGGATTGCACACATTGTAATTCAGGATACTAACTTATACAGGAAAATAGATAAAAAAATTTCCATCATATTATGACGTCTCAACGCGAGTCTTCGATTTAAAATAAAATAATAAATATTTTGTTTACATATACCCACATGAACACAGATATTTAACTTCTACAGGATAAGAGAGATGATAAAAAAAACATTGTGTGTGTACTTTTATGACCACAAGATAGAGGTGTAAAACTTATATGAAATGAAATAATTTATTTTTTATATTTATAGTTGTGAATTAATCATTTAGTGAGATTTTTCTCTGTTGCCCTTTTTTGTTGCTATTGTTGTTTAGGTTAGGCTGGTTTGAACCTGTAGAGGTTTTACTAAGTAAAAGGAGGAGTGAGGTGGTTTACTATTGCCTTCCTCGCTGAGTAAAAGGTGCATGCTTATCAGCATGCCAGGCAGTTCAAAAAGCACCTACTTTCCACCCTGCAAATGACACCTTAATTTCATTTACCACAGAGTCTGGCTGTATAGTGAAATTCATTACTCTCAGAGGCAATAACTCTGACTACTATCGGTTTCATAATCATAGAGATCCGAGTTTGAACCCTTTCATCTCCTAAATTATGAGTCGGATTTCAACAAACTTTACATCAAAATTTAGCTTATTTTATTGTGCGTTGAACTATAATAATCATATATTTTTAATGTTGTTTAAAATTGCCATATCGAGGTTGGAAGAAAAAAAGGCTCGGTTTTGTTGCTACCGCAACAAATTTCATGCGTTTAGAGACGTGTAACTCTATAACAAATTTTACTGAAAAGTTTGAAATTTTAACAACATAAAAATTTATATTCTTACAGCGTGTACGCATTTCAAATTCGTGCATTATTTAAATTTTGATTTATTAACAATATTATGAACCTTTGCTATCTCGGTAACCGCTCAATCGTTCGGCAAGGACAAACTGTTGTTTTATTCAGCGTAAAAAACTTAGTACAGATATGTTAGTATCATGAAATACTGATTGGCCAATGCTGTGGTAGAATTTTAAAAAATTTTCAAAATAGACTAAGTAATGCGGGAGGTGGGCGCTACTATCCATGTGGCCAGTTTGTGTACGTGACATCCTGTCGGACAGTCTACTTGAATTGACAGACTGAATTGTCAATTCAGGCAACATGGATAGTAGCGCCCATCCACGCATTACCTAGTCTATTTTTCAAAATTTTAAAAATTCTACCACAACATTGGCCAAACAATATTTTATGTTATTAACAAATTTATTCAAAGATTTTTACGTTGAATAAAACGATAGTTTGCCCGTGTCAAACGATTGAGCAGTTACCGAGATAGCAAGGGTTCATAATATTGTTAATAAATCAAAATTTAAATAATGCAGGAATTTTAATTTTGTACACGCATAAGAATATAATTTCTATGTTGTGTTAAAATTTTAAACTTTTCGGTTAAATAGTTATCGAGTTACACGCCTCTAAATGCATAAAATTTGTTGCGGTAGCAAAATAACCGGGGCTTTTTGTCTTCCAACCTCAATATGGCAATTTTAAACAACATTAAAAATACATGATTATTATAGATCAACGCAGAATAAAATGAGCTAAATTTTGATGTAAAGTATGTTGAAATCCAACTCATAGTTTTGGAGTTGCAAGGGTTCAAACTCGGGTTTCTATGATTATGAAACCGATAGTAGTGCCTTTTACATCTCTACCTATTCTGTTCTTTAATACTTCAGTTACATATTTGGCTGATTATGAGATAAGAAACAGAACTATTATTTGAATCCCTGGAACCAGCAGATCGAGTGCTAATAATTTAACACTCCAACGGCCAATTATGGGCAATTATCATTGCTATTACATTCTGGGAATTAAACAATAGGTTTATGGAAAGTGAAATATGTTATAATTTGTAAAATTGTAAAACTGTATTTATATTCTTAAATACTTAAGATTAGAATTTATTTAAATATCTAAAAAAATCTCCGTCAAGCGGTGTTTCGTATTTAAATATTATATGACGTACCTTAAATATTACACTGATTAGGCCTGTACACAGTAACATATGCGCATTATATTGAACTAATCTCAAATAAGGAAATTCGGGTTTCCCCATTCAGGAGTTGTAAAAAAAACTTTCATTCCTGTGTGTGACTCGTAACGTGTGATGCGTGACAGTTCCATTTCGTTCACTGTTCAGAAAAAAATCAAGGTGCGTCTAAAGAAGTTTTTACTTCTGTGTGTGACGCGAGACGTATAATGCGTGACAGTTCAGTTTCGTTCAATGTTTATAAAGAGTACAAGGAACGCCTAAAAAAGTCTTCACTTCAGTAACCTATCATTATTGTGTGTGACGCGGATGCGTGATGCCGATGTATGACGGGTGACCGTTCAGTTTCGTTCACTGTTCAAAAAGAAAGCAAGGTGCGCCTAAAGAAGTTTTTATTTCTGTGTGTGACGCGTAACGTGTTACAGTTTATTTTCGTTCACTGTTCAGAAAGAGTGCAAGGTGTAAATCACTTCAAAAAGTGTAAACATTTTTTATCAACCTATACCAGGGCAGTTACACTTTTGAATTTATAGATAGTACTATGTTTATTACTCGAAACACGCTTCATTCGTACATTCAGAATACGTAATACCATATTAAGAGTGTATTAGACGAAGACAAAGCTACTAAAAACAAAACAAAAAACAATAAAGGATAACGTTATGAAAAAAATGATTGATTGAATCAATCCAGAAGATGATTTAATTGTTATGATTCACTATCAAATGGAATTTTTAAATTTAAATTGCAAGAATATTAAAAAAGGAAAATCAAAAATTGAATATGATTTTTTGTTGCTTTGTTTTTTGTTTGAATTTTAACTGACGTATAAAATTATAACTCGTTTTACTTATCGTGGATTTATGTTCGAATGTAAAGCTACTGTATTGAAATCGGCAAAGAACGTGATTCAAAACCTAATCAAGTCACCAGTGCATGCAATTTTACTTAGCTAATACAGTGTATCGAATTAAATTGATTTTTACTTCCTCGTATTCTATCAGTGTATAAAGTGATACAGTACTGAGATTGAATAACAGTTTACATACCCAAATTTTAATCCATTTTCAAAGCCCCTTGAAGATAAAAAGTAATATTTTTATGATTTGCCTTTTTAAAGACTGTGTATTTATGTTCTGTTTATTCTAGAGAAACAATTTATTTAAATTTTGATAACTAAGATTATCTCAACTAAACCTTAAGTAGTTCTTACTTTCTCTTGCCCTATTTTTTTCCTTGTATTGGGCCAATTTTAGACCATGTGTGGTGACTTTATACGTTTCTCTTTTGCAGGCCGCATTTTCACATCCGCTCAGTGTTTCAGTTTTTTCCTTTCTTCTGTACATCAGGTGTTCTGTTTTTGCTTAGGTGTTCTGTTTTTCAAAATTTGGCCAATTTTAGATTAAGTCGAAAAAAATGTTTAAACAATTCAGAATCAAAAAAAGAAAAGGCGTCAAATCAAGTCTCTTCCCAGGGCCGAATGACGCCAAAAGACGTAATACACCCTACTACGTTTCTATAGCTTTTTTTCAATTGACAGCACACTGGCAGTGTTAGTAAATGCTGTTCAAGCATTCAGACCGATCCTACAAGCGCAACTGTGAAGGTCGTCTTTAGTTTTCGATTGCCAGAAATTTTTGAACAAATTTTAAAAGTGTAGTCTATTCGGACTCCTAGTGTCGTGTAATTATATCATGTATCTATGAATTTCTCCATTCCTAGTGACTTCTTTTTATCAAGAAAATTTATTTATACAGTTTTACATAAATGTATTTTAATTATTACTCAAAAGTCATTTTTATTACTTTGAGAACTCAAAATTTCTAAGCACTGTATTTCTTACATTCTGTACGTTACATAATGATAATGGTAATGGTTTCCTGGCATTTCTCCCACCACCTCCCCTCCAATTGGTCGCCGGAAAGCATAGACCTGGAGGCCGTTATTAAGAACTCTTATAAAACTTTGTGACGGCGACAGTCACCTTGCATAAATATAAAAACTAGTTATAAGATTAAAAATTTCGAGGGCGAGTTGGAGCCAGGTCGACCGACCTGGGGAGTGTGCATTTCTCGCCCTCTTGTCAGGGGTGCCTCTTCGGGCTCAAGGCCCGCGTCAGAAACATTTGGATCCTAACAGTCAAAGAAAACATGTCGAAGATTAAGATTGTATTAACTAATAATATACAATATTAGTTAGGACCTAGTCGCCTTTAAATTTGCCAGAAAGTGTTTGTACACCATTTAATTTTGCCTTCAGTGCCATCGACGATTGCCGAGGGACACAACCCTTAGTTATACTATTACATAATGATAAATGAACTACTACAGTAGATTTTTGATAGTTTGACACTTTGTGGACTTACAGGTTGTCGAAGTATCAAAATGTCGAACTATCCAGAGCAGCTTTAAAAACACGATTTTAATATGAAAATTGCACAATTTTAATGAATACAAATAAACTGGCGTGCCCTTCAGTACAATGTTGTACTCAAGGACAACGAAAGGGTAGGCGAATGAGGAGAAAGTGGAAGGGCTGATGTGCCTGCCGGATCGCTCCATACACCACATCATTTTGCCTTGCCACAAGCTGTGTCAAAGTATACAGAGTGTCTAAAAAGTGAAGTTACTATATAATCAAGTTCACGGAATAATTTTGCATGAATAAAATACTTCTATTACTAATTTTTCCATGTGTTTTTCCATTTAAAATTAAACATGAAAATAATTTTCATTTATTTAATTTATAAGTATTAATTTGTTAATTTTTAATAACTAAAAATTGAATTTCAAATATAAATTTTAAAGAAACTACACAACAAATGCATAATACCATACTATATTTAGCTGGTGAATCGATGAACAAATAAGTAAAACTGTTCATGTGGTCAGATGTTGCTTGAAGGCATCATGGTATTTTTTTACTGCAATGGCTGGACGGCACAGCGAACCATCCTTGATTCTAGCCTCCGGGTACAGTGTGTTAATATTAGCGGTTAGTATTGAAGAATCAGTGCCTCATACTTTCTGACATTACATTTTCAACATTGATGAAATATTTTAAAATATGTTATCCAGCCAGGTGTTAACATATTAAAAAACCAAGGTACTAGTTGGTTAATTTTTGGTTCCGATTAATGTAACTTAATGCAGCATTCAAGCACATTTAGGAAGAACATTCAATTCGCAAACTTTAGCATAAATTACATAATGTATACACCCCAGACTCACCAAGTGTTACAAGATTCTTGAATTTGGTCACCATTTGTATAACTTTTCCCGCCATGATGACACGGACATTTATCAGGACGAACACATTCTTTCGTTAATGAATCTAGAACGTAACCTCGTTTACAAATACAACCAGAATGGCAAATTGCAGAAGAAAATTGCTGATGATTGTGCATATTCTAGAAAAAATAAAACAGTTGTAACACATAAATGAAAACACATTGTAAATAAATTGACAAGTACAGTATTCAGATGAACTGAAGTCCCCTAGCCGTGGGAGTGAAAGAATGTATAACACTCTCACTCGCACAAGCCATACGCGCCATTCCAATAACATTGTATAATTTTACTCATTGTTGTGACCAAGCGTTATGCATGCAGTAAACTAACAAGCAGTCTTATTCTAAATATGAAGTAATTCAAGTATTGATTTGGCATGCCCTTTCTCTAAAGAGCTATTCTTTATTTTTGTTTTTTGCCTGACTGTTTTGCAATTTCTGCTGATGTAGATGGTATAGAATGATGATACATGAAAATGAGTGATGAAAAAATGCTGGGAATTGAACTCAGGACCCAGCGTAGAAGCCAGTAGCACGAACCACAACACCAACGGGCCGGCCAGAGCTATTCAGAGGAAAAATAAACCAAAGAGAAATCAATACTAACAAAGGTGTGCTGATATCAAATAAATTAAAGCCAACTTACTTTACATGTAAGAGGTTCAGGTGGTAGACAATGAGTAAAAACTTGATGTCTTGCAGCACTGCAGGCCATTTTTAATTCAGTGGTTTCATTAGGATATTCTTTTGTTTCATTGACGGTAGCCAATCTACATTCCCAAACAGCATTCTTACAGACACTGAAAATAAATACATTTGTCTTATTTTAGTAAAAGAAATTTAGTTTTTTAGAAAAAAGGTAATTATCTTGCAATCAGATTTACTTTAAATGTAATTATGAACTTAAAGCAGAGATGATAAAAATCTGAATAATAAGTTTCTTAGAATAAAAACACACTCAGTAGTGTGTTCTAAGAAAAGACTAAACTGTGAACAAAAAATAAAACAAAACTTGACTAAATATCTTGAAACATGAAGTAGTTTAAGCTGAAGATGATGACAATGATGGAGATGATAATGATGCCGATTATGAGATGACGATGGTAGAAGTAGAAAAAAATTAAATGATTACCAAAATTATAAAGGTAAGTTCAATGTTATAAAACGTTTTAGTCTGTACGTATCTTTGTTGTTGTTGAGAAGGTAAATTGTAAAAGGATTTCAATGCTCTTCTAACTTTCTTAAATGTTTCTCACTATGTTGTTATTTCTTATTTTATGAAGGGCAGGTTTAGATCATTGTGTAATAATTCATTGGTTACGTACCATGGTGCTACAGTGATCAGTCTCAGGCACTTTGATAGAAAGTGCTGTAGTATTTCTGTCTATGAACTAGCTGTACTCCATAGCTCTAAACCATAAATTCAAATTGGTTTGAGTATTACTTTGTACAAGAGAACTTTATTTCCCAAAGAAAGTTGAGACACTGCTTAAGAGCCTAAACAATTGAAGTATTTATTTTAGAATAGAGTATAGAGTACAGTATAGAGTTTGTATAGAGTAACAGCTCCTTCCTTTTCTGATGAACTCATCGCCACTGACCAAATGAACTGAACGCATTCTGAGTGACTGGGAAGATCGCACTTAAGATCAGCGTGTATTCATTTGCCCGGAACAGAGGACGCAGATCGCATTCTGTATGAAACACCTAAATACTTTACAAATGAATACACATTCTTGTAGGATTCTATCTTTTGGAGAAAATACAGGTAATATTTATTTCTTTAATAATTTCATGAAGTTGTTTTATATAAATAATAATGTTATATTTGTTTTTAATAAATTAATTGACAAGTATTTTCACTCCAAAATTAATCCTGTATTACTGGTGCGACAATTCTCCTGCTTTAGAAATCTTTGATAAGGTAACATAAAATTCCTGGTCTTACACCATATTAACAGAAGGAACATTTTCTCAAAAAAATCCTGAACCAAGCTTTTTCAAATTTTTACAGCAAAATTGGGTTGTTTTACATAAGCCAAATAAAATAAATACTAACCAAAATTGTAAACCTTTAGTACCAGGTTGTATATCTTTATGTCCTGGAGGATACTCCATACCGTCTCTAAGGCAATGACACTGTGACACTGGGATACATTCTCCGATAGAATTAAGTGTTCTACCTTCAGGACAATTACATCCTTCAACACATTGTTTGTTACAATGTTTAATACTGTTAGTGCTGATATCTTGACAAGAACGTGAACATGAATCTCCACAAATCTGATACATTTGACCAGCAGGGCATTGCAAACCTAAACAAAAAACGTTTTTTGTAAAAATCTGTATGTTTGTACATCTCCATATATACAGAGTATAATTATGATGGCAGTACTAAAAATAACCTCTGTTTATTTGTCAGCCATGATGCATGTAGGCCTATATACAATGTACTTGCAGTATTTTAAATGATGCCTAATCTACACAGCAAAACTCTTTGTTTCTATGTGGGAAGATCTATTTAATCTACTTGAACGGTGTTCAACACATAATAAGTAAAACTACTGTACCTTTTAATTCAGTGTTTTGTTTTTGAAAGAGTGATAGTGTACAGGTCACTTAAAGATTTCCCTGCAATACTGTATTATGCAATAATAAATTTATGGTAGCTCATATAATTTACAAGACCTAAAAGTATGGTGTCACACCACCAAATTTTCAGATAATTTTGTAGATTCAAACATGTGCCATAAGCGTCACGCTGCCTAATTCTCCAGTAACATAAAATTTTATACAATTAATTGTATCAGCACTGACACACTGCCAAATTATATGCTAAATTAACATTACCATCCCCCATGGTAGTTGTTGTTGTTTAGGTCATCAGCCGAAAGGCTGGTTTGAACCTCTACAGGTTTTACTAAGTAAAACGAGGAGTGAGGTGGTTTACCATTGCCTTCCTCACTGAGTGAAAAATTACGCTTATCAGCATGCCAGGCCCTCTGAAAAGCACATGTTTTCCACTCTGCAAATGACACCTTCACTTCATTCACCACAGGGTCTGGCTGTATAACAAAATTCATTACTTTCAGAAAAGACAACTCTGATTAGTGTCTTTTGCACCTCTACCTCTTCTGTTCTTAAATGATTCAGTCATTTAATTGGCTGACCATGTGATAAGAAACAGAACTTATTTATTTTAGCCCTGCAACGAACAGATTGAGTGTAAATAAATTAACACTCCACCTGTCTGTTATGGGCATCCATGGTAGTTACTATTTATTATCTGCCATAGTAGGAGTAAGTTTTAAATTTTGATTGTAAAATTTTTTTAAATACATTACTTAAGGTGTGAACAAGATATATGAAACCACTCTAAACATTGGTAAGTGTTTACTGTTACCATATTCTGATGGTTAGAATTATATATTTCAATTTTAAATACAACGGCTATTGATAATACCTGCACAAGATGTTTGATAAAATATTAAAATTACTATATCACTGGATTTATCAGTGTGTTATTGTCCAATTTTTTAAAATAATTTAAATAAACTGGCTTATATTTAAGTTCCTATACCATAATGTATTTCCTTAATTACGTTCTGTAATTATATAGGCTATCATTATTACTATGAAATAAATAATATAACTAGATTATATTTTTTCAACATAAATTTAACTGTTTTTTTTTTAAATATTTACCTATGTAAATTCTTTTAACACTATTCTGCTGTAATACAATCTTGTCCATAACAGGCAGGTGGAGTGTTAAATTAATTGCACTAGATCTGCTGGTTCCAGGGTTACATAAATAGTTCTGTTTCTTATCAGTCAGCCAATTATATAACTGAACTATTTAAGAACAGAAGAGGTACAGGTGAAAAAGATACTGGTCAGAGTTTTCTCCTCTAAGAGTAATGAATTTCACTATCAGCCAGACCGTGTGGTGGTTAATGAAGTGAAGGTGTTATTTCCTGGTGGAAAGTAGATGCTTTTCAAAGGGCCTGCCATATTGATAAGAATACTCTTTCAACACAGTGAGAAGGAATGCAATAGTAAACCACCTCACACCTCTTTATTTAGTAAAACCTCGAGAGGTTCAAACCAGCCTTTAAGACAGTTGACCTAAACAACAAGTAATAAAACCCTAATCTGGGTATTGTTCAATAAACTGAGTTTTAGATCTTTTTTAACATCGTTTTTGGTTGTAATTTCTTTGAATTATTATTATTCACTTCATCACTTAATATTATATTTTTCAAAAGTAAATTAAAATGATTGAATTTTTCTCAATTCTACATATTTATCTCTTAGTAGAGAATAAAGCTCAGTCAAATATTCAAAATACTAAAAAGCTAAAAAAAAGAAATAACAATGACAATATCTATGATCATCTAATAGCTCCATGAATTTGAAAATGTGTCAAACATGTGACACAAACAAAATTAAGCTTCAAGGATAGGTCAAAAAATTTTAAATATTTTTTCTGTGCTACTTATAGTTATATTAAGATCATACAAATGGCCATAACAGGCGGGTAGAGTGTTAAATTATTTGCACTCTATTGGCTAATTCCAGGGCTAAAAAAAATAGTTCTGTTTCTATCACATTGTCAGCCAATTATATGACTGAAGCATTTAAGAACAGAAGTAGCAGTGTAAAAGACACTAGTCAGAGTTATCTCCTCTGAGAATAATGAATTTCATTATACAGCCAGACCCTATGGTGAATGAAGTGAAGGTGTCATTTGCAGGATGGAAAGTAGATGCTTTTCGGAAAGCCTGGCATGTTGATAAGCATACTTTTCAACTTAATGAGGAAGACAATATTGTTAACCACCTACACTTCTCGTTTTACTAAGTAAAGCCTCTCGAGGTTCAAACCAGCCTTTCGGCTGATGACCTATACAACAACAACATCATACATTAAAAGAAGAATTTAAAATTTTTAATATTTTGATAAATTAAGGGTAAAACGTTGATACATGGAAACCAAAATTCTGTCACCAACGAACCCTGTGGAAAGGTTAAAGGACATGAAAAAATATACAACCCCTACAAAAATAAAATTAATTTCAATAAAGACTTACCACATTTTCGTATTTTGCTTCTCCAATCTATAATAGCACCTTGATGGGAACACTGCTTAGCATATGCTGCAATAATTGGGCATAAACATGCTGCAATATTTCCTTTACACGAACATACATCATACAAACAACTTTCATAATAAGGTGCTGGATCGACGAAAAAATGACAATCTGAAAATTTACAATAAAATTATTATAGTTGAATACAGATATATTAAATGGAAAAATCACTAACAAACGGTACATAAAACTAATAAACACAATGAAAAATACTGTACCATTATAATAATGGAAATCTATAAATAATTTATTATAAAAAATTGTGTATTGTATGAGGTGGAGTGTGTTGAACAAAGATATTGGATTACGACCAATGAAATGTTTTGATTAGAAATCCTCGGAAATCGAAACTAGTAGAACCTTTTTTCTATTTTGATTTCTTGTAACATGTTCTGGTAAAGTAAAAAAAAAAATATGAGAAGAGTCTCAATTGTTTGAGGAACTATCAGACAGCAGGTATAAAAACAGTTAGCAATTTTATAGTGAGTTAATTGTACTAGGACTGAGAATGGAATTAATGTTGTTGGGCTATTGCGACCAGTTCTGAATTACGTTCATAGTGTCTGGTGTACAGGTAGAAACAGGATATTGTAGACAGGTACAATTCATGAGGTTAAACAGTGTTTCTCGCCCAGCTAAGCCTAGCTGCTACTAGTCTAACTAAAAACATTGTTCGCGTTGGTGAATATATGAGAGGGTACCTAAAAACCGAATTATTTTTTAAAAACAATTTATTTTTAAATTTTTTACAAAACAACCTTATCCCCTTCAAAATACTCTCTATTGTAACTAATACATTTGTTCCACTGGTGCTTCCACTGTTCAAAACATTTTTTGTACTCCTCTTCAGTGATGGCTGCCAGCCAGCTCTTCCTTCGTTTTGTTCTTGACATCATCAACGTAGTCAAATCGGAGACCTTTCATGCCCCTTTTCATGCCTGGGAACAAGAAAAAAATCACACGGAGCCAGATCGGGTGAGTACGGTGCATGTGGTAGCAAAACCATGCCATTTTTGGCCAAAAACTGGGTAACAGAGATTGCCGTGTGTGCAGGTGCGTTATCATGGTGGAAAAACCAGTCCCTTGTCTGCCTTAAATCAGGTCTTTTTTGACGAATGCTGTTCCATAGTCTTAACACTTCAAGATAAAAAAAAGCTTGTTTCACCGTCTGGCCTGGTGGAACGAACTGACTTGACGACATTTTTTTGGTCGGGGTGACAATGACATCTTCCATTGGCTGGATTGTTGTTTGGTTTCTGGGTTGTACCCATAGCACCAAGACTCATCCCCCGTAATGATCTTTGACATGAAATCTGGATCATTTTCAAGCTGTTGTTTCAAATCACGGCAGGTTTCAATTTGACGTTCCTTTTGAATGTCTGTCAGGACCCGAGGCACAAACTTGACAGCGACTCTTTTTATTGTCAAGTCTTCTGTTAAAATGTGTTGGACTGAGCTCCAAGATAACCACTAACCTGTGATATTTGGTCAATGGTCTGTCATCGGTCTACAAGTACAATTTCTTTCACTTTCACAACATTTTGGACAGTTTGGGAAGTCAACGGTCGTCCAGAACGAGGTTTGTTCTTTATCGACATGTCGCCATTTTTAAAGTGAGAAACTTACTTGTACACTTGGGTTTTTCCCATAGCGTCGTCTTTGTAAGCTGTGTTCAACATTACAACTGTTTCAGCAGCGTTTTTACTGAGCAGGAAGCATAATTTCACAGTCGCACATTGTTCACTCAAACTTGCCATCGTGAAAAACGAGACGAGCACAAAACAGCACTAGCAAAAACTATCACTGCATGCAAACAGAACAAGCCAGATCAATGAACAAGGTGGCACTGAACTGGCATTGAGTAGCGCTACAAGCAGCCTAGTGGCGGGAATTTGTACTGCACACACTCCGCCCACAGCAGAGCTATTTCGGTAACTTTTGGGTACCCCTCATACACTCACTACGTAAATTCGAAATAGAAAATAACATTTCATGAAGATAGATATAGGCTACATATAAAACGACAATTTTAATGTAACAAGCAATCAAGCGACGACTTCTCACCGGAATGATTTATTTTTGTTGTAAATAATGTGTGTATGATGTTTGTAGAAATGTACAATAATGACCCCACACTGCTACCCACCCAATCGCGGTGTTCCCAAGGTCAGAGCTAGAGTTAGTAATTGAAGTTTAATAATTAATTGTAATTATTAATCGTGTAAATTAATAATTTTTATAAGTTGAAATAAAGTTTGTTTATTATTTATTACCCAGATCCTAGGTAATCAATCTAGGTTTAAGGGTTATAATACCAACCAGTGTATTCGAAAATAATTAATATTAATCTATATTAATAAAATTGTGATTTTGTCTGTACAATTTTCCAAAATGCCCCAAATTTTGTTTCTACGCCAGATCTACTAAGTAAACACCGAAAATAAGTTCAGCTAAATTTTTGTTTGTTTGTATGTTACGGCATCACGCAATAACCGCTGAACCAAATTCAATGAATTTCGGTATTTAGGTTCTGGACATTATCAAAATGAAAATAGGCTATAAAATTTTTTAATATCACAAAGGGTTGGGGGGGGGGTTTAGAGGGAGGGATAAACAAAAAACTGTGAATATCTCTGTTAAAAGTCAATTTATCAAAAAATTTTATATAATCGAAATTACAAAATGTTTGAAGACAAATAAGTTTGGTTATGTAAAGTTTTTCATTTTCATGCATAATAACGGAGATATTACCAATTTTATAAAAATAAACATAGCAATATTTTAGGAAACTAACAGAATAAACATAGGCCTACGTGCTGCAGATATTCATTCCAAAATGATAGTTACCTACCCTACCCCTTCCACCATTAACCTCCCTACCTTACACGACACACCCTTTCTTGGTCACATTGTCAAAAACGAATGACAGTCTCCTTAGTAGTTAACTAAAAGTCGGTTGATGAACATCGTGGTGTTCCTATTGTGATTTACCTTTCATTTAACGGTATCATAACAGCAATTTTTATTGCTCTGTAGCGAATAATTAAATTACCGACAGTTATGTTACACACACACACACACATTTGTGTGAGTTAATCTTCAAAACATCAATTTTCATTGCTCTATATAAGTAGTAAATTTATTTATTTATGTAAAACAATACAAATTAATTTTTGTATAATCTGTTTGGGTTTCACCCACACGCATACCCCAGACCACCAGTAAACAAAACTGGCTCTCTAGAGGTACGAGCCTCGATTAACAATTGCATTACTGTTGTACACATTGTGTTTCGATTCTTCCAATTTCATCTTATATTAATCCTTTTATTGTTAATAAATTTGAAGTTTTTACAAGTACTGGTATTCTTATTTAGTCTGTTTTCTTTACTCCTAGATATCTCTTAACTACACTATGTTTTTTCTTATTTCGAAGATAATTATGCCTTCGCGGAAGAGGTCATGCTTGACCAAGCAAGCATTAACAAGACGTGCAAAAATTATAAAATTAAACAGGGCTAACGAGAGCCAAGAAGCTACTACATCAAAGCTAAAAACAGGTCGAGGGAGGCTTATTCATACCCGCCAAATTGAACCTGTAGAACAACGTGAATAATTACTGGTATCTCAACGAGTCCACCAGGCTTCTTTCCGTAAAAGTGAGTGCTCTGAAGCAGGTTCCAGTCGCCTGATGGCTGACAGGGAGAGACACTCACAACCTCACAACCATGTGAGGCCGAGTCTGTTGAAGAACATGACCTACAATTAGCGTCTCAACAGGTCCGTCAAGCTTCTATTCGCAAAAGTCAGTGCTCTGAAGCCCGTTCTAATCGTCTTGAGGCTGACAGGGAAAGACACTCGCAATTTCGCGAGGCCGAGTCGGTTGATGAACATAAGCTACGGTTAGCGTCTCAACAGGTCATTGAGTCAATATGAATACATTGAGATATATTATCATATCTCAATAATGGCTAATTTACATTCACTAAAGTAATCATTATTGTTGGACATTAAAAATTAATTACGCTTCTGAAAATAATAAAGCGATGCATATCTTGATTTACACCAAGATCTCGCTTTTATTTTACGTCCAACTATATTTTTTTTCATTTACAATAATGCTAACATTGAAAGGAGGTACGATTAGATAACAATGCATGATTAAAGAATATCAGACCTGTCAGGGATCGAACTCGGTACACCAACAGACTGTCCAAAACAACAAGCAAACCGTTCGAAGAACGGGCATTTTAGCTAGCATTTACCAATATTTTTAGAAGAATATTAACATAAAAAATAAACAGTATGTACTAAATAAACACAGGCTACGCGTCGTAAAACCCGTATTCATACAGTCAGTTACCTACCTACCCTTTCCACCAGTACCTTATACACCTTTTCTCGGTCACATTGTCAAAAATGAATCAGTCATCTTAACAGTAGTCACCATCGTGGTGTTCCTATTGTAATTTACCTTTCATTTATTATGAAAATAATAAAGCCCTGCATATCGTAATTTAAAAACACCAAGATCTCGCTTTTATTTTACGTTCAACTATTCTTTTTTTCATAAATAATAATGCTGACGTTGAAAGGAGGTAGACAACAATGAGTAGTTAAAGAATATCAGACCTGACAGGGATCGAACTCGGTACCCCAAACGACCGTCCACGGCACGAAGGAAACCGTTCAAAGAACGGGTACTTTAGCTAGTATGAATATATACGAAGGAAATTATTGTTTTTGTCAATTTTTCGAAATCGAGTTTTCATCGGATCTACACGTTTTCTGATTCCCTGAACCCAAAACATGTTTTTAGCGATTGGTGTTTGTGTGTGTGTGAACGAAATATCTTAAGAACGAAACATTGTGCAAAGTTGTAACTTGAAACTTAAGTTAGGTACCACTAGAGTACCCGACACAAACATTCTCATCAAAATCGGTCAACCGGAAGTGGTAGGCTACTTTATTTGTGTAATTTTTCACTTTTTGCCATTTTCTCAAAAACAGCTTTTATGTTTTTTTTTTTAAATCGCCTAATTCACAACATTTTTTATGCTCTACAAGACAGGGTCTCTACAGACAAGACATGTCTGCTGAAATTCTAGGGGAGGCTATGCTCTTGTAGAAAAAATTTTTTTTTAAGATTGCGGCCTTAATAAGCATTTTTGAGCAATAGTATAAAACTGTATTAAAGTGTATAAAAGTCTATAAAAAGTGTATAAAAGTCTATAAAAAGTGTATAAAGTGTATTAAAGTCTATAAAAAGTGTATAAAAGTGTATAAAGTGTATTAAAGTGTATAACATGTATAAAAGTCTATAAAAAGTGTATAAAAATGTGTATTAAGTGTATGTAAAAGTGTATAGGTATTGAAGTCACAAAATGGCCTTTTGCGTATGAATGGGGTGTGAGTATAAAATAGTGTATAAAAAGTGTATAAAGTGTATGTAAAAGTGTATAGGTACTGAAGTCACAAAATGGCCTTTTGCGTATGAATGGGGTGTGAGGAAGGGAAGTGAAAATATGACAGTGCTGCCAGCCTCAACAGTGCGACACTACTCGTACATTTCACTACCGTGCAGTTTCTACATACATTTTGTAAGCTGTGGTTTAATCCGAAAAAATTTCCTTCTTAAACATTATAAGAAGTAAATCTGACCTATCATACTGCCTATAGCTTAATTACACGACTAGAAATGTTTGATTTACTTTAATTACCAGCTCTAGCTCTACCTTATTCCATTGGAACAAATTTTCTAATAATGAATCGCCTTCTTTACGATCGCTGTCACTGGCGTCTTCAATATTAATCTTTTAATAAATAGATAAAATTTTCAGCTGATCTTTATCCTTTTTTCTGATACATTATTGTTCCTAACTCTCGTTGGATTACAAAATATGTAGGGTGTTGCAGGTATGTAGATATGAAACGACTTGCACAAGATAAAACAGCTTAGAGAACTGCATCAAACCAGTCGAGAGACTGATGACAAAAATCTCGTCAGGTGATACATAAGGGTAAAATTTAGTGGTCTTCTCTGAATGGTCGACACTCTTTTGCTCCTCCAGAAATTTTTTAAAACAGATCAGCCCAGTTTGTAAACTTGTTTTAAAGAACTAAAATATACTTTTACATTTACTTCCATGCATTTATATGTTTGCAATTTCCAAGAAGAGGATACATAATCTTGAGCTGATGTATCTTGGAGTAAATATCTGTACTGTAGATTTAATGAGAGAAGGTAAAAAAATTAATAAATAGATGAAATCAATACAAACCAATAAATAACTGTCCAGTAATATTGCTACAATGTGCTTCAGCCAATTGTTTATTCTGAACGTTAATATCGCATGGATGTGATATTTCCTCCACAATTTTATCAACATTATCACATGACTCGAAAGTCCTCCATTTATTAGCGAAAGCTATTGGATCTTGTTCAATATCACCTTCAGGTGTAAGAAAGTCATCTTTTTGATTTTGTGTGAAAGTCCCACAAAGTCCCTGAAAAATATACGAATATATACCTACATAATTTTCGACGTAAATAAATAAAGTTTACTACTATCAACTAAAATAATCTATGTTAGATAAAAGGATGAAGATGACATGGTATGAAGATGGCAGAATTGTAGGAAATCAAGAGTATCAATATTATAAACATGTGTGTCATATAGATGCATATACAGTATGTATGTGTGCCACTAGCAAGTATAATTCAGACACAGCTAGGGAGATTGGGGGTGCATGTATTGCAGCAAAAGAGTCTCTAAAGCAGTGGCTTCTTACTGCAGTCCTACTCCCTCTCCAACTCTTTTGAAATAAACAGTCATTGTCTGTTTATTGGCTTTTAATTTTTAAAACATTCACTGAACATAGTAAAGACACATTATTTGGGTCAGAACTTCTTTTCCTTTGGATAAAATTTGTTTACGATCCTATGCATTACATCCAAATCAAAATTATATGAACCAGTGCATGGTCGAGGTTGGTTTTTTATCAATGTGCTTTCTTCATAAACCTAATAAGAAATAAATATGACCTGTAATATTGCCTATAGCTTAATTACATGACTAGAAATGTTTGATTTACTGTAATTACGAATGAATCGCCTTCTTTACTATTTCTGTCATCGGCGTTTTCATTATCAGTCTCTCTAGTACAGTGTTTTCGAACCGGTGGTCCACGGACCAAAGGTGGTCCGTGACAGCCTTCGGGGTGGTCCGTGACAGCCTTCGCGGTGGTCCGTGAGAGTCCGGTGACTACTTATAAAAAAGTAATATTTTCCCGTGATTAAATCAAAGTTACGATTTTCATTGAACAAGATTAAGTTAATACATTCAAGATTCTGATTAAGTAAAGGTAGAAGAGTTGTGGTGTAAGAAAGCCCTGGGCTTCCCCAAGATTCAGCAAGTAGCTTTGCAGTATCTTATGATATTTTTCAACTACTTATTTGTGTGAGCAGGGGTTCTCTAGTTTATTGTTAATTAAAAACAAACAACGAAATCGGCTAAGTGTAAGCAGTGATTTGAGAGTAGCTCTTAGCAAGAGCCTAAAACCTAGAATTTCTCAGCTAGTCAGAAAAATTTGTGTAAAAAAGTGGCATTGAAATTTTCATCTCATTTTTAATTCATTTTTTAATTTTCATTGTTATTCTCGACTAAGTAAATTCTGTATTCCTTATTTTATTAAAAGACAATTTACAATTAAAATATTTTTACTTTTTGTGATGTACAATGTACCCTACTTTCTGAAAATAACAATTATATGTTTGTAATAATAGTTTCTTAATTAATAATGATAGTTTGTTTCTGAAAATTTGTTTTATTTAATCACCTTTTAATTTGGTTACAACTGATAAGATATATGCAATAATGTAATGTGTGGTCTGTGGTAGTTCACTTTCAGGCTGAGTGGTGCGCAGACCACTACGGGTAGGGAACCACTGCTCTAGTATCTACCTAACCGTTTTCTTTCTTTACCAGGTGTCAACAAAACTGTTATAGAATAGCTTCTTCACGTCCTTAATTTCCTTTTTTATTTTTTGAATTGTAAAAAGAAAACATCACAGTAGTTAGCCGCTCGCTCACGGCTTTTGTTAAGAGGCATGGATAGGCATTTTTGTTTAGTTTCAACTTCACAACATTTTATTACATTGCATTCAGCACTGTGAATAGTTTGACCACATTTTTGAGAAACTAACATTTGTTTTTACAGTAACAAAAAATATATTCGTACAGTTAACCTACAAAAGGTTCCGTAATATACTGTATATGCTCTGGATATAGTATAAGTTGTTATGTTTTACTGAAATTAAAGCAGTCACGCATGCGCACTGATGCTTTTCCCCCTTTACCCCTCGTTGCAAACAAGAGCAAACTCGTGACTCAGTGACTATATCATACAATATTCTATCAAACAAAAAAATTTCCTAATTAAAATATATTTTACAAATTTATAGGTACTGAAGTCACGAGATTGCCTTTTGCATATGGATGGGCTGTGAGGAAGGGAAGTAAAAATTTGACAGTACTATCAACCTCAACAGTGAGACACTACATTTCACTACTGTACAGTTTCTATACACATTTTGTAAGCTGCTGTTTATTGCAGAGAAAATGTTTTCTTCATAAACCTTATTAAGAAAAATCTGACCTGTAATAGCCAATAACTTAATTACATGACTAGAAATATTTGATTTACTGTAATTACCAGCTTCCTTATTCTATTGGAACAAAATCGTCTAGGAATAAATCACCTTCTTTGCTATCGCTATCACCAACTCACTAGTAACTACAGTTTCCTTTTTATCAGGTGTTGACAAAACTGTTGAAGAATAGCTTCCTCAGGTCGTTCATTTCCTTCTTCATTTTTCAAATTGTGGAATGAGAAACATCATCACAGTAGTTAACCAATCGCTCATGGCTGTTGTTGAGAGGCAGGGAAAGATATTTTTGTTTAGCTTCAACTTCAAAGCATTTTATTACACTGCATATTAGATTTTGTTCAGCACTGTGAATAGTCTGCCCATGATTTTGAGAAAATAACATTTCTGTTTACGGTAACAAACAGTTATATTCGTACAGTTAACCTACAAAAGGGTATAGTATAAGTTGTTGTGTTTGTTTTACTGAAATTAAAGCAGTTGTATTTACGCACTGATGCTTTTCCCCCTTTCCCCCTTTATCCCTCGTTGCAAACAAAGACAAACGCGTGACTCAAGTAGCTATAACTGTCACTTCTACAAAACCGAAAAATTTGGGTTGAGTTGCTTTCTGATCACCTGGTACACCCCTAATACGATTTATGATAAACAATAGGAAAAAATAAATTATGAAAGTAAATTCAAAATAAATAATTCCCTTGAAATCTTCCACTTAAATGAAATAAATTTTTTTTAAAAATAGATTCAAATTCAGTACATAATATTAAAAATATCAAAATTTATAAACATTTACCTGTGTTTTTCCTTGCATAGAAGGCGGAGCATCAACATATACTCGTGTTTCACCATCCCACCAAACTGTGATACCATTGTGTAACTCAACTAAACAAAATACATTTGATTTGACTGATTTTTTTTGCCAAAAATAAAATACAGTATTTGTTAAGCAAATTATTTCACAATTAGGAGTCACTAAGAAATGGAGCAACCTTGCCCGCTAACGAGAGTACATTATTATTAACAGTTTCAGTGGATTTGTCCTGCACAAAGGATGATTTTTTTCATCTTACATTTTATTTTTGAGTACTATGGTGATATAGCTGGTGGTGCTATTATCAAAGACAATGGACTAACCAGCCCTATGTAATATCATAAGGGTTATATGTTCCACATTTTGTGATGTCAGTGTAGTTTGAAGTCTTAATTTAATGGCGCTGTATTCAGGACGCCCACCAAAATAAGAAAATAATAACTTCCCCATGCGCTGGGTATAAATAATTTAATTATTAAAAATACATTTTTTAAAACCACCAGTAATATGACTGTTTTAAAAACTATAGTTTTTAAAATATTTTTAATTACAATACGACGATTTGGAATACTTAAATACAATGTTTTATAAAATCATTTATTTTTATTTTTGTACTTCATAAAAATGTTATATAGTTTGTAAAATTAAATTAATACATTTATAATTATTTATTATTTTTTCTATAAATCTGTACCCAAGTTTCGAATTAAGAAGCCATGTTTTTCTGATGGTTGTTGCGATTGTGATTTTAGCATATTAAATTTTGTTTTCAGTAAGACAATAAAAATTTGCAAAGTTTTGGATTGTATCAAATGGGTAGCAATCCGGATAGGAAATTTTTTATCTCCTAACAGAATCAAGAAAAGCTAGCTGTGTAAGTAATATGTGATAAAATTTACATTATTATAATATATTGTTGGACGCTAAATTAAGCTCTAGAAAAAAAAATTAGAAATAAATATTGTGGGTTTTTAATTTTAACAACTTTGATTTGTGCACACTTATTCTGTAAAATGCATATTGAGATCACAATATTAAAAAAAAAACAATACCATAACAGCACAGCCCCCCCTAATTTCAGCAGACATGCTGCTTACTTATCTTATAGAGCACAAAAATGTAGTAAATGAGGCAATTTTAAACAAAATTATATGAGCCATTTTTGCAAAAAAGTGAAAGTGCCAGTTTCCCTTGTGGCAACTAACTTAAGTTCCAAGTTACAACTTTCAAGTCTTAAACATATATACACACACACAAACACACACGCACGCACGCGCGAACACACACACACATGCTAATCAATAAAACAGTTTTTTTACGTTCAGTGGGCCTGTAAACGTGTACTTCCAGTGAAAACTTGGATTTCAAAATTTTTACATGAAACTGTCCTTCCCTATATTTTATTCAAGGCAAGAGAAAGTAAGAATCCTAACTATCTTATTAAGAAAGTAAGGTGTGGAGAGAATACCGAGGAGAATGAAGGAGCTGGAGGTTAGTAGAAGAAGACCATGAGGATGCAATAAAAGAAGATGGAAGGAGGGAATTAAGGACAGTGTGGAGAGAAGTAGATACATGCGGCAGCAGGTTGAGAAGAGGATGCGGTGGGGGATTAAAGAAGATGGAGAAGCCGTGTTAACAACCAGACATGGCATTCAGTGGGATAGGATTCCAATTTATGTATGTATGAAGCTTATACGTGGTGCAACTAAAAAATAACCGGACTGAATGTATAACGGACAATCAATGTGTGCTTGCACACCAAGCACCATATAGGTAAGTCATGTGACATTCTCTCTCTCCATTCCAGCTGCGTAATCGTCTGCCGGCCGCTCAGTTGGGCATTGGCCACTATGCTTGCCTGATTGTGTATTTGCTATCCATCGGAAAAATGCTCAGTGTTTTGAAAAAACCTATCAATTTTAAATTTTTGTTAAACTTGGGAAGACCGCTACAGAAAACCATACTTGTTGAAACAAGTTTACAGCGGTGAATGTTTGTTACGAACTCCGGTTTTTGAGTGGCTTAAATGGTTTAAGGAGGGGTGAGAAGAGATTGAAGATGACCGACGTCCAGGACGACCTTCAACGTCGACAATGAATGAACACATCGAAAAAATTGGCACTTTGATCAGAAAAGACCATCGATTAAGTTTTCACACAGTTGCGGAGATTGTAGGAATCGATAAAGAATGGATTCAGTAAATTTTGTATGAAAATTTTCATATGCAAAAAATTTGCTCAAAATTGGTCTCGAAACATGTGGTCAAGACAATACCTCGTCCCACACTGCACTGGATGTCAAGACGTATTTGGCCAAGCACGGGATTCTTCTGTTGGAGCATCCACCCTACTCACTAGACCCTGCTCCATGTGATTTTTTTGTTCCCCAAGATGAAAGCTGTGCTTAAAGGAACCAGTTTTGAATCAGTTGATGCAGTGAAACAGGAAGCAACGGAGATAATGATCATGCTTACAGAAAATGACTTTCAACACTGCTTCGATCAGTAAAAAATCCATATGGAACAGTACAGAGATAAGGGAGGAGAGTATATTGAAGGGGATAAAATGAAAGTTGTGAAAGAATAAAATAAAATAATTTTATACCATTAATCCGGTTATATTTTAGCCGAACCTATTAGTTAATGAAATACGAATACACTCACCTTGAGTAAACAATGATGAAGCTTGTCGAATACGTACATCACTGACAGTCAATGTTTTATGCAACACACTGAACTCTTCATTATTAACAAACACAGATTTACCTTGTTTCAATTTTATGACTAATTTGTTATCACCAGAAATCGCAGTATTATCACTATTTTTGTTATTTAATCGAATAGTAATTGTTTTTGTACATGATGGTGAACCAGATGAACTAGAAAATCCTAGAGCCTGAAATTTTCAAAATAAAATTTAACCTTACGTTACAAACTAATTTTATTTCTTTATTGTTTATTAAAATTTTATGCATAATACAAAGTTTCATGGCTATGATTTCTGTTTTCGTGAAAGAAATTTTTACAGCATCTGTCCCAAAAGTTCTGGTAATTTCGTTTTTTATCATATATTAAACATAAATATACAGTCTCTTTAAAAAATTTCAAACTACTAGACTCAATGCACTTTTTCCAACACTTCAACTACCCATCATAGGCTCCCTGGAAGCCCTCAATGGGGACCTCTCGTAGGCAGGCTATCGAAGCTTCTTTTACCCTCTCCACTATCCAGTGGTGGTGTTCTTTCAGAGTTTTTTTTATCTTGGGAAACAAAAGGAAGTCAGCTGAAACAACAAAAGAATTTCAGGCTTGCTTTCATAGGGTACGAGCCACCTGGCACTTCAACAGGTGCTATTCCTTTATTTCATTGGTGAGAACTTTCGATACAGACCATCCTCATATCAAAATCCTTAGTTTAAATGTGGTGAACAACACAGTCTTCATCACCAGTTTTTTTGGGACGCCCTTTGTAGGGTAAAATTACTCACTAGTCTTAAGACTAGATCATATTATATATAAAAAAACATATAAATACATAACTTACTTCAGATATTTGACCATCGCAAGCAATATTTTCAGCTTCGATTGAATAATCTTCATCTTTTATGAGGTAATATGAACATTTTCCCATGAAATTAAAATGTCGCCCATCAAATGTAGTGTAATGTGGATCACCAATCGCTTCGCACCTTACGAGGCATTTGATGTCTGTACAAGACCACTTACCATCAATACATGTGCTGAAACAAATAATGTACTTGAACAGGATGACTCAAAAGTAACACAACATTTTTTTTAATAAAGAGTAATTCATTTGCAATCAGTTTTTTTTAATGTAACTCTCAGCAATGATAAAAATCTAAATAGTAAAGTTCTTAGAATGAAAATTAAAACACACTTAGTAGTGTGTTTAAAAAAAATGACTCAGCTGTGAACAAAAATTCTGGTGTGAACATTCACATGACTTTCTCTTGCTAGGAAATAATGAACAATCTAAACCTACCTTTAATCATGAGTGAATGACACAAAATGGAAATCAACCTCTGTAGAACTTAAAAATACGTAAAATCACTGACACTAAAGTAACCTCTGTAGAAATAAAAAGTTGCAGCTTTTTAATTTTATATCAGTTTAATTAGACATAAAATGCATACTAAGGCACCAATCTTAAAAAAATAATTTTTTTTACCCATACGAGTAAAAAATTGATGTGAAACACTCACAAAACTTTCTCTTGCCAATGCAAATAATGAAAAATATAACCTAGGGTATCTGTTTAATACTGTAATCATTTTTTAAATCTTGCGCTGGCACCTACATCTTTCTGGATTTTTCTAAAAGGATTTTTGCCGCGCTTCTGAATCACGTCACTTTATTGACTGTCTCATTGATTTCAATATATCGGATCCCTGCTTGAGGCTAGCTGAATCACGTGGTCTCTGCGCGCCAATCTTAAAATTTATAATTGGTGCGTGACCTTCGGTGTTCTTGTTCATGCCATCTTTTTCGAGTCTTGCCCGAGTTCACTGCGGCTTCGTCCGCCGTCGGATACAGTCTAACGCTACCCTTTGCTGGGTACAACACCCGTCTCTTTGCTAACGTACAATCTCAATAACGCGCTTTCAATGCAGTATGTTTAACGAGTGTCAATCCTCTTGTATTAACGAGTTATTCGAGTTATCTTTAACGCATTGTCCGTCTTGTAACGTTGTTCCTTTCCACGCCTTGCAATTCCCCGCACCGGGTATGCAAATTATGTTTGTGTCAAGTGTTTATGTGTGCTAACGTAAAACGTACAGTTTCGTGCTATTTGTTTACTGTCAAATTACATTCTGTGAACCCTAGTGCTCAGTTTTTACGCTTCAACCTCATTGTACCAACGATAAAGTCTGCTGGCTCTCCAAGCGACTACTCCAAGGATCTGTCAAGGAAGTGCAATCTTAATTTGTTATATCTGTGTGCGATCATTTTACCTATGTATGTTGTTCCTATCTGTATCCCGCCTATGCCTAATATGTGCTCCGAAACCATATTGTGTAATCAACGTTAGGGGCCGTTTTGGACGCGGTCCGCCTTTTAACGAACATTATTCTCAAAAGATACGCCTTTTATACTACCATTTATTGGGCGTATCATACAGTATCATTAGTAATAAAACGTTAGAAATAAACAACAAACATTATCTAATTTTAATCATGAATGAAAGATGCAAAATAAAAATCAACCTCAGTTTTGCTTAAAAATACGGAAAATCACTCTTTCACACTAAACTGGGCTCTGTAGAGAAAAATGCTGTAAATAAAATTTGTAGATCTTTTTATTTCCTATAAATTTGATTATATACACTTTTGTCATAAAATGTATACTAAGGCTGAAATCTTAAAAAAAACAATTTTTTTGCAAGAAACAGCCTCCCCAAGAATTTCAGCAGACATGGCGCCTACCCTTACTTGTAGAACATAAAAAATTTAGTAAATGAGGCAATTTTTAAAAACATTGTAGGAACCGTTTTTAAGAAAATCCCAAAAAAGTGAAAAATGACACGAACAAACTACAACTTCCGGTTGACTGATTTTAATGAAAATGTTCATATCAGGTCCTTTAGTGGTATCTAACTTAAGTTTCAAGTTTCAAGTTCAAGCAATGTTCCATTCTAGAGATATTCTGTTCACACACACACGGACCAATCGCTAAAAACATGTTATTTTGATTTAGGGGGTCTGAAAACATGTAGATCCGGTGAAAACTTGATTTTTAAAAATCGACATAAAAACAATACGTTCCTTCCTATACTATATTCATATAGGCAAAAGAAAGTAAAAATGGAGTACCATAGACCCATAGACATCCATCTTCTTCCCTTGCAGAGTTCATTGATATTGCTTTCTTAGGGATCCAGTAGGTGTAATGCACTGTAGAGGGACTTTTGTGGGGATCACTCATGAAATTGAGTTGGGTCATCCAGAAGAAACATCACTTTCTCTTCTCACAGAGTTATTGATGAGTCTTCGTCGTAGTTCGTGAGCCGTTTCCAGTTGTTTTAATGCACTCACTTTTATACCAATCAAAGAGAGGGAGGAGAAACCAACTTTTTTTTGACTGGTGAAAGTAAACATCATTGGTCTTATGCATGTGTGATTCTATTGTCAGACACACACACAGTATTTTTGTTTTCAACGGTAATGAAACTGAAGGATCAGCAAAATATTATTTAAAAAAAACATGATAGATTATTTACCAAGTGTTGCAATCATTGGGTACCGAATCACCAGGGTTGAATAATTTTCCTCTTAGTAGACACGGACAATTTTTTTGAGTCAAACAATTAGAACCATTGGCAAATGTTCCAGGTGGACAAAAGCAACCTTCACGACAATGCAGTTCAGCAGAGTTACTAATATCAGTTGACGCTGATACGGAAGTTGAAATTGGTTCTTGAGATGAACAAGATGGTTCTGAGGTTGGACCACACGACATGTACACACGTCCTCCAGTACAGCTCATCGCTACGAAAAAAAATACACAAAATAAATGGGAAAGTCCTCACTGACTCGGTAATCAATAAAATTCTCCTACTTGTACACTAGCTATAAAAATGAAATCTGGAGGGAATATTTCCTTTAGGGTAAATAGAAGAGTTAAACAGAAACAATTTAAACATTCCACTGTTAAGGGGTTGAAAAGGGTTGTTCAACCCTTAAACCATTATTTATTATTTACTAAATTCCAGATGAGTTAGATGGCTGAATTTTAGTGATATTATTTATAGTGCAACTAAAAAACTTACCCCTTAACAATTTCCAAAATGTACTGGTAAAAGGTTGAAAAGAATGTCAAACCCTTAAACCAATATTTTTTATTAACTAAGTTCCGGACAATTCAATTTACTGGAACTTAATGGAATGTTACCTAAAGTGTAATCAAAAAAATTACCCCTTATTGATCACAAAAATGTACCCATAAGGGTTAGAAAACGGTGTTCAACACTTTTTTTTTGTTTATTAAGTTTCAGATGAAGTACATCACTGAAACATGATGGAGGTGTCCAAATATTATATATTATGGCTCATCAAACATCCTATACAGGCATTTTCAACAAACTTGAGGGTACTTTTTTATATATCTATTTATTACAACTGTAAAGTTTCCAGTCTGTAGAGTGTGTGATTACATCCGGCATATTAATTCAAAAATAAGAACTTCTTCGTGGGACACCTGGTATATTATATGATATAAAATCGAAACATATATTTTTCAACCACCAATATGGTAAAACAGCAATGAACACTTATTAATGTTCATAGCGCTTTTGTCTACTTCATACACATGTTCAGTAATGTATTTTCAAATTACTAAATAACTAAAGAAGCTTTATGAAGTACACTAAAGAAATATAAACACTGCTAAGTGTTTACTGTTTTACCGTGTCACTGGTAGTTCAAAAATATATATTTAAATTATAAATATTATGCGGCAGTTGAAAATGCCTGCAAAGTTTGATAAAATATATATATATATATACACATATCAGATTTTTCCAAATCAGTAAATGTTATTTATGATTTATTTATAACCCTAATTTAAAAATTATTGAAATAAAACAAAATTATACTAAGATAAAACTGGTACGGGCAGCTAATACAGTATATAAAACTTACGGCAAGTGTTCTCGTCTCTCCAAGATACAATATTCGTGATTCCTTTTGTAACACAATCATGAATAAACATAGCCATTGATTTACAAGCACAAACTGTGGCATCTTTCTTCGTACATGAACAATAATCCCTTTTACAGGCATCGTAAAACCCACGAACACTCATCACCTAAAAATGAAACAATATTAAATACGAGGGCTATTCAGAAAGTAGGGAGCGTTTTGTAAATAAACAAAAACTATGTAAAAGAAAAATTTTTTATTATATACATCTGAAAGAGTGACTAAAATACTACTTTTCTACATAGTCACCAAGCAAATTGAGGCACTTGTCATAGCGGTGGACAAGCTTCAAAATTCCTTCGTCATAGATATCCGCCGCCTGCGATCGCAGCCACTCAGTGTCGCGCAACCGGAGTTCCTCGTTGTCGTCGAAGCGCTGTGTTGCTAGCCAGTTCTTCATTCTTGGAAACAAGTGAAAATCACTCGGTACAAGATCAGGACTATAGGGTGGATGAGGGAAAAGTTTTTTCCGTCATTTTTGAGGGAGATTTCCCCACTTTTTGAGGGAAAAGATCAGTAAGCATTTTTGGCACCCATCTTGCACAAAATTTGTGGTAGCCTAGCTTTTTAGTGACAATTTCAAACAACAAAGTGCGTGAAATTTGTGGGAAGGAAAGGGAAAGCTCCGTTATCGTGAATCGTCGGTTTTCACGAATTTTTTCATCGACTTTGGCGACCAAATCGTCTGTCACAATGCTCGGGCGACCGCTCTTCTCTTCATCATGGACGTTGGTACGGCCATTTTTAAACCGAATACACCATTTTCGCACTGAACTTTCATTTAATTTTCAAATTCAACTGGCTAGCAACACAGCGCTTCGACGACGACGAGGAACTCCGGGCGCGCGTCACTGAGTGGCTGCGGTCGCAGGCGGCGGATTTCTATGACGAAGGAATTTTGAAGCTTGTCCACCGCTATGACAAGTGCCTCAATTTGCTTGGTGACTATGTAGAAAAGTAGTATTTTAGTCACTCTTTCAGATGTATATAATAAAAAATTTTTTTTTTACATAGTTTTTGTTTATTTACAAAACGTTCCCTACTTTCTGAATAGCCCTCGTACAAAAAAAAAATTAAACTTAATGGTATGAAGAAGAGTCAAATATAAACCGAACTTTTTTGAGTGCCTCATCTGGCCTTCCTAAGTGAGTGTCACATTCAAAATCAATGAGTTAAGAGTGGAGGTACTTAATCAGCACATTACACATCTCTGTTTTGTCGCCAGTACAACCATGACTAAGCAAGAGGTCCCATCACAAATGTTGTGCAACACATTATTGTTAAGTTTGTAACTAATGAAGGTGTTCAACCAACAGAAATTTTGATTAACTTAAAAGGACAGATTGGTGACGGTACCCTTTCTTGTACCAAAGTGTTTAAGTGGGCCAACAAGTTTAAAGGTGGGCGTGAAAGTGTAAAAAATCACGATCGACAAGATTAAGTTTTACAGATGCGAAAACCTGTCTCTGCTGGAAAAGTGTACACAACAGTTTTTTGGGGACTGGAGGGGAGTTTACTCATTGACTTCCTGTGTGTCTGTATGCGAGTGAGTGCCTCAGAATGACAGGGAAGGCTGCTCTAAGAGAAGCAGTGAAATTTGATAGAAAGATCCTCTGCAAGATAATGGGGCCGAATATAGTAGATGCACAATATAGGTTACAGCATCGAGAATAACTGTACAAGGAAAATGAACAATTACAAAAAGAAGACTAAAATTTTACAAATACGAGTATAGAATAGATGACAACCAGTTGACAAAACAAATTTTTAAGACAATAAAATAATAGACCTAAGGTGTCGGATAAATGGTTTAGAGAAGTCAGAAAAGAAATTGGAAAAAACAGAATAAGTCAATAAAACTTAAAGAACCGAACCAAATACAGACAAATAATCGTTAACTTTAAGGGTTTCCATGAAGAGCAAAAATAGAACACCGAGTGGACAGAAAAAGGAAAAAAGCCTAAAATGAACAAATTCCGAGAATGTGAGCTGCAAAAAGAGCTTACAGAAATGTCTACGGTCACCTCATGTGGTCTAAAACTGGCCCTCTATGAGAAAAAAAATACTAATGTTAACACATTAATTTAATTTAGAAAACAATGTAGAAAATAAGTATCCGAAATGGTTGGTTCAAATTACTTTTGACTTAGTACTTCTGGATGAGTATAATGAGAGGTCCACAGACCTCTCATGGCAGTCAGCCTGTTAAAAATGTGCACTTCTGTGAGATTTTTTTCCATTAGCTGGTAACGCTGATGCTCCATCTTGCGTAATTGTAGCCATGCACTCTGAATCAAACTATCAGAACTAAACAGTCTTCAAAACTTTATTTATTTTAATCACGTTTATTTCCTATATTACGACGGTCATTCGGAAAGTAAAGAACGTTTTTCTTTATTCAAAAATAAATCCTTACAATGCATCCTGCAGCTTGAAATTAATTTTATTTCATATAATAAATTTCTACAATAAATTTCACTAACCTTTTTTTTCTAAATAGAAAAAAATCAAGGCAGCTTAAAAAAAGGTTAGTTTTTCTTTATTTTTAAATTTTTTTTATTATAGCCCAACAAAACTTTTTTTACAACATACCTGCTACTTAAACTATTTTTCTACATAATCACCATACAAATTAAAGACTTCTATCATTCACCAAGAGTACACCCTCTGTGTACTCAGTTGCTGCCAAGTTGTTTGACCAATCACTAAAACCCTCTTTCAGTTTGTCATCACTTCCATAGCAGTTCCCGCCCAAAAAATCCTTCAGTCTGGGAAACAGATGGAAATCACTCGGGGCAAAGTCCGGGCTATAGGGCAGATGATCAAAAAGCTCCCATCGAAACAGTTGTAGCAATTTCTTCATCAATACAGCAGAATACGATTGTGCGTTATCATGCAGAAGCACAACGTCACTAGACAACAATCTGCGCCATTTGATTTGCACCATTTTCGAACTGAAGCTTTGTTCATCACATTACCATAAACCTCAGTTATTTGTCTGTAAACTTCGATACGTTACACTCCTTTAGCATTCAAAAACCGTATTTCACTACAAACCTCACACGTAGCGGGATCGTTAATTTTGTCACATTTTAAAGACTTACAAATAATCAATACATGACCAAATTGACCCGCTGTTAGCGCCAGACCTGCCCAAGGTGAGTGGAAGGTCAAAGCCTTAGCAGCAGAGGTGGTGGGGGAACTGTGTGGCTCATCAGATTAAAACATTCTTTACTTTCCGAATGACCTCGTGCTTTAAATTTTATAAACTATTATTTACCTTCCTGCAAGCGTCAAAACGATGATCAACCAGAATTTTATTGCAAAATTCATGAGCAGCTTTTTCTTTATCAATACTATTACAATTAAACTCCTCTTCCACATTATCTACACATGATTCTGCAAAATGAAATTAACAACGTTATCTATATATTAACGAGATCATTGAAAGAAATTAAAAGAAAGTAATAAAAATAATAGTAAGAAGTAGCAAACAAACAACCTAGAAAATTATTGTTTCATCACTTTTACTCTACTTTTTGCAGGGGTCCTATAGATTTTCCACATTTCCCGGATCCTACAGCCCATTGTCTCCAGTCTTCCTAGTTACCCACCGTGAGATTCCTTGCTATCCATAGCGTCTTTGATTCCCTGTATCTATATCTTCTGAGTGACTTCTTTTCCTTCTATTTCTGGATGTTTTTTTTCAAGCCATCTATCCACAACCATTCTTTGTACAAGCCCATCCACACCAACAGTCTGGTCTCAATTCTGTCTACTATAGTATCCTAAAAACCGTTAACTTATGTCTTTATTTCTCATCTGCTGTACTCTGGAGACCTTGTATGACCTTTGGACCAGTTCATCTCTAATGCCTCCAACCTTTTTTTAGTCTAGAAGCTATACGGTCTGTCTCTCTCGCACAAATAAACACTCTCTGTCTAACACATAAAATTTTGACGTACGTGTGATTGACTTGCATCAATCGAAAAACATGGCAGCTATAAACAATGTTGTCTCCAAATAGTATACTCAAAGAAAACCTCTCATAAAAATTAATTACTCATCAGAAACATATAAATGTGGTATCAAATCAAAGGTAATAATTCAAGGAATCAATCTATAAAAAATCCCAGAATCTATATTTTTATCAAAATTAACCATCCAACACCCCATAACATCCTCTTTGTATGACTATCTGTGAACCTCTGTGATATCTATATATTTGCAATATTATTCTATAATTCTATAATATTATAGATAGTAATACTCGTATTATAATATTATTATTTGCAATAGTTCTATTGATGTTAAAATTGCAGAGTTTTTAAGTTCATTTACATAGTAATTTGTAATTATTGTAAATTTTAATTTAAGTATGGGTGCTGAAGAGAGCCAATATCAGAGGATCAAGCCATTTTATTCAAAGACTGGACTCTTGAATATCATTTATTTTTCATTTGTTTTGTGAACTACCACATGTACTGGTAATTTTGGCTAGAAAATTCAGAGATGTATGTATTGTTTATTATTAAGTATATAATTTTAATGGAATAAATTCATAATTTTCATAATTGTCAGCACTCCCCACCACACGTAGTTACAGGTTCCAATACAGATGTAGCCACTAACTTTTTTGTTTTTAACTGCATTTTACTACTACACCAGAGCGTAGCAGTTGATTTCACTATTTTAATTTTGAAAATATTGTTAACAACTTTCCAAAAAAAAAGTCACTTGGACCTAGGATAATGGCTCTTATCCCAGTTATACACAGGAATAGTTGGGTATGATATGGAAGTTTTTGGTTCTTCCAGGAAAGTAACAAGGGAGGAACATTATGGAGTCTTAGACAATATTTCACTTACACAACCACAGCTGAATTCTGTTTAAAATGGCCCAACTTTTACAGAATATCATGAATCTAGACAGGAAATTATTAGAGATTTACCAATGTGAAGTTATATTCTTCAATACCAAGGAATTCATGATAATAGTGATGTACCTTCAACAGAGACTTTGGGATTTGGGAACCCATAGTACTATAACACTGTACAGTGGTATTCTAGAAATAATTGATGGAATAGATGTTTTTATTGTAAAAAATTGTGTATTGTATGAGGTGGAGTATATTGAACAAGGATAATGGGTCGCGATGAATCAAATGTTTTGAACAGAAGTTCACGGAAATCGAGACTACTATCGGTTTCATAATCATAGACACCCGAGTTTGAACCCTTGCATCTCCAAAACTATGAGTCGGATTTTAACATACTTTACATTAAAATTTAGCTCATTTCATTCTGCGTTTACCTATAATAGTCCTATATTTTAAATGTTGTTTAAAAATTGCTATATCGAGGTTGAAAGACAAAAAGACTTGGTTTTCTTGATACCGCAACAAATTTCATGCGTTTAGAGGCAAGTAACTCAATAACTATTTGACCGAGAAGTTTGAAATTTTAACACAACATAGACAATTATATTCTTACAGGGTGTACGAAATTTCAAAATCGTAAGTTATTTAAATTTTGATTTATTAACAATATTCTGAACCCTTGCTATCTCGGACCGCTCGATCGTTCGGCACGGGCAAACTATCATTTTATTCAGCGTAAAAAACTTAGTACAGATATGTTAATAATATGAATATCGATTGGCCAATGTTGTGGTAGAATTTTTAGAATTTTGAAAAATAGATTGTTAATGCGGGGGTTGGGTGTTACTATCCATGTTGCTAGTTTGTGTACGTGACACCCTACCGGACTGTCTACCTGATTTGTCAGACTGCATTGTCAATTCAGGTAGACAGTCAGATTTAAGCAAAATGGATAGTAGCGCCCATCCCCCGCATTAACAATCTATTTTTCAAAATTCTAAAAATTCTACCACAACATTGGCCAATCAATATTCATATTATTAACATATCTGTACTAAGTTTTTTTACGCTGAATAAAACGATAGTTTGCCCATGCTGAACGATCGAGCGGTTACCGAGATAGCAAGGGTTCAGAATATTGTTAATAAATCAAAATTTAAATAACTTACGATTTTGAAATTTCGTGCACCCTGTAAGAATACGACTGTCTATGTTGTGTTAAAATTTCAAACTTTTCGGTCAAATACTTATCAAGTTACACGCCTCTAAACGCATGAAATTTGTTGCGGTATCAAGAAAACCGGGTCTTTTTGGTCTTTCAATCTCGATATAGCAATTTTTAAACAACATTAAAAATATAGGACTATTATAGGTAAACGAAGAATAAAATGAGCTAAATTTTAATGTAAAGTATGTTAAAATCCAACTCATAGTTTTGGAGATGCAAGGGTTCAAACTCGGGTGTCTATGATTATGAAACCGATAGTAGTAGAAATATTTGTTTTCATTTTGATTCCTTCAACTGTATTCCAGTAAAATGAAGAAAGTGATATAAGGGTCTTGATTGTTTAGAGAAACTATCAGACTGCAGGTATAAAAACAGTTAGTGCCTTTGTAGTGAGTTAGTTGTTATTTGTATTGTGAATGGATTAATGTTGTCGGGTCATTTTAAAATAGTGTCATTATGGGACCAGTTCTGAGTTATGATAATAATGCTCCTTACAGTACAAATGAGCCAGATCAAGAATCTGAAAAGCCTCATTAGTGGCATCTTCAGGAGACTTATTGTTGGGACTTGAGAGCCTGACAATCTCCCATAATATATTAGCGATACCTGACGATATCACAATTTGCCCAAGTGGACAGTCTTTTCATCAGCTCCTTAGGTTCATATACGAGCCAAATTATGAAGCTGAAGAGCACCATGAGTGAAATATTTTGGAGGTTGAGTATCCTCAGCCATATTGTAATACACTTCATAAGGATTCATAAGGAAGGTCTGGACTCCAAATGGTTGATGTTAATGTCTCACAAAAGACCTTATTACATCGCTTTGATGTGCCCCATCATCCGTTTAGCAATGAGAAACCTATTACTCCGCTCCAAGATAAAATTCTAATTATTTTTTCACCATGAGACAAAGCTGAAACACCAGCAGAACAAGAAATGAGAGAACAAATAAAATCACATACCTTCTAGTTTATCAACCTTCCATTTTGCTGAATATTCTCTTATGCTATCGTGATACTCGGATAAATCATTGTTCATATAACCATCCATTGTTCCACATAAACCGACTGTTTTATTCCATAACTCTTTACCGATTGACACTTCGACTTCATCCTGTAAAACCATAATACATTTAGAAAACACATTCTATGGTATTCCATAAACGACTCTTAGAATCAATCAAATCTTAATCTCTTTTTAACCCTTAAAATTAGTTTCACGTAAGAGAAAATCAAGATGTGGATGTCTTTATACAAAATAATACCACATAGATCGTGGGATTTTTATACCGATAAAATCTGTGGTAAAATATTATTTGGGTATTTGTATTAAAACAAATTGCCCGATTAAATGATAAAAAATTGCTAATAGCAGCTTACCATGGTTTAATTTTATCTCATATCTGGTATGCCATATCAATTTGGGGTAACTCATCACAGAGTAACGAGGAAAGAGTTTTTTTAATTCAGAAAAAACTATCAGATGTATGGTGGGAGTCAACCAGTCAACCAGTTAACCTCGTGCAGACCATTATTTAAAAAGCTTCGATCACTAACAGTTCCTTTTTTGTATATCTTTGAAGCGATCTATACTATTATAAAAACAAAGCGTGTTTTTTGTGCAGGCTAATTTCCAAAACAACAATGGATTTTCATGAAATTTTAACAGCGTAATTGTATTTATATTCACAGCAACATTTTTTTTTTAATTTTCAAAAATGATAACCCTAAAGGACCTAATGAAGATTTTCATAAATATGTGTGTGTGTGTGTGTGTGTGTGTGTGTGTGTGTGTGTGTGTGTGTGTGTGTTGAATTATACAGTGATCTAGCAACTACATAATTTGTTATACATTAATTTATAAAAATTAATTACATATGTTTTGTGTGTGAAGCCGCGCAGGGCATTCTAGTAATGTACATAAAGCAAAATACCTTCTTACAAAATCTAAATGTTTACAACTACTTTACAAGAAACAGAATTGTTGCTAATCACAATACTAAATTGTCTGAACAAAACCCTACTTATGCAGGAAGAAATTACATCAATAAATTACCACCAAGCTTTAAGAAGTTCTAATACAAGTTTGTTTAAAAAAAGCTAAAAAAATACTTGATTGATGAAATATATTATAATGTACATGAGTTCCTTTCTAAATAATAATTGTTGAAGAATAAACTTCTATATAAACTTCTAAATAACTGCTGAGGTGACTCGTGTACTGTTTGATACACATGATTGGATGACATGCTTATTGAGGTAAGCAAGTAGTGGTAATAAATAAATTGGTAAGAGATAAATTTGATACCTGGTTCAAATTTAGACTTGACAGGTTTGTCTTGATATGTCCCCCCCCCCTGGATTCTCCTGGATGGAGAATGAAGTTACAATAGCATTTAATTATGGATTGGGGTGAAAATGTTTTTAGAAAAATTCGTTTTCCTGGATAGAAAACTGTTATTAATGGCTCACAATCCATGCAAATTTCATCAAATATTTTTCTCTACACTTTTATTTAATAATAATGGATGTGGATATCCATCTACAGTCCTGAGAGACGTGACATTTACCCGAAAGTGATGAAAACAGTGATTAACCCTTACACCAATATTTTTTGTTTATTAAGATCTAGAGGAGGTGGCTGGAACTCTGTGGATGTGTGCAATTATATACAGTTAAACTTCTCTCAACAACCACCCCTCTCTCTGACCGAATATTTATGGAACCGATTTTATAATTCATAAGACCACTGTATTTTATACCCCTATTAAGCGATCACCCCTCACTCCGACTAACGATCGCCAGGTAAAACGCATTTTGTTTTCGGGCGACCATAAATTTTACAACCACAAGGTTTAGTGAATTTTCAGTACCGTAGATGGACACCAATTGCGCATGTTAGTTGGGATGTTTGCCTATTGCTATTCATTGTTAGGTTGTGTATGGAACAGATAGGCTCCTAGAATTCCAAGAATTTTGTTGAAAGGATATTTTTCCGTTTCTATTACCGTGTTGTGTATAGTTCATTGACCCTTCCATACTTGGGCTGAAAGGGTTGAAGGCCAGCCGCTGTGTAACATGATTTCTAGACCCCCTTCCATTACTTATTGTTTCACCCTCTCTATTAGAAAACAATTTATAACACTTGTCAGAGTACATCAGTGCATTTATTGTTCTGCTATTGTTCACATCTAAGATTATCGTTCTATTTAGAGTGTTACTATGTGTGTGTTTTTTTAAACAATGTAACTTATTTGTTTTAGATAAAAATATATAAAATTGCATACAGCGACTTGGTACATACATTTATTTAGTTTAAATTCCATAACCGAAAAATTAGAGCCCTTTAATCACATTTTGCATAAAGGTAGGGCACCGTCAAGCGAAAATTCAGTGTAGCGAGTGCACTAGTATTTTTCATGGAGCTTGTCTTCAAATGTCGAAGGATGACATTGACTTTTTGGTGACTAATAAAGAGACCTGGCGTTGTGAACCGTGTGCGAAGAGTAGAAGGAAGAGTATGCAAGTAGAATCAAAACTAAACAGTGATGAAGTTAATGTTACCGATATTTACAAACTGCTGCAAGAAATGCGAGAAGAAAACAAAGCTCAAATAAAGGATCTGGAAACAGAACTAGGGAAGTCTGTGGAAATGTGTCACGGAAACATTGAAGATCTGAAGAAAATTATAAAAGAACAGTCAACTACTATAAACAAATATCAAGAAAGCTTCGACTATTTCAAGCAAGAAAATACGAACTTAAAAAACAGATGCAATGACCTGGAAACCCGACTAGAAGATTTGGAACAGTACTCTCGAGTTAACAGCATTGAAATAAATGGAATTCCCGAAGAGAAAAATGAGGACGTTATTCAAATTATTAAAATGGTGGGGGAGAGTATTGGAGTACCGATGGACGAGAAAGATATAGATGCCTGCCATCGGTTAGGAGTTTCTAGAGGGGATTTAGGGCGCACAAGAGGAATTATCGTCAAATTTGTAAGAAGATCAGTTAAGGAAGATGTACTTCACAAGAGAAGGGTTAAACGGAATTTGAACACGAGGGACATTGGTTTCACGGATCGACCAGCTGAAACTATCTACATCAATGAAAGCCTGAGTGCGGGAAGGCGCCAAGTTTTCAAAGCGGCCAGGATGTTGAAGAAAGAAAACCTCATTCAATATGTATGGGTGCGCAATGGGAAAGTGCTGACAAGGGTGGAGGATGGAGCCAGGGTTGTCGCTGTGACAACCTTATAACAGGTGGCTGCGTTGAGGAATACAGGTACTGCGTCTCCTCATACCAGTCAGCAACATCAACTACATTGCAGCCAACCCACTCCAACTAACAATGAGTAAGATTTTAACTAACAGTGTTTTTAATAATTATGTAAATGATTTAGTGATAGTTCAGCAAAATATTAGAAGTGTGAGGAAAAACTTTGATCAGTTTCTAATAAATATGCAAAATTTGGATAGGTTACCTGATATTATAATCTTAAGTGAAATCTGGATAGATAATAACGAATTAGACTTTTACAAAATTCCTAAATACTGAATGTTTTCAAAATGTAATAATAGAATAAGAGCTGGTGGGATAATGATTTATGTGACCGAGTCCGTATCTGGTATTAGCTTGTCTGTTGATAACTTCTTATCAGCCGACATTGTTAGGCTTCAAATCAAAACAGGGCCTGATTTGTTATTTGAAATTCTTGCTATCTACAGATTACAAGAATATACTATAAATGCTTTCAATACGGAATTAGATTCTCTTTTGACAACAATAAAATGTCCTAATCTTATCGTAACTGGTGATCTAAACATAGACCTTCTCAAACCGGTTTCAGATGATTACAAGATAATTATGTCTAGCCATGGTCTGCTATCGTATATAAATTCTCCTACTAGAGTAACAAATAACTCCAGTACATGTATTGATCACATTTTTTTTAGACACAAAGTAAAAATTTACACTGAGTTGATCTGCCTCATAATTGATAGTAATATTACTGACCATAGATGATTGCAGCTTGTCTAAATATTAAAATAAACAGAAAAACTGTTTCAAAAGAAATAAAGGTCCAACCTCTAAACTTTAAACTTCTTTTTAGTCTACTTAAAAAAACCAATTGGAATGACGTGTATGGAAGTGATGTTTCTACAGGTTTTCAAGTGTTATTAAATAAACTATACTTATGTATGGAAACGTCACGAAGTAGGGCTAGTCCTAAATTGAAATCAAAGTTTAAAAATAAATTACAGCCTTGGATGAACGACGACCTCTTATTCCAAATTGATAGGAAAAATGCGTTATATAAAAGGTGCTTAAAACATCCTGATAATACGGAATTAAAAATAGCATATAACGCATTAAAAAATGCACTGCAAATTCAAATAAAAAGAACGAAAAATTTACATTATAGTAAATTGTTTGAAAATAATAAAAAGGATGCTAAAAAACAGTGGCAAACAATAAACCATATCATAGGGAATGAAAAGAACCAAAGCCAAACTATCTCACTAAAAACTGAAACTGGGGTAATTGTTGATAAGCCAATGTTGGTAGCCAATATTTTTAATACTTTTTTTTGTACAGTAGCAAAAGGTCTTAGGGAACAAATAAACTTAGACATTTCTGTAATAGCCCAAAATAATGATACGCACAGAAGATTATTTAAAAAACCATGTACTAATGATAGTATGTTTTTTTACCCAACTACGACTTATGAGGTAACTAATATTATAAATTCACTTAATAATCGAAAAGCTCCCAGATTTGATAATGTTACTCCTGTAATGTTAAAGTATATATTGCCGGTTATTGTTGATGTTTTGGTGTATCTTATTAATCAGAGCCTCAGCTCTGGCGTGTTTCCTGATGCATTGAAAAAAACAATTGTAAAACCATTATACAAGAAATCAGATAAATATGACCCTACTAATTATTGCCCGATTGCTCTACTGTCAGTGTTCTCCAAGATTCTCGAGAAGGTTGTCAAAGCCAGATTAATGTGTTTTCTATCTAAACAAGAATTTTTTAGCAAAACCCAGTATGGGTTTAGGGAAGGTTTGAATACTGAGAAAGCACTACTTGATTACATGATTAATGTTTATAGTGCATTAAACGGAGGTAGCTTATGTGCTGGGATATTTGTTGACTTTATGAAAGCTTTTGATACTGTAGACCATTCTCTCCTTTTATCGAGGATGAACGATGCAGGAGTCCGAGGCTTACCACTGAACTGGTTTCGAACGTATTTGTCAAATAGAACTCAGCAAACCAAAGTAAACAGTACCTTGAGCGAACAGGGTTCAGTTGAATTTGGTATTCTACAAGGGTCAGTGTTGTCTGGACCACTTTTTCTTATCTATGTAAATGAATTATGTAATGGATCGTTTAAAGGTGACCTCATTGCCTTTGCAGACGATACGGCACTTTTTTATAAGGCTAACTCATTAGAACAATTGCATACCAATATGCAATCAGATTTAATGGCACTAAGATGGTGGTTCACAAGTAGCTATATGATAATGAGTCCCAAAACTAAATATATGTTTTTCAATATATCACGATCAATTCAATTTCCATTACAACTAAAGTATCACACCCTGGCTTGTGCAGGAATTCAAACCTGTTCTTGCTCCCTATTAGAACGTGTATAAGAAATAAAATACTTAGGACTAGTTTTGGACTCAAGAGTCACATGTAAAAATCATATGAGCTATTTAAAACTAAAATTAATTAAATATATAAGAATATTTTATTTATTAAGAACTGTGTGTGATATGAGTTTCTTGAAATCAGTTTACTATGCACTGGTAAATTCAAAACTTGAATATGGATTGGCCTTATGGGGTGGTGCATATATTTAACAACACTGAAGCCTATATAGTCGTACTGCAAAAATATTTTATTCGTATTATATCATGGAAGGCTCAGTTAGAGCAATCTGCACCCATTTTTAAATAATTGTCTATTCTTCCCTTTAAGAACCTTTACGTTTATAAAGTCCTTAGAAACTTTTTTGACCGAAGTGAAAATAGTTACGAGAACAGTAATTTAAAGAAAAAAATTTTAAGAAATAAATTAGAAGTAAGTGCGCCTAAGCCAAATAGTAGCCATTTCATGAAATTTTATTCATACTTAAGACCCAAATTTTATAATTTACTGCCTACAGAAATAAAACAATGTAAAGTGCGAAAGAGATTTCTGAAGAGAGTCAAGAAATTTCTATTGGGAACTGAAGATGTAGATATCTTCTTTCAAGTACTTAAATAAAATAATTATTAGAAAAGTACTAAATAGGGTTACTTTGTATCTTTATATTATCCTTTCAAAGCCTAAACTGTTTTTAGTTCAACCTCCCATTTCACGTTATTGAGATGTTTTAAGTTGGTCAGCCGCGGGTCTCTTTTCGCTATGAGCGTAAATTTAAATCAACAATGATATTACCATCTCACACAGGTCATACCTCGAGATGGCAACTCTTACATAAAAATGATACTAATAAAAATGAAATAAATATATTTAAAATAACAGTTGTCGATTATGAGCTACAGCACGACTATCTATTTGTAACTTTACTTTTTTAATTTTAAAGTCAAAAATTTGATGAGAAATAAGTCATCATCCAATTAGCTGCAGGAAATTTAACCAGATACCTGTTTCTTTGTGTTTTCACCCTTATCTGTCTACGCCTCATCCTTTCAGTTATTAACTCAAACATTTTTATATGTGAAAGAATGTTTGTAGGACATTATGACATTCACGTTGTTATTCAGTTGTTCTATTATCTCAGTCAGAGTCTTCTTTTCCGATATTAGTACTGAAAGTAATTTCAAGAAAATTTTTTTGGAAAATTAATTGTTTCTTTAATTCCAGTAGTTATGTCTCAACATATCAGTTACGTCAGTTATGTCTCACTGTGTAAAGGTCATCTGATCCTACATGATACTTTATAAAATAATAACTTATTTTAAAAATTTCAAACTGTAAAAAATTTTTTTTGTTTTTGTTTTTATTAAAGAAGCTGGCTAAAGGATGTCACAGTAATATTATTTCAATTTAAATTAAGTTATTATGTTATTTTAAATTTAAATAAATATATTGTAAATAAATAAATTTATTAAAATTATTCATAAAACTACACTTGTTTTTTTTTATGAAAATATAAAAATTTATTTTAATATTTCTGGGTGAAATTAATTTTAATTCAAAATCACATGAAGTAAGTCTTTTGTTGAAAATTGAGAAGTTAAAAAAATTGGTATAATATTTATTTTTAAGAAATATGGTAGGCTAAGTGCTGTATAATATTTTATTATTTTAAAAATTTTTATTGTATTATATTTTAAGATTATTATAAATTAAACTGTTATTAATACTAATATTGTAAATGAAATTATGTACAGAAATAAAGAATTATTATTATTATGTCGCTTATGTAGGCCTACAATACTTAATATAAAAAAATCCGCCAATGTTTCTTTAAACCCCTATTAAGCGACAACCCTCTCAAAAAGACCAATATTACTCTCAAAAATTGTGGTGGTCGTGTTAAGACAGGTTTAACTGTATATCAGATTTCTCTAAATCAGATAATCTTATTTTTTATTTATTGATAACTTTAATTTAAAAATTATTGAAATAAAACAAAATTATAATTGAGTGAAGCAAGGCCGGGCAGCTAGTATTTCATGTAGGTATATGACTAGAGAAAGTAAAAATCTTTTGTTAGTTTATGAGTTGCTAGAATAAATTTTATAGAAAATTGATACTGCCACCACACCAGTAACATCTGCAACCATTCTGAGTTGGTAACCATGTGTGAAACGTAAGTACACCATACCTTCAGATTCCATCGAATAGTAACAGCTGCAGGTACTAATGTTGCTAAAACTGAATGATCATTATTAGAAATATCAACTCTGAAACCAGGTAGCTGAGTCGGAACTTTATGAACACGATTTCTCGAATCAATCACAGGTTCACCATTTTCTAAAAAGAAAAAAATAAAACATTGTAACTTATTAATTAAACTTATATAAAACAAACCAGGGATTCTTATGAGTGCTCCACAGACAAAATTATCCCATCACTAATTCTGCAATTTTACAAAATGGTCAGAAAAATCTGTAGAACAAAAGTAAAAGACTCTATATCCATTTATTTTAAATTAACTTTTACAACAGAACTACATGTTTTCAAAGTTCCCTGAAACATAAAATATGTTTTTACCTTTTGGTGTGTATGCACACTTGCATACGAGGTGTGTTCAAAAAGTAACGGGAATTTTTAAATTTCGCGGGTTTGGATAGTCCGATTGTAAAAATTTTTTTTTTATTATGTTGGTACACATGCCCCTGACGTACGATAAAATTTTCAACAATATTCATTGCTTAGTTCTTAAGTGGAAGCCGCTAAGGTTAGACGTGTTTTTCGAGCACGGCTATTTTTGTTTGTTAAAAAAAATGGATCAAAGAATTTGTATTAAATTTTGCGTGAAAAATGAAATAAAGTGTGTGAAATGTTAACAAAGGCATATGGTGAGTCTGCTATGAGTAAAACAAGGATTTACGAGTGGTATAAGCGTTTCCAAGATGGCCGCGAAAACATTGAAGATGCCGAACGACCCGGACGTCCAAGCACATCAACAACCGATGAAAACGTGAAAAAAGTGAAAGAAATGGTTATGAACGATTGCCGAATCACAATCAGAGAAGTAAGTGATGATGCTGGCATATCGATTGGCTCATGCCATGAAATTTTTTCGGATGTTTTGGGTATGAAACGTGTGGCAGCAAAATTTGTTCCAAAATTGTTGAATTTCGAACAAAAACAGCGGCGAATGGAAGTTGCTCAGGAGTCACTAAATGAAGTCGACAACGATGCGGATCTACTCAAACGTGTTATAACAGGTGACGAAATATGGGTTTACGGATACGATGTCGAAACTAAGGCTCAATCGTCCCAGTAGAGGCATTCTGGATCGCCAAGACCGAAAAAGGTTCAACAAGTGCGGTCGAATGTGAAGGTTATGCAGCCTCTCACTTCATAGGCCCAGAGCCATTCTGTGGAATTGGTGAAGGCTATTATAGAGGTATAGTTAGGGCCTGGGAAGAGGAGGCTAAAACCTCCTATTGGGAGAAGGTGCCAGGCTGTGAACAGGCAAAGAAATTCATTGCCTATTCCAGCAGAAAGGCTGGGATATATAATAGACTAGGAAGACAGGACTTGAGGAGGGTAGTGGGCCTGATGACTGGTCATTGTAATCTTGGGTATCATTTATCCAAGATAGGAGTTGCTGAAGAGAGCCTGAGTAGATTCTGTCATGAGGCAGAAGAGAAGGCTGAGCATATTTTATGCAGTTGCAAGGTGGTTGGCTGCAAAAGAAGAGCGCTGATGGGTAAGGACGTGTTAACACCTTCTCAGGTAAGTGCACTAGATCCTAGGCAGATCCTGCGCTTTATTGAAAGTGTGGGTCTTGCATAAATAAGGAATAGGGGCAATCACAAAAGATCTTTTAGGTCGCGGTGAGGAGGGGCTGCAGAAGCCTGAACGCCCTGGTTGTAAAGAAGAAGAAGAAGAAGGTTATGCTCACTGTGTTCTTCGATTTTAATGGTATAGTGCATCATGAATTATTGCCACAAGGTCAAACAATCAATAAGGAGTACTACCTACAAGTTCAACGCCATTTGCGTGAAGCCAAAAAATTCGAAAAATGAGCGTGAATCCGAAATGCGTGAATCCGAAAAAAACGCCTGGATTTGTGGCAAAACAATTCATGGCTTTTGCACCACAATAATGCACCTGCTCACACATCATTGCTTGTTCGTGAATTTTTGGCCAAAAACAAAACTGTAACGATGCCCCAGCCTCCATGTTCGCCAGACATGGCTCCATGTGACTTTTTTCTATTTCCAAAAATAAAGAGAACATTAAAAGGCCGTCGTTTTACAAGCATAGATGACATTAAAAGCGAATCGGTGAAAGAGCTAAAAGCTATCACAAAGATCGAGTTTCAGAAGTGTTTCGAGGATTGGAAAAAGCGTTGGCACAAGTGTATTGCATGCGAAGGGGATTACTTTGAAGGCGACAATATTAATGTAGATGAATAAATAAATATTTTTTTCAAAAAACGAAAATTCCCGTTATTTTTTGAACAAACCTCGTATGTGTATAACTTCATACAATTTTCTGCTCACTGAAACAATCAGCAGAAAATTATATGAAGCTGAAACTTGGAACTCATTATGTACCATGAGCGGACCCGACAAACATTTTCATCAAAATCAGCCCACTTGGGAAGTAGCAATTTTTCACTTTCTTGGAATTTTCTCAAAAACAGCTCCTACGATTTTTTAAAAATCACCTCTTTACTACATTTTTGAGCTCTAAAAGATCGGATAAGCGGCACATCTACTGAAGTTCTTGAAACTGTGCTCTCAAAGTAAAAAATGTTCTTTTTAAGACTGCAGTGTTAATAAGCATTTTAGTACAAAAGTCTATATGACCAAAGTTGTAGAAAATCAAAAAAACTTACAACATTTATTTCAAGATTTTTTTTACAACACTCTGTTTAGTGTCAATTGGTGATTTTCTGTTTTTAGGCAGCCTTAGTATATATTTTATGATAAAAATTTCCACTTTAAAATTGTCTTTAATTTACGTTTCTACGACAACTAAAATATATTTGACTATTTATAATACATTTCTTAAATCTGTCATGAATGGAACTCTAACAAATTTAGACGACAAATATTTTTGTAATGTGTTCAGTTTTTTCCATTTATCTTCTGTAATTATGAATGAACTAAAACCTGCATTTAGAGACCTATCACAAACACAATTGTTCGAAAAGTGTACAATGGGTAAAACACAAAACTTAAATGAAAGTCTCAACAACGTTATCGGGACAATTGCACTGAATAAAATACTAGACATTATAAGTAGGCACTAAGTAACTTTGTCCTACTTGGTGCTTACTTATAATCCCTTATGTTTGTGCTAAATACAATACTATTATTATGATATTTATATTTTCTGACATGTCCTATACTCCTCCTGGAGTCTCCAGGGCGCAAAAAAAAAACAAATTATACTACCATTATGAGTAGGCACTAAGTAACTTTGGCCTACTTGGTGCTTACTCATATTCATTTGTGTTTTTTTATTATCACGTTTTTCTGAAAACATCATTTTTGTAACTTTATGAAACTTCTTCTCAGCTTCTAGAAAAAATACAGCCAAGAAAGTTTTGAAATATATCAATTACAAATAGATTTATATTTTAAGTGTGCAGATTTGTAACAGGAGGGCCAGATAAAACCGGCTTGAGAGATGAAAATACATTAATCATAAGATACACAATGATAGGCCATATAAAACCAGTCATACATGTGTACATCAAAGCGAAAGTCATCGTATATTCTCCTTCCACTGCCTTTTCCCATACACAATGTCTGCCGTCCATTCCTGGTCTAGCTGTAGTGTTTGACTGAGCATATGCCGTATTCAATAGAGCAGCATATTTTTATCTTGGAGGAATATGTTCGTACAACTTTTATAAGGTCGGTTCATGGAAAATTTCAAGAGAAGTATCCCTGAACTGGTGTTCCATCAGAAACCACTTTATGGTTTAAAGATTGGCGTTTGATGCGCAATTTCTGGTCCCTGGATTATTGGACCAATATTATATGAAGAGACTGTTAATACAGATATCTATTGACAGATATATGAAGAATTTTCTACACACTTGACTCAAGAAGAAATTTCATGTGCGTACTTTCAACAAGACGGAGTAACTTGTCATACTTCCGATCGATCTCTTGCTCGAATCCAAAGCAATTTTACGGAGGCAAAAACAATCAGTAAAGGTTTGTGGCCACCCTGATAGCCAGATTTATCGCCTAGTGACTTTTACCTCTAGGGACACCTTAAAGGGAAGATCTACTGCAACAACCCACGGACTTTACAAGAGTTGATGCGTAACATACGACAAGAGATCGCCATTATTTCAGTTAAAGAATTGAAGACTGTTTTTTCTTAACACAATTCGCTGGGCTTAAGTTTGCAAAGAGCTCGGTGATACCCATTTTGAACAGAAACTTTAATTTATTATCAAAATTTTTTAACACTATTGTTCAATAACAGTAAAAGAGAATAAAATAGCTTTTTGTTTTATTAGTTTCTTTAAAAGTATTAATTTTTTCAATTCTACCTTGTTATAACACTTCCTTATAGAGTAGGCTTATATGTAATGATTAATGTATTTTCATCTCTCGGGCCCACCCGATATAACAACAAAATTTAAGAGAATTTTTTTTTGTTGACTATTTAGAGGTCCTGGAAAAAGGAATTTTTTATTTTGTCCATGAAAAATCTATTATGTTACTTACAGGAAATTTCCTCACATAAAATATGTAAACAAATTTGATGTTTAATATGTTTTTTAGTTAAGTCTATGATTTATGGTTCTTGAAGGTACAAACGTTAACATGGAGTAAGATGGGGATATGGACCCCATTTAAATAAATATTTTGAGAAAACCAACTAAAATAAACTTACCATTCAATGTGAGTTTGTATTCCGAATCACCAATGTAAATATGAATAACAGCAGAACAATCGGTTTTTCTGCAACTTGGATCTTTAAATGACATTTGAATATGGAACATGTTGTCTATTTTATCGTTGACAAGAGTGTACAAACAGTTACTATTGAAACTATGAACAGATAAGACATATGAATATAAAAATTAAATACATTAAATTTCCTTTTTAAATTTCAAATTTACAGCAACTAGTTAAATAGTTAAAACCAGATGTATTCCTATCTATTAAATCTAAACTGCAATAATATAAAACAGCAGTACAACCCAAAGCCACTTACTGCTGCAAACTATTTCTAATTTAAAAACTAAAATGAGAATAAGAAAAATTCTAAAGATAGAAAGAACAATCCTTAGAACTTGCATAAACAAAAAACGTAAACTCAACGATATCTGGATCTTAATGTCTAATTCTGGGCTCTACTATGAAATCAAGCCAATAATTACTGACATCATGTGGAAGAAACAAATTTCTTTCTTCGGGCGTTTACTTAGAATACCGGACAATTAAGTAAGTAAACAACTCATTTCTATAATTAACTCGTTGAAAAATCCTCCAAGGTGGTTGGCCAAAATAAAGCAAGATATACAAAAACTTAACATTGCAGAACAAGATCTTTTAGAAAAATCTGAACAGCTTAATTTGTTTAAAAATAAAGACACAAGATTCGTTGAACAAACTCGAGCTCCGTCGTCAATGATTGTACAGATAAAATGAGACAGATCAGATCCCAAAATTTGAAGAATTATTGGGACAAACATAAGAATCCTAAAACCAAACTAAGAAGGATTTCTAAATTTGATTCAAGTAGTCCAATGAGGACGTAAAAGCAAAACAAAGCCAGATGTACAGGGGTTGAAAACGATGTCAACCTTCAAACCAATATTTTTTGTTTTTTAAGTTCTGGATGAGATAGATGGCTTAAACTCTGTAGAGGTGTCAAAATATATATGCAGATTTTTTAATATCACAAAATATTTTTTTTGATTCATTTATAACCTTTATTTAAAAATTATTGAAATAAAAGAAAATTATACCTGGGTGGACCGGGGACAGGCACCTAGTTTAAATATATTTTCAAATACTAGAGTGGCCCGCATGAAATTGGTCTGATGGTGACTATGTAGACACAGCACGCTTCCTCTCCCCCCACACCTTTCAAAGTTGCCACCTGCAGCATTCTGCAAGCGATTCATTCCTGTGCTGTCTCTTTGCTTCCTTCAGTTGTTCATTGAGTGTAGTTCAAGTCAGGTACTCGCTATCATTATTGTTATTTAAGTTTGTTGAACCATGAAGTTTTTAAAGAGATTAATTCAAAAGTTTTAAGTGTTAGGTTTTACTTTTTTGTTGTGCTTAACTTAGTTTACCGTTAGAGCGAGTATTTAGAGGTAAATAATGGAAGAAACCGAAGCCAATCAATGGACTCCTGAAAGACTACAGCCCCACAATGCAGTTTCGCAACTGGGTCGGAAGGACATAAAAAAGCAAAGTAAATGTATGGTAGGCAATGTATTCAAGTTTTTTTAAGAATTTAGCTGACAATCTAGAAGAAAGAGAAAATATTAATTTTCATCAAGTAATGAAACTAACAGATCAGGCATGCGGTGTGTCAGAAAAGACTGTTCAACGCATAAAACAAACCTTGAATTCAGCAAATAGTGATGACGAGATAGTATTTAAAACTCCAAGAAAACATTACAAGCGAGAAAGCAAACAAACACAGATGGCAGACTTTGACAAGCAACTTGTGCATGAAACTGTTGTGGATTTTTATGACAAAGGGGGATTTCCAAAGTAAAAATAAAGTTACAATTAGAGCAAAAAATAAACTATACTGGATCTATAGATTCTGTTTTGAGGATCTGACAGTCAATTGGTTTAAAATACAGAAAGTACAATGTTCTTCTAAATGACAGCTGTAAATTTCTAATGGAGCGCCATGATATTGCTGCCTTTAGGGCTAGTCACATTTTAAAGTCAAATAACTATTTTTTCCCCTCAGTAACCGATAAAAAATAATATAAAGCTAATATTCTGTATTTTATAAGGAAATAAAAATATATATTGTCAATTTAAAAAATAAAGTTATTCGTTGTAACACAAAAATTGTTGCAAAATATAGGCTGCCTAACTTTGTGCATGCACAGCTGACCTAAAGGTCACAACATAATAACAACATTTATGTAGTAATAAAATACAACTCATTAGGAACCTACAGAATTTTTTCGGATTTTTTTCAGTAAAAAAGAGTTGAAGATGGCTAGTTACAGAGACCTCTAAAAATCTTGCCTACTCGAATGAATGTGCGGGCAGCGATCTGGCAACAATGCTTCAACTACCATCGGACCATTTTCATGTGGTTAATTATAGTTGTTATTTTAAAGTAAGTACAGTTTTGAAATTAAAAAATGGGAAAAGTAAAGATCTGATTGAGAAATGTGGAAAGGAGGGGAAGTCAATGTTGTTACAAAAAAAATTCATTCCAACTGAATTCTTGTAAAACGAGAAAAATACGTCCGGAATGATTTCATAATCCAAATTTAGCACTTTTAGCCAAACGTTTCACTTTTTACAAAATTGAGGCTCGATCCTCTACATTGATACCTTTTTAAGAAGATGGAGTTTTTAATATTGGGGATCTAAATTGAAATGAACCCTTTCAACCTCAACTAGTCATCAAATCGTCTCTCATGATAGCCTTTCTGGATCACATCCAAAATTGTAACTCAAAGATTTATCTTCACCTTAGACAATCAACTACGGAGAAAGAAATTCATCACCTACAGAAAACAATAACATAAAATCTACAGAGAAGACAGTACTCATTGTATGGTAGGCAGTCACTTAAAAGATATCAATATAAATCAGAATGTACAAAAAAATGTACCGAGAAACTCACAAGAGCAGAATGGTTGGTTGTTCAGGAAGGCATTGATCATGGATGACTCACATAGTCCAATGTGGCCAAACAAGATGCAACAAAAAGAAAAATATACATAATAAAAAAAATACCTGATAATCTGTCCATCGAAAGTTTTATAGTGAGATCCAGCCCAAACAAGACAATTACCAGAAGTCGGTTGTTTTTTCTCCAGTACAAAGATGTTATTGATTAGATCAGAATCGTCATCATTTTTAATATATGTGGGAGGTATCTTATGTGGTTTATAATTTACATTCATATTGGAATCCTTAATCGTTTTGACTTTATGGATTAATTTACTTGGCTCCATATCTGAATCTGCCATAAACATAAAAATAATAAGATTAACATACATTTCTATTACTATAAACTCCAAAACAAATGCTCATATTATCTAAACCAAATTCAGTTTTAATGGTTTCTTTATACGGTAGCATTAAAAAGGTGAGTCAAAAATAAACAGGACTTTTGTTACATATTATTTATAAAAAATGAATAAATATATATTAATATATTTATAATTTATAATAAATATACTATTTATGATAAAAAACTGCAGTGGTATAATATTTTTCAACAGTCTTTACGCTCTACACAGTTTTCCCAGCGTTTTGGAATCTTAAAGATCCCTTCTTCAAATCTCATCAGCCAATAATGTACGTAATCTTTGACAACTTGATTGTTTTCAAACCGTTCTCCTCCCAATGCTTCTTTCAACGGCCCAAACAAAAATTTGTCTCAGGTGTATAAATATAGACTATATGGAGGGTGTTCAAGTATTTCTCAACACATTTCAACCAATTTTTTCTTAGTCAAAGTTGTCGTGTGAGGCCTGGCGTTGTTATGTAGAAGAATTACATCTCTGATTGGGATAGTTTTTGATTTTGTAGGCGGGTTTCACTAACGCCGACAGCTGGCAGTAGTAGACAGAATTCACTGTGTGCACCGATCGTGTAATAAATCAATGAATAAAACTCCTCTTCAATCCCAAAAAAAGTCGCGAGGACTTTTCCAGCAAAGAGATTGATTTTGGTATCAGTAAGACTTGATCATGGATGACGATCGATATTTTCTACACTTTTATGTCCACTGTTAAACTTTTTAGTCCAATCAAACTGTCACCAAACTTGCTTTTGACAGAGAAAATTTCTGTTGGTTTAACACCTTCATTAGTTAAAAACTTAACAGTAATACATTGCACAACTGGTGAAGGGACCTCTTGCTTAGTCATTACAGTACTGGTGACAAAACAGAGATGTATAATGTACTGATTAAGTTCCCCACTCTTAATTCACCGACCTTGAATGTGACACTTCCGCCATCTTGCTCAGGACAGCCTGACGAGGCAGTCAGAAAAAGTCCAATTAATATTTGACTCACAATCGTAGATCTAATTTATTCATATTTTAAAAGCTTCACCTTGTCGCTTTCCTGTCTCAAACCACTCTCGTCACACAGCGTGTACTTTTCTTTCACATGCCCTTTACCCATGAGGTGAGGGATGTAGACAAGTTTATGCGTATGCATGATCTTATCATGCTTACTCTATCAGGTCTGTATTACATTTGTTACTATTGTAGTGTTTTTCTATTCTCTATCTAAAGGTGTAATTCATATTAAGCATTTGATGCACGACATACATACAGCTGACATAATGCGTCAGCCGCAGTACACATCTGACACACGGTTAGCATTCCTACAGAGCGTTAATTGATGTGCGATCTCGGTACTGAAACTTGATAATAATGAGTGTGCACGATTTCCTCTTGTATTTGGATTTAGTAGAAATTGAAGAGGAAGAAATTATACCACAATTATGTGAGGGAAATGCTGAACCATACCCAATTTTTAAACCAAGATTTAATAATTAATAATTTAATGATTTAATTAATAATTAAGATTTAATGATTTAATAATTGTTGTTTGCTCTTTACTTAACTTTTTTACTTTACTTTACAACCAGGGCGTTCAGGCTTCTGCAGCCCCTCCTCACCGCTTTACTTAACTTACTTAAATATATATTTTTAGAGAAGAGTACTGGACCTCACAATGAACTAAACAGAAATTAAACAAAACAAACTAAAATCTTTATTTACTGACAAGGGATGGAGGTTTTGCACATGCTGATGGGATTTCTGTGACAAATTCATTTACAGAACACTAGAACAGCGAGGCCGGTGCAGGGATAGTGTGTGGCAAGGTTATCAAATTTCTAGGCTACAGTAGGTTTTTTGTTACGACCTTTCATTGTATGTGCATGCTTACTCTGTTATTGAAACTCATATTTTGTAAACACAATAAAATGAATCAATCACGAATACTTGTTCTCTCAACAAATTCAATTATTTCCTTCCAGGCATTATCCTTCACTGTTTCATTTTTGTACAAAGGTGAGGATAAGTCACAAATTACAGGAAATTTTTATGCAATTTCCACCTACTTTTCTAATTCCCGAACTGAAAACAGTACTTTCTCCTTTCTGGCCACATCTACATCGCTCTCAAATCGGTAAAACCACATGGTGAAAGCTAACTGGCATCAGCAGCATGCATCAAATGTTTAATAGGAATTAACACCTTAATAGGAATCAATGGGCCTTTCTAGGATTTACAATGATACCAAACCATGAGGAGGAGGGACGGGAGAAAGAGGAAGTGGAATATAAATTATCAAAGAAATACAGTACAGAAAAACTTACCGAAAACACAAAGTGGGATATCTGTTGGTGAAAAAGTACCGGTCGAATAATCACAGGTATAATATGGTGCTGGAGTACTCTGGAATATCATACCAACAGGACATGATAAAACACAACGAAATGTGTCGCCAACTCCCGAACAATTGTAATTACCATTGAAATTCAATTTGCGAGCATCGCAGACATCCACCGCTAAAAAAAACAGAAAACAAAAATGATAGGTGTTTTACAATGGACACAACTGTAACATTAAGTAAGTAGATTTATCTAGAATATTCTTTGTGGTTTTTACTTTCTCTTGTACATATGAATATGTAGGAAGGAAAGTATTGTTTACATATTGATTTTTCGAAATTGAGTTTTCACTGGATCTACACGTTTTCAGACCCCCTGAACCCAAAACCATGTTTTTAGCGATTGGTCTGTGTGTGTGTGTGGGGGGGGGGGAGGCGAAGCAAGTCAGTGGTCGGCTGGCTTGCATGTGCCGAAGCATCACGTCCAAGAGAGCACACCTGCTCCCTTACTTTCTGTAGCAGTTTTTCGTGCCCGTGCCTCTGGAAACTCCTCGGCATATAATGGCTACTGTTCAGCCATGCTCTGGTCTCGCCGAGGTGAGCTGAGATGCTGGGCTTCTGTCTGTCTATCCTAATCCTTGTCCCTGGCATCTAGCACTTTTTCTATCCGTGCTAGAGGCAACTTCTCCTACTGTAGCTTTTGCCCAACCCAAGTGGTGTCAGTCGTACCGTGCCGAAGGGTGGATGGCACTGGGGCATTTAATCAGTGTCTAACGGTGCCTGTAGGATACCTGGCTCCTCCTACAGTATTTTGCCTTACCTCTGTACGCGGGGCTATGCAGGGGCGGACCTATTATTTCCCTAGCTGCACGTGGGGACCAGATGGTACCCATTTCATTTGAAATCATGAAAAACAGCTATGGATGCTTTGACTCTGGAAGGAGTGGATTTAAACTACTCCCCTGAGTTAGAGTATCTGGGGGTTGTCATGGATAGTGGCCTAACCTGGAAAGGCCACATGTCCAGGACTGTGGAGAAGGCTATAAAGGCCTTATGGATATGTGAGAGTCTGCTGGGGAGGACTCCGGGGCTTGGGCCTCGTATGGTGGAATGGGCTTGTGTGGGCATCATTCTGCCAATGGTCACGTACGAAGATGTTGTATGGTGGCCAACAACAGATCTAGGACGGCGCAGGATCGGCTGAGGAGCTATAGAAACTGGCCTGCCTAGGGATATGTGGTGCAATGTGCACTGGTCCAACGGCCGCTATGGAGGCGATGTTTGATTTGCCTCCTATTCATGTGCAAGTGAAGGGAGAGGCGATAGGAACTGCCTTGAGGCTGGAGGACGGGATCGGGGTCCCATCAGTGGAGATGGGCCACACTGAGATCTTCAAGGTGATTGAAGGGATGGGTGTGGTAGGTGGTCCTTGGGACCGTATGAACAGAGCATACAACTTCTCCGACACACTGAGGATGGAAATTTTTGATCGTCAGGAGTGAGCGGAGGGACGGCCGGTGATGCCGGAAGGGGCTACCTTTTGGTATATTGACGGCCCTGTGATGAGCGGAAGAGTGGGATTGGGGGCCTGGGGGGCCGGGGGAATGAGTTCCCTGGCCCTTGGGTGTAACATGACTATCTTCCAAGATGAAATATGGGCCATTAAGGTCTGTGCGGAGAGGTGTATTGCAAGGCGCCTCAGTGGGTCGCACATTTATATTTTTGCAGTTGCATAGTGGTTGGCTGCAAAAGTATAGCACTGTTGGGTGGGGATGTGTTTACACCTGCTCAGGTAAGTGCACTAGATCCTAGGCAGACCCTGCGCTTTATCGAAAGTGCGGGCCTTGCATAAATTAGGAATAGGGGCAATCACAAAAGATCTTTTTGGTCGCGGTGAGGAGGGGCTGAAGAAGCCTGAACGCCCTTGTTGTAAATGAATGAATGAATGAGTGTGTGTGTGTGTGTGTGTGTGTGTGTGTGCGCGTGTGTGCGTGCATGCGTGCGTGCGTGTGTGTGTGTGTGTGTGAACAGAATATCTCAAGGACAGAATAACGTACGAAGCTGAAACTTGAATCTTACATTAGATACTACTACTGGACCCAACACAAACATTTTCATCAAAATCAATCAACCAGAAGTACTACTTTATTTATGTAATTTTTCACTTTTTGGCAATTTTCTCAAAAACAGCTACTACAATTTATTTAAAAATCGCCTCATCAACTAAATTTTATATGCTCTACAAGATAGGATAGGCGCAAAGTCTGCTGAAATTCTTGGGGAGGCTGGTTTCTCGTAGAAAAATTGTTTTCTTAAGATTGCGGCTTTAATATGCATTTCAGCGCAAAAATGTATGTAATAACAAGTTGTAGAGAATTTTAAATCCTACGACTTTTATTTCAAACATTTTTTTGTATAACGCTTAGTTTAGCGGTAATTAGCGATTTTTTTTTCACGAGTGTAAAAAAAGTGATTTTTTATATTTCAGCCTTAGTATCCATTTTACAACAAAAGTGTATATAATCAAATTTATAGGAATTTTAAAGATCTAAACTTTTATTTCAAGCATTTTTCTCTACAGAGCCTAGTTTAGTATGAAAGAGTGATTTTCCGTATTTTTAAGCCAAACTGAGGATTTTAATTTTGCGTCTTTCACTCCTGATTAAAATTAGGTTATGTTTATTGAGGTTAGTTTTTTGTTTATTTTTGATGTTTTATTACTAATGTTAGGTTATATTGTTAATGATGTGCATTGGCAAGAGAAAGTTGTGTGTTTCACACCAGATATTTATAAATAGTGCCAACCCTCTTGTCAGATAATCAGTGTGTAAACAGTTTGTGAAGCGTATGAACCTGCATTTGGATCTCAGGAAATCATTTTCAACATTGATTATTAAATAATTAATGGTAAGTTACATTGTAATTTGAATATTGTTGTGTCAAATTATATTAGGTATTTCATTAATTTAATACGTTTAATTTAAATTTAAATAATTCTACATAATTTTTGACAACCTAACAGCCTCTCAACATAATAAGACCAGAAATAACTTTACAACAATTGAATTTAGGTCAAGAATTCTATTGAAGACTTACAAAATTGACACTGAGCTCCTCGAAACTGTTGTGGACATTGACAAATGTTATTGGTTAAGCAGTTCCCACCATTACGACAAGGCGGATCACACATCGCTGTAACAAAGTAAACCAAAAAGAATTATGTTGTCTTCAAAACAAAATACAACATTCATTTTGAAATTCCTGATAAATCTTCACATTTTGAACAAAACAAAGCCCTGAACAAAAATAAGGTATCTGTCATAACAATCTCGTCATTATTAATGGTAATGGTGGCATCAATCACGAAATAAAAGCACTGTGCCCTACAGGCAACCAGTTGAGGCTTTGGCTGCACAAATTAAACTATTTTTTTTAGGCCCAACATGTTAATATTCTTTTATTAATACTAGGTAGGTTCAAAAAGTTTCCGGAATGGTCACATGCAGTCAAGCATTTGTTTGCTGGATCGGAAATTTTTGTTTGGGAGGTTGGTATCACTACTAGGCAAGGTGCTGTACCATTCAGCAGGTAATTAAGGGTTGGTTTTCTCCATGTAGTGTATGATATTTTAGACATAGTTTTTTTCTTTCGTGGGATTGTGAAATGTCATCATCAGAGAAGCGTGCCAATATAAAACTCTATGTGTTGCTGGAAAAATCACCCTCAGAGACTCTTGAGATGCTGAAGAATACAGAAATAACGCAATGAAGAAAAGGCCTTTTATGAGTGTCTAAGCATTTTTGTGACAGTCGCAGAACAATTAAAGATGACGTTCGGACTGAGTAGCCTTCCACTTCTACCACAGATGAGAATGTTGAGTGCATTCGACAACTTGTCCGTGCAAACAGGCCACAACAGGGAAAACAATCAAAAAAGAATTGTATACAGAGATCTTAAAACGATTACAAGCCTATTGCCTTATGGTGAAACAATACCTTGCAAAGTACAATGTCGCCACTTTAGAATACCCTCCAATATTCTTCCATACTTGCGCCATCGGATTTTTACCTGTTTTCTTAACTGAAAATGAAATTGAAGGGACATTGTTTTGCTGATTAATCAGAGGTGATGGAAAATGCGATGAAACAGCTGATAGAACTTTCAAAAAATGGCTTTCAGGAGTGTTTCCAACGATTGTATGAACAGTGGAATAAGTGTATAGATGCAGGAGGATGTATTTTGAAAAAAATAGGATTAAAACGTTATACATACTTTCAATCAATTTCTATTAACTAATTCCGGGAACTTTTTGACCCTACCTCGTATTTCAATGTACAAGTGCTAATGATAAAAGGTTTTACTACCTACTTCAAGAGAAAATACTTCCATTACCAAATAGGAGACTCTATAACTAGCGCTGAAACAAGGTCCTTCTGTGCCTTTGATGAGTTTGACAAATCTGCGCCCTCTAATACTGAGGGGATCTGGGGGTATTCCATACCCCCCCCCCCAAGGCAGCTTTGGGTCTAGGCTTCCTGGAAAGTTTTTAAAATTAAGGTGCAAAATGGTTGGGTTTTAAGCTTTTTGAAGCAAGTCTTTACTTTTTTCCAAGGTCTTTTTTATGTTAGAATTTCTGTAAAATTGTTTATTATTTTAATGTAATACATGTAACACATTACATTAATATACGTAAAAGTAATTTTTTCCAATAGAAACTTTGTAAAACAGCTTCTGCAATCTGCAATGAGAAAATGAAAAAATGCACAGTATTTTTTATTAACAGTTAAATCAATTTGCAGTTCCTATTTTCTTAAAATGAAATTAAAATATAAACAAGCGCTTTATCGGCACTCGCATTGCATTATTTTGCTGTTGTCAACTCAAATTGGAAGGGGTGGGCATGATGGAGAGTAAAAGTTTGTTGCTTTGATTATAACACTGGCTCGATTTAACCCTTATCAGCAGGGCAAGGTAGTACAGTTACAAACTAGATTTTTACGTACATGGCTGCTTTTTGTTCGTAGACAATTGGCATAATATTACAGACTACAGATAGTTCACTTGCAGTAATTTTGAATAACCTGAAAGATTTCTTCCATTGATGTGAAATTTTTATTGGTTAATAAATTGCACCAATCTAAAATGAGGGGATTTTTCATGGTTAATTTTGTGCCCTCTTTGTAACTGCGCCCTTGACGAAGACACACCTTGCCATCGTTATGTTTATAACAGAATCTGTCACTTTCAGCTAGGGATGACGATTCTTGATACCGATTGTCTAGTTTTCAAACTGTGGCAAAAAAATCTAATTTTCTAGGTAAAAATATAGCTATTAAATATTAATACAGTTTGGTAATTTTGGCTTGGGGGAGTAAAAAAATACATTTTCATCTGAAAAGTATTTTAAATTGTTGTCTAATTAAATAACTAATTCGATGAATCTTAATCATATACTGGAGTCCAACCAGTGGAATATGGCTACCTGAAAAACGAATGATTGAATCACTTATCAAACTATGGAAGAAATCGATCACGATTTGATACAACCAGTTCACGAGATTACACTTTCATGGTGAATAAATTTTAGTACATTATACGTACGTTTATACTGCTCACGTGGGTTTTCTTCATTTTTTTATAAAGTAAAACAACAAACAAACACCGGAGAACAGAGTACTTAGATGACTTATTGAAAGTGTCTGGGATTTTAAAATCGGTTTGAACTGGACGAAGGAGGTCAAGGAGGACTTGGAAAGGTTTGGGTTGACGCTGGAGGATGTGAGGTTCAAGTCTGAGAGTTATAGAAAGTTGAAGGATCTGGCTTTGGAACCGGAAACCAAGACTAGAAGAGTGCAGAGGGTGACGGAAGAACTCCGGGCTCAGAGATCACAAAGAATGAGGGAATACTGGGTAAAGAGATCAAAGTAGAGTCTTTCATGTTGTGGCTGAAGTGGTCCTTTGTGGCCTCACAAGTAAAAAAAAAAAAAAAACAAAGAATAAATGTGTTGAAGTGCACTTGATTATTTAGAGTGGTTTCGATTGACCAAATGGCTTTGTTATATTGTAGTAAGAGTAGAACTTCCAAATATGGTTACGAGCACAAGGTTATTAGAAGTAGACTGGCGTTTCACTTCATGTATTAAGAAACTTATAGGTAATACTATTAAAAAAATAATGATTTTTTGTTTTAGTTTGATTATATTTGGTGATTTTAAGGTTTAATTATACCGTTTTATTTTATTGGTGGAACTAATTTTTGGTATCAGAATCAGTATCGAGAATCAAGAATATTGGTATCAACACATCACTACTTTCAGCAAAGACAGCTCTGTTAGAATTATTTTATACCCCTAAACACTTCAATTTTTAGATGGAGCACAAAAAAATGAAACCATTTTTAATACCCCAAAAATCAGAAGTCTAGGAGGTTTGGTTACATAAAATAAATTGAAAATATTATTAAGGAAAATTTCCTGGAAGTTATTAAAATCTGGGAAATGTGTTATATTCAACATCAAGACAAAGTATGTGATGGGACACATGAGGTACAGATGGCTTACTAGTATTCTGACAAACACTAGTACTAGAAGGAGGTAAACTGAGATTTAGAGGAACAAAAGGGCCTGCCTGTCTTTTGCTATGACAGTAATTCACAAGTACTATTCTAGTTAAAAAACATTAGTTCACAAATTTCAACAGGACTAGTAGTAAAAACTACAATAATAGTAATTATTAAAAAATTAGTACTGAATCACATAATGTTAATAGTTAACTATTAAAAAATTACAACTTAAAATTAGAAAATTAATTGTTACCAAAAAACACTATACTTCATAAACAGACTAACAAATGTTTTAACAAATTATAATAGCGCACAATGTTTACTGACTTGCTTTTGATACAAAACTGCTTAATATGTGATTTCTACTACTGTACACCAAGAAAGTAAAGTCAACTGTCTGTAACTTGATGGCCTCCGGTAGAGGGGTGCAATATGCGAATTGTAAAATCATTTCAGAAAACATACATCTAATTTTTTTTATGTACCTGAAACTTGTTGGAAATGACATATTTTTATTGAACAAAGTATTTCACATATTTTTTGTTCTATAAAATTATTTCGAAAAACACACGTTTAATGAGATAATCTATAATTTAGTAAAAGTTTTGTTTTTGAAGAAAACCAGTATTTTTTCAAATATATCGTCATTGTTGAACAACTATTTCACAAATTATCAAAATATGTGGCAGGTTTGATTTATAATAATTATGGAAAACGATGATACAATAAAATTTAACAGAAAATCATTACTTTTTAAGTTACGAGGACAGTTTTTTCTTCAAAAAAAAACTTTTACTAAATTATAGATTATCTCATTAAGTGTGTGTTTTTAGAAATAATTTTACAGAATAAAAACATGTGAAATACTTTGTTTTATAAAAATAAGTCAGTTCCGGCAAGTTTTAGTTAGTTAAAAAAATTTAAAATGTTTTGTGAAATGGTTTTACAATCCGCATATTGCTCCTCTCTGTCAGAGGCCATCAAGTTATAGACAGACAGTACGTCTTACCAAACAAGGTATAACATTGGTTACCTTTAAAACATAAACAGGAATCACACCCTCTGTGGCTTCATAATTATCTACTTTGACAATAAAATAGTCTGGAAAATTTTGTGTTAGTTCTAAGCAATAACTGAACTTACGTCTGCAATCGGGAATTGAAATCCAATCAGATCGTCCAGGAGTCCACTGACCATCTTTACAAAATACATTAGCAATTTCTGAACCATCTGGAAATTTATGGCCATCAAGACATGTTATTGTGCAGCTCCTGTTCATAAATATAAATAAAATAAATTAGTTCAGCTATAATAAATAAAAAAATAGACAACTTTTATTTCACGCATTTTATTCTATAGAGCTTAGCTTGGCATCAGTTAGAGTAATTCACTCGTGATTAAAATAAGAGGGCTATTTGGAAAGTAACCTCCATTTGGTTGTAAACAAAATTTTTTTATAATAATTATCATAAAACTACAGTATTTTACTATTTTTCAACATAAAAACCATTAAAATTTAAGCATTTGTCATAGTGCTTCACTAATTTACAATTCTGTCTTCATAAAATTCAGCTGCCTGGGCACATAGCCATCTTTTACAACATTTTAAAGTTAGTCGTTATCATCTAAGTGCTGCAATCCAAGCCACTTCTTGCATTCACGAAACTTGGGAATGCAGAAGAAAACCCGCCAAACTTTGTCAGCAAGGAAGGTTATAGCTACAGATTTCTGGGATACCGCTGGAGTTTTGCTGGTTAAATTTAAAGAACATGGTGTTCATAGAACACTTCAGATGTCTCCTGTGAAACTTTGAAGACATGTAAGTGAGCCGTTCAAACCAAATGTCATGGTATGCTGATATGCTGACATCCAGTGTTGTGTTTTTGTATGACAATGCTCGTCCTTGCAGGGCTCAAAAAACTCAAAGAGTGTTTGAAGCAATTCAAATGGACGTTTTTTTAACATCCCCTTACAGCCCCAACTTGGCACCAAGTGATTCTCATCTCTTTAATCACATGAAGAAGTGGCTTGTGTCGCAGCACTAGATGATGAAAACAAACTTCAAAATGTTGTGAAAGTAGCCAGGCAACCAAATTTCATGAAGGTTTTTGTAAATTAGTGATACGCTATGACAAATGCTTAAATTTTAATGATTTTTATGTTGAAAAATAGTAAAATACTGTAGTTTTATGATGTATATTTCATCCCAAATATGTGTACGTTGCGATCTGTTAAATTCAGAATAAGCAACCCCATGACTCAATGAGATGAGGAGGATGTGTATGACATGTAAATGAGGTGTAGTCTTGTACAGACCCAGGCCGACCATTCCTGAGAGAGTATGGTTAATTGAACCCCAACCATCTAAGTATACTGGTAACCACTGACTAGTATTCAAATCCATATAAAAGATGATGTATATAATAAAATATTTTTTCTAAGCAAGTTTTTTTAATTACAAACTACTTCTTACTTTCCGAATCGCCCTCATAGGTTACGTTTTCATTTACATTGTTTACTCATGATTAAACATAAGTTATATTTTTCACTGTTTACATTGGCAAGAGAAAATGTGTGAGTGTTTCACAAAGATTTTTCATTTTTCAGAGCCAAGCAAAACAGTAGATAGCGGAAGAAAGAAGATAGCATGAGCAGGCTTTAGTGACCCTAATGTTTTTGAATTGGTAGTAGTGTAAGAAATAATATTCTAAATACTTACTCAGAGGTGCAAGTTCTCCTAGCATTATTTGGTAACGGTGGGAAATCCATGCACGGCTTTTTTTCATACTGACAATAAGCACCAAAAAAATTGCCTCGGCAATTACACGTGTTAGGTGCAATACAGATACCACTATTTTGGCAAGGCGGTAAACATGAAGCTGTAACAAGTAATAAAAAAAAAATTAACAGGACTTCCTTTAAAATACAACAAAAGGCTGTAATTTTGAAAAAAAACATCTTTTCTAAAACAAGAGCAGAGTTCCTAAATTTTTTCCAGGGGCACTACTGATATCCTTAATAACCCTAAAAGTCCAGCTAATGAGCGAAGTTAAAATCAAAACCTTTAAGAAGTTTTTTCAAAGAATCTCTACATACAGAGTGTTTCAAAATGGACAATCATTTTTAGATGATAGAACAAAAATATTAAATTAATGAAATATCTATTATAATTTTATGCAACAATATTCAAATTACAATGAAACTTATCACTACCAATATGAAATTTATAAAAATGCACAAAAATATTAAAGAAAGATAAAATAAATAAAATACTAAACACAAGATAATGTACCTAAATGAACTAAATTCACAATGTACCATTTTATAAGCTACGATAGCTAAATAATAGACATTATGGTAACTACTAATTACTATAATTTCCAGTATTTTGGTAAAAACCTAAACAACGAGGATGAGAGACAACACCATAATTAGAATTATTACAAACTTAGTACAGTAAACCTTTGATTCTTTGACATTATGTATACATCGACACGCCTTGTAACTGATTACAGTAGCTTATTATATTATTTATATTATATTTTTAGGCATCCCCCCCCTGATTTTTTTGGGCCCTTCTTTCACCTGCCAACTTTCAGCTAATCGTCAGGGTGGTTCTCCTTCCTTGTAGCCCTCCAGATTGTTTGAACAGTTTGGTAGAGTTGAAGGCTACAGAGGACAACATCCAGAAAATTGGTAAATTGATCAGCGAAAATCATCATCTGAGTGTGCGAGATCTAGCTGAAACCTCAGGAATTAACATAGAAAATGTGTCAGATTTTGCATGAATCAATGAACATGCAGAAAGTTTATGCAAAAATAATGTCATGCTTTTCTCTCCAGAGCAAAAGGAATCACGAATGAACATTTTGTGCAGATCATTTAAACAATATTGATAATGATCCAGAATTGTTAGATAGAATGATTATTTGTATTAAATCATGGTTTTTTAACCTATGATCCTGAAACAAAGCACTAATAAATGCATTGGAAGAGCAAAAACGTAAAAATGAGCAAATCAAAATTCAAAGCCATGATGATTGTTTTTTTTAATAAGCATGTTATTATTTACATTCACTGGGTGCCCGAAGGTCAGACAGTCAATCAACATTATTACTTTGAGGTTCTGACTACCTTTCATGAATGAGTGATAAGACAAAGAACTGATTCATGGAAGAGCAATTCACGGAAGCTTCACCAAGACAATGCTCCAGCCCATTCCACCTTGTCTGTGAAGGCATTCTTTGCAAAATATGGCATCTTCGTGTTGAACCACCCACTGTTCTTGCCTGACCTGGCTCCCTATTTCCTAAGATAAAATTACGTTAAGAGAATAAGATTTGACAGTGTGGAAGTAGTGAAAGGAAAAGCGATGGAGATTCTCAACAAGCTGACAAAAGCGAACTTACAGCACTGCTTTCAACAACAATGGTAAATTCATATGAAGCATAATATGTTTTGTAGCTCCAGTCCAGTTATTTAAATGCCATACCTCACATTAGACTATGGTATTAGTGTATACTCCAAATGAGACAGTTAAATGTAATTGTTAACACATTATAATAAAAAGAACTTACGATGGCATTGTGGAATCGTATCATCTGAAGAACCTTTCACTCGCCATTTGCCTTCATGGCAATAAAACAATAACTGAGTTTCACCATTAGGAAATTGATGACCTCTAAGACAGGTAGCTTGGCATCCACTGAAATACAAAGTTTATAAAAATGTTATAGCACAGAATATAACAATATATTTTACTTTTTCACCAAAATATACAACACAGTAACAATCAACACAAAGATTACTTACTATTTCCAAAACTTAAATAAATTAATACAATGGCGGTTCGGAAATTAACTTTTGTTTGGCTGTAAATAAAAAACTTGCCTAAAAAATTATTTTATTATATACATCTTAAAACTACAGCTTTTTATTTTTTTTTCAACATAGTCACTATTAAGATTTAAGTGTTTGTCATACCATTTCACTAATTTACAAATTCTTCCTTCATAAAATTCAGCCACCTGGGTGCGCACCCAATCTTTCACGACATTTTTAAGTTCGTTGTCATCATCGAAGTGCTATTTAACACAAGCCACTTCTTGCATTCATGAAACTTGGGTCGCTTACATAAACGCCAAAAAAAAGAACAATTAGTTGCTTGGGGCCATACCAATTCTCCATTCAAGCTGAAGAAAGCCCGCCAACTTCATTATCAAGGAAGGTTATGGCTACAGAATTTTGGGATGCCGTGTGAGTTTTTCTGGTTGAATTCATGGAATGTGGTATGATGATTACTTCAGATGTCTACTGTAAAACTATACAGAAACTTAAGTGAGCCATTCTAAACAAACGTCATACTATGCTGACATCCGGTGTTGTGTTTTGTATAACTCACTCGTCCTCACCGTGCTTGAAAAACTTAAGAACTCTTGAAGCAATTCAAATGGGATGTCTTTGATCATGCCCTTTACAGCTCTGACTTGGCGGAAAACTATTTTCATCCCTTCAATAACATGAAGAAGTGGCTTGCACCGCAGCACTTACATGGTGACGACAAACTTCAAAATGTTGAGAAAGATTGGCTACGTGCCAAGGTGACTAAATTTTATGGCCAATGAATTTGTAAATTAGTGAAATGCTATGACAAACACTTAAAATTTAATGGTGACTATGTTGAAAAATAGTAATATGCTGTAGTTTTAAGATGTATGTATTAAAGTATTTTCTCTATGCAAGTTTTTTTATTTACAACCAAACAGAGGTTACTTTCTAAAATGCCCTTGTAACAAGTTCTGGTAAAGTGTAGCATTGTTAGAAGGGTCTCAAATGTTTGAGAAACTATCAGACCAAAGGTATAAAACAATAAGCACCTTTGTATAAGGTAAGTTAGTACTTGACCGTTAATGGAATCCGTGTAGTCGGGCCATTATGAAATAAGAGTCACTACGAGAACAGTTCAGAATTACGTTAATATTGCATGTGCGTATGGGTGGTAGCAAATGGTGGCTGGCCCATTTGCGTAATGGTTAGTGCAACTGGCTTCTACACCGGCGTCCCAGGTTCGATTCCCAGTCAGGTCTGGCATTTTATCATCACTCATTTTTATATATCATCATTCTCCACCATCTGCATTAGCAGAAATTGGAAAACAGTGAAGATGTGAAATAATAAAAATCTGGTGTGAAACACTCACACAACTTTCTCTTGCCAATGCAAATAATTAACAATATAACCTAACATTAGTAATAAAACATAAGAAATAAACAACAAACTAACCTCAAAAACACATAACCTTATTTCAATCATAAGTGAATGACACAAAATGAAAATCGACCTGTTCGAAAAAAAATAAATATAGAAAATCACTCTTTCACGCTAAACTAGGTTCTTTAGAGAAAAATGCTAAGATAAAAGTTGTCGATCTTTTAATTTCCTATAAATTTTATTATGTACACTTTTGTCGTAAAATGCATACGAAAGCCTAAATCTTAAAAAAATCGATTTTCACACGTTTTCGTGAGAAAAAAAGGAAAATCGCTAATTACTGCTAAACTAAGCGTTATACAAAGAAATGATTGAAACAAAGTTGTAGGTTTTTAAATTCTCTACAACTTTTATTATATAAGTTTTTGCGCTAAAATTTATAATGAAGCCGTAATCTTAAAAAAACTATTTCTTTACGTGAAAACAGCCTCACCGAGAATTTCAGCAAACATGGCGCCACCCTATCTTGTAGAGCATAAAAAAATGAGTAAACCAGGCGATTTAAAAAAAATCGTAGGACCAGTTTTTGAGAAAATCGCAAAAAAGAGAAAAATTATACGAATAAACTACTACTTCCGGTTGACCAATGTTGATGAAAATGATCGTGTCGGGTCCATAGATGTACAAACACACTGGATTGATATGTGCACGGTCGGAATTCGGTCCAGTCGGGTCGGGCGCTTCCCCCACCACTGGTTGGCAAGACGCACGGGCAACTGCGTTATTTTAAATGGCGCAACCGCCACGTTGTGGTTGTTTTAGAAGCTCACTCGAATATTGTATATGTATGGCATTATTTAAGTAGTATGAAGGTGAAAAAGGACAGATTACACTTAGATGTAACATCATTTATTTATACACAAAAGAAAAACCATTACACATTACTGAACAAAATCAATTTTGTACATTTCTGTCGAAACCCTAACTTGGTTGAATTAGCAGTATTTGTTGTCTCTTAAGCTAAATTATGGTACAAAATTTTAAGGAATACATTACCAATGAGTTTAATTAGAATAAGTTGATGATTGATTTCACCAAGTCATTATTACCTACATGGCATTTAAATACTGAATCCTTAAAATACATTCATGTTTTTGCAACTATGAACTTGGTGTTAGGATTACAAAACTGGCCTGACTGGTGAAATACAAAGCTGTACATAAATTTCACAATTTTTATTACATCTTCAGATGCCCTTAACAATTTTCCCCTTGATACAAAATCAGTTAAGTGTGTGTATCTACTAGTTTTCATTTCTTGTCAATAGTAATTCAGAACATTCCTCACATTTTAGTCTTTTCTGAATAACCTTAACTCCAAAATTTCACATATAATACAAAATGTTATCTTTGTAATAAGAATCCTCATAGTTATTCAAAATGTTTGCAATTTCTAGTAAGTCATAGTCAGTATTATCTTCTACTATTTTATCTACCACTGCACATTCTGAGAAACTTAAAACAGAACTCTGATGGTTTGGGTCAAATTGTAAACAATTATTGCTATTAGTTGATGGCCTTACACTACTTCTAAACATTAGTTTTCTAACATCCCATTCAAACTGCCTAACGTTGGGATTATTATTATGACCACTTGCACTTCTAACACAAGAAATACTACATGGTCTTGTGACAACTTATAACTAAGTACTTAAAATCGTTAATAGCTAACAATCTGCCTCTTAACTTTTGAATAGAGCATGTATCACTTAAAAAACCAATGGCAAATATTTTCCTTGGATGATGTAAAATAGAAATACCATCAATTTTAAATTTTGATAACTAATTTGAAGCATCAGACAGCATTTTATCATCATAATTTTTGTATGCTTACTGGTCTACATTCAACATACTTAAAGTAAAATGAAATTCCGCTACCTTTCTTGTCTCTGTTCGTACAGTTGTACGCAACGCATGATACTACCATAGTGAATGGGTGGATTATCGAAACAACAGTAAAATATTAACCAGCTAGGTTGTAATAAACAAAACGCGTCGCGACAATCACGGCGGCATGGAGAAGCGTCTCAAATTCTCTCGTAGCAGCAGCTGTTGTTGCCAACCGGTGGTGGGGAGAGCGCGTGGTGGCTAGACCGTTTTCGAGCGCCCTCAGCCACTATTGTTAGTGATTCAGTGTGTATGTAAAACTTTGGGTAATAGCCTCCTAAAGAATTTCAGCAGACGTGGCGCCTGCCATATCTAGTAGAGCATAAAAAATTAGTACATAAGTCGAGTTTTAAAAATCGTAAAAGCCGTTTTTAAGAAAATCACACAAATGTGAAAAATGACACGAAATTACTTCTGGGTAACAGATTTTGATGAAAATTTTCGTGTTGGGTCCTCTAGTAGTAGCCTACCTAACTGAAGTTCTAAGTTTAAACTTTTAACGATATTCCATTTTTGAGATATTTTCTTCTCACACACACACACTTAAATGCACGTGTGCGTACACAGAGAGAGAGAATGAGAAAGAGAGAGAGAGAGAGAGGAAAAAGACAGAGTGAGAGTGAGAGAGGGAGAGAGAAAGTAAGAGAGAGCGAGAGAGTAAGAGAGAACGAGAGAGGAAGAAAGAGTGAGAGAGAGTGAGAAAGAGAGAGAAAGTAAGAGAGTGTGTGAGACAGTGAAATAGAGAGAGTGAGGGGGGAGCTTGAGAGAGAAAAGAAAGAGAGGCTGAGTGAGAGAGAGAGTGTGAGAGAGATGAAAGAGAGAGAGAGAAAGAACGAGTGAGACAGAGCGAGTGAGAGAGAGAGAGATAGAAAGAGTGAGAGAAAAAGAAAGAGTGAGAGAGAGTGAGTGAGAAAGAGAGAGAAAGTGAAAGAGCGTGTGTGAAAGAGTAGGAGAAAGAGTGAGAGAGAGAAAAAGAAAGTGAGCGAAAGAGAGTGAGGGAGAGCGAAAGAGTGTAAGAGAGAGAGAAAAAGAGAGAGAGTGCGTGAAAGAGAGAGAGATTGAGAGTGTGAGAGATAGAGAAAAAAAGAGTAATAGAGAGCGAGTGAGAGAGAGAGAGATAGAAAGAGTGAGAGATGAAGAAAGAGTGAGAGAGAGAGAGAGTGAGAAAGTAAGAGAAAGTGTGTGAGAGAGCGCGTGGTGGCTAGACTGTTTTCAAGCGCAATGTGTGTATACAAATCCAGTGTGTATATAAATCTTTGGCCGGGTCCGGTAGTGGTATGTAACTTAAGTTTCAAGTTTCAAGTTCGTACGATGTTCCGTTCTTCAGATATTCTATTCACCCACCCACAAACACAGACCACAATCGCTATAAACATGTTTTTTAGGGTTCAGGGGGTCTGAAAACGTGTAGATCCGGTGAAAACTCGATTTTGAAAAATCGACATGAACACAATACTTTCCTTCTTATATATTCATATAGGCAAGCCAAAGTAAAAATTATAAATGAAATTTTTATTGATACTGTACTATAAAAAAAAAGTCTGTACAAAAAAAAACAAAAAAACGTTTCTGTACTTTACTATAAATTAAAATATCTGGTATGAACCACTCGCACAATTTTCTCTTGCCAATGCAAATAATTAACAATATAAACTAACATTAGTAATAAAACATTAGAAATAAACAAAAAACTAACCTCTAAATATAAAACCTTATTTTAATCATGACTGAAAGGCGCAAAATTAAAATCGAACTCTGTTCGGCTTTAAAATACGGAAGATCACTCTTTCACACAAACTAGGCCCTGTAGAGAAAAATGCTTTAAATTAAAGTTGAATATCTTTTTATTTCCTATAAAAATAATTGTATACACTTTTGTCGTAAAATGCATACTCAGACCGACATCTAAAAATATAGATTTTTTACATGTTTTTGTGAGAAAAAAAGAAAAATCGCTAATTACTGCTAAACTAAGCGTTATACAAAAAACAGATTGAAATAAAGTTGTAGGTTTTTAAATTCTCTACAACTTTTATTATATAAATTTTTGCGCAAAAATTTATAATGAAGTCGTAATCTTAAAAAAAACTACTTCTTCGCGTGAAAACAGCCTCACAGAGAATTTCAGCAAACATGGCCCCTACCCTATCTTGTAGAGCATAAAAAAATTAGTAATCCAAGCGATTTAAAAAAAATCGTATGACCAGTTTTTGAGAAAATCGCAAAAAAGTAAAAAGTTTTACGAATAAACTACTACTTCCGGTTGACCGATTTTAATAAAGATGATCGTGAGGGGTCCGGTAGTGGTATGTAACTTAAGTTTTAAGTTTCAAGTTCGTACGATGTTCCGCTCTTGAAATATTCTGTTCACCCACCCTCACACAAACACACATACACACACACACAACGACCAATCGCTAAAAACATGTTTTTTGGGTTCAGGGGTTCTGAAAACGTGTAGATCCAGTGAAAAATCGATTTTGAAAATTCAACATGAACACAATACTTTCCTTTATATATATATATATATATTCATATAGGCAAGCGAAAGTAAAAATTATAAATAAATTTTTTTTAATACTGTACTATAAAAAAAATTCTGTACAAAAAAAAACAAAAAAACGTTTCTGTACTTTACTATCAATTAAAATATCTGGTGTGAAACACTCACACAACTTTCTCTTGCCAATGCAAATAATTAACAATATAACCTAACATTAGTAATAAAACATTAGAAATAAACAAAAACCTAACCTCTAAATATATAACCTTATTTTAATCATGACTGAAAGACGCAAAATGAAAATCGAACTCTGTTCGGCTTAAAAATACGGCAAATCACTCTTTCACACTAAACTAGGCTCTGTAGAGAAAAATGCTTTAAATAAAAGTTGTAGATCTTTTTATTTCCTATAAAATTATTTATACACTTTTGTCGTAAAATGCATACTAAGGCCGACATCTTAAAAAAATAATTTTTCACACGTTTTCGTGAGAAAAAAAAGGAAAATCGCTAATTACTGCTAACTAAGCGTTATACAAAAAAATGTTTGATATAAGAGTTGTAGGTTTTTAAATTCTCTACAACTTTTATTATATAAGTTTTTGCGCTAAAATATATAATGAAGCCGTAATCTTAAAAAAACTACTTCTTTGCGTGAAAACAGCCTCACAGAGAATTTCAGCAAACATGGCGCCTACCCTTTATTATGGAGCATAAAGAAATGATTAAACCAGGCGATTTAATAAATATCGTATGACCAGTTTTTGAGAAAATCGCAAAAAAGTGAAAAATTATATGAATTAACTACTACTCCCGGTTGACCGATTTTGATGAAAATGATTGTCGGGTCCGGTAGTGGTATGTAACTTAAGTTTCAAGTTCGTACGGTTTTCCTTTCCTGGGATATTCTGTTCACCTACACACACACACACGCGCGCGCGCGCGCGCACGCGCACACACACACAGACCAATCACTAAAAACATGTTTTTTTGGTTCAGGGGGTCTGAAAACGTATACATCCGGTGGAAACTCGATTTCGAAAAATCGACATGAAAACATTACAGTCCTTCCTAGCCTATATATTCATATAGGCAAGAGTAAGTAAAAATCTGGTGTGAAACACTCACACAACTTTCTCTTTCCAGCGCAAATATTTTAAACAATATAACCTAACATTAGTAATAAAACATTAGAAATAAACAACAAACTAATCTCAAAAAACATATCCTTATTTTAATCATGAGTGAAAGACAGAAAATAAAAATCGACCTGTTTGGCTTAAAAATATGGAAAATCACTCTTTTACGCTAAACTATGTTCTTTGGAAAAAACTGCTCTAATTAAAAGTTGTCGATCTTTTAATTTCCTCTAAATTTGATTATGTACACTTTTGTCGTAAAATGCATACGAAGGCCGAAGTCTTAAAAAATTCGATTTTTCACACGTTTTCGTGAGAAAAAAACAGAAAATCGCTAATTACCGCTAAACTAAGCGTTATACAAAAAATGTTTGAATTAAAAGTTGTAGGATTTTAAATTCTCTACAACTTTAATTTTATAAATTTTTGCGCTAAAACGCATATTAAAGCAGTAATCTTAAAACCATGTTTTTACGTGAAAACAGCCTCACCAAGAATTTCAGCACACATGGCGCCTACCTTGTCTTGTAGAGATAAAAAAAATTGAATAAACAAGGCGATTTTTAATAAAATCGTAGGACCAGTTATTGAGAAAATAACAAAAAAGTTAAAAATTACACGAATTACTACTTCCGGTTGACCGATTTTGATGAAAATGTTTGTGTCGGGTCCGGTAATGGTATGTAGCTTAAGTTCTACGTTTCAAGTTTGTACGATGTTCCGTTCTTAAGATATTATGTTCACACACGCACACACACACAGAATAATCCCTACAAACATGTTTTTTGGGTTCAGGGGGTCTGAACACGTGTAGATCCGGTGAAAACTCAATTTTGAGAAATCAACATGAACACAATACTTTCCTTCCCAAATATTCATATAAACAAGCGAAAGTAAAAATTATAAATGAAATTTTTTTTGATACTGTACTAAAAAAAACTTCTGTACAAAAAAAAATTTTCTGTACTGTACTATAAATTAAAATATCTGGTGTGAAACACACACAACTTTCTCTTGCCAATGCAAATAATTAACAATATAACCTAACATTAGTAATATAACATTAGAAATAAACAAAAAACTAACCTCTAAAAATATAACCTTATTTTAATCATGACTGAAAGACCCAAAATGAAAATCGAACTCAGTTCGGCTTAAAAATACAGAAAATCACTCTTTCACAAGTTCTATTGATACGTACATTTTTTTTGTAAAATGCATACGAAGGCTGAAATCTTAAAAAAATCGATCTTTCATACCTTTCTGTGAGAAAAATCAGAAAATCGCTAATTACCGCTAAACTATGAGTTATACAAAAAAATGTTTGAAATAAAAGTTGTAGGATTTTAAATTCCCTACAACTTTAATTATAAAAATTGTTGCGCTAAAATGCATATTAAAGCCGTAATCTTAAGAAAACCATGTTTTTTTGTGAAAACAGCCTCACCTAGAATTTCAGCAAACATGGCGCCTTCCCTATCTTTTACAGAATAAAAAAATTAGTAAACCAGGCGATTTAAAAATAATCGTAGGACCCGTTTTTGAAAAAAATCACAAAAAATTGAAAAATTATACGAATAAACTACTACTTCCGGTTGACCAATTTTGATGAAAATGTTCGTGTCGGGTCCGGTAGTGGTATGTAACTTAAGTTTCAAGTTTCAAGTTCGAACGATGTTCCGTTCTTGAGATATTCTGTTCACTCACACACGCACGCACGCCCACCCACCCGCACACACATGCGCGCGCGCGTGCACACACACACACCAATCATTAAAAAGATCTTTTTTGTGTTCAGGGGGTCTGAAAACGTGTAGATCCGGTGAAAACTCGATTTTGAAAAATCGACATGAAAACAATACTTTCCTTCCTATATATTGATACAGGCAAAAGAAAGTAAAAAGAAATGTGTGTTGATAGGTAAATAATTGTTTCGATTGTTTAGTGACAGTATCTTATATTTATAGTCAAGTTTAGTTTAAGTTTTTAATTTTGTAATTATTTAAATTTAAGTAATTTATTTGTAATTTGTTAGTAGTATTAAGGCCTAATCATTATTTTTAATTATTAAATATGTCAATAAATGATTTTTATAAATTTAAAGGAAGTTGGATTATTTTAATTATTATAACCAGATCCCGAACGGACCTTGGCTTAAGTGTTACAAAATATTAATGCATGCACCAAAAATGACATTAAGCATTATGTATAACTATTTTATCAGGTTTACAAATTTATAGAGTTCATAATTTTCAAAATTTATCTGGTGGTTTATTAATTTTTATTTATAAATATATAAGGGTCTTTTTTCAACCTCCAATAGGTCATAAATAAAAGACAATGAATATAGAAAAAATGTTTTTATGGCTAAAATGTACATATACTTGACTACTTTTCAACAAAATCACATTTACGATTGAAGCATTTATCGTACTTGTGAATGAGCTATCCAATATGCTCTTCATAAAATTTTTCTGCCAATGAATTAATAAGTCTTGATGTTGTCTTGTTACAATGAACATACACAATTCAGAAAAAAGTAATTTAATTAAATAAATTTTGAATAAATTAGTTAATAGTCTAATGTTTTTTTTTTATAAAAAAAATTTTAAATACAATATGGGTTTCCAGCTGGAAAAATGTAAGATAAATCTAAATAGATACAATTATAAAAGAATTGCCTAAAGGGCACCAACAGACAAAATATTTTAATTTTTGTAAAACGTGAATTCACTTATCTGCAGACTTATTTTTGGTGAAATCGTGTAACTGGAATCATAATTGCATAATTCATCATATGAGCGGAATATTCATCGTATAACTTAAATCATTATAAACTGCAAAATACATCATATGGCTGGAATATTTATATCACCGCAATCATAATATTACTGCAAAATACATCGTATGACTGGAATAATCATCGTATAACTTAAATCATTATAACTGCATCCCCTTAAAAAGGGGATATATAACTGCATAATAACTGCATCCCCTTAAAAATGGGATAAAAAGACGAAGAAACATAATTAAATATTTAAATTAAGAAAGAGGCGTAAGCCAAAATTATGACAGTAACTACATCATGAAATTTAATAAACGTATTTTTCATTAATAAAATTTTAATTTATTTAACCAAAAATAAAATCATCTTGTTCAGATAAAGGAAGATAGCATACTGTAACTAGATAATGAACGGATGACAGAAAATAGGCCAGAGATAACGGCAAGGGCAAGGAGCGGCGAAGAGATAAGCGAACGTTATCTAGCGGACCAAAGCAGAAAGAAAACATTACAGTCTTGAAGCTCCTTGTTGTGTTTTTGGTGGAGTTAATCCAGCAGGGGGTCATGATTAATACAGTTATTTAGTGTAAAACTTTATGAAGTTTGCGGGGAGCCATTCAAAACAAAAGAAGAGGTGCGCTGACTTCTGGAATAGTTCTGATCAATGAAAACACCTGTCCTTGCAGTGCTTGTGCAACCCAACTCCTTGAGTAATTTCAATGGGACATTTTTGATCACCCGCCATACAGTCCCAACCAAGTGTCTTGTGATATACATCTTCTCCCTGAACGGAAGAAGTGGCTTGGAGGACAGCTAGACTAATGAAAAGCTTCAAGACGTCAAGACTCATTTAAATTCATTGGCGGCAACATTTTATAAAACATATTGGAAAGCTCGTCCACAGGTACGACAAATGCTTCATTCGTCAACGTGATTATGTCAAAAAGTAGTTTTAAGTATTTTTAACTTTTAGTACCTAGTAAAACATTTTTCCTGTATGCACTTGTCCTTTTATTTATGGCCTATCAAAGTTTGAAAAAAATAACACTAATAGAATTTATAGCGCTCAAAGAATCAATACTAATATAATTTTACCTGTAAGTAGAACATGTTAACGCAGAGTTCATTGGTGCAATTAATCTGGTCTCACAAAGTCCTGAACCTGTAATTGAAATTTTTGTTAAAAAAACTTGAATTGCTAAACAATTTACAGTAAATAATAAAATAAAAAATTATAGCTTACCACTGCTGAATGAAAATCCTCGTCTTCCTTTAAAATAATCACTTTTGTAATAGTCCGGATTTTTCTTGAATGCTCCTGGATTCCCTCTGAAAATAAAGACTTTTTTTTAAAAAAATCAAATTTGTACATTATTCCTTCAAGCTTTCTTCTAAATTTCATACAGCACCTTTCCAAATTTCACAGACTAATTCTATCTCATATCTGGTTTGCTATATTAATGTGGGGTAAGGCTTTTAATTAGTGTAAGGCTTTTTGAAATTCTTCATACAGTAATATGGAAAAATGTTTAAATTCAGAAAAAACAATTAAAAGTATTGAAATAAATAGTCCACAATCAAAAAACAAGAAAACATATTAATTCAGGTTGAACATAAATCAATAAAATACCACAAGCTTTATAAAGTTGTGGTAATCTGTGTTTTGTTTAAAAAATCTGATGTGAAACACTCACGCGACTTTCTCTTGGCAATATAAATACTAATTAAAATTATGACCTATGTTGAAACATGAGTAAATAATGTAAAATAAAAAACACAACGTAATTCTAATCATGAGTAAATGTGGGAAAATGAAAATCAATCTCCGTAGGACATAAAATACATGATATCACTAATTGACACTAAACTTACACTCTGTAGAAAAAATTGCTTGAAATAAAAGTTGTAGATTTCTTTATTTCCTTTGACATTATATACACTTTCATTGTAAAATGCATGCCAAGACCACACAATAAAAAAAACTCATTTTTTACTGATTTTTATTAAAAATCTATACTAGTTTTTCAAGTTTTTTTGTGCAGGCTAATTTCCAAAATTTTTTAATGAAATTTTGACAGCATATTCATATTTATATTCACAACATTTTCTTTTTAAATTTTCAAAAATGATAACCCTAAGGGCCCTAATGAAGATTTTCATAAAAATGTACGTGTACGAGTGTGTGTGTGTGTGTGTGTGTGTGTGTGTGTGTGCGCGCGCGCACGAGCGCACGCGTGTGAGTACGTGTTGCTGTTGAAGAAGATGAAGGGGTTTTATGATGAGAGATGTATGTGGGGGAAATTATCAAAACGGTCATTTTGTGTGTGTGTGTGTGTGTGTGTGTGTGTGTGTGTGTACATTGGTATATACAATCTAACAGTCAATCTCAAATAATTGGTACAGTGACACGATGTAGTCCTAATTGTAGACAATCAAATTACAGGAGAATTTTTGTGTGAGCTCTGCCCTGTTTGACACCCGGTAACTTCGGACTCCCTCTAACAGTGACACTATTTCTGTAACATTTTTTAAAAAATTTGGTTGTACATACTCGCTTGCGAAGCCGTGACGGGGCATGCTAGTATATACAGAAAAAAAAACACTAATTGCTCGCTAAACTAAGTGTTGAACAAAAACGTGTTTGAAACAAAAATTGTAGTTTTTGTAAATGTTCTATAATTTTGATAATATACATTTTTGACCTAAAATGCATACTAAAGCCAAAATCTTAAGAAAAAAACATTTTTTCAGTTCAGATCCTTAACGAACCTAGGCTTAGGTACTACAGTATTTTATACCTGACCTAGGATATATTAAGATACTGGCTAAAATGCCCATTCTGCGAACGGTTTTCTTGGTGCTATGGACGGTCTGCTGGCGTACCGAGTTCGAACACTGTCGCCTGATATTCTTTAATCATTCATTGTTATCTACTCATACCTCCTTTAAATGTCAGTATTATTATAAATGAAAAAAAAATAGTTGAACGTAAAATAAAAGCGAGATCTTGGCGTAAATCAAGACACAGCGCTTTATTATTTTTTAGGAGCGTAATTAATTTTTAATGTCCAACAATAATGATTACTTTAGTGAATGTAAATTAGCCATTATTGAGATATGATAATAAATCTCAATGTATTCATATCGACTCAATGACCTGTTGAGATGCTAACCATAGCTTATGTTCATCAACCGACTCGGCCTCGTGAAATTGTGAGTGTCTTTCCCTGTCAGCCTTAAGACGATTAGAATGGGCTTCAGAGCACTGACTTCTGCGAATAGAAGCTTGATAGACCTGTTGAGATGCTAATCATAGGTCATGTTCTTCAACAGACTCGGCTTAACATAGTTGCGAGTGTTTCTCCCTGTCAGCCTTCAGGCGACAGGAACGGGCTTCAGAGCACCACTCACTTCCACGAAAAGAAGCCTAGTGGACTCGTTGAGATACCATTAATTGTTCACATCGTTCTACAGGTTCAATTTGCCAGGTATGAATAAGCCTCTCTCAATTTGTTTTTAGCTTTGATGTAGTAGCTTCCTGGCTCTCGTGAGCCCTGTTTAATTTTATAATTTTGGCATGTCTTGTAACTTTGGTCAAACAAGACCTCTTCCACAAAGGTATAATTATCTTCAAAATAAGAAAAAACATAGCATAATTAAGAGATATCTAGGAGTAAAGAAAACAGACTAAATAAGAATACCAGTACTTGTAAAAACTTCAAATGTACTAACAATAAAAGAATTAATATGAGATGAAATTGGAAGAATCGAAACACAATGTGTACAACAGTAATGCAATTGTTAATCGAGGCTGGGACCTCTAGAGAGCCAATTTTGTTTACTGGTGGGCTGGTGTATGCATGTGGGTGACACCCAAACAGATTCCACACAAATTAATTTGTATTGTTTTACATAAATAAATAAATTTACTTCTTATATAGAGCAATAAAAATTGATGTTTTAAAGATTTACTCACACAAATCTGTGTGGGTGTGTATGGGTAATGTAACTGTCAGTAACTTAATTATTCGCTACAGAGCAATAAAAATTGCTTTTATGATACTGTTAAATGAAAGGTAAATCACAATAGGAACACTCCACGATGTTCATGAACCGACTTTTGGTCAACTACTGAGGTGACTGTCATTCGTTTTTGACAATGTGACCAAGAAAGGGTGTGTCGTGTAAAGTAGGGAGGTTATTGGTCGAAGGGGTAAGGAAGGTAACTATCGTTTCGGAATGAATATCTGCAGCGCGTAGGCCTATGTTTATTGTTCTGTTTGTTTCCTAAAATATTGCTATGTTTATTTTGATAAAATTGGTAATATCTCCGTTATTATGCATAAAAATGAAAAACTTTACATACTAATCAAACTTATTTGTCTTCAAACATTTCGCAATTTCAGTTATAGTATAACATTTTTTGATAAATTGACTTTTAATGGAGATATTCACAGTTTTTTGTTTACCCCTCCCTCTGAACTCTCCAAACCCTTTCTGATATTAAAAAAATTTACAGCCTATTTTCATTTTGATAATGTCCAGAACCTAAATACCAAAATTCATTGAATTTGGTTCAGCGCTTCTTGCGTGATGCCGTAACATACAAACAGACAAAAATTCAGCTGAACTTATTTTCGGTGTTTACTTAGTAGATCTGGCGTAAAAACAAAATTTGGGGCATTTTGAAAAATTGTACTGACAAACTCACAATTTTATTTACACAAATAGAATACCTACTTCTTGATAGTTTTCCAACTGTCTGCTTGAAAATCATTAGTTCCTTCATCGCCATTATTTGATGAAAATATATCACCAATATCAGAACTGCAAAAGAAAACAGTTTATGTTACAATAAATCATTATTAAAAGATACATTTACAATTATCTTTTAAAAAAACAAAAATTATGAAAACTGACAATCAAAACACGAAAGGAAAATTAACAAAATCTGGTGTGAAAACTCACATGACTTTTTCTTGCCAATGTAAATAATGAAATACAGTATATAACCTTATGTTTAATCAACAGTGAATGACGCAAAATGAAGATCCAACCTCTGTAGAACTTAAAAATATGAAAATCACTAATTGACGCTAAACTAGGCCTGCAGAAACAAGTGCTTGAAATAAAAGTTGCTGATTGTTACTTTCTCTTGTCCTATATGAATATAGGGAAGAAAGTATTAAATAAATTTATATTTTACTTGAATTCTCTGGAATTAACTATTTATTTTAACATGAATATAGAATTATTATATTTAAAACATTTTTAGAATTAATGACAAAAGAATGGGATGGGTAACCTGAATGGGCTAGACAGACAAAGCTACGATGGTTTGGAGATGTTAGTATGTGTAGCTTCGATTATCCATCATTGTTGGGACTGTGACCCTGACGGATAACGGAAAATTCACAATTCACATACAGCCTACAGTATGTAACCTAATTTCATTGGTGGTCAGAACGAAAATGAAAAAAAACGTTTACAAATGGATAATACATGTTTATATTTGTACAGCTTTTAACCCATCAGGTTGGTCTAGGGGTATAATTCGTCACTGCTTGTCAGCAGTTTAACAGCTGATTTATGGAGACAAAGGTTCCTGGTTCAAATCCTAGTAAAGGTAAATCTTAATCTAAAAGGTAACAAATCCTAGTAAAGTAAACTTTTAAATGGATTTGAATACTAGACACAGTGGTTTACTGGTATACTTTGATGGTTGTGGTTTAATTAACCATACTCTCTCAGGAATGGTCGGCCTGCGTTTGTAAAAGACTACACCTCATTTACACATCATACATATCATCCTCATCTCATTGGGTAATGGAATTGGTTATCATTCTAAATTGAACAGATTGCAACGTACACATAATGAAAATATCTGTTCATCTAATTACAACAACCTGGTTCAAAGCTATAAACTGTTAATTAATAGAAACTTACTTTAAAAATTCTAGGCATAAACTTAGATTTTGTATGTTTATACTTTAAAATAATCTGTCATCTTCTTCTGTTTCTATGAGGCTTGAGGTTTCTGTGCAGCAATGTTCTGTATTTTATGCAGAAGTAGGACTTGCGTTACATTAGCCTTCTCTTGTGATTCAAACCAGTCGAAACACTTCGTTAAACATTGCTTCTGCTTCTGAGTGGCTATTTGTCGGTTTAAGGTTACAATCTGATTCTTCATCACCATCATCATCTTCCTCTGCTTCAACATTAGTCACCCTATGGCTATGGAGAGGGTTGACGGAGAGAACTCAGTCAAACTTGCATTTTTCAAAATTAAATGAAACTTGGGCTTTACAAAATAGGTACTTTACTGTAATAAACTTCTTTTTGGGGGGCCCTGATGGATAACAGAAAGTGACAGTTGATCGAGGATTTACTGTAGTACGATAGAAGCGAATACACTGCCTAAAATGATGTTATACTTGGAGATAGAGGGTAAAAAATCAAAGGGTAGACCAAGAGTGAAGTGAATGGGTTAAGTTCTTCTTACATTCTTGTTGTACATTCTTCTTAACTTCTTTGTACATTATAGAAGTGATAATGTACATAAAGCAAAATATCTTTTTACAGAATTTAGATGTTCACAACCACTACACAAGAAACAGAATCGATTATTATGTTGCTAATCACAACACTAAATTGTTTGAACAAAAACCAACTTATGCAGGTAGAAAATACATCCATAAATTGCCACAAAGTTTAAAAAGTTGTGACAATTTAAGTCATTTCAAAAAAAAAAACTAAAACAATATTTGATTAATGAAAAATTTTACTGTGTGCACGAATTCATTTTTAAATAGTTTTTGGTTGAAATGTATATAACTTCTTATTAAACAAAAATATTGTGTACTATTTGATACAAAGGGGTTCATGACAAGCCTACTGAGTTACACGGAAAAATTATTGGTAAGTGATAAATTTATCATTGTGTTAAGACTTTTTAATTTTGTGTGATATTTGATACAATGGAGTTAATGACAAGCCTACTGAAGTAAGCGGTAGCAGAAACAAATTTTTGGTGGTAAGTGATGAATTTATCATTGTAATAAACTTTTTGTTTATCAGTTTTATCTTGGACACGTCCTATACTCCCTTTGGAGTCTCCTGGATGCAAAAAAAAGTTATGGATGTTTTTTTTGTTGTTTTACACCTGACTGTTTTGCAAATTGCTACTAATATGCAGACGGTGAAAAGGATGATACATGAAGATGGGTAATGAAAAAATGACAGACCAGACTGGGAATCAAATCCGAGATCCCAGTGTAGAAGTCAGGGTCCCAGGTTCGATTCCCAGTCAGGTCTGGCAGTTATGGATGGATTGGGAAAAAATGTGATACCAAGAGAGCAATGATTCAGAGATAGAGATTAAGGGAAAGATGATGATAGCTACCAAACAAATTTTAAAGATCTAAAAAAACAACAAACCTTTCTCCTTCATGGTGAATCACGTGATGTTTTTCCACCTGGTGATATGAGTGAATTCTTGAAGGAGATCCTTCATGATCCACTATGTCTGAATATAATTCTTTATGATCATTATTAAAACCATCACTCACTTGAAAATCAGGGCTATAAAATTAATAATAAATGAGATTTAAAAAAACACTGGTTTGAAGGATCTGTAAAATCTATTGAGTTTTAGAATCTACATACTAATATAATATTATAACATTTTAATGTAAAAATCTGGTGTGAAACATCCACGTGACTTTCTCTTCCCAATATAGATAATGAACATTATAAACTATGTTTAATCATAAGTAAACAATGTAAAATTAAAAACATAACATAATTTTAATCATGAGTGAATGACTCAAAATGAAAATCAACCTACGTCAAACTTAAAAATATGAAAATCAGTAACTTCCGCTAAACTAGGCTCTGTAGAGCAAAAGCTTAAGATAAAAGTTGTACGTTTTTAAATTTTCTATAACTTTAATTGTATACATTTTTGTCGTAAAATTAATAATAAGGCCCCGATATTAAAAAATCTTACTTTTTTACCAATTTTGATGAAAAAAATACAGAAAATCACTAATTATCGCTTAACTAAGGATTGCACAAAAAATGATTGAAATAAAAGTTGTAGATTTTTAAAATGTTGTACAAATTTATTTATAAACACTTTTACTCTACAATTATTTTCCTACGAGAGTAAACGCCCCTCAAGAATTTCAGCAATTCGCTTACTCTATCTTGCAGAGCATAAAAAAATGTAGTAAATAAGGCAATTTGTTTTAAAAATCGTAAGCCATTTTTGTGAAAATTGTTTTAAGTTTCAGCTTCGTAGGCCAACTATATTTTGTTCTTGAGATATCGTTTTTTTTAATGGTAAATAAGATATATTTATTATTATTATTATTATTATTATTATTATTATTATTATTATTAGGGCTATTATTATACAGTGATATTCTAGAAATAGTTAAGGGAATTGTTTATTGCATTTTTTATATTGACATTATTATCTTTTTATTTTGTAATTTTTTATTAATAATTAGAATATATTATTTAAGAAAATATTTTAAATAGTTAAAATACTGTACCCTGTATTGTTTTTTATATTGACATTATTCTTTACTTTTTATTAATAATATTAGGTTAATAAATATTTTTTAGAAAAATGTGTTTTTCAATGGTAAAAATACTGTAGTCCCCTGTATTGTAAACTGATTGTGTTTTTTGTATTGACATTATTCTTTATTTTTTTTATTAAATATAAATGTTTATTAATAATATTTGGATTATAAACATTTTTTAGGAAAATATAAATAGTTAAAAACTGTAACTGTAACAGGGAACATTTTTTTACAATAAAGTTAATTATTTTACAAGTATAAAGGTTTTTAAAGGTGTTTTCAATAGAAAAATATCATGGTCTGTTTTTGAAACTAAATTCCTATGATCTGACTTTCAAAAGCAGACAAAATCTCTAAGAAATGGCTGACCTTAGTTACAAAAATGGCCAAGTCCATCCTTTACTTTTAAACTTGGGCAAGTCCACTCCTTAATAGCTAATTATAAGTTTAAACCCAATTGTAAGGCAAAATAATTGCATAATTCAAATTTGGAGGCTACCAAGCGAATCTATAAAAAAAATTACTTCAAAATTCCTTATAGGCCTACTTTATGAGATACAGAATTTGGCCTTTCCTGTAAAATTTGCTTGGATGGACTTCTCCGTGTTCGATACTAACCTCCTCGTATGTTAGGTCCAATCGATCAACAAAACAATTAGTGTATTGTTTATTTAGCTAGCATTATCTGTTCACGAGAAAGTTCATCTCAAACTCTGTGCACGAACTACAAATACGGACAGAAAGTTATATTTTCCGTTTTAGATTGTTTACTAATAATTAAACATAATGTTATTTTAAAGTTTTTTTTTCAATTTATTTATTTAACGTCGCATCAACTACAACGGTCATTAGCAACGACTTTGGGGTGTAACTTTGTACGATGGAGGATGAAATGTTTTTGTAACGTAGGAAAATATGCCGTGCCTGCGTGGGATTCGAACCCAGGACCGCACGATGAGAGGCGAGCACGTTACCAACTGCGCCAATGCGGCCGGCTATTTTAAAGTTTTATTACTTAAATTGCCAAGAGAAAGTTGTGTGTTTTCACACCAGATTTTTAAAATTTCTATAAACTTTAATTATATATACTTTTGTCGTAAAATGGCTAAGGTCGAAAGGCTAAGAAATCATAGTTTTTACCGATTTTGAACACCAAAATACAGAAAATCTCTAATTGACGTTAAATGAAGCGTTGTAGAAAAAAGGTTGAAATAAAAGTTGTAGGTTTTGTTAATTTTCTACAACTTTTTTTTATATTATCTACTCCTACCGTTAAATGCTTATTAAGGCTACGATCCTGATTTTTTACCACGAGAGGAAAGCCCCGAAAATTTCAGCGAACATGGCTATACCTCTATCTTGTAAAGCATTAAAAATGTCGTACACCTAAATAAAGCGATTTAAAAAAATTAAAATAAAAATAATTAAAATTAAAATTTAAAAAATTTTAAAAAATAAAGCAGTTTTTGAAAAAATTGGACGAATAAACAACTACTTCCAGTTGACCGATTTTGATGAAAATTTTCATGTCGGATCCCTTAGTTGCACCGAACTTAAGTTCCAAGTTTCAACTTTGAACAATATTTCGTTCTTGAGATATTTTGTTCACAGTGACACAAACGCGCGCGGTCGCACACACACACACGCACGCACGCACGCTCGCACGCACGCACGCACACACGCGCACACACACACACACACACACACACACACACACACACACACACACACATATACACACACATACACACACACACAGACAGTACAAATATATTTTTATAATTTATTTTTTATTTATTTATTTTTTGTACTTTCTTTTCTTCCCATATGGGTTATATGAATATATAGGGAAGGAATATATTATTTTCATGTCGATTTTGAAAATTGAATTTTCACCGGATGTAGGGCCTACACATTTTTTCAGACCCCCTGAATCCAAAGAACATGTTTTTTTAGCTATTGGTGTGCGAACAATATATCTCAAGAAATGAATATCGTACAAAGTTGAAAATTGGAACTTAAGTTAGGTGTTAGGTATTACTAGGGGACCCAACACGAACATTTTCATCAAAATCGGTCAACCGGATGTAATAGTTTATAAGTGCAATTTTTCATTTTTTGCGAGGTTGCATTTTTTATGCTCTGCACATGGAGTAAGCGCCATGACTGTTGAAAATCTTGGGGAGGCGGCGATGTCGTGGTAAAAAATGACTTTTTAAAGATTGCAGCCTTAATATGCAGTTTACAACAAAACTGTACATACGTAATTAAAGTTGTAGTACAACTTTTATTTTAAACATTGAACCTATTCCATTTTTCATATCATCAAAATACCGTGAGAATGCACCTTTACCGTTCAACCCAGCAATCGCCAGCGTGTGCTCTGTACTGTCCACTAGCAATCGCCTGTTTCTTTTATTTCGGTTGTTTTCATTTTCATTTAACTGTAACTGTATGTTATTATTTAAATATAACTGAAAATGAAGAAAATTATGGTTCGATAATCCAACTTCGTAATAGCGAAAAATGTGTCGCTTCTTAGAGCTTTACTAATTCTGCAGATTGCTTTATTGCACACCCATCGATCCTGGCCCGTTGTGTTCAGTATCATATCGTATCAATTTAAACAAATGCGCGGATTATGCCATATTCGTTTCTCGTGAAGGAACGTACAGCTCTTTCCTTAGTAGAAATAATAGGAGCTAATTCCAAAAACATCATTATGTATTGAACTGAACACGTGCAAAGCAAACAACCAACTAATGTGTATTAATAAGCATGCAAACAATAATCTACAATTAATTATAGTGAGTGGGAGTCATCAGTAATAATAGTAAAGATGCGTTTACACGAGACGACTTTAAGGTTACAGATGATGTAATGTGAAATAAAGGAATAGGTCCTAAACATTTTTTCTAAAACTTTTAGTTAAGCGTCAATTGGGGATTTTCTGTACTTTTCTCATTAAAATCGGTAGAAAAATTGTATTTTTAAAGATTGCGACCTTAGGGCAAGCGCTCAGTGAACGCTGTACGCAAAATGTTGGTGACAGGTCGCTTGCAAGCGGGAAACCTGCTAGCAGAAAAATATGCCATTACATTTTAATCAGACGTCTCACAGTAAACGCTGATGGAGAAACCTGCGCGCTGGTCACCTACCCATATTAGCTCACGGGTTTGTTTTGTATAAACCAGCGTGCTGCTCTGCTGGCAGGTTTCAGTGTACTTGGCGTCGTATAATACGTATTAATTAATAACAATGTTTTTTATTAAAATGGCAACTAACGATTTTGTGGATACAGAACTGTTAATATCTAAATATTAATAAATATATCTTAAACATCTATATATTAAACGTTTCCAGAGTCATTCCCTTGTATTTAAAAAAAACCTCTCTGTATCCTTTTTTAATTGCGGACAAAGCTGATGATACTCGCAATACAATTTTCTGTTCTTATTAAAATGTCACTATCGGTATCGCCTTTAAAAGATAACAAATTAGTCAAAACGTTTTCCATAAGAAATAATTCATCAACACTACTGCAATATACTGGAACTCATCTAGAAATACGGACAACCGAATGCCGGTTTAAAAGCGTGCGTACATGCTCCCACAGTGCGCACTCGCCAGCGTTCACTGTGCGCTTACCCTAGTATGCATTTTATGTCAAATAAGTATACAGAAAACCCTCGTTAATCCGGACTAATTGGGGCTTTAAGTCGTCCGGATTAAATGAAATACGAACGGGTACCCAAAATTAACCGATATAGCATTGCCGTGGGCGGAGTTTTACGCGCTTCCGCCACGGAGCGTGTATTGCACAAATCATTACCAATTCAGTGCCGCCTGTGTTACCGGTGTAACTTGTACCATTAATCTGAAGTGATTTTTTTGCAATGAACAAAATAACGTTAACAAAAAAAATCACTGCAAAATAACGGTACAAGTTAGGCCAATAACACAGGCGGCACTGAACTGGTAATGATTTGCGCAATACACGCCCCGCGGCGGAAGCGTGTGCTACACAAGATCCACCCACGGCAATGCTATTTCGGTTATTTTTGGGAGCCCCCACCTAACCTTAATATGAACAAAGGTACATAATGAAACACCCTTTATAGAAAACGAACGTGTATTTTTAGTTTAGTTATATATACAGACAATAACATGTTGTAAAATGTATTACACTGTGAATATGAAAGGTCCATTCTGTGCTTAAGACATTACGTTTTGAAACACAGAAAATAAGACTGGTAATTTTTTTAACCTGGTTATATACTAACTAGCGGGTCCCGCGTGGCTTCGCCCACGCAAACGTAAACAAAGAATCAGCTGTTTAAGTATACTCTCTGTATTTTATATGGGAAGGTATTTTTGCGAATTCTACCATTTAAAATAAAAATTTTGCAAAATCCTTTCTTAGCGACAGCTTAGAAAACTTGATTTATAAATCAGGACATCTCTTTTTATATAATAGATAGCGCCCGTCGTGGCTTCGCCCATGCAACTTTAAGTCTATGATTCTGTATTTTAATTTGCTAATAACTTAAGTCACAAATATTTTTTTTTTTGGAATTACGTATAAAGAACAATTCACACACATCAGTCACGTCACCGTTCCGAAACGGAACCGGCACGGCCACTCGAAGTCAAAAATTATGACAGTATTCACACACGTACGTCAGTTTTCCTTCCGTCAAACTCCATTGTCATTTTACATAGAGACAAACACGTCCGTAAAAAACAAAATATCGTCGAGAAAAAATTATCGTTTTGACGGTTCGGTGACGGCGACAAGACTGACGCGCCGAATTCGGGACGGTGCCGATGCTCAGTGTAGACAATGTCATTAATTTTTCAAGAAAGAATATTTTTCTGTGACTGATACTTCTCGGAATGACGGAACTAAGACGTGAAGTGACGGATGTGTGTGAATCGACCCTTATAGTGAAAAAATGAAAAAGAGAAGGATTATAATAGCATACTGCCCGAATTTACATAAATAACTGTTGTTTTATTTTAATTTAAGTTAGATTTAAGAAAATAACTTTATCGTATGCATTTTACTGAATTGATTGTCATATTTTTTTTAAATTAAATTTTAATTGTTCGGTTGCAAAAAATCATTTTTACAATGTCAGTCAAATACATTGTGTGACCTAAGCAATGAGATTCGTATCACGCAAAATAAGTAATACTACTTTAAAGCATAAAAAAATCACTTATTATGCTAATTACAACAATTCTGGAATTAATTTTGATTAAAATATTAATCCAGTTTAGGTCAAAAAATTAAACACTACGTACAGTACAACATCCGGAGTGACAAAAGTAAAACATAGATTAAAATCGTTGTTAACGTCAATTCAACTTCTGGGAAAATAGCTATAGTTTTGTAATTGATCTGCTATTTATGTACGATAAGAATGCGAATAAGAATAAAATGCGAGTTTTAACATCCGGTGTAGGCCGACTGTTACTGTTTTAAACGAATCATATATAAGTATAGGCTACCTATGTGTATTTCTTACGGGACGAAATTTTTGCGATTTCTACTCTTTAAAATCAAAATTTTGCAAAATCCTTTATTAGGATTTTACATAATAGATTTGCAATCAAATTTATTTAATCAATAAAACGGAAATAATTGAAAATTTTTATAAATAGCCCGTTCAAATCATGTAATTCTGAATATGTAAATTTGTAATTTTTTGTTTTGGTGATTAGGCCTACTATTAGTAATAAAATTGATGATTAATCAATAAAATGTAAATTTTAATTTGTAATTTCTAAAGAGAATAAGAGGCTACGACGTGCCGCAAGCCTAGAGATACTGGATGCTATGGAATATGCCTATGGAGGGGGTAATAATGTGTGTCGGAGCAAAACCAGTACATAAGCGTAGCGCTTCGCGCTGACTCGATCCTCGCATCAGTGGGGGGGGGGGGGGGAATTTTTGCGATTTCTTCCCTTTAAAATCAAATTTTTGCAAAATCCTTTCTAAGTGCGCGCTTACACAACATAAGAAAGCTAACTTCCAAATTTCAAGTCTCTAGCGTCAGTAGTTTCGGCTGTGCGTTGATCTATAAATGAATCACCCAGGACATGGTTGTCCTTTTATATAATAGATATTCTCAATATTAAATAAATTTACAAACCGATATCTACTAGAAAATCAACTATGCAGTCAACTGGCTGTCCGGATTAAGCGAAGTCCGTGTTAAAGGGGTCCGGATTAACGAGGGTTTACTGTAATTACAATTAAAGTTAGGCTATAGAAAATTTAAAAAACCTTGTAGAAAGCCTATGCAAATTATATTTTAAGATTTTGGGTCTTTTCCGTTCTCTGTATGCCACTATCAAATCCGAATTCCCTGAAGGGTTACACAATCTTCCACTCCTGCGTTTAGCGCGCCAATCTGACTATCAATATTCCTGCATAGTGTTAACTCCACTTCCATTTCACAGTTAGTACTGCGCAGCTGCTATGAAATTTGTAGTTACTAAATAATATTCGGACGGAGGAAGATGCTGCAGAGTTCCTTCAAGAAAAGGGGTTATTACATAATCCCAGAACATGTGACAACTAAAAACAGTATGTGTGAAACACTCACACGACTTTCTCTTCCCAATGTAAACAATTAAATATACAAAGTGATTCAAAACTATACGGCAATCTCTTGGGATCTCATTCTATAGCTAAAAATAAGAAAAAAAGTTCATAAAAACATATGCCTGAAAACGCTTAGTTAGCGAGTTACGGCTAGCGAAAAATTTCACCTAGAACTCTGTACCCTCGGTGAAGTAAGGCCGTATAAAAATGTTAAAGGTAGTAACAAAGATACAAATACGATTGTTTCTTATGTTTTTTAATCTGAAAAATTGAATAAAATTGGTTCCCGAGCTGTAAATGCAATACTTTCAGAGATATCTTACATAAAACACAAGAATTGGTGCAAAGAAATAACCCATTTTTGTGTTTAACGTAAGATTACTTCCATAAATGGTAAATAAAGGTGTATTTTTTCTTAAATAAATTTTTAGAAAATTTAATTCTGAAAAGATTCATTTGAATTACTCAGGAAAAAATGAATAATAGATATTGAAATTTCGCTTTATTTAAAATCAAAACAGACGCACATAAAACGCACATTCTTAACTGCATAAAATATTAACTATAATAATGTAGGTTGGGAGTAACAGCTGATAATGATCAGCAGTAAATAAAATATTAACTAATATGTATGTTGGGAGTAACAGCTGATAATGATCAGCTGTTTGTATTGTATTTACACCTCTGGGACCAATTTTATTCAATTTTCCAGATTAAAAAACATAAGAAACAATCGTATTTGTATCTTTGTAACTACCTTTAACATTTTTATACGCCCTTACTGCACCGAGGGTACAGTGTTCTAGGTGAAATGTTTCGCTAGCCGTAACTCGCTAACTAAGCGTTTTCAGGCATATGTTTATATGAACTTTTTTTTTTATTTTTAGCTATAGAATGAGATCCCAAGAGATTGCCGTATAGTTTTGAATCACCCTATATAACGTAATGGTATAATGTAGCCTAATAATAGCAAAAATTCAATTAAAAAATATAACTTAAAAGTAATATAGTAATAGCAAAATAAAACAATAAAACAATCAAAATAGTACTACACACTGTATTCAGTAACGCAGGGAGTGGGAGAAACGAACAAGTGTGCAACCCTTCAGGGAATTCGGATTCGATAGTGGCATACAGAAAACGGAAAAGACCCAAGATTTTTTCATCAGAGCCTAGTTTAGCTTAATTAGTAATTTCCCGTTTTTTGGGCCCTAACAGAGGTTGATTTTCATTTTGCGTCATTCACTCATGTTTAAAATAAGGTTATGTTTTTCATTGTGTATATTGTTTACTAATGATATGAAAATTAAACATGGTTATATTATTCGTTATTTACAATGACAAAAGAAAGTCGTATGAGTGTTTCACACCAGAGTTTTCTACAAGAATTTGAAGGTGTTAATTTTGAATCTATAAACAAATATTTAGACCTCCAATTATATTAATAACCTCCACAAAACAGTTAAATTGTTGGTACCGTATTGTTAACATTTCTTTTTTATAATGATTAGACCTGTTACTTAAATAAATATATATATAATGAATACGAAATTCAATGTATTTTAATGAAAATGCGCTCATCAAGTAAACCTTATGATTATCAAGAGGTCTAGACATAGCGAAGGATTACAATATTCTGAGATAAGATGTTACCTGTAAGTTTTCTCATCACCATACAATTTAAGTAGCTAGGAGTAAACTTTTTCAATAAGAATTTGCCTCCACTTTCAACCAATGAAGTTCTAACAACAATAGTATTTTAAGAAAACCAAAAATAAGCTATACCTTATACCAGTAACCTAAAAATACTGTACGTTATTTAAAGTAAAAAGGTTTTTAAGTTTTAAACAAACTTAAACAATTTAAAAGTTACAAATGAAAAGAAAATATAAAATAAACTCACGATACAAACAGTTTATAATAAACAATAATTATTAACACGAAACAAACGGACACAATTAACTTCCACGGTAACAGCCGTCATCGGTCTACAAAGAACGAACTACTGTTTTGAGTTATCAAGATGGCGGTGGATTAGCTAGAGTAGCTGCCAGTCTCTGTCACTACCCCTACGTGAACTCTTTTTTTCTAGTACGTCAGTACATGCAATAAAATAAGTTCGTAAAATTGTAAGTTTGACTCCTTTAAAATTTTTGGCTTTCGTAGATAATTTGGTAATGTTACAGTCTGAGAAAGATTTTCAGAAGTTATAATATTACATACTAGCTAAAGTACCCGTTCTTCGAACGGTATTCTTGGTGCCGTTGACGGTCGGTTGGGGTACCGAGTTCGATCCCAGTCAGGCCTGATATTCTTTAATTATTCATTTTTATCTATCTCTTTTCAACGTCAGCATTATTATTAATGAAAATAAATAGTTGAAAGTAAATTAAAGCGAGATCTTGGTGTTTTTAAATTATGATATGCAGCGCATTATTATTTTCAAAATAAATGAAAGGTAAATCACAATAGGAACACCACGATGGTGACCACTATTAAGATGACTAATTCATTTTTGACAACATTACCGAGAATGGGTGTATAGGGTACTGGGTGGAATGAGTAGGTAACTAACTGGCTGAATGAATACGGGGTTTACCGGCGCGTAGGTCTAATTTATTGTTCCGTTTATTTTATCTGTTAATCTAAAAATATTGTGATGTTTATTTTTTTAATTGGTAATATCTCCATTATTATGCATGAAATTGAAAAACTTTACATAATCGAAGTTATTTATCTTTAAACGTTTCGTAATTTCGATTATAGGCCTGTAACATTTTTTGATACATTGACTTTTAACGGAGATATTCATAGTTTTTTGTTTACCCCTCACTCTGAACTCCCCCAACCCTTTGTGATATTAAAAAAAATATAGCCTATTTTCATTTTGATTATGTCCAGAAACTAAATACTGAAATTCATTGAATTTTGTTCGGCGGTTCTTGCGTGATGCCGTAACATACAAACAGGCAAACAGACAAAAATTCAACTGAACTTATTTTCGGTGTTTTACTTGGTAGATCTGGCGTGAAAACAAAATGTGGGGCATTTTGAAAAATTGTACAGACAAAATCACAATTTTATTAATAGGCTATAGATTTAGTTAAGTGCTGAGCGATACAAACTCCTGATTCCTTCGGAAAAGACAAATGTGAAGAGTTTCAGGAGTACTGAATTATCTCGAAAGAAAAATAGTTATGAATGACAAACCTTAGAAAAGTGATGTGGGTTAGAATATTTTATAAATGGACATTTTCCCTGGAAATTTCCCAAACTATTTTTAAGCGCGCAAAATCTTAACATATCTAAAACTCTGGAGTGAAACACTCACACGACTTTCTCTTGCCGATGTAGATAAAAAACATAACTCTTTTGAATCGCTGGTAAACAATGTAAAATGAAAATAAAAATAATAATCATGAGTGAACGACCCAAAATGGAAAACCTCTGTTCGACTTAAAAATACGGTAGATCACTAACTGACATTAAACTAGGCTCTGTGAAAAACATTCTTAAAATAAAAGTTATAAAGGATTTTTAATCTCCTAACTCTGATTTTACACTTTTCTCGTAAAATGCTTTCTAGGTCTTAAGACATATTCCTATGACGCTAGTACTAGCTGCTGGTTGACTAGCAACTAGCAAAATAGCGTAATGAAAACGAATAACTAGCAGCTAGTTTAGATAAAGCGCTCGTATTCACTAGCGCGCTAGTGACTCTGAACATGTTTGATTTTACTAGCGCTAGTAAGAGAAAAATGCTTACGTGATTGACTATCGCAAATAAGCTGGCTCGGTATGAACGTTTGGAAACATTGTTAATTGCTAGTAAGCAGGTAAGCTGTACTTAGTACAGCAATACACAACACAATTTAACGTACGAATCTCCAGAGCACTAAAATTTATATTAACTAGCTCCGTACTAGCATCGTAGGAGTAAACCTTCAGGCCGCAATCTTAAAAATTTAATTCTTTTTGATTTTAATGATCAAAATACAGAAAATCACTAATTGACGCTAAACGAAGCGTTGTAGAAAATCTGCTTGAAATAAAAGTCGTACTATGTTTTTATAAATTTTCTACAACTTTTATTACTTAGGCTTACACTTTTGCCCTAAAATTCATATAAAGACCGAATCTTAACAACAATAGTATTAACCAGAAGAGCCCACAAAAATTTCAGTAGACTTAGCGCTAACTCTAGCTTGTAGAGCAAAACCAATTAAGTAAATGAAGCGATTTTTAAAAAATCGTAGGAGCCGTTTTTTGAAAAAATCTCAAAAAGTGAAAAATCGCACGAATAAACTACCTACCATTTTCGATTGATCGATTTTTATAAATTTTTCAGTAGGGTCCCCTATTAATCTTTTTTTTAATCCCTAATGGATGATAACAATAAGCAACCTCATGAGATGAGGATGATATGTAAATGAGGCGTAGTATTGTGCAGACCCACGCCGACCTTTCCTGAGAGAATACTATATGGTTAATTGAACCCCAAACATCAAAGAACAACGATAACCATTGTCCAATATCAAATCCATATAAAAGTAACAACCTTTACTTGGATTTGATCCATGGAATCTTCGTCTTCATACATGCATATTAAGGCCATAATTTTAAAAAAATTTGGTGTGAAACTCTCACACAACTTTCTCTTGGCAATGCAAATAATGAAAAATATAATCTAATATTGTTTGTTGTTTAGGTCAACAGCCAAAAGGCTGGTTTGAACCTCTAGAGGTTTTACTAAGTAAAACGAGGAGTGAGGTGGTTTACCTTCCTCACTGCTTTTTGCCTTCCTCACTGAGTAGAAAAGTACGCTTATCAGCATGCCGGGCCCTCTGAAAAGCACATATTTTCCACTCTGTAAATGACAACTTCACTTCATTCACCACAGGGTCTAGCTGTACAATGAAATTCATTACTTTCAGAGGAGATAACTCTGATTAGTGTCTTTTACACCTGTACCTCTTCTGTTCTTAAATGATTCAGTCATTTAATTGGCTGACCATGTGATAAGACGTGATAACCTAATATTAGTAATAAATCATTAAAAATAAACAAAAAACTAACCTCAAAAAACATAACCTAATTTTAATCATGAGTGAATAATGCAAAATGAAAACCAACCTTAGTTGTGCTTAATAATACGGAAAATCACACTTTGACGCCAAAGTAGGCTCTGTAGAGAAAAATACTTAAAATAAAAGTTGTTGATCTTTTAATTTCCTATAAATTTTATTATGTACACTTTTGTCGTAAAATGCATACTAAGGGCGAAATCTTTCAAAATCAATTTTTTACAGATTTTAATGAAAACAAAAAACAGAAAATCACAAAATACCGCTAAATTAAGCATTATACAAAGAAATAATATGAATAAAAGTTGTAGATTTTTAAATTATCTACTACTTTTATTATGAACTCTTTTGCCCTAAAACGCATATTAAGGCCGCAATCGTAAAAAATCCATTTTTTTCTACGAGAAAACAGCCTCCATAAGAATTTCAGCAGACATGACGCCTACCTTATCTTGTAGAGCATAAACAATGTAGTAAATGAGGCGATTTTTAAAAAAAAAATGTAGGAGCCGTTTTTGAGAAAACCGCAAAAAGTGAAAAATGACACGAATAAACTTCCAGTTCACCGATTTTGATGAAAATCTTTGTGTCGGGTCCTACAGTAGTATTTAACTTAAGTTTCAAGTTTCAACTTTGGGCGATGTTCCGTTCTTGAGATATTCTGTTGACACACAGACCAATCGCAAAAACAAGTTTTTTTTGGGTTCAGGTGGTCTGAAAACGTATATATATCGGGTGAAAACTCGATTTCGATAAATCGAAATGAAAACAATACTTTCCTTCCTATATATTCATATAGAAAAAGAGAAATTAATAAAATAAAAAAATTGTTTAACTTACTCGAAATGAAATTCATGATGTCCATTAGAAATATCATAGTCAGTATTTTCAAATTTATGTCTGTCATTAACAATACAATGAGCAAATTTTATGTAAATTAAGAACACAATAATTTCCTTAAGTTTCTTTCTCATTTTAATAGAATTAAAACGTTAATATGTTTATGTTAAGACTCCCAAAGCATAAATAAAGTAAAATGTAATGAAAATTGCATTAATAAATAAGTTATGGCATAAGGACGGAAATTCAAATAGTAGTAGGGTAGGCATAGATTTGATAAAGCTATCAATACGATACTGGACCATATTTCATATAATATATTATAATTATATTTATATATATAAGTCGATCAAAATAAATAAACAATCTTTAAAAGCCTAATTCGAGAAAAAGTTAAAAATAATTCATACTAAAGGCTATTTGACTAAAAATGATAAGCCTATTAAACATTATCAATTGAATATTCTGAGAAGTTAGAAATTTTGTACTATCATACTGATTTGAAAATTGTAGGATGTAAGTTCCGGATGCTGGAAACCCCATTTATATAATAGTTTAAACACAGGCTGGCCCATTGACCTACTTGTATTTTTTTGCATTTTTATATGAATTCAGAAAGCCCATAATTAAAAAAATTCTGGTGAAAAATACTCACACGACTTTCTCTTTCCAATCCAAAAAATAAACAATATAACCTAACATTAGTAATAATACATTAGAAATAAACAAAAAAACATAACCTTATTTTAATCATGAGTGAATGATGCGAAATGAAAACCAACTTAGTTTGGCTTAATAATAAGGAAAATCACTCTTTGACTCTAAACTAGGCCTATAGAGAAAAATGCGCTAAATAAAAATTGTAGATCTTTTAATTTTCTATGAATTTTATTGTATACACTTTTGTCGTAAAATACTAAGGCTAAAAAAAATACTAATCTTAAAAAAACTCCAGTTTTTACACATTTTCGTGAAAAAAACCAGAAAATCATAAATTACCGCTAAACTAAGCGTTATAAAAAGAAATGTTTGAAATAAAAATTGTACATTTTTTAATTGTCTACAACTTTTATACTCTTTTGCTGTAAAATGCATATTAAGGCCACAAACTCAAAAAAAAAACATTTTTTCTGCAAGAGAACAGCCTTCCCAAGAATTTCAGTAGACATGACGCCTACCCTATCTTGTAGAGTATAAAAAATATAGTAAATGAGGCGATTTTTAAAAAAAAATTTGTAGAAGCCGTTTTTGAGAAAATTGCAATAAAGTGAAAAATGACACGAATAAACTACAACTTCCGGTTGACCGATTTTGATGAAAATGTTTGTGTCGGGTCCTCTAGTGGTACTTAACCTAAGTTTTAAGTTTCAAGTTCGTACGATGTTCCATTCTTAAAATATTTTGTTCATACACCCACACAGACCAATCACTAAAAACATGTTTTATGGGTTCGGGGGGTCTAAAAACGTGTAGATCCGGTGAAAACTCGATTTCGAAAAATCGAAATGAAACAATACTTTCCTTCCTACATATTCATATAGGCAAGAGAAAGTAAAAATTTATATTATTAATAATAATAATAATACTTTCTCTTACCCTATATGAAGATTACGTGAAAAATTTTCCCGTAACAGGCAGGTTTATATTTAACAGCAGATGGCAAGTATTATATTACTTGCACTCGATCTGCTAGTTCCATGACTACAAAAAATAGTTCCATTTCTTATCGCATGGTCAGCCAATGATATGACTGAAACATTTTAAAACAGAAGAAGTAGAGGTGTAAAAGACAACAGTCTGGAGTTATTTCCTCTGAGAGTAATGAATTTTATCATACACTCAGACCCTATGGTGAATGAAATGAAGGTGTTATTTGCAGGGTGGAAAGTACATGCTTTTCGGAGAGCTTGGCATGCTAATAAGCATAGGCTACTTTCCACTCAGTGAGGAAGGCAATAGTAAACCACCTCACCCTCGTTTTACTTAGTTAAGCTTCTAGAGCGGTGGTTCTCAACGGGTGTGCCGCGAAACTTCTGAAATTCTGAGTGTTATTTGGGACAAAAAAACAATTGAAATAATTTCACTCAGTATTTATTAAAGAAAAGAACCGAGGATAATATTCAAGAACATAAAATTATTTCAAACGGGATTTATTGACTTAACGCCTTACAACAAAAGAGAATCGGTCATTTCAGAAAGCCCATAAGTCAAAAAACCTAACTTTTAGAAAAATTAAAAACTTTTATTTATTATGTTTCAATTAAAAAAAAAAGAATTGTTCTGAGGGCTGTACTCTTTAATATAAAATACACTTTTGTCTTTTTAAAGACAAGCCCCTTGTTAAAAAAAAAATTGAAAATTTAGACTTAGGTGTTTGCGAAATAAATTGGAGCAAAATGTAACTTACGTTGTTTTCTGTTAAATACGTTGTTATACCAGAAGAAAATTGTATTGGTCCTGGGTCCAATCCCACTCAGGCACGGCATATTTTCATACATTACAAAAAAAATCATTTCAGCCTCCATTATAGTATACAATAGTTACACCCCAACGTCGTCGCTAATGACCGTTGTAGTTGATACGACGTTTTGTTTTTGATGCGATAAAAAAAAAATTGTATTGTATTCAATTATTTATTTCAGTAGTTTACATTATGACTAAAATACCTTTCTTCAAAAATAAAAATTGAAATTCTTAACTTTAAGAAAAATGTTGATTTTCAGGGCTATTCACGTTCTTCATCGTTGTCATAAGTTACACACCTTAAAACGATTTTTGCATAGCATCTTTGTATGACCTCTCCACTTGAGAGTAGAGCTTAAGCTTCAAAAGAACATCCACTTCCATTTTTCAATTAGAAGGAAAAACTTTATATCCTTAAGGATAAGTCTTTTCTTAGTGGTATATATTACTTAAGGAAAGCTAGACTTATGTGATTTTTGTAGGGTTCAATGTAAATAAACCCCAAATAATTTATGCTTAATCATAAACCCACCGGGTTGGTCTGGACGTAACGTTGTCGCCGCGAGTCATCTGTTTAATAACTGATTTTCGGAGACGAAGGTTTCTGGTCAAATCCTAGTAAAGGTACGCCTAGTACCAAGTACCTAGTAAAGTATACGGATTTGAATACTAGATAGTGATCACAGTTTAGAAACATTGGATGGCAGATGTTCCCAACTTAATTTTAGTTTTTCGTTATTTGCTTGTGCTAACCTTACAGAAGGGTTCTTAACCTTGGGTGTTCTCCCACCGGTGATACTCGACCTCGACTCGACATCCGATACGAGTCCTACCCTTACATATATGTTATACCCTTATTTTATATGTTCGCCCTCCCACCAGTAAGACCTCGACCAAACCGATCGCTTGCAACTCAGTTTGTCCAACATCTGCTTCACCAGTCGCGTAAAATCATGGCAGACGAGGCAACCAACGTAGCCTTTGTGCTAGAAGTTGAAAAATAGCCGTGTCTGTACAATTTCAATTTGATTTTAATTAATTTTCTTTTGACATACGATAAAAAGACTTAAATTTGTATTCTTCACAGGAGAGTTCCTGGGCACATATATACATACGCTCCTCTATTACGATTATTACTTATACATTATTCAACAGCTGCGTTTTTTCTGGTTTCTTCTTAAATAGTAATAAGCAACGACTACGTCTTCTTCATCACTTGTCATTTTGCAAACTGCAGGTGGATTCGAAGAACAGCTTGAACAGCTTGCGTCGAGGTCGAGTCTCCTCGATGTGCGAACATGCAAGACGCAACTCGTTTTCGGTCGAGTCATTTTAATCGCGTCGAGGTCGAGTTTCACCGGTGTGAAAGCGGCCTTACTCTTACAAAAATGGTGGGCCGCTCACTTTATCGCTCTCCTTACAAAATTGTTGTAGGTGGTTTTAATGGTTAAAATGGGGTTTTTAAAACTTTTTACCTTAGATTGTGGCGACTAGTACTGAGAAGGGATGGTTTTTACAAAAAGTTATTTCTTCTTTGCCATAAGCATGGTTAAAACAGAAAAGGATCATCGTGTTTGTTCCATTTATAACATTGTTTAAAAAATGTGTTTCAAACGGGCAGTAGCACAAAATTTAAAAATTGTGACAACCATTCCCGGTCTTCCGTAGAGGGAAAATAATAAATTGTTTTGATCAGTTGGTATTTCTAAATAAGTATTAGTTAATAAGGGTATCAGGTACTTAGTAAAACTACCGTTCAGTACTCATACCAAATTTGTTTCGACCCATGACCTAACTACAGAACTCGCACGGTGGAAAAGACCGCACTACTGTGTCAAGGCCTTAAAATGACTAACTGTTCTTTGAATTTTTGTACTTCCCTTAATTTTATTTAGTTTACAAAATGATTTACACATTTTCATAATTTTACTACAAAAATACTTTGTACTACGCCAAAAATACATTAGCACGAAGAAGACCTGATAAGGCTCGTAGTTCCTAGAGCACGGTTTACTTCTATTCCGTTTGTCGTTCTAACATTTCTCGAAGTTACAATCACTGAGTAGATAAAACAAACCTACATAGGCCTATTTATGTCTATCTCGATTCTGTTTATAATCGCAGCAACTCTTGGCCTATTGAATATATTTTTTTTCTTATTTCCATTCAGATGTTTGTATAGTTTAGCTTACTATTGTATTAAAAATTCCATTAGAAATAAATAACAGCCAAGTGTCCATAACAGAATTGTCATTTTTTGGCCTGGGTAGCTGGAACAAGAGGTCATGCCGTTTTGTGCGACCGAATCTGGGTTTACTATCTTATCCAATGTACTTTTGAAAATTATCATAAGATAGCTCCGTCTTTGCATTTACATTCTGCAGAATTCTCCGTGTCTATGCCATGGTCGCTTTCTTCTAGACAGCGGATTCCTTACGTGTTCACCGCATATGAAATACATTGCTTATGGACTTTCCGTACAGCATTCTGAACGTGAAATCAACTATAGTGATAAGCAAGAAGGCACTTCGTAATATGATTCAGTTTGCTAGTTCTTACCTTTGTGAGTGTGGTTTTTCTGTTGTAACTGTCATTATATTAGTAATATCTAAATATAGAGCTAAACTTAGGGCCTAATATTGAAAAAGAAATTAGTGTTGTTGCATCTAAAATAACACCAAGATACCATCAACTAATCAAAGATAAACAGGCACGTCCCTCTCATTAGAACAGAAGATTAACTCAGGTTTAGTTTTTAGTGATATATTGAGAATGATTTTTCAAATGGAATTTGTATCTTCGGTAACATAAAAAGGTCTTATATTTTTAAGTCATCTGAGAACATCTAATGTAATGCCAATGTAAACATCAATTGTTAAATTTAAATATACTCGTAATATAGTAAACTCTCCGTATTAGCGGGGGTTCGGTTCCGAAAATTCGCCGCGAATACGGAAAAAATGACAATTCTGTTATGGACACTTGGCTGTTATTTATTTCTAATGGAATTTTTAATACAATAGTAAGCTAAACTATACAAACATCTGAATGGAAATAAGAAAAAAATATATATTCAATAGGCCAAGAGTTGCTGCGATTATAAACAGAATCGAGATAGACATAAATAGGCCTATGTAGAAGACCACACAAAGCGTGCCCATAAAACTGCGGTTTAGCTACCCTATACTCGCCTGCTTTCGAGGTTAAGGGGGGGACTGGCCGTAGCACTTCCATGTGTGTTAGAGCCACGTGCAAAGCACTTAAGCGGCGTAACGAGCTCGACGGCGACTCGTCCAACGTTTGCACAAGTACTGTGGGGAGTGAGGCGCCATGCGGCTCACGTCCGCACCCACTCGTTTGGGTTCTCAGGGGTTGTGGATTCGCCTGCTAGGTAGCTTTCTGCGACTACTAAACTGATTAAAGTCCACTTGGACTGGGTGTAGTCGGCCGAGGATTGAAAGATAAATATGCATGTAGTGTGCATACTACATTTATATGCTATTCATAACATGCAAAACTTACCAGTTTTAAAACCAGCAACTCGGTGTTACGTATGTACTGTATTTATTGTGGCTGGTTTCAACCTCCAAAGGTTTTACTACATAAAAACGAGGAGTGAGGTGGTTTACTATTGCCTTACTCACAGAGTTGAAAGAGTATTCTTATCAGCATGCCATGCCCTCCGAAAAGCACCAAATTTCCACCCTGCAAATGACACCTTCACTTGATTCACCACAGGGTCTGGCTGTATAGTGTAATTCATTATTCTCAGAGGAGATAACTTTGACTTGTATCTTTTACACCTCTACCTCTTCTGTTCTTAAATAGCCCAGTCATAGTCATATAATTGGCTGACTACCTGATAAAACAGTACTATTTTTTGTATGTAGCCCTGGTACCAACAGATAGAGTGCAATTAATTTAACACTCCAGCTGCCTGTTATGGGTCAGTACTGTATTTATGTTATAAAAGCACGTTATTCAGGAATGATGTACAGAACATTTTATTGACATGCTACTAATCAATGATCTAACTAACCATTCATTCACATAAATTACAACGGACAAGATTTTTGCATTATATTTTCGGTTTTGTTAGTGCTCAAAATTAGTAACGTCATATAGCTTTTTCCAGCAAGAAATTAATGTAGACTTCTTCATTTGTAAAGAGAAGATTTAATGCATGAAACACGATCAGCCATTTTAAACTGTTTATAACACTTAACAAGATCTAGCTCAGCATCTGTATCAACAGTGTCAAACTATTTTGAATTTACCCCTTGCCCTTACATATTAGTTTGAATTTTTCTTTCATTCCGCAGTTCATTTCTTGAACATTAATTCTTTTTCATTCGGAACAGACCGCGAGTATTGAATTTAGCTCAACGCGAATACCGAAAACGGTAACAAAAAAACAGCAAATATGAAATCCGCAAATACGGAGAGTTAACTGTATACAATCATATTCAAAATTATCGAACTGTAATTTATCTTTATCAATATTTATAGTAATACTATTAAGTGAAAAGTAATTTAGCTAAAATATAATTACAATTTTTTTACTGTAAAATGGTTGGTTCATAATAAGGGCGCCACCGGAAATGATCTGGGAGCAACAGATCAAGGGGGATGTAGATCAAGGGAGCCGCGGGTCTACAAAGTTTGAAAACTACTGTTCTATACAATCGTCATTACCAACCATTACGTCCCTTATTTCTGTCGCTCCTTCTTCTGCTACTTCCTTATAAAAAATTGATTTCTTATGTTTTCAATTTATTGACACAAAGTATCGTTTTTCTTTCTCAATGATCTCTAAAAGCTTTACAATACGGCATGCATCTTTAGAATCAATATTAAAAAATCTTAGTAGAAAAATTATGTGAAAGTTCATACCGATATTTGATAATTAACTGATAAATAATGTAGAGTTTACGATAATGGTAGATAAAAACAATTTTAAACGATGAAAAAATAAAACCTTTTAATAGTGGATACAAAAGCTTTAAACACAAAAACTCACGCGCGGTCTATAAAACACCGCTAATGAATTGACGGTACGTACTCAATCATGAATGAAAATTTTTAGCTGACGATTTTTCCGACCCACGCTGTAAATTCCCACCTATATAGGAATTGACTGGAGGAATAGTTAAAAAAGAAATAAAATCATCAAGAAATAAACTCGACAAAGAAATCTGGGGTCAAATCCCCGCCGTGCGAGTCCTCGCGGATAAAGGAGAGCATGAAATATGGATGTGACAGGAAACATGAATAAATAAAAAAAATAAATAAAAAGTACGATTTTAACAATATTTTTTTCGTTGAACAGAAAGAAAGTACAAGCAATAAAAATTTTATTATATAAATATGTAAGTAATAAAATATGTACAATAAAGTATAATATATCAAAGAATAATAATAAAACAATAAAAATAATAATATATTTTTTAAAAGCAATAAATAAATAAATATATAGTATAGCATAAACTAAAAAAAGCAATAAAAAGATTGTGAAACTTTATTAAATGATTTTAATATTAAATTTGTTATTTTTTTTATTGTAATACATAGTCACTCTTAGTTTACAATACCACTTAATACAACCAGAATATTCAATGATTGTGTATTCAGATAATATTGCAAAAACTGTGTACACTACTTTCATCTTACAGCAGCAGGATTGCCCTCCAATTGTCTTAAACGGTTTCCATCTTCCTAATCACAAAAAGAATACATGGACAGGCAACTCACTTGGAACGCTCATGTAGACATTAAACGGAAAACTTTAGACGACAGACAAGAACGATTTTACTTTTTACTTTCTAAACGGTCTAAATTACCACTGCAACTTAAAATTCTTATTTATAAAGCTTATCTCCGGCTTGTTTGGATGTATTCCTGTCAATCTATAGAAATGCTAACACATCCGTAATATCAAATATCCAACAATTTCAGTCAAAATCAAATGCTCCCTTTTACCTTACCAATGACTCTTTGCGTAACCTCAAAATCCCATGTAAACAAACTATTTCATAAAATTTACACAAGATTCCTCAAGAAATTACTTCATCATAGCAACAAACTTGTACGCAACCTATACCTGCTACAACTCCCTGGAAATCCCCGCAGAAGTCTACAGACATCATTTTGTAATAAGTAATTTCCGATAGTAGATAAAGTTATAAAAAGCATTTATGAAAAATTTACAGCTGGGGCCTACTGTTGAGTGGTGATCTCCTTTAAAGTGAGTTATATCTCATTTCATAATCAAATTTCTCAAACACTCGTTTTACAAAGAGTTATGAATATGGTAATATTTATTTGGTGAATATTTAAGTGGTTTAAACATTTCAACGATAACCGGGACGACATTGAAGATAACGCATGCTCGGGTCACTATTCCATATAAAAAAACAGATTAAAATATGAAACAATTGGTAATCTATTCTGATTTTTTTACAGTTTGTTAATTTTATGTGGTATTTCTGAAACTAGAAATTGACAAAGAATGTATAAGGAAAATTTCATGTAATAATTTTAACATGCAAATAAAGTGTGCGAAAATGAACTGTATCACACTGCATAGCTGTCAAGATGTTTGTAGCAAAGTATAACACATCCCAATGTTAGACCATCCACCTTATTGGCATGACCTAACACCACATGACTTTTGTGTGTTCCTCAAAATTAAATCTACAATAAAAGGAACAAGATTTCAGAACGTTGAAGCTGTGATAAAGGGGGATATTTCATGAAAAAGACTTCAAGCACGGTTTTGAATATGGATAATTTACATGGAGCGGTGTAGGGATAGAGAAGGGGTGTATATTAAAGGGGATAAATAAATAAAAATGTATACATCTTAAATAAAAGTTTTACAGCATCAGTCCCACATAGCATCATAGCTACACATTGTACATACAAAACTAAAGAATAGTTAGTGAAGCTACACACAAAAACCACAATGACACGTATAAACAATTTTAGATAGTTACAGACTGCAGGATACATTATAAAGATTTATTTGTGAATGTAAATTAAAAATATTAACTCATTTATTACATTATAATTACGTCATACATTTACCATTACAACATTGAACCACATATTCTTCTAAGAAAGGGAGTATATTTTCAAAGCGTGGATATGTGATTTTTAGTATTTAAAAGGCCCATGCACTTCTCTCTTTCCTAATAATTTTAAAACTCACTTTCCATTGGACAAAACAATTACCAAGAATTAAGTTGAATAAAATACAAAAACCTTCTTTTCACTAATTTTATAAAGATAAATTTGCATATGTTTTTAAAAATCATGAATACAATAAACAGCGAAATAAAATGATCATACAAACAAAAGAAAACTATAATATAATTTTATGATTCGATTTTGTTCTTTTCTGTTATAATCATTAAAAGCAGCTGATTGTATAACAAGTAAATACAATAAACAGCTTTTACTGTATTTATGAATGAAAAATGAAGTAGTGTATAAACTAGGAATATATAAGTTAAATAATAATTTTTACATTTATTTTATGCAATAGTTTTTCTGTTTCTATGTTCATGTATTCAATAAATTCCCATAAAATAAAAATATACAAATTTAATTTGTTAAAAATATATTATAAAGTAGTTTTAGTAATAAAAGAAAGCTGTTTATTTTTTTTCTTATTGTTATTATAATTATTAATATTATTATTATTCAGATAATCAGGTTTTGATTTGCAGAATGGGGTTTTTAATCTTAATACAATATTTCAAGAGTACGAGGAGGTGTGGCTATTAAATAATGAGACTGACGTAAAAGAAATTTTATTTTATACATAATCACTTATTGTCACCTTCAATATACACTCCTTCTCTATCCCTACAATGCTCCATGCGAATTTTCTATTGTTGGAAACAGTGCTGGAAGTCATCTTCTGTTAGCTCCTTCAGTACACGTGCCGCTTTCTCTATTACACCTTCCACAGACTCAAATCTTATCCCTTTTAATGCAGATTTCACCTTACGGAACAGGTAGAAGTCACATGGTGAATAAGGTGGATGTTCTAACACTGAGATGCTGTATTTGGCTAGGAACCTCTTGACAGATAACGCGGAATGAGCTGGCGCATTGTCTTGGTGGAGAACCTATGATTTGTCCTTCCACATTTCGGGGCGTTTTTTTCTTACTCTTTGACGTAGTTTAGAAAGTACCTCAAGGTAGTAATATTGATTAATTGTTTGACCTTCAGGAACCCAGTGAAGGTGCACAATCCCATGGATATCAAAAAAACAATCATCATTGCTTTAAATTTTGACTTGCTCATTCGAGCTTTTTTGGGTCTCGGTGAAGTTTGGCTCTTCCAGTGCATGGATTGGCGCTTCGTTTCCGAATCATAAGTAAAAAACCACATTTTATCACGTTATTATAGTTTCCAAAAAATTTGTGTCATTTTCAATCGCGTACGAAGTGTCAGTATAAATATTTTTGCAAGCTTCATTTCAAACATTTTTGAGCGGCACGTGTCCTGAAGGAGCTGACTGACAGAAGATGACTTCCAGCACTGTTTCCAACGATGAAAAATTCACATGGAACATTGCAGGGATAGAGAAGGAGTGTATATTGAAGGTGACAATAAGTGATCATGTATAAAATTAAAATAAAATTTTTTACAACGCCAGTCTCATTATTTAATAGCCACACCTCGTATAACTTTGATATATCTGCTGCAAATACAAAATCGATGGCTTTCTGGGGGAAAATCTTGTACAAACAAAAATAGTTATCATTGGGTGCCTGATAGAGCAGGTACACCATTTTAAATACCTGGATTGTGATTTAATGTACCTTACAAAATGCAGACCAACTGATAAACTGAATCGTTTTCGGTACACTGTGGGACAATAGCACGGTCACTGGGTAAAAGAGTTTAGGAAGAAACTCAGTTGAAGTTTTAAAAGACTCTGGCTGCTCCAGTATTGCTGTACAGTGTGAGTCCTAGGTACTTGAGAGGAAAGATGAACGTCAAATACAGGCAGTGAAAATGCGGTTCTTGAGAAGAGTACAGAGGTGTATTTTGATGGATCACATTAAGAATGAGGAAATTTGGGTATATTTAAATATCTCCACTCGGCAAATTTAAATGTCTCCTTTCTCTTAAAAACACTAGGCAAATACATAGATAAATGGAAGGAACATTTAATATGAATGAGTGAAGATAGATGGATGAAATGGGCATACATCCCTGATGGACGAAGAGATATAGGTAGGCCATGAAAAAGATGGCAGAGAAGTTAGAAGACCTAATTCATGACAGGAAGCAGAAGATTATTATTGATATTTGCGTAAATTTAACTGTATTTTTCATTTATGTTAAGTGATTTTAAAAGTTCAGTGTTAAAACATAATTTGTTAATCCTTTTACATGTTATAATAGTATTTTTTAATTTGTTAAAAGTATATTTTTTTTGTGTACTCCTATGTGCTGTCAGAAGTCTTTGTGAAGAAGAGCTAAGTAATAAGTAGAGCTTAGAGTAATAAGTAGAGATAAAAAGAGAAAAGAGAGCATAAGTATATTTAGTTAAAAATATTGTGTGTAGCAGTAACTTAGTAGTAAATTATAATGTATACTTAACTAAATAAAATACATAAATAAATAAAATATCAGTAATTAAAGTTTCACGTTGTCTATAACATATAAGGCAAAAATTACAATGAACAAAATATACATCTAACATATTTAACATCAATAAATTTTTTTTTAACCTTACTATACCAGGGAGCAAGACTATTGTCATGTGGAGGTTAACTCCTCTCTGCCATTCCCGGTACTACTTTTTGAGATTGTATAACACATGACAGTAATGAGAGTATGATGTTCATCATTTCTGTGTTCACAGTTGTTCCAAAGTGGTTACCAAATTTCAGCAACCATTTGTTAATGTTATTAATTAATTCACTATTTCAAACTTATAATTAAAATTTTGGTTCTAATTTAATTTTTAAGGCCATGAAATTGCGCATTATTAAACAAAGTTTTGAAATATTCTATCGATAAAAAATATTGACAGTGATTATTTATTTTCTTCGAATGTATAAATATATGAATTACCTTTTTATCATACGAAGTATATTGGAAAAGAGAGAAAGAAACTAGAAAAATATAGTTACTTTAGGAAATACTGCATTAAATTATTAATTAATAGAAATTTTACTTTACAATTTTAAAAAAATGCTTCAAGACGTGGGTTGCTCTACTTGTACTGTTTTCACCTCTCCCACTACCGTGCATTGATACTATTCCCCTATAGTCAATCAAACTATTTATAATCGCTGATGCTGTTCCCACTATCACAAAGAGGTAGTTGGAGAGGGAGCTGTTCCTCAGTTTTCAGTTGGACATGTGCATCGACAATTTTTTTACTATTCCTATTATAACATTAACGTGTGTATAATATCATGCACACCGCCATGTATCGACAGGAGGAGAATGACAAATAATTAAGTGGTTGAGATACGTCTACTGTTCTCTCACATATGAAAATAGATCTGCTCCTTGGTATAATTAAGGTATTTTACATACATATATATATTTTAAAATAATACAGTGCTGATCGGTAATAAAAAAATTAATAAATAAAATAATTAAAATAATAAATCTTAAAATAATTTGTACTATATTTTTTTTATTTTTTAATACAATAAAGTAAATATTTAAAAAAAATTATAACAACTTCAAAAAATTGCAAGAGAAGTTGTACTTAAAATCTTGAAAAACAAAAATAATGTAATCAGAAACAAAAATTTCAAAAATTTTACACATAAAATTAGGGAAAGTAAAATTCTTCGTCAAATATTAATGGGAAATTATTGTGGAAAATAACAATAATAATTATTTCCATACCCCTTACTTTGAAATGAAAGGGGTTTATAATAAAAAAAATCGGGTGCGAAATACTCATCAAACTTTCTTTTACCAATGTAAATAATGTTTAATTATTATTAAACATAACCCAATTTTAATCATGAGTAAATGACTCAAAATGGAAAAAACCTCAATAAGTAGTAATTTTTTGTAATAATACAAAAAATCATTAATTATTGTTGAAGTGGCCATGACTGAGCAAGATGCATCGTGCGTTCCGCAACATTATTATTATTATTATTATTGTTGTAAAGTTTTTAGCAAATGAAGGAGTTAAACCAACAGAAAATTTTTACTGTGTTAAAAGTTTCACAGGTTGGTGATGATACCCTTTTTTAGATCCAAGAGTTTGCTAACAAGTTTAAAGGTGGATGTGAAACTGCAGAAAATTAAGGTCAAAATCGACGCCCGAGATCAATTCTCACAGATGCCAGAAAAGTGCTCACAACTGTTTTTTTGAATGAAAAAGAGTTTTACTCACTGACTTCCTACATGATCGAGGCACAATGAATATCTGCCTACTACTGCCACCTAATGAAGTCAGCAAAAGCCACCAACAAAACTAAAAACTATCCAATTCAAAAATGGCATTCTTCTTCATGACAACACCAGGCCCCGACTTTGACAAAGGACAAATTGGTTAATGCATTAGGAAATCTTTGAACTACCTCCCTACAATCCATTTATCCCTGTAGCTACCTTTTGTTTGGTTCCTTGAAAGAAGCACTGGGAGGATATACATTTAAAAACAAAGAATCTGTAGAGGATTCCATGTGCCATTGGGCAATGAGTCAACCTCGAAACTTCTTTAAAGAAGGTATTTTCCAAGCTTCCAAATCACTGAGAATACTGTGTAGAATTTAAAGGAAATAAGCCTGTTGAAAAATATTAACAACATTATTTGTAATTTCTTATCGTAAAAAATTAATAAAAAAACCCGGATGTGAAACACACGACTTTCTCTTGCCAATGTAGATAATGAACAATATAACCTATGTTTAATCATGAATAAACACTATAAAATGAAATTAAAACTGGTGTTAGGCAGGGTGATAGACTGTCACTGGTTCTTTTTAACTCTGTGCTGAATTACTTGGGGATGAGAAATGGAACTTGCTAATAAAGATTGTTAAACCAAGTACATATTGGAGGATTAAAGAATGGTACAAAGATAAACTGTCTTGATTATGCAGATGACCTCTAGCAATCGTTTCTAGGAGCATGAAAACAGCAATAAAACAAGCAGAAAACGCAGGACTACAGATTTCCTCAGAGAAAACTTAAAATATATAACGAGCATCCAAACAGCCCGCATCACTTAGACACCATACGGGAAAATTGGGAAGTTGATAGCTCCAAGTACCTCAGGGAGAAAATACAACCAAAGACCAGCAAAAAGGAAGTGAATAACAACAGATGAGGAAAGATGGCCAATCACTCTGAGGAACTCAACAATTTTATAAGAAGAAAGCATTCTCAAAACAAGTCAAGATTAGACATTATAATACTGTGATAAAACCTGTGTTACTGTACACGAGTGAGACAGTATCGGTTATGAGATCAAGAAGAACTGTACAAGGAAAATGAACGATTAATAGAAATGATTAGAAAAAGAAGACTAAAATTTTGTAGACAGCTATATAGAACAGATGACAACCGGTTGATAAAACAAATTTTTCAACACTAAACAATAGACATAAGGTGATGGATGAACGGTTTAAATAAGCCAGAAAGGATATTGAGAAAATTGGAATAATCCAAGAAAACTTAATGAACTGAACCAAATTCAGACAACTAATTACGGACATTAACAGCTTCCACGAAGAGTAAAAAGAGAATACTGGGTAGACAGAAGAGAGGAGAAAAGCCTACAATGAACAAATTTGTGAAAATGTGGGCTGCAAAAAGAGCTTCTAGAAACGTATAGTCACCTCGCATGGTCTAAAGTTGGCCCGATATGAGAGAAAAAAACTGCACCAGGAAACCCTAAAAGGGAGTATAAAACAAAAAAAAAAAAAAAGAAAAAAGAAAGCAAGCAAATCCTAAAAGAATTTTAAATAAATCTTCAAGTACCAATACACTGTTTATCTTGGTCATGCCAAGATAAAACTGATAAGTCTAAATTTTAACATTAAAATTCATTACTCACCAAAAATTATTCCGCTACTAACTTGCTACTTCAAAAAGCATGTCATTGAACCATTTGTATCAAATAAATTTATATTTTATACATCTATTTATATTTTACATATTGCCTCAGCGTTTACTTAGAAATTTTTATATATTTTTCAACCAAAAACTATTTAGAAAGGAATTCATGTACACTAAAATGTTACATCAGTCAAGTAATTTTTTAGCTTTTTTTAAATTATCAAACTTTTGAAAGCTTGTGGTAATTTATTGATGTATATTCTAACTGCATAAGTAGGTTTTTGTTCAAACAATTTAGTTTGAACAATGTGATTAGCAACATAGTCATCAATTGTTTCTTGTGTAGTGGTTGTGGATATTTAAATTCTGTAAAAAGGTATTTTGCTTTACATATATCACATCATACTTCAAAGATGTACCAACTGTAAGCAATTAAAGCTTCTTAAATAATGATCTTAAGTGGTTGATTCCCGCCGTACACATAGAATTTTTTTAATTTTATAAACACTTCCCATGTTACTTAATGATGATTACCTCAAACTAATACGGCATACTAGATATGAGATAGAATTAAACAATAGTAAGCTGATATTAGCAATTTTTAATCATAGAATCTGGCAATTTGTTTTAATGCAAACCCCCCAGATGATATTTTTCCATGGATTTAATCAGTATAAAAATCCCCCACTGGGATACATCGGGGATCTAGGTTTCCCAAACATTGTAGTACAAGACTTTAGAATTTAACATACTGTATGAAATATATTACACGTGTAACGGACAATATTTTTACGAAAGCCCAAGATTGAATTAGATTTCCTATTATTTTTTCTATTTCTATAGAAGAAATGAATGAAGCTAATTCATTACGGCTAACACAATTTCAGATACAGATAGTGATTGATCCAGTACAGTAAATAGGACACGCATAAAAACACTGATACCACAATCATTTGATAATGAGTACATAAACAGTTCAAGTTTTAAATGTAGCCTACAGATTCCCTGTGACAATGCTGAAAGAATTACTAATGTGGATTAACAGTGGCCCAGTAGTGGACGTTAGAATTTGGAAACTACATTCAGTGTACCAAATATTTTCATAATTTAACATTTTAGCTTATTTGCTTGGAAACAATGGGTATGCATAGAGCCTTGGATGATAAGTCCATTCAAAAATCTTGTAAGTGACCATCTCCGTAACGCTAGCACGCTAGCCTACAACGCATAAGTCCCGGGTTCAATTCCCAGATAGGGTCTTCATAAGTCGAAACCCACTGCTCTAGATACATAACCCACCGCAGTCGATAATAACCAAGCAGTTGATATGACTTTAAATAAACTACAAAAAAAAATTTCCCCGTAAACCGGAACAAAAATTTAAGACTATTCATTCTAAAGTAAGAGTTATAATAAAACATGTATTTGAGAAGCTGAAAAAACCTGTATCTAATTCTTGAAAATAATTCTGGAAAAACTCAAAAATTAAATGTGCATTGTGGAGTATACCATATTCTTGCAACATATGCAAATAATATTTTGATCCTTAATAAGCTATCCATATTAAACTCAGCCAATGCAGGAGTACGTCAGGGAAGTGTTGTGGCTCCATAACTCATCTCTATGAGAACAAATGATAAGCCATTAAGTTTAGACACGACCATGGTTACATTTGCTGACAACATGTATCTTGTTGCAATAGATACTGATCCTGTTGTGGCATCCCAAAAATTACAGACACACTTGCACCACACCAAATTATGGCTTAAATTAGGTCAACTTAAAATAAACAAACACAAATAAAAACAAATAACATTAACATTTCGACAGCAAAAATTTCCCCACCGTTTTTCTAAATGACATTCCGTTGACTCATGATACTGACATACACTACTTACACCTACACTTTGCTAGAAGAATGCACGTAAAAACCATGTCAGAAACTTAAAAATCTCGATTTTACCAAATAAATCTTTACAGACTCTCAAATTACCCATGAAACACAAACTACTAATTTACAAAACTATCATACACCTGATCCGAACCTATGGAGTGTTCAACTATTGGGGTCTACAAAGCCATCACACACAAAGCATAAGCTATCCAAGCAATAGAAAATGACTCCAATAGAAAATTCTCCAAACGATGACACACAATGCCCCCTTTACAAAACTAACGAAACACTGCACAACTATGTTAACGTTTCACTTGTCACAACAATTTTACAATACAATGCATTACAAATTTTACACACCAACCTGCTAGTACAAAATATGCACCTGCGTGATTTAACCCGGGTAACCCCAATGACCAAGGGACCTTCTCCAGGTGAATCAGTAGTACTCACTCAAGTAAAACCATGCAAATATACGGCCTTATAATTTTTTTTAATCCCTAATGTGCATCTGTTGCAATCCGTTCAATTTAAAAGCAATAAGGAATCCCATGACTGTATGACATAAAGGTGATATGTATGTGACGAGTAAATGATATGTAGTCAGTATACAAATTCAGTTAAGTGGGGTTTGGATAATCGGGGTTTTACTGTAAATAAAAAATATCAGTTTAATAAGTGTTAGACATCCTTTTCAATCTTTTATGGGCACATTTTGGAAATTGTGAAGTTGTAATTTTTTTTATTTGCACTATAAATAACATCTTCAAAATTTAAATATCTAACTCGTCTGGAACTTACTAAAAAATAAATATTGGTTTAAGGGTTGAACACAATTTTTGTTTCTTTATGGGTACATTTTGGAAATGGTTTTAAGGAGTAATTGTTGTAGTTGAATTGTAAGTAACATCTCCACCTAGTTTAAGCCTATCTGGAACTTAGTAAAAGAAAATATCAGTTTAACCTTTTGAGGACTATCCACATAAATGTTTCATGGTTTTGGTCCAAAAAACTACAAACATAATGGTATATTTGCTTCATTTTTTATACTAATACATGTAAATACAAGTTCTAATTAAATGTATTATTATATAGGCTTTATTTTACTCCATGGAGAAAGCATGTGCATTAACCTTGCTAATGTGTTCAGAAAATTTGTATTACTGTGTTAGCTTTTTGCCACCATTTGTTTACTAATATAGAATTTTCTTTCCCTGGGAAAATAAATGTTTTACAAAAATATAAATCTTGTATTATGTATATATTTGTTTCATTTTAAACATTTCGTTTAATTGTTTATTTTGTGAAAATACGAGTGGAAATGGTTGGCTTTAGTGTTAAGCGTCTCTGGGATAAAGAAATATTACAGTAGCTCTACGAAACATATTTAGTTCCAGGGATGGAGAGTTGAAAAAAAATAGGTGAATAATAAATACGGGAAGAAGAAATTAATGAAAAATTTAAAAAGCACTCAAACTGTGGGCTAAGTTCTAGGTTGAAAAACATAGTCCGCAAAAAAGGTTAAGATTGAACACACTTTTCAACCCATTAAAAGTGGAATGTCCAAATCATTATTTAATTTTTCTATTACCCTAAAGGGAATATTCCCTCCAAATGTTAGCTTTCTAGCTATTGTGGAAGCAACAGAATTAGTGAGGTGATCACTTAACATATATTGGGAAAATACTTTTATGCAAATTTTCAATGGCCACTACCTCACAACACAAGAAACAAACGATTATTACATGGCTAACTAAATTGGTTTGAACAAAATCCTTATTATGTGGAAAGAAAATATATCGATAAATTACCACAATTTTTAAAATATTGTGCTAATTACCGTTCATTAAAATAAATAGGTATCTGAAAAATGACTTGATTGATTAGATTTTTTACAGTACCTAAATTCCTTTTCAAATAATATTATATTAAAATAAAAAAAAAATGTTTTTAGTTGTAATAGTATGATAGGAATCATCATAATCCCCTCCACTCCAACTCCCTGGCTCACACTGTATGTACATTCCTTACAATCATTACAGAGGCATGGTTATAAATGACAGCTTAGGCAGACATTAGCTTCACAACAGTTTTGCATGGCCTTTACTGTAGCGAGTCATTATTTAACTGCTCAGCACGGAGAGTAAGTGCAGACCGGGCAGATAGTGCTATTCTCTGTACATTTCCAAAAACATTATTTTGTAAACATAACACAGCAATCATAGCCAATTTAACCAAGTCCATGTCAAATTATTGAAAGAATTCAATTTATTTTTACAATAAACCCTTGTACAGGGTCTGATCCAAAAGTTCCGATAATTTACTTTTTTTTAATAATCATTTGTTGAACATAAATTCACAATCTCTTAATAAGTTTTCAAACACTCTCCTCCCAACTTGATGCACATTTTCCAGCATTTTACCCACCCATCATAATATCCCTGCCTTTCAACAAGGACCTCTGGTAAACAGATGGTGTCCTTTCAGTACTTTGTATCTTCAAAAACAAAAGAAGTGCCAAGTAAAAATTTCAGACTCAGTTTCAGCAACAAAATATTCACGTTTTACCCACATTCTGTAAAAATAAAACCGAAATGCAGTAATATACCATTAATAATAATACAGCAATGTCTTGCTTACCCTGCTTAACCAAAACAGATCAAACTTTTTTTTTATTTAGTTATTACTGTAATGTACTTCAATACTGCATAAAATGCACAGTACTTAGTTTAAATTTAAATACAAAGCGTTATTAAGGTACAGAACAGTGCCCTATGAAAAATAAAATAGATTACCCACTAATATCAGGTTTCAGTATGTTTGGAATTTGTTTACTTACGCGTATGTGTTTTCAATTTGTTTTAGGTTGCCTACCGCGTTTTGTTGAACAGGTTGAGAATCTTGAACATCAGACATTTTTCTAATAAAATGATATGATATTTCCGCAAAAAATTTTCATTAAAAATCTCAAGACTTAGAAAAAAAAATTGTAAATGCCGTACTACAAGTAAAATAAGATGTTTTGGTTCTTTTAAAATTGCTGTATTTTCGTTTATACAAACTATTCAACAATCATAGAAATACTGTATATTCACTTCTACTGTTATTAAACTCCAAAAATCAGGCGTGAAACACTCACACGACTTTCTCTTGCAAGTGTAAATAACGTAATAGAATATACAATGTAATGAAACATACAATCTATGTTTAATCATTAGTAAACAATGTATAATGAAATATATAACCTAATTTTAATCATAAGTGAATGGCACAAAATGAAAATCAACCTCTGACTTAAAAATATGGAAAAGCACTAATTGACGGTAAACTAGGCTCTGTAGAAGAGAATTCTTGAAATAAAAAATGTTGATTTTTCAATTTTCTATAACTTAATTAAAATTATACACTTTTGCCCTAAAATGCACATTAGGTCTGGAATCTTAAAAAATCATATTTTACCACAAGAGCACAGGCCCCCAAGAATTTCAGCAGACGTGTCCCTAACCCATCTTGTAGAGCGTACAAAATTTAGTAAATGAGGCAATTACAAAAAATTATAGGAGTTGTTTTTGAGAAAATCACACAAATTAACTATTGCATCCAGTTGACCGATTTTGATGAAAATGTTTATGTCGGGTCCCCTAGTGGTACCTAACTTATGTATAAAGTTTCAACTTTGTATGCTATTCTGCTCTTGAAATAATTTGTTCAGACACAGACAAAACAATGGCTAAAACATGTTTTTTTGGGATACGGGATCTGAAAGCATGTACATCCAGTGAAAACTTAATTTCGAAAAATTGACATGAAAACAATATTTTCCTTCCCAATATAATTAATTATTTTTTTAAATCAGTGTCAGAAAAAAATACACAAAGACTTGGTAAAAAAATATGGATGATTCACTTGATTTTCATTAAATTTTTATTTTTATTTTCATAAAAAAAAGTTTTATTGTTCAATATCACTGCCCACCAGTGATGCTAAATAACAAAGTATTGCTACAAGTTACATAAGCTAAGGACTAACTAGAACTGTATCTCGATCATCGATTGAAATTGAAAAAAATATGACAATAAGAAAGCAATTAAATTCTAAGGTGAAGCAAATGTATTGATTATTAATTAGGAAGAAGATCAAAATTATTTTATAAAAATAAATTAAAAATATACAAGATAATTCTAAAGCTTGTATGGACTTATGAAATACAACTATAGGGAATAACTAGCAATTCTAATATTGATGTATTCGAAAGGTTTCAATCAAAAACTATACAACGCCTCATGAACATCATGCGGTTTATGAATAACAAATTCATATACCTTGACCTGGAATTAAGTACCATTAGAATGAAAACAAAACTGAAGTTTTAGTGAGAGATACCAACAATGACTAAACAGAGATATAAAATGATAGGCTATTAATTTTTTAGACAATACCAACGACAATTTTGTTAGATTGCAACGTTGTAAAGTTCTTAACTTACCTAACAGATTTCAGGACTAAAATGTAAATAAGTGTTAACATTCCAAGTTATTCTATAGTACTTGAGTCACGAGTTTGCCTTTGGTTTTAACGAGGGGAAAAGGGGGGAAAGCATTAGTGCACATGCACGACTGCTTCGGTATCAGTTCGCCAACACAACATAAACTATATCCAGAGGATATACAATAGATCGCGGAACCTTTTGTAGGTTAACTGTAAGAATAAAACTGTTTGTTACTGTAAACAGAAATGTCGGTTTCTCGAAAACAGTCAAACTATTCACAGAGCTGAACAAAATCTAATATGCAGTGTAATGAAATGTTGTGAAGTTGAAGCTAAACAAAAATACCTTTCCGTGCCTCTTAACAAAAGCCATGAACGAGTGGCTAACTACTATGATGTTTCTCTTTCCACAATTCAGGATATAAAGAAAGCAAGTTAAAGACAGTGAAGAAGTTCGTCATCAGTTTTGTTGAAAACTGGTAAAAAGGAAACGGCCAGAAAATAGGAACGCCTCATTGAACAGCTTTGACAGATGTGTGGTTGTCAAAATTATGGAGGATATTTATATCAATAAGAAAGTGTTCCTGACATGTGAAAAGTTATTACCGATTTAAAAAGGCTAAAGCCAAATTTTAGTAGGAAACCTCATACATTAAAGAAAATTTTGAAAGAAAATAGGGTTAAAAAAGTGTCAGTTACAACAAAGTATATTAATTGAAAGGCAACATGTTGTTAACAACCTGTGCAATTGCATGGTAGTAAAATGTAATGTCTCACTGTTGAGGTTGGCAGCACTCTTAGATTTTCTCTTCCTTTCCTCACATCTCATCCACTTGCAAAAGGCGTTCTTGTGACTCAGTATCTATATGATTAATTTTTAATGCATAATTTCAGTTCTTTATTTTTATTAGTTTTCGTTTATTTTTATTTTTTTTTGTTTATATCTTAATGACAAATATAGGTTTATCATTCTCAGTTAATTTTCAAAATTTATGTTTAAGTTTTTGGATTCAAAGTACAACCTGTAACATCTGGACTGTGATATCCAGACCCTCGTACATACAGATGTATTCCCAAACTAATTATTCAAATTTTTTTTTTTTTTTGGTTTAACGTCAGACTGTTTTGCAAATTGCTGCTAATGCAGACGGTGAAGGATGAAATGAATTTTTTGTAACGTATGAAAAAATGCCATGCCAGAGTGGGATTTGAACCCAAGACCGCGTGATGAGAGGCGAGCAAAATTCAAAATTTTGGTTAGCGAAATGATTAGGGATGAAAAAGTGGTCTTTGCAGCTGGAATGTTGTTTGCGAGCGCCTTCAAAAAGAGTCAGATTACAGAGCTTGTAAAAAACCTGCCTGGATGTGAAGAAATCACTGATGACAAAGTCAAGAAGTGGTTAAGTGAAGTTGAAGTCAATGAAATTATTCACAGTGACATCATAGAAATGGTATGCTATAGCAATGAGGAAATCTCTGAACCCAAAGAGGATGACAATAAGCCTATAATGAGTCACTCAAAGAGTTATTTGAGGCCATCGAAAATCTCTTGATGTTCTACATCAAGTTGAAACAAGTGAAACTAAAGTGATGCTTTTATGAAAATTGAGACATGGTTTCTGAAAAATGTGTGCAATGTGTGAAGCAGATGGATATATCACAATCTTTTTCAATTATGGTATGTACTGATGAAGGCGTACTGTACATAAAAATGTTAAACCAATTTTACTTTTTGTATTTTAAAGAGTACAATGTACAAATACAAACGCTTACCCAATAAAAATGTCTAAAATAACATTCAACAACAAATGTGTTTATTATTTCTGACCGTCTAGCGATTTACAAACGACACAGTGATATCCGGATTGGTCGATCGCCATATTAGTCAGAATGTGATAGGTTGTACTGTATTTATTTTTAGTTCAAGCTTTCAAATATTTATTTATTTTTAAATTAATTTTCATATTCAATTTTCCATCTGTTGATTGCAATATTTATTACAGTATATAAAAGCCACTTTTGATAATATATGATCAGATATGAACAAATATCAGTTAACATTTTTTAATAGAGTTTACTCATTGTTTACAAAGTTGAATAGATTCTAATGTTATAGTCTCATTAAAAAAATAAATTGTTTACATTGTTGGTTATGTTTGTACTGTTACTAAGCAACAGGTAAAATTATTTACTGTTTGTGTTGGTTGGATAACCATAGTTACAGAAAATTATTAGCATTAGCATCTCAATGGGAAGAGGATGAAATTGAAACTGCATTAAACAACGAAAATATTTATGATAAATTACTGAACTACACACACACAAAGCACCGACGTAGCTTATTATTGTGCTAGAAGCAGATTATATTATAAAAAGCAGTTAATAAACAACAGATGACTCTCGGCTGATTAAAAACATCAGTAAGTTTTCTCAGTTATCATCTATTGCTTCAGCTGCAATGGTAGAAGATCATGCATGCACACTTTTATCAGATTTTCATGAGAATAACAAAAGTTATTTTAAGTAAAAAACAGTTCTGGGGTTTATCACCTTAAAGACAAATGCTGTCAAATTTTACTTAATATAACTCCTGGAATTGTCATGAAAATCTGATAAAAGTGTATACAGATCTTTTATTATTACAAATGGAGAATGGATGGTAACAGAGAGAGCGTATTGTTTGTTTTAATCAGTTGAGAGTAATTTTTTCTATATTAAATAATTTTTAACACTACGCAAGAAAAGTTTAACACAATTTAAAAAAAATTTGTTTATAAAACTTGATTATGCATCGGTCACAAACTAATGTATCAACAAAATAAATTGTACATACAGACATTATGATAAATTACTGAACTACAAACACACAAAGCACCGACGTAGCTTATTATTGTGCTAGAAGCAGATTATATTATAAAAAGCAGTTAATAAACAACAGATGACTCTCGGCTGATTAAAAACATCAGTAAGTTTTCTCAGTTATCATCTATTGCTTCAGCTGCAATGGTAGAAGATCATGCATGCACACTTTTATCAGATTTTCATGAGAATAACAAAAGTTATTTTAAGTAAAAAACAGTTCTGGGGTTTATCACCTTAAAGACAAATGCTGTCTAATTTTACTTAATATAACTCCTGGAATCGTCATGAAAATCTGATAAAAGTGTATACAGATCTTTTATTATTACAAATGGAGAATGGATGGTAACAGAGAGAGCGTATTGTTTGTTTTAATCAGTTGAGAGTAATTTTTTCTATATTAAATAATTTTTAACACTACGCAAGAAAAGTTTAACACAATTTAAAAAAAATTTGTTTATAAAACTTGATTATGCATCGGTCACAAACTAATGTATCAACAAAATAAATTGTACATACAGACCATCGGTCATGTTAGTCTCATTTTTCCAACAGTACGCTTATGGTTTATTTACACCAAATCTTAATTTAAGAGAAATAATACGTAACCTAAATCACAATACACCATAAGCTTACAATATTATATGTTTCTGCTCTTTTCCGATCATATTATTTTTCTGAAATATATGGAATTTTTTTTCAAAAACTATACAGTTAATTTTCGTGAAATATTTACACAATACCCAATTGAAATATGTACAGTAGCCGACGCCTAACCTTGCACTGTCATGCCTTCCCAATAACATTATACTGGCTCATGCTCTGCAAGTATATACACACATCCAACGTTGTAGGCTTGAACGTACAAGAACAAATTTTTGTTTGTAAGATGTTCGTTACTGATGACCAGGGGCGGTTTCAGGGAAGGGGCCATGCCTCCCCCCCCCCCCGAAATACTAGGAAAACTTACAGTTCAGCCATTCTTAGTTTGCTCCTACTGTCAACAAACCAAAGCCAGCTACTACAGGGTGCACGCTAGAGTCCACCACTTTATGGATGTCGTATTCCTATTACGTTAACTATTTTTTAAATTATAAGTACTTAGAGTACTAAAAACATCAGTCATGATATGATGTAGGCCTAACAATTTCATTTATAAAAATACTTTTGAAAGTATTTTGTTGTTACTTTTTAATCAGCGTGTACACATTTTGATATAATGGGCATGCTCAGTGACGTCATTATTTGTTTACATTAGGAGAAAACTAAGAGAGGCTGGGCTGTAGTTTAATATTTTCTATAAGCTATTATTTCTAACAAAACTGAATCCCAATACTCGTACCTATCAATTAACAATAATTATTTTAGTATAAAAATGAGTCAAACAGAAAGTATCTATTTTTAAATAGTATTAAGATAACAATCAGTGTCAGTAGTCAAAAGCCACTCGTATCCAGTCAGCATCTTGAAAATTTCTCTATGAATTAAAATTGTGGTTACAGCAATACAGCATAAAACAGGACTTTTCAATGACTCAATTACAAACTATGTATTACAAATTATGTAGTAAGAGCTACATAAAAATAAGATAGCCCCCCCCCCGAAAATCAGCCCTGGAACCACCCCTGCTGATGACTTATGTTGATTAATGAAGGTCTCTACTAATGAATAATATAAAATTATTAGTAATGAAAAAAATAACAAACAGGTGATTAGAATTGTCTACTAAAAATTTATAGTAAAATAAACATGTCCACTTCTTTAAGTTAAACAATAAACAAAATTAAGGAGTCATGAATAAGAAAAAAATCATGGGTGGATTTGAACAGTCTACTAGTTAAACTAGTTAAAACGCATTAATTCTTTGATACTTTTTAAAAATTTTTTGAAAATATTGATTTGAATTCTTTTTTGAGTACTTTTAATATATGAATTACAAAGAATTGCAGTAAATATAAATAAAGAAATTAGTTACAGCTTCTTACACCGGCCTATATGCTCTTAAACTGTAAGATTACAACTTTCATTTATTTTTTTAAAATACTTAACACATTAAAATCAATTTATATAAATATGTATTATATCATTTAAATAAATATGTACAGTTGACTGTTAAAATATTAATTGTTAATGCTTCATTTCAAAATGCAGAGAAACTACCGGACTGTTAAAAATATTAGTTGATGTTTTCAGTGCATGCAGTATGCATGAAACGTCATATGCAAGGATACCCGCCGGCCACTGTACATATGTTGATAAAAATATGTAATTTAAAATTGTAAATAACTATTAAAATAATGTTTAAATATTTGAGAGAATAGATCAGTTATAAACAATAATGAGGATAGCTTAGAAAGAAGGGTGTATAAAATGAGAACTGCATTCATGAATACCAGAAACCTATATAACAAGAAACCTTATCATGGGATCATTGTATGGAGCAGAAACATTTAAATTGTGTTGAAAGGCGGTATCAATAAAATAATGAGCATATAAAGTAGAATAGTTCAGAGAACATCCTAGGAACTAAGAAGGAAGAATACAATTACAATAGACCCCTAAAAAAGGAAACTTTTATTTTTCAGACATGTGGCAATAATGAATGATAGCAAATTGATAAAACAAATTTTCAGTAGAATAATAAATCTCAAAACCAAACCAGCATGGTTAACGGTAACATTATTGAAATTAAAGACACAAAAAATAAACACAGAAGACATAGAGAATAGGCAAATTTTTAGAAAAAACCAGCGAGTGATCTTTGAGATCAAGAATGAAAGGAAGAGACGTGAACCCCATAACATTAAACAACTTAAAACGGAAAGATCCAAAAGAATAAAGAGATTGTGGGAGAAAAGGAAATGTGAGCAAAACATGAAGTAATTAAAATATTGATTTGACATGCTCTTTCTTAAAGGTTATTCGGAAACAAAATAATTTAATAAAATATTTCAGGCATACTATTTTTATCTTCGAAACAAACATTTTGTTTAAGTCCTTTGAAACTTATCATGTCAAAAAAACTCAAGTTTATGTAAAAAAAAACCAATAAAACTATTGTAAAAATCAGAAAAATATTTGTTCAATAGGTTTTACTTTTAAATGTTCCTATGTTAACGCAATGGAAGGAATTTTCTGTTATGGTCTAATATATACACTCCCAAATCTTACGATTAATGGAAGAAATGTAACCAGTAAAACAAGCTTTTTACAGGGTCAGTAAGCTCAGTGTATAAATATTCATAAACCTCAAGCGTTAAAATTTAAATTATTTTCCCCACTAAAAATTAATAATTATAAGATTTTATCAAATAAAAACCTAAAAAATGCAATAAAATTCTGAACAGATGTGCGATTGATTTATGAGGCAGTATTGTTCTTTGAGCCAAAAATATTACCAACAAATGACAGTTTTGTTAAAATGAAGAGGCAGTTTTGTTAAAATGTGACTCGATTGTGTGAAACTGTTCAACCCATTGAAATTCATTGTAGGATGACAATTTAATATAACAAACCAGAAACAGAAAGGTCACTTAAGGAATGGCGTCACAGCTCATAGTCGAAACCAAAAAAGTTCCGCACTCAACCATAGGAAAACTCATTCTCATTCTATTCTGGGATGTAAAGGAGTAATTCTGGAATATGAAAACGGGAGTGACAGTAACCAGTACTTCTTCTTCAGATCTGTTTAAAAATCAACTTCGCCCACCCCATCAAGAATAAATGATGGACTTTTAACTTTGGGTGTATTGTTACAGCATGTTACATTACATTTTCGTTTAGATAATTAAATAATTAAATAGCTTTAAATAATACACAAAAAATTAAAAAAATATTATTTTAATCTTCAAAATACTTAAATAGAAATGATTAATTATTATTATTTACAAAATTACAAAACGAAAAATATTTAATTTATTCTGAAATCACAGGTTACTGAAATTTTTTCAAATAGTTTGTTGTTGTATTTAATTATGGAGTTTTACAAGGTAATGTTCGCACAGACACTGATGTATGGAAGTGAAGTCCTTAACAAGAAATAAGTCAATGCCAAGTAGCAGAATGAGGTTCCTTAAGTTCCTTGTTAAAGGGTGTAAGAAAAAAGAGCACATCAGGAATGAGGTGATAGAGGAATGTAGAACTTGACCACTAAATGAGATCACAAAATATAAAAGACAATGATCATTTATTTAAAGGATTTATTTTTATTGGCTAGTTTATTTAGAATGTCACAAGACAGACTAACATTGAGTGCATGGCTTTATGGTATGAACCAAGGGGTATGGACAAAAAGGAGTGGTGAGACCGAGGAAGAGATGCCAGAACAGGCTCAATTACAGCCTAATCCACGATGGACGATGACAGCAATTTATACTAATATTACAAAGACAAAGCCTGTTTTTATGAGCAGTTAATCTCCAAAACTACAGAAGGGATTTTCATGAAATTTTGACAACATATTACACAGGGGAATTATTAAAATGTGTGTGTGTGTGTGTGTGTGTGTGTGTGCGTGTGCGTGTGCGCGTGTGTGTGTGTGTGTGCTTATTGTTGAAGTAGATAGTTGAATCCGTGCAGGCCATGCTAGTATATATTATATAATGTAATAGTTTTTAATAATGTATGTATTCTAATAAATAAAAGTTTTTTTTTATGTTACACATTAACTCATTCCAATAGAAAAATGGCTGCCATCTTTGCTGATGTTCAATAAATCATTCAATTTTCATGCACTCACTGTTTACATTTATATTTACATCTCACTTGTCTGTCCATTTTCAATATTATATGGTAAACACTTACACCAATCCTCATCCGATTTTCATAAATTATTTTATAATATAACAAAATAAAAAAATGCTATACTCTTCTGTCTACTTATTAACCACAAGAATAAAGAAAGAAATCCATCACCTGATTACTAACTTTGATTATCACAGCTGAGTAAATTATTTACAGAATCTAAATAATATTTAGATTATTTTTAATTTAAAATAAATAACAAAATTTCGAACTCAACTTTATAACTTTTTTTTAAATTTATTTATTTAATGTCGCATCAATTTTTTTTTGTTAAATTATTAAAACTACTAATGCAGATAGTGAAGGATGAAATGATTTTTTGTAACATATGAAAATATACCGTGCCTGGGTGGGATTCGAACCCACATCACCGCAACGGTCATTAGCGATGACATTGGGGTGTAACTATTTACAATGGAGGATGAAATGATTTTTGTAACGTATGAAAATATGCTGTGCCTGAGTAGGATTCGAACCCACGACCGCATGATGAGAGGCGAGCACGTTACCAACCTTATAACTTGTCACAAGCATGACAATGCTTACCTGTTTGACAGCTCAGACTAATCAAAATATAAAATTTAAATGTCTTATACACCCACTACATTCATTAGAGCATGCCCCTAGTGACTTTCATGTGTTCAGATTGGTTAAAGAATCGACTGGAGGTAAACATTTCAGAATTGATGAAGAAGTGAAAACTGCGGTGCATGCAAGCAAGGCCACACAACAAAAAAATCTGGTGTGAAACACTCACATACTTTATCCTACCAATGTAAATAATAAATCATATAACCTAATTTCAAAATGAAGATCAACCTTTTTATTTTTTATTTATTTATTTAGTCGCATCAACTGCTTGGTCATTAGCAACTTCGAAGGATTATGTAACATTACCTGTGGGATTTGACACGTGAAAATTTCCAGACTCTGGCTGGGAATCGAACCCTCGTGGCAGGCCAATGCGCTACAGAGGTAGCTCTAGTCGATTTAAAAATACAGGAAATCATTAATTGATGCTAAACTAGGCTCTGTAAAAGAAAATGCTTAAATTATAAGATGTAGATTGTTTTATATCCTATAACTTTAATTAATTTCACGTTCGTCATAAAATGCGTTCTAAGGTCTAATCGTTAAAAAATTCATATTTTTACTGATTTTGATGAGCAAAATACAGATGACACTAAACTAAGCATTGTATAAAATAACACTTGAAATAAAAGCTTAAGGTTTTTTTATGTTCTACAACTTTGATTACAAACACTTTCGCTCTAAAATATATATATTAAGGCCGCAATCTTAAACAAAAAATACTTTTCACCTTGAGAGCATGTCATGTAGCGCGGAACTATCACGAGTTGCTTTCAGCCTGATTACGGTCATAAACTTGTCAAGCGAGCATCAACTCTCTTTAGGAAAACTTTGGTATACGTTGTGTTGACACCACCAGTTGCTCTCGGTATGAAAAAAATTCCACATCATACATGAAAATAAGAACTACACACAAAAAAATATTCTTTCTTGCAGTTCACAAAAAAATGAGTCGTTGATCCACCAGTTGGTGACCACTGATATAGGGTAAAAATATATTAGAAAGTAAAAATATATTTCCGAAAAATGCAGCAATTTAAAGTAGAAATCAGGCAAAAAAAATTAAATAAATTTTCAAGTTACTTATTTAAAAAATTTAGTGATATTACAAAAGACCTAGAAGGGAGTGGGCAAAACTTATTTTTGGAGGCTTTCTGGAAGTTGAGGAAAAATAGCATGAAAATTAAGAAATTAATATAGTTGAGATAAATGTTACAAAGTGTCTTCCATATTGACATAAATTTTATATAAATTAAATATAATTTTATACCTGTTTTATCCAGCGAGCATAAATTCTCATCAAAGATACTCGGGTATATGTTGTTTTGACATCACCAGTTGCTCTCAGCATGAAAAAATTCTAAATCACACATAAAAATATAATCTACAAAAAAAAATATTCTCTAGAGCTTACAGTCCACAAAATATGAGTCAGCGATTCATCAGTTGGTGAGCAATGACAGATAAAGAGAAAGTAAAAGTATATTTTGGAAAAAGACAGCGATTTCATTCAAGTAGAAGTCAGGTAAAAAAAATAAAGATAAATTTTAAAGTAATGTATTTTAAAATAAAATTCAGTGGCTTTACAAAAGACCCAGAAATAAGTGTGCTACACCTAATTTTTGTAGGTATTCTGGAATTTCAGAAAAATGAACATAAAATTTGTGATATTAAGGGGAAGTCTACCCAAAAAAAAACTTTTTTTAAGGAGTGGGAAGCTCATATTTTAAATGATTATTGGGGACACAAAGGAAAATGTATTGCTAAATTTTCATAATCTATGACAACCACAAACCCTCCCCAAGGGGGAAGAGTGAAAATTCAGTACTTCACAAAAATATAATCATATCTCAGTTTATATCTTCCCAATCAACTTGATTTAAAAACAGAAAAATAACCATAACATTATCTAGGGATGCTTGAGATTAATTATAAGATACACTTCCTCAGAAATGTTAATTCTTAATTTTTTTCATAAAATATTTTTTTGTTTTATCAACTTTTAAAAACTCCATAAAAAAATTTCAGCAAAGAATTATTTAATAATAATACCCAGGTCCCTAGAGCAGAATATGATGTATCAATGGGAAAAATTATTCATTCATCTTAATTAAAACTAAAGTATGATTAATTTAGTGTTTACAAAATATGTCACTATTTTCGGAAATAAGCAATTAACATTCATGCTAAGTTTTTAGTTACAGTATGTATTTAAAATACCCTAATGCATACGTCTCTCTTACAGGTGTTTTTGGACACAAACGCAGCGTAACCTAATGTATAAAAGGCAGACTAAATAGAAAAATGAACAAAGTTTCTAATTGGTGAAAAAAATGTATTGTTTATTCATTACAAAAGCAATCCGTTGTCTTAGAAACTTAAACTTACAATACAAATACTGTTAATAAGAGCATATTTCAGAGAATCAAAAACGCAAAATAATTCTCAAAAATTTTTTTAACATTGTTAAGGGGGAAGTCTACCTATCGTAGAATCCCTCCTTAACATATTACACCTGACTTGCGTGTTAATTAATTTCTTTGGCCTAAAAAAATTTTCGTCTGATTTTTTTTGGATATAAAAAAAATCAGACAAAAAATATTTAGGGCAAAAAAATTTTTGGAGAAAAGTTTATTTCAACATGATCTGGAATTTTGTACAGAAAACTCAACCTGAAACCTCAAGCTCAAACCCTAAGTTAATAAACTTTCATACTTCAAACATCGAACTTCAACCTCAAACTTAAAAACTTTCAAAATTTCAAACTTTAAAACCTACAACCTTAAACCAGCAAAGTTAAACTTTAAACAATCGATAAACCTAAACCACAACGCACAGCGCTTATAGCTTGCACGTTGAATACCTTTCACTTTGAAAACTTAATTATTCTCATCCAGCCAAACATCACCTTATGGCAAAGTACAAATACATGGTTCTGATCTACTTATGAATTCTGATCCACCTAACCCCTGTGGTGAGCTTCAAACAAATGCAGCAAGGAATTTTTTATGTAAATTAAATATAATTTTGTACACATTTTATAAAAATATTTACTATAACTACCACGGTCTCCACATATCATTATTATTAGTGTTACTATTATTAGACTGTTCATTCGAAACTGTAGAATCACTTTGTCTAACCGTTTCAAACGATGTCGACGGTGAACTACTTGAAACAGATTCACAGCTATCATTATTTGACAACTTTAAAACTTTCGGTGAAAATGAAACAGGTAAATTAAAACTATTATTATTATTATTCTCATTATTACGTTTCCGTTTTAATGAATTCATTGATATATTATGATTATTTAGATAAAAATTATTATCATGATCATTATTCAGATTGAGGTTATCTTTTTTCATAGAATAATCTAGAGCGGGATGCTGATATCTGAGATCGTCTAGTACGATATTAGATGAATTTGAAGAAGTTATTTTATTATTTGTTAATCTATTATTGATATTATCATTGGTAATAACAGTTAATGGTATCTGAAATGATGTTTCAGGTAAGATTAGATTCTGATTATTATTATTTAAACATTTATTATCTTTTATTATATTATTATTATTATTTGAATAATCTTGTATTATTGTAGTTGTTTTTAATAATAAATTATTATTGTTATTTTCTTTTAATAATGATAATGGTTTAACCGCTAAAACCGGCGGTGAATTAACTTTATTCGATATAAAATTATTTTTATTATTTTTAATATTATTTTCTAGTGATGATACTGTAGATAAATCGGTTGAAGATCCTAATGTATTTGAATTAATTGTTTCGTTGTTCGTTGATTTCGCTGTTGATATATCTTCGTAATGAATTGAAGATGTATTTGAAGTGATCGAAGACGTTGGACTTGGTAACGGTGATTTAACGATGTAATTTTTTTGGTTTATTGTCTGGTGACGTGATACTGCTGTGAATGCACTTATATGTTGTTGAGCTCTATCGTTGATATTATTTGTTGATGTATCGATTTGTTGATAAGTATTTTGTGACCCGATCGTTGAAGATGGTGATGATTGTTGAAAAAATGGTAAAACGTTACCTGGTATTTGTTGCGAATTTGGTAATAATAATGCCAATTCACCGGTTGGTAAACGACTCGGTATTAATTGTAAACTATTCATCATATTTTGTAACCGGTTTGATGAATTTTGATGATTATTATTCACATCTTCTGGTGATATCTGCATAGTATTTTGTTGAGGATTTATCATCGGATTATTCACATATTGATTATACCCAGATGTTGATGAAAATTGTGGTGATATTTGTTGAAGTCCATTCACACATGATGCTAAATGCGATACTAATCGCTGTTTCACGCTGCTTTCGATACCTTCCATATGATGTATGTATCGACTGACTTCAGTAGCGCATTCATTGAAACCGTTTTTAAATTTATGAATCACAGATGGATCGGTTGTCATCGCTGTTGATAATTGCTGTCTTTGTATCGTTTGTAAATGTTTTACAGTCATTTCTAATATATCAGCTTTTTCTAATTTTGAATGTCGAGCAGGCTGTAAAATAAAAGAAACAACAATCAATATCATTTTATAATAAAATTAAAATACTACCGAATTACAAAAATAAATAATCTAGTGTGAAACACTCACACGACTTTCTATTGCCAATGTAAATAATAAACATCATCAGTAAACAATGTAAAATGAAAAACATAATCCTAATTGCAATCATAAGTGAATGACACATAATGAAAATCAACCTCTGTTGAACTTAAAAATACGGTAAGTCACTAATTGACATTAAACTAAGCTCTGTAGAAGAAAATGTTTGAAATTAAAGTTGTATATTTTTTAATTTTCTGTATTTTTGATTTTATACACTTTTGTCGTAAAATCCTAAGTAAGTGCATACTAAGGCCGCAATCTTAGAATATCCCATGTTTTACTGATTTTCATGAATAAAAAACCAAAAAATCACTAATTGTTGCTAAACTATGTAGCAAAATGTAACAAATAAACGTTCTTGGTTTTTAAATGTTCTACAACTTTTATCATATAAATTTTTACCTTAAATGCATATTTTTTTGTTTTGTTTTATGTCTGTCTGTTTTGCATTTTCTGCTAATGCAGACGGTGAGAAGGATGATAGATGAAAATGAGTGATGAAAAAATTCCAGACCTGACCGGGAATCGAACCCGGGACCCCAGCGTAGAAGCCAGTTGCGCTGACCACTACGCCAACGGGCCGGCCAAATGCACATTAGGCCGCTATCTTAAAAGACACATTTTTTCTATGACAGCACAGCCTCCCCAAGCCTTTCAGCAGACATGGCTCTTACCTTATCTTGTAGAGCATAAAAAATATAGTAAATGAGGCGATTTAAAAAAAAATCGTGGGAGCCATTTTTGAGAAAATCGCAAAACAGTGAAAAATTGCATGAATAAACTATTACTTCCGGTAGACCGATTTTAATGAAAATTTTCGTGTCACGGTTTCTTGTGGTTTCGTACGATGTTCCCATTCTTGAGATAATTTGTTCTCACACACACACACACACACACGCGCGCGCGCGCGCGCGCGCACACACACACACGCACACGCACGCACGCACGCACGCATACCAATCGTTAAGAATATGAATTTTGGGTTCATGGGGTCTGAAAATGTGTATATTCGGTTATAAATCGATTTCGAAAAATCGACATGAAAAGAATACTTTTCTTCACTATATTTATATCCACATAGGGCAAGAGAAAGTAAAAAAAGAACAATTAATAGAAATTGAACATGACAAAAAAAGTAAATATTTATTTTTAAAAAATCATTTGTAAAATTTTCCAATAAATATAGAAATTTTATAGCATTTAAAATGACAAAACTTGACGAAGTATAGTTACGTATTAAATAAATATCGAGAAAAAATATGCCAAGAAAAAAAGAGTAAATTACATACAGGAAGAGATTAATTGAAGAGTATAAAAGAATTCAAATAAACATAAGAATGTAAGTTTGTAGAATTTTACAATAGTGGGCATGTAATAAACAAACAGTAAACAAAAAACTGATCTGTAAAGAAGGAGTATCAAGTTTTTAATTTCACTGACTATACACATCGTGGGAATCAGTGTGTGAACTTACTTCAATGACCTTGGTTCTTGATTCAGTCAGGGAGAGATATAGAACAAGAATAGTAAGGCATCACAACACACACACACACACACACACACCATTCTTTCCTTTCCTGTCCACCACGACCCAATGCACTTTATTTGTGACTGCACTGTGAGAAAGTAACACACAAACAAGAACGGTAAGAACTACCTCCCGTATTACGTCTTTTCCTGCTTCCCTTGTTTCTATTCAATTCATGATCACAGTAGCATACACCTTCCAGTAATAACAACAACCCGTTTCTAATAAAGGGGATGATGATACCTTTAGAAGGTTACATACAACAGACCGCGCCAGCTCGATGCGCTGATTTAATGTATCATCAGTGGGGTGTTTACATACATAAAAATCTTGTGTGAAACACACAACTTTCTCTTGCCAATGTAAATAATAAAAAATATAATCTATATTTAATCACTAGTAATCTAAACAATGTAAAATGAAAAACAACTAATTTTAATCATGAGTGAATGGCGCAAAATGTAAATCGATTCCCGTTCGAGATGAAAAACACGGAAATTCACGAATTGACACTAAACTAAGCTCTGTAGAAGAAAATGCTTGAAATAAAAGTTGTAGATTTTTTAATGTTCTATAACGTTGATTTAATACATTTTTGTCGTAAAATGCATACTAAGAAGGCAATCTTAAAAAATCACATTTTTTACTGATTTTCATGGCACAAATACACAAAATCACTAATTGACGCTAAACTAAGCGTTGTCCAAAAAATTTGTAGGTTTTTACAAGTTCTACAACTTTTATTACATACACTTTTGCCCTAAAATCCATATTAAGGCCGTAATCTTAGAAAAACAAAGTTTTTTAACACTACAGCACAGGCCCCCACTCCAAGTTATTAAATCTGGAGGGCGGGTGAGTCATAGTGTTGTACTTAACATTATAGCATACGCCGATGACATTGCTATAATTGAAGAATCTGAAGAAAGAATGATATTACGCTAAACAACATTTGCATAGATTACAATTTGAAAACATCTCAAAAAACTTAAAGTAATGGCGTTTCTAGGAAAATTCTCGGTGAGTTCAAAAATAGAAATCTGTAACTAAGAAGTAAAGGAAGTTAACTCCATTTTTTTAATTTTTAGAACCAAAAACATTAACTTTTTCCCAAAATTTCTGAAGGTGTTAGAATTTGTTTTAAATTTCTACTAAATATAGCTTCTGATACAGAGATTTAAATGACTAAACAACTTTCTTAACTTCTACACCTCTCTGACCACCCACAGAAATTGAGTTAATCAAACGAAAACAAAACTTATACAAAACATATTGTGCTAACTCTATTCTGATAAAGAAACAGCATTTTATTCGAAACAATGTTTTAAAAAATTACGAAATTCAAGCAAATTCTGAGGTCTATCAGTAAGACAATAAAAACAAAACAATTCAAAATAAAATAACTTATTGTCAATACATAACGAGTATACATTCAATAAGAGTTAAAAATAGAACCTAGTGATTTTAAAAATCTTCCGCATCATATACAAAAGTGGAGTTAATGTGCTTACTGCACCTTTCAAAAAATTGAAGTAAGACAAATAAGAGTTAATACTGTAAACCATTAGATAGAGCATTTCTTGCTGATTTTCAAAATTAATTTTGCCAAAATTGGAGTTAACAACCTTTACCTCTAGGGCACAGAAATAAATGGAAACATTTTGGAGTAGGTATCCAATTTTAAGTATTTGGCATGTCGCGTGTCTTTCGCAAACAAGCAGGACATGGCAAATACACTAAATAGGTTTAAGAATATTTCCGAGAAGATATATTAAACGTTAAAGCACAGGACCCTACTCTATGGCAGTGAAACTTGGGTGCTATCAAAGCGAGAGGAGAATAGATTGCAAGCATCTGAAATGAAATTTCTTCGATATACGTATGGGTGTAGTAGAGAAGATTGTTACAGGAATACCGAGATAAGGAAAGAACTCAACATCTTCTTCATAAACAACAAAGTATCCCAGAACAGAATGCAGTGATTAGTGCACGTAAACAGAATGCGGGAGGATAGGATACCTAAGCAGACACTGGGCTATAAGCCGGTGGGCAGGAGAGAACGAGGACACCCGAGAAAGAGATGGGCAGATTTGAGAGGTTCGGAACAGGCAGAGATGCCTAATCCGTGAAAGGCAGAAGAAGAAGAAGCACAGGACTAGGAAAGAAACACCTTTAAAGTTGTATAAAACGATGGTGATACCTGTGGTACTATTTGGAAGTGAGGTGTGGATACTTTCAAAGAGGGAACGAAACAAGTTGCAGGAGGAGGAAATGAGGTTTCTAAAAGCGGTGAGGGGCTGTACTTGGGAGGGTAGACCAAGGAATGCGGATATACTTGAGGAGATGGGTATTACAAGTCTATATGAGAGAATGAAAATTCACAAGAGGTACTGGTGCAACCATTTGGAACGGATGAGAAATGACCGCTTGCCCCGTTTAGCTTACGAGTACAAACCCACCGGTAAGAGGAGTATTGGATGCCCAAGAAGGAGATGGTTTCCGGAACAGAACGAGCTGCCTAATCCATGAAGTGAAGAACAACAAGAAGAAGATTGTAGTGTCTGATCTTGGCTTGCCTCGACTCTTTCATACATTTTGCGAGTCTATCGGAGTGTAGTGGCCATCTTTCCTCGTCTTCAGTTTTTTTTGTTCTTCTCACTGATCTTCGCTGTTCATCTCTCCGCGTTACATAACGCCAAGTGTGCTTGGCTTAATTGATTAGGCAATTGATTACATTACAAGAATTTTATGTAATTACGCACAGTTTTCTTACTTTCACCAGTCATGTTGAACAAAAACGTACTATGTACACTAAAAAATGTATAACTACAGCAACAGCTAAAATATTAAATTATGATATTAAATAGCACTGCACAGCTCTCTTTACTGTGGCAACATGATTACACTTTTCACATTAACCGTTTCCGTATTTTATCTTACACGTACATAATTGTATAATTTTGACTTCTTTTACACAGGGATCACATAGAAACCTATTTTAAAATAGAATTTAAAGAAAACCATTTTAAAATAACATTTACCAGAATTTTATTTCTGAAAAAAATTTATTTACCAGAAAATATATTTCTAAGATTGATGATATTTGAAAAATATACTGTAACATTACAGTTATATTCTAGAAATGGTTGATGAAATGGATTGTTTGTTGTAAGAAATTGTGTATCGAACAAGGATAATGGATTGCGATGAATGAAATGTTTTGAATAGGAATTCTAGGAAATCGAAACTAGTAGAAACGTTTGTCTTTATTTTGATTCCTTCTACCACATTTCATACAAACAGGAAATGTTTAAAGGGTCTCAATTATCTGAAGAAATCATCAGACCGCAGGTATAAAACCAGTTAGCGTCTTTGTAGTGAGTTAGTTAGAAATTGACTGTAAATGGGATTGGTATTGTCGGACCGTTTTAAAATAGGGTCGTTACCGGACAGGTACTGAACGACGTTAATAGTGCGTACGCGTACGTGCTGTTAGCAAGTATTAATTGGTATAAATAGTGACTCACGAGAATGCCTTTTTTGGTTTTATACGTCTGACTGTTTTGCAATTTCTGCTAATGCAGACGGTGGAGAATGATGATACATGAAAATGCCAGACCTGACCGGGAATCGAATCCGGGACCCCAGCGTAGATGCCAGTTGCGCTAACCACTACACCATCGGGCCGGTCTTTTGCTTATGAATGGGCTTTGAAGGGAAGAGAAATCTGACAGTGCTGCCAACCTCAATGGTGAGAGTCTATGTTTTACTACCGTGCAATTGCACGGTTTAATAACCACATGTTGCCTTTCAATTAATGTACTTCGTTGTGACCGACACTTTTTCCATACAAACCCCATTTCCTTTAAAATTTTTCTTTCTTTTATTCCTAATGTACGTACGTTGCAATCTGTTCAATTTTGAACAACAAGCAACCCTATGACGCAATGAGATAAGGATGAAATGTACGACGTGTAAATGAGGTGTAGTCTTGTACAGACTTAGGCCGACCATTCCTGAGAGAGTATGGTTAATTAAACCCCAACCATCAAAGTACACCGGTAACCACTGTCTAGTATTCAAATCCGTATAAAAGTAACTACCTTTACTAGGATTTAAACCACGAACCTTCGTCTCCGCAAATAAGCTGTTAAACAGCTGACTAGCGGCGACGACTTTACCCCTGGGAAAATTTTTCTTAACGTACGAAGTTTTCAACTAAAATTTAGACTTTAATTTAAAACAGTAATAACTTTTCACATGTCAGCATCGCTTTCTTATAAAACCATTTCCTCTTTTTACCAGGTGTGAAAAAAACTATTGATGAAGAATTATCTTCTTCACTGTCTTTAACTTCCTTCTTTATAATTCTAATTGTGGAAAGAGAAACATCACAGTAAGTTAGCCGCTCGCTCATTGCTTTTGTTAAGAGACACGGAAAGGTATTTTTGTTTAGCTTCAACTTCACAACATTTTATTACACCGCATATTAGATTTTGTTCAGCACTGTGAATTGATGGACCACGTTTTCGAGAAACCGACATTTCCGTTTATGGTAGCTAACAGTTACAATCGTACAGTTAACCTAAAAAAGGTTCCACAATATACTGTATATCCTCTAAGTATAGTTTACGTTGTTGTGTTGGTGAACTGAAACCAAAGCAGTCGCGCATGCGCACTGATGATTTCCCCCCTTTCCCCATGTGAAAACCAAATGCAAACTCGTGACTCATGTAACAATTATTGCAAATGTACCTGTAGGTAGGCAGGTAAATAATTTGTTTTGATTTTATAAGAGGCATTCCCTTACTTGTAGTCAAGTGCTTACAGGGCACAAACCATTTTCTTATCTCTACACTTGCAATGCTAACTTAGGTACATTTTTTGAAAGAACCATTAAAGCTACAATTCAGCTGAGGGGGCGAGAGAGAGATGTGTTAGAAAGAGACAGATAGCGTTTTGATTTGCGGAAGTTGTAATACACGACAACTATAGGCAATGTTGTTTCCATATATACAGTAGGCTAGTATGTTCAAAGGGTAAAATAGAAAAATCGACGTTTTTTATTAAAATCGGTCTGCTCCCCTTAAGTTCTGTGATTAATTTAATTAAAGTAATCTAATTGCATTTTTTAATAATTTAAATTTAATTAATTGTGTCAATAAAATAAATTGTAATAAATTTAAGGTGGTCTGATTTTTATTTATTATACCTAGATCCCGAAAGAACTAGGCTTAGGTATTACAATACTCTAAAAAAAATTTAAGACAAAGTAAAGACTTCAAAAAAAATACTAAAATTCAATGGAAAATAAACTTACATCTTTTTTCATGGCATCCAAAATTAATGTTTTTAATTCGTTCAAACAATGATTTATACGGGCTCTTCGCTTTTTCTCCATAATCGGCTTGTTGCTCTGAAAAAGAAATTTTAATTTTTAATAAATTTGTAAAAACAAAGAGGGATTATAAAAGTTGTAATATGATCGACGTTTATACGTTGACCCGAGACGACAATAACCAAGGAAATATCGTGTCAGTTTGCGTTAAAAACTATTGTTTATGAATTGTGTGTATCGTGCGTATATTTTTTTACTTTTTCTTGCCTATAAGAATAAATATAGGAAGGAAAATATTGTTTTCATCTGGATTTTTCGAAATCGAGTTTTCACAGGATCTACACGTTTTCAGACCCCCTGAACCAAAAAAAAACATGTTTTTAGCGATTGGTCTGTGTGTGAACAGAATATCTCAAGAATGGAACTTGTACAAACTTAAAACTTAAGTTAGATACTACTACCGGACCCGACACGAACATTTTCATCAAAATCGGTCAACCGGAAGTAGTAGTTTATTCGTGTCATTTTTAACTTTTTTGAGATTTTCTCAAAAACCGCTACACGATTTTATTTGAAATCGCCTGATTTACTACATTTTTTATGCTCTACAAGATAGGGTAGGCGCCATGCCTGCTGAAATTCTTGGGGAGGCTGTTTCCTCGTACAAAAATGGTTTTTTAAGATTTCGGCTTTAATATGCATTTTAGCGCAAAATGTATGTAATAAAGTTGTAGAGAATTTAAAATCCTACAACTTGTATTTTAAACATTTTTTTCTCACAAAAACGTGTAAAAAATCCATCTTTTTAAGATTTCAGCCTTAGTATGGATTTTATGACAAAAGTGTATAATCAAATTTATAGGAAATTAAAAGATCTACAACTTTCATTAACAGCATTTTTTTCTACAGAGCCTAGTTTAGCGTGAAAGAGTTATTTTCCGTTTTTTTAAACTAAACTGAGGATGATTTTCACTTTTCGTCTTTCACTCATGATTAAAATAAGATTATGTTTTTTGAGGTTAGTTTTTTGCTTATTTCTAATGTTAGATTATATTATTAATTAATTTGCATTGGCAAGAGAAAGTCGTGTGAGTGTTCCACATCAGATTTTTTAATTTATAGCTATCACTATATTTTCATTTAAAAGTCGTATCGATAGCTTGGTCATTAGCGACTACTGTGGGTTTTAGTATTGCAACGGCGGGTTTTAACGTGTTAAAATTTCCAGACCCTAGCCGGGAATCGAACCCTGGACCTCCGCGTTGTAGGCTAGCAAGCTACCATTACGCTACGGAGGCGGCTTAACAATTAAATTGTTTAACTACGTTTAAAACTTAAACCTTATTACTTTAAAGAAGGTATTTTATGTTATCTTGCCCTATATCGATGTAGAGAAGGAAAGTATTATTTTTATGTCGTTTATTCAAAATGAGTTTTCACCGGAAATACACGTTTATAGGCCCCCTGAAACTAAAAACCATGTTTTTAGCGATTGGTATGTGTGTGTGTGTGTGTGAACAAAATATCTCACAAACGTAATATCGAACGAGGTTGAAACTTTGAACTTACGTTTCGTACCACAAAGGGACCCGACATGGAACATTTTCATCAAAATCGGTAAAACGCAAGTAGAAAACTGTTTTGGTGAAAAATCGACATGAAAACAATACTTTCCTTCCCTTGTATTTATGTAGGGCAAGAGAAATTTAAAAAATCGGCAAAATATTCCATAATATGAGTTAAGTTTAACAATGGACAATGAGTTATAGATCTGGGTTTGAGGGATCTAGGAATGGGTTTCCGTCTTTATTCAGTAAAATGTCTACATTTTATGATTAATGTCCTAATGAAGTACATAGGATCACTGTACGATTACTCTTATTCCCCCAACCCCTTTTTTAAAGTTCGCATTTTAACGTCGGTGTCCGACCAGCCTATAGCACGGTAAATTGAGGACTTACTTTATACGTAACAAGTCGGTAGATAAATCGTTATCAAAATGAAATGTTTACAATACAACCATTTTGTTTGAATGATATAAAATTAATTGGAGCCGTAATAATATTTTTAGTCACAATTAACACCAATTGCTTGAAGAAAAACATAAGTATTCAACAAATCTGTTTTGCGATGTAGAAATATGTGAATTATATCAGAGAGAAGTAAAAGAATGATTGCTTGATGGACTGCTGGAGAAGTTGTCGGATCTCCAGGACATACCACATGAGAAACGAAGCAGTGTGGGAGAAAACAGGAAGACCAAACAGTGTGTTAGATGAAACAGAAAAAAAAACACTGTTGTGGTATGGACACCTGCGTCGATGAATGAAAACAGGTGGCTCAACAGAACATGGAAGTGGACTCCCAGGGAGAGAAAAAAGGACGCCCAGCAAAGCAACGAATGAGTGGTCGTGGACCCAATTACCAGTAGAGGTCTGCGTTGGCTGGACAGTGAGGCTTGACGTTTAAGACGCAATAAACGACAATAAGAGCTGTAAATAAAAATCTGGAAAAATTCACATGACTTTCTCTTGCCAATGTAAATCATAAAACATACAACCTATATTTAATCATTAGTGAACAATGTAAAATAAAAAACGTAACCTAATTTTAATCATGAGTAAATGACGCTAAATTAAATTTATCCTCTTTACAACTTAAACATATAAAAACTCACGGATTGACGCTTAACTAGGCTTTGTGAATAAAATCTGTATGTTTTTCAATCCTGAATAACTTTGATTATATATACTGTCATCAAAAGAGTACTAAGGCCGCAATCTACAAAACTCCCGTTTTTTACCGATTTTTATGAGGAAAATCCCGAAAATCACTAATTTACGCTAAATTAAGGCGTTGTAGAAAAAATTGTTAAAAACGGAAGTTCTAGGGTTTTTAATTTCCCACAACTTCAATTACATACACATAGTTGTATAATGCATATTTCGGCTACAATCTGAAAAAACACATTTTTAACCAAGTGAGCTCAGCCTCACCAAAAATTTCAGCAGACATAGCGCTTACCCTGTCTTGTAAAGCATAATAAAGATAGTGAACAAGGCGATTTCTAAAAAAGACTTTTTTTAATTTTAAAGTGAAAAATCACAAAAATAAACCACTATTTCTGGTTGACTGATTTTTATAAAAATGTTAATGTCGATTCCTCTTGTAATACCTAATTAAGTTCCAAGTATCAACTTTGATCGTAGTTCCGCTCTTGAGATATTTTGTTCACACACACACACACACACACACACACACACACGAAAAATTGATATGAAAATAATACATTCCTTCCCTATATATTCATAGAGGGCAAAAGAAAGTGAATATATATTTTCTTTAAATCCCTAATTTGTGCACGTTGTAATAGGTTCAATTTAAGAACAATAAGCAACCCATGACCCAATGAGATGAGAATGATGTGTAAGACGTGTACAGACCCAGTACACAGTGTACAGACATGTGTCTGTACAGACCCAGGCCAACCATTCCTGAGAAGTATGGTTAATTCAAACTTCAACCACCAAAAGTACACCAGTAACCACTATCTAGGATCCAAACCCGTATAAAAGTAATTCTCCTTTCTTCCTTTACTAGGATTTTGAACCATGGAACCTTCGTATCCGAAAATTAGCTGTTGAACAGCTGACTCACAGCGACGACTTAACCTCTAGTACAACCCGGTGGGCCAAATATAATAAATGATATACAACTGTATTATTTTAAATGCGGCCAATTCCATACGATCAAAATAAATTTATATATTACCTAATTAAAATAGTTTAAATACCAAATTTGTAATTTGTAACTATATTAATGTAACTCTCTCATTAAATATGGGCGCCCGCATTATTTATGTTACTTAATTTAACCAAAAGAAAAAATAGAACAGTTCTTTTAATTAAGTACATTACAAGAAACGGGTATTTGTTTCATTTTAATACAAATTTTGATCAAAGGAATTTTGAATGACAAAATAAATGTTTTATAAGTTCTATTTACTTTTTTCCACCAGTAATTTTGCCAACGGTGTACACTTTAATCATTCTTGGGGGTTTACTTCAATAATTATAATATGTCCCACAGCTCCGTGGAACCTAAGTCTTAAACCGACCCTTACACAAACAAACACACGCGCAGCAACCCCTTACCTGCGTTCTAACTTCCTCAGTAGTGAGTCACCTACTTCCCTGCATTACAATATTCTTCTGGCGTTTCATTAAAATATTACCATTTCAGTTGTAATTATTTTTATCAAAATTGTGTAAAAATTTTCAAAATTTACATATTATTTCTTGAAAAATTAGCCCGAACACGGTGTCATTGTGATAATCCTAAGCTTTTCCGATGTTAGATTTCATTCTGACTGCCGTAGTTCAACCATATTATAATAAATTAACCAATAATAATAATAATAATAATTATTATTATTATTATTATAAATGTAACAATTAATAGCGTAATACAAACAATAAATTAATTAATAAAAATTTAAATGCAGTGCTATTTAATTTTATAAAAACGACAGTGATAATCAAATATTATGTTTTGAGTAGATTAACAGAATAAGATGTAATAATTGTCTTGTTTAGGTCAACAGCCGAAAGGCTGCTTTGAACCTCTAGAGGTTTTACTAAGTAAAGACGAGGAGTGAGGTGGTTTATTATTGCCTTCCTTACAGAGTTGAAAGAGTATGCTTTTATCAGCATGCCAGGCCCTCCAAAAAGCACCCACTTTCCATCCTGCAAATGACACCTTCACTTCATTTAACACAGCTGGCTGTATAATGAAATTCATTACTTTCAGAGGAGATAACTCTGACTAGTGTCTTTTACACTTCTACCTCTTCTGTTCTTAAATAGTTCAGTCATATAATTGGCTAACCACGTGATAAGAAACAAAACTATTTTTTGTAGCCCTGTAAGCAGATAGTGCAAAAAATTTAAACTCAACCTGTCTATTATTGGCAATAATTTTTATTTTATTGGTAATAATAGTAACAAGTATAAAAAATAATATTAATTGTTACATATTTTATAATAATAAATGTTAAATTTATTAATACTATTATTTAAAAATCTGGTATGAAACACTCACACAACTTTCTCTTGCCAATGCAAATAATTAACAATAAACCTAATAGTAGTAATAAAACATTAGAAATAAAGAAAAAACTAACCTTAAAAAACATAACCTTATTTTAATCATGAGTGAAAGACGCAAAATGAAAATCGAACTCAGTTTGGGTTAAAAATATGGAAAATCACTCTTTCACGCTAAACTATGCTCTGTAGAAAAAAATTCTCTAAATAAAAGTTGTAGATCTTTTAATTTTCTATAAATTTGATTATAAACACTTTTGTCATAAAATGAATACTAAGGCCGAAATCTTAAGAAAATTGATTTTTCACACGTTTTCGTGAGAAAAAACAGAAAATCGCAAATTACCGCTAAACTAAGCGTTATACAAAAAAATGTTTGAAATAAAAGTTGTAGGATTTTAAATTCTCTACAATTTTTATTATATAAATTTTTGCGCTAAAATGCATATTAAAGCCGTAATCGTAAAAGAAAAACAACGTTTTTACGAGAAAACACCCTCACCAAGAATTTCAGCAAACATGGCGCCTACCCTATCTTGTAGAGAATAAAAAATTTAAACCAGGCGATTTTTAAAAAAATCGTAGGACCAGTTTTTGAGAAAATCGCAAAAAAGTGAAAAATTATACGAATAAACTACTACTTCCGGTTGACCGATTTTGATGAAAATGTTCGTGTCGGGTCCGGTAGTGGTATGTAACTTAAGTTTCAAGTTCGTACGATGTTCCGTTCTTGAGATATTTTGTATACACACACACACACCAATCGCTAAAAACCTGTTTTTTGGGTTCAGGAGGTCTGAAAACATATAGATCCGGTGAAAACTCGGTTTCGAAAAATCGACATGAAAACAATACTTTCCTTCCTATATATTCATATAGGCAAGAGAAAGTAAAAATGGCAGTCATAATGAAATTCAACATCAGAAATGCTTAGGATTACCACAATAGCACAGTGTTTGGACTCGATTTTCAAGGAATAATAAGTAGATTTTGAAAATTATTATACAATTTTGATAAATAATTACAACCACAATGGTAGTATTGCAGTCAAGTGCCCAGTAGGTGGCTCACTACTGAAGAATGTAGAACACTGCTAGGCAGGTAGGCTATAGGGGTGTTACGCGCGCGTGTGTATGTGTAAGGGGCGGTTTATGATGTAGGTTCCACGGAGCGGTGGACATATTATAATTTGTCTATTATTTTACTGCTCTTTGAGAAGTTAGTTTAGATAACAGTATTATAATGGTAAACCTATTACAGTAACCACTGCTAATCCGTCATCTGATAGGGCCTACACACATTTCGTAGTAGGGTACACACTAAAACACTTAAGCCAAATCACAGGGGGCCACACGTTATCTTTATTGCATGTATAAATCCGGTTTTCCGCTATTTCGGTACGGCACTCAATAATCGGGCATTTTCAGTAATCCGCCACCGTACAGTAACCGAACATGCAGGATTAGCGGGAGTTTATTGCAGGCCTATGTAGTTAAATATAGCTACTACTATTAAAATAAATGGAGTCACTGAGAATGTACGTACAGTAAACCTCTGCTTATCCGAACCCCCTTAAACTGTAACCCGGCTAAACCGAAATTATTTTACTTTCTCTTGCCCTACATGAATATTTGTAAGAAAGGTAAGTATTGTTTTCAAACGGATTTTTCGAAATCGAGTTTTCACCGGATATACTAGACGTTTTTAGCAATTGATCTGTGTACGAGCAAAATATCTCAAGAACGGAATATCGTACTAAGTTGAAACTTGGAACTTAAGAAGTTATGTAGCACTACGGGACTCGACATGAACAAGTTTATCAAACTGGCTCAACCGGAAGTTGTAGTTTATTGGTACGATTTTTTACTTTCTTACGATTTCCTCAAAAACGGCTCCTACGATTATCTTTTAAATCACCTCATTAACTACATTTTTTATTTTCTACAAGATAGGGTAAGCGTCATGTCTGCTGAAATTCTTGGAGAATGTGCTCTCGTGGTAAAAAGTTTTTTTTAAATTGCAGCCTTAATATCCATTTTAGAGAAAAAGTGTATAATATAATAAAAGTTGTAAAAAAATAAATAATCTACAACTTTTATTTCAAACATTTTTTTGAACAATGCTAAGTTAAATACCAAATTTTACTCTCTCAAAAAAAAGAAGACATTACAATAACCTCTTATAAACTATTCACTTTAATAGTTGTAGTTATAAACTATTTAAACAGGCCTTCCACTAATGCCTTAATATGCAGTGGGGTTCCCGGTCAGGTCTGGCAGTTTCCATTTTTTCTTGCCAATGTAGATAATGAACAATATAAGCTATGTTTTACGAGTAAAAAATGTAAGTGCGAAGCGAAGTACTGGTAAAAAATGAGGGAGAAAGGAAAGAAGGACCAGAAAAGAACGGGAGAGAAGAGAAGCAGCAGAAGGTGTGGGTGTAGGAGAATGAGTAGAAGAAGAGGGAGGAGATAAAAGGGAAAACAGATAGAGGAACAGGAAAGAAGAAGAGGGGAATGAGGATCAGATGATGAGGAGGAAGAGTGGAAGATGGGGGTAACAACAGAAAAGACAGGTGGAAAAGACGAGCAGAAGTAGAAGTAAGTAGAGGTGAACAGTAGTAGAAAGAAAAAGGGGAAGAGAAAACATCAGCTTTTCAAAATTTCAGCTACAAGGTGAATTCTAGAGCAAAAATCTGGTGTGAAAGTCACACGACCTTCCCCTTCCCAATCCACATAATGAACAGTACAAACTATGTTTCATTAGTAAATAATGAGTAAACAATGTAAAATAAAAACAACCTAATTTTAATCATTTGTAAAAAACAAAAAATGAAAATCAATCTCTGTTCGACTTAAAAATATGGAAAATCAAATGGCCTCTAAACTAGGCCCTGTAGCGAATTTTGCTTAAAATAAAAGTTGTAGGTTTTTTAATTACCAATAACTTTGATTAGGCCTATATACACCTTTGTAGTAAAATGCAAATAAGACCACAAACTTAAATAAACACTTTTTACCACGAGAGCAGAGCCCCCAAGAATTTCAGCCAACATGGTGCTTACGCTATCTTGTAGAGAATAAAAATGGGCCTCTTTAATGATAAATAAGCTTTTTTTAAATATCTTTGAAACCGTTTTTGAGAAAACTACAAAAGTGAAAATCACACGAATAAACTACTATTTTCGGTTGACCGATCTTGATGAAAATGTTTATATCGCCCCCCCTACGCACCTAACATACGTTCCAAGTTTCAACTTGTACAATAATCCGTTTTTGAGATATTTCATTCACACACGCACACAGACCAATCGCTAAAACAAGTTTTTGCGTTCAAGGAGCCTGAACACTTGTATTTCCGGTTAAAAATTTGATTCCGAAAAATTTATTTATGATAGCAATACTTTCCTTTCCTACACACTCTAATCACTAGGGAGAAGAAGGTTCAGATGATGAACGGGAGGAGGAAAAGAGGACGAAAGATCAGACGCGGAGAATTAGAAGAAGGGCTGGTGAAAAGAAGAGGGTGAACATTCTGACACCTAAGGTCTATTGCTCAGTGTCTTAAAAATTTGTTTTTGTCAACCGGTTGTCATCCATTCATTTAGGGTGTCCCTAAATTTTTAGTCTTATTTTTCTAATCTTTTCCATTAATTGTTCGTTTTCCTTGTACAGTTCTTCTCGACCTCGTAACCTATATTGTCCGTATTCTATCTTCGAGCCCATTATTTTGCGGAGAATCGTTCTCTCAAATTTCTCTTAGACCAGTCTTCCTGGTCATTCTAAAGCACTCACTCGCGTACAGACACAGACATTTTATCACAGTATTACAATAATTTTTGTTTGACTTATTTTTAACACTATTTTTAACTTTTTGTGAAAACCGTATAGTAATCGGCCAGCTCTACAAGCTTATGATGCAATTTACGACAAAAATGGTTTAAAAAACAATTTAATGCTAAAATGTTTGTATTTACCCCAAAGTTATCGAAACCCTTAATTTAGTGTGATAGGTATAAATTGCCCATAAGAGGCAGGTGGAGTATTAAATTATTTGCACTCGATCTGTTAGTTCAAGGGCTACAAAAAATTGTTGTTTCTTATCACATAGTCAGCCAATTATACGACTGAAGCATTTAAGAACAGAAGAGGTAGAGGTGTAAAATACACTAGTCACAATTATCTCCTCTGAGAGTAATGAATTTCATTATACACCCAGATCTTGTGGTGAATGAAGTGAAGGTGTTATTTACAGGGTGGAAATTGGATGCTTTTCAGAGGGAGATACTTTTCCACTCAATGAGGAAGGCAGTGGTAAAACACCTCACTCCTCGTTTTACTTAGTAAAGCCTCTAGTGTTTCTAACCAGGCTTCCGGCTGATGAACTAAACAACATGTATAAATATTAAAGAATTATTATTTTGAAGTACGGAAACCTGATTATTAATTTTTTATGGCATTAAGACCACACGTAATGAGTGGAGTATTCGATAATTATTTCTTGGTAACTCCAGGGAAAGAAGGGCGACCTTGATTAACATAAAGTGGTGCTAGAGTTACTTCCGGAGTTAACACTTTTAATATTTTTAATTGTCAACTAGATCTAATGCGTGTTAAATGAAAAACAATACAGGAATGAAACAGGTTGCATATCCTGTGGGTAATATTAGTTCTACACACAATTTTGTACATTACAGAATTACAATTCTTTACTTACAGGTTGCCTCACAAACAAATTTAAAAAGAATAAAGAAAACTGAACATTTTATGAAACCGAATTTATATCTTCCGCAGACAACTTCAAAACTTTAAAAGGGAGTATGGTTTGGGCTTAAACAAATCTATTTCTAATTTTTATGGTTTTTTTAAAACTTTAGACTGTAGATCTGTAGAAAGAAACCCTGAGAATTCATTGACAAAATGTTTGCCGAAAAATTTACGGATCTTTACAGTTATAGAAATAACTATTTTACATGAGCTAAGTTTTACTTTCTCTTGCCCTACATGAATATATAGGAAAGAAAAGTATAGTTTTCCTGTCGATTTTTCATAATCGAGTTTTCACTGGAAATACACGTTTTCATGCCCCCTGAACTCCCAAAAATGTGTTTTTAGCGATTGGTCTGTGTGAACAAAATATCTCAAGAACGGAACATATTACGAAGTTGAAACTTGGAGTTTAAGTTAAGTACCATAGGGGAACCGACACGAACATTTTCATCAAAATCGGTTAACCGGAATTAGTATTTTATTTAGTATTAGTATTAGTGCGGAATTTTTGATTTTCTTGCGATTTTCTAAAAAAGGCTTCTTTGATTTTTAAAAAATCACCTCATTTACTACATTTTTATCTTCCACAAGACAAGGTAAGCGCTATGGCTGCTGACATTCTTGGGGGAGGGGCCTGTGCTCTCGTAGGAAAAAATTACTTTTTTAAGATTGCGGCCTTAAATTTCAAAATGGCATTTTAGAGCAAAATTATAAATAATCAAAGTTTTATAACATTTAATAACCTACAATTTTTATTCCTAATATTTTTTGTACAATCCTAAGTTTAGGAATAGTTAGTGATTTTCTGTATTTTCCCATAAAAATCGGTAAAAAATGAGATTTGTTTAATCTAGCGGCCTTATTATGAATTTAACGACAAAAATGTATATATAATAAAAGTTTTAGGTAACTGAAAAACAACAACTTTTATTTTATCTTTCTTTACAGACCCTAGTTTAGCGGTAATTACTGATTTTCCGTATTTTTAAGTTGTACAAACGTTGATTTAGCGACATTTACTCATGATTAAAATTTGGTTATGTTTTTCATTTTACATTATTAATGATTAAACATAGGTTACGTTTTTATTTAAATTCATAAGAGAAATTTGTGTGAGTGTTTCACACAATTGTTTTCTTAAATTGAACAGATTGCAACGTAGTATAAACTTCAGGGATTAAAAAATGATATTATTACAATGTCATAAGAGAGTCGTGTAATTATTTCACACCAAATTTTTTAATTATAAAATTAATTAGTTTTTATAGTAATACATGTTAATATGTACATAAAAGATTGTTTAAAAAATTAGAAATCAGTACAAATTATTTTAAATTTCAGGGATTAGCGGGGTTTTTGTGAAATAATATTGTGGAACACCCTATACTACACTAATGAAAACATTGATACACCTGTTATATGGAAGAGCAACTGTTATGTACATCTGTACACACGAATGTGTGCGTGTGTGTGTGTATATATAGTTTTGTACCTGAACAACCGCATCCTTTTGAAAGAACACTTTTCAACATCCGTTGTTTCTACCCACTCTATCAAACGTGATAGAAAAAGACAGAAAACATGATTCTATCTCTCTCACGCACATTATAATCTGGAGTATTCTCTGTCTTTTTCTTTCTTATTCGTTTTAATATCTTTATCTTTTTTCCAGATGGTCACCTGATGGGTTTCAGTCTCTTTTCCGTGAGAAAGTGGAAATGTTGAGGTACCATGTCAGTTCGATGTTATCTCGTAGTATGGGAATCATACTGTAGACGCTTCAATATCCATCCTCGTGACCTTCTTACCAGAACCTTGAACATTTGTCTTTTTTTAGGTCCTCTAGCCCTAATCCGTTCATCAAAATATAATCAATAAACCTAATTATACAATTTTCTTTAATCGAATGTCTTTAATGAGTTTGCAAATATCACAAAATGTTGTTGTTGTTCAGGTCAACAGCCGATAAGCTGGTTTGAACCTCTAGAGGTTTTACTAAGTAAAACGAGGAGTGAGGTGGTTTACCATTGCCTTCCTCACTGAGTGGAAAAGTACGCTTATCAGCATGCCGGGCCCTCTGAAAAGCACAAATTTTTCACTCTGCAAATGACACCTTCACTTTATTCACCATAGTGTCTGACTGTATAATGAAATTCATTACTTTCAGAGGAGATAACTCTGATTAGTGTATTTTACACCTCTACCTCTTCTGTTCTTAAATGATTCAGTCATTTAATTGGCTGACCATGCGATAAGAAACAGAACTATTTATTTTAGCCCTGCAACTAACAGATTGGGTGTAAATAATTTGACACTCCACCTGTCTGTTATAGGCAGACAAAATGCTGATTACAATATTAAAGGATTTTTACTTTCTCTTGCCTATTATAAATATATAGAGAAGAAAAGTATTGTTTTTATGTCGAGTTTTCACCAGATATACGCGTTTTCAGGCCTCCTGACCCAAAAAAACATGTTTATAGCGATTGGACTGCGTGTGTGGATACTACAGGACCCGACACGACCATTTTCATCAAAATCGGTAAACCGGAAGTAGTAGTTTTTATGTACAATTTTTTCACATTTTCGAATTTTTTTTCAAAAACGGCTTATATGATTTTTTTTAAATCGCCTCATTTACTACTTTTTATAATGGTATAGAAAACAGAATAACCACCATGTCTGCTGAAATTCTTTAGGAAGCTGTGCCCTTGTGGTAAAACTTGTTTTTTGGTTTAAAAATTTAAATGGCTTCAAGGGGTTAATTTTTGTAGTTTAGCTATAAGTAACATCTCCATCAAGTTTCAGGCATCTAGCTTGCCCGAAATTTATTAAATGTAAATATCGGTTTCAGGGTAAAACACCTTTTTCAATGTCCTAACGGTGAACAGTCGAAATCGTTTGTGTTTAACTTTTATATTTACCCTAAAGGGAATATTCCCTCCAAATTTCAGTTTTCTAGCCGTTGTGCAAGCAGGAGGATTAGTGATGAGCGATTTATGAGAAAGCCCTTGCTTTCTCATAAAATATACAAAAAAAGCAAAGGTAGGTTAGGAAGGTTGTTTTCATGGACAGTTTTCCCCGGGAATAAGTTCCCTAGAAGCTAAAAAAAAATTACCGACTGGTCTGTATGTGTATGAAAATAACTAAAAAAAGAACATCGTATGGCTGAAATCTGGACTTCAGTTAGGTACCATGAGGAGACCCGACATAAACATTTTCATCAGAATCGGTAAAACGGAAAAAAATAGTTTGGCTTCTATTATTTTATTTAAATTCACCTCATCTATTAAATTTTTTGTGATCTACAGTAAAGGTTAACCGGCGTGTCAGCTGAAATTTTGCTCCCCTGGTAAAAATGGGTTTTTAAAGATTGGTTCTTTAGTAAACATTTTAGAGTAAAATCGTTGTGATCGAAGTAATAGAAAAATAAAAAAACCTAGAACTTTTATTTCAAGCATTTTTTCAATAACTCTTAGTTTAGCACCAATTTTCTATATTTTTAAGTTAAGATTGATCTTCATTTAGTAATTTCATTTGGTGAGTGATTTTTGTGTGTTCATGATTAAAATTAGGTTATTTCATTATTTACATTGTAGGACCCATTTTGAGAAAAAAGCAAAAAATTGAAAAACGCACGAATAAACTACTACTTCCGATTGACCGATTTGGATAAAAATGTTTATATTGGGTCCTTTAGTGATACCTGACTTATTTTCCAAGTTTCAATTTTGTGCGAAATTCGTTATTTAGATACCTGTTTTGTTCACACACGCAAACAGACCAATTGGTAAAAACATATTTTTTTGGGGGTTTAGAGGGCCTGAAAACGTGTATTTCCGGCGAAAACTCGATTTGGAAAAATCGACATGAAAGTAGTTAAGTGGTCCTTTGGAGCGCTTAATCTCTCTGTAGAGTATCGGGTTGCTGATAACAGCCAGGTGGAGTGTTAAATTCTTAAATTATTCGTACTTTATCGGCTAGTTCCAGGACTACAAAAAATAGTTATTCTTATAACATGGTCAGCAAAATATATGACTTCAGCATTTAAGAACAGAAGAAGTATAGGTGTAAAATACACTAATCAGAGTTATCTCCTCTGAGAGTAATGAATTTTATTATAGCCTACAGCCAGAACCTGTAGTAAATGAAGTGAAGGTGTCATTTGTAGGGTGGAAAGAAGATGCTTTTCAGAGGGCCCGGAATACTGATAAGCATACTTTGCCACTCACTGAGAAAGGTAATAGTAAACCATCTCACTCCTCATTCTTAGTAACGCCTCTAGAGGTTCAAACCAGCCTTTCGGCTGATGACCTAAACAAATAACATCACAGTATCGGGAATTTAGAGAAGAATTCCTGGCTAAGGTCTGGACATTTTACTCCTTAAAAATTCAAAAACTCAGAATAGTAAAAAATTACGGAGACGTTGGTAAAATGAAAAAAAAAATGTTTAAACTTTTTTTTAATGATAACAATACATTGTCTTACAATGAAATAATTTAAGAATGAAATAAAAAGTGGATTATTTTGTATAAAGAATCCCACGGGTTTTAAACACCTGGCGTTGTCGAGTGTTGATAACGTTACTAATGCGACCACTATATCTCTTACCAGCTGTTTGTGAAATAAAGCCGTCTGTCATTTTTAACAATAATTACTGGTAAAAATTCTCACGGTAATGTCTAATCGGTTACCGCGCTTTGCGCGGGATGAAATCCCAACATCATCAGTTTTTTCCTTTCCCTTGCCTATATGAATATATAGGAAGAAAGTAGCCTATTGGTTTCATGTCAATTTTTCGAAATCGAGTTTTCACCGGATCTATACGTTTTCAGATCCACTGAACCCAAAAAACATGTTTTATCTATTGTTCTGTCTGTGCGTGTGTGAACAAAATATCTCAAGAACGGAACATCATACAATGTTGATACTTAGCACTTAATTAAGTTACGTACCGCGGGAGGACCCGACACGAACATTTTCATCAAAGTCGGTCAACCGGAAATGGTAGTTTATTCGTATAATTTTTCACTTTTTGGAATTTTTGAAAAACGGCTCCTACGATTTTTTTAAATCGCCTCATTTACTACATTTTTATGCTCTACAAAATAGGGTAGGCACCATGTCTGCTGAAATTGTTGGGGAGGCTGTACCTTTTTAAATTGCAGCATTAATAAGCACTTTAGGGCAAAAATGTATACAACAAAAGTGGTAGAAGTTTAAAGACCCACAACTTTTATTCCAACCATTTCTATGTATAACGCTTAGTTTAGCGGTAATTATTGATTTCTGTTTTTTTTTTTTCATGAAAATCTGTATATAATGGTTTTTTTAAGATTCCGGCCATTTAACAACAAAAGTCTATTATTAAATTTATAGAAAAATAAAATATCTACAACTTTTATTTCAAGCATTTTTCTCTACAGCATCAAAGAGTGATTTTCCGAATTATTAAACCAAACTGAGGTTTTTAACTTTATGTGCACGTTGCAAACTGTTTAATTTAGAACAATAAGCAACCCCATAAACCAATGATATGAGCTGATATGTATGACTTGTAAATGAAAGGTAGTCCTGTACAGACTTAGGCCAACCATTCCTGAAAAGTATAATTAATTGAACCCCAATTATTTATGTACACCGATAACCATAGTTTAATATTCAAATCCGTATAGAAGTAACTATTTTAACTAAGATTTGAACCACTGAACCGTCGTCTCCGTACATCAGCTTCTTTACCTCTAGACCAACCCGGTAGGTTATCACACTTTGACACATACAATTTTTTTATCCGAATTTCAAATTGTTTTTACGCTTCATGACCTATTAAAGCAAAAAATAAATAAAGAATGATAATAAACCGGAATGATCTAGCTATAAGGTCGTCGCTCGCCAAAGTCAGCCAGCTCTTAAAGAGCTAATTTTCGGAGACGAAAGTTCTGTGGTTCGAATCCTAGTAAAAGTAATTACTTTTTTATTGATTTGAATAATAGACAGTGCACCAGTGTATTTTTATGGTTGAGGTATGGTTAACATACTCTCTCAGGAATGATCGGCCTGAGTATGTACAAGACTACACCACATTTACACGTCTTACATATCATCTCCATTTCATTGGGTCATGGGGTTGCTTACCTAACTTGAACAGATTGCAACGGACACACATTAGGTATTAAAAAAAGAATTATATTCGTCACTGCGCGCATAATTAGGCTACTCAGAGTTCCGGAACCAAAACAATAATTTCGAGAATGGACTGAAATATTTTACAAAAATAAATACCTTTTTACTTTCTCTGCCTCTGTATAAAATATGGAAAAGAAAAGTACAAGAAAATACAAGTTTTTTACGATTGGTTTGTGAGTATGAATAAAATATCTCAAGAACCGGAAATCATACAAAGTTTAAACTTGAACCTAAAATCAGGTATTATATGGAAATTCGGCACTGAAAATTTTTATCAAAAATCGGTCAAATGGAAGTAGTAGTTTATACGAGCAATTTTCACCTTTTTACAATTTTCTGCAAAACGGTTTTTAAGTTGTTTTTTTTTTTAAATCGCCTATTTAACTAAATTTTTATTGTCTACAAGATAGCATAGGCTGTCTCCGTGGCGTGGCTCCGCTCTGTGGCGTAATGACTAGCGCGCTAGCCTACAAAGCGATAGGTGCCGGGTTCGATTCCCGGCAAGAGGCTGGAAACCGAAACCCACAGTAGTCGCTAATGACCAAGCTGTTGATGCGACTTCAAATTAATTTAAAAAAAATAACATAACTGCAACAACGTCATAACTGCTGAAATTCTTGAGAAGGTTGCGCTTTCGGGGTGAAAATTGTTTTTTTAGATTTCGGGCTTAAAATCTGTTGTTGGGTAAAGTGTATATAATTAAAGTTGTAGAAAATAAAAAACCTGCAACTTTTATTTCAAAATTATTTCTAAAATGTTTAGTTTAGCGCCAGTTGTGATTTTCTGTATTTTGCTCATTAAAATTGGTAAGAAAGTGTTTTTTTAAGACTGCGGGGCCTTTTCATTTTACATTGGCAAGAGAAAGTCGTGTGAGAGTTTCACACCAGATTTTTACTTTCTCTTTCCGTGTATGAAATGTAGGAAAGAAAAGTATTGTTTTTTTTGTCAACTTTTGCAAATCGAGTTTTCACCGGAAATACACGTTTTAAGGCCTATAAACACAAAAAAACATGTTTACCGATTAGTCTGTGTGTGTGTGTGTGTTGTAGTACAAAATAATCAAGAAAATCGCTAACTGACGCTAAACTAGCCTCTTAAGAAAAAAATGTTTGAAATAAAAGTTGTAGGTTTTCTATAGCTCTAATTACATTCTTTAATTGTAAAATGCATACTAAGGCCGCAATTTAAAAAATCGTATTTTTTACTTATTTCAATGAGAAAATACGGAGTCACTAAATGACGCTAAACTAAGCGTTGAAGAAAAAGATGTTTGGAATAACAGTTGTATGGTTTTTAATTTCCTACAACTTTAAATATTAAATACACTTTTGCTCTAAAATGCATATTAAGGGCGCAATCTTAAAAAAAAGTCATTTTTTTACCACGAGAGCACAACCCCCTCTACCAAAGAATTTTGGTAAACATGGCGCTTGTCGTACCTTGTAGAGCATAAAAAATTTATTCTGAGGCGATTTAAAAAAACCTAGAAGCTGTTTTTCAGAAAATTACAAAAATGTTCAAAATTTCTCGAATAAACTGCTACTTTCGGTTGACCGATTTCAATGAAAATGTTCGTGTTGGGTACTCTTAGACTAGGTACCTGACTTACGTTTCAAGATTTAACTTCTTACGATATTCCATTTTTTGAGATACTTTACGCTTCTATATTTTATATAATGGTTTCTTCAACGAGGGAGTTTTGGGTAATTTACAAAGCCCCAAAATCGAGGATACCTTACTACGATGCAAAAAACACAAATTTCTCAAAAATAGCTTAAACGATTTTGCTTAAACTTCCCTAATTTACTACATTTGCTAGGGCTATTGAAACAACTTAAGTGATTTGAAAATTACCCTTTGAAAATTAACATGGGGTTCACTCCAGTTAATCAAAAGATTTTGGATGAATTTAATGAAGTTGTCCGGTAATTAATTCTACATAAAAAAATCTTTCGAGGAATATTGATGAAAACAGACAGGTTTTAACAAATTGGAAGGATTGCATAGACGTAATAACTACTTTAGGCCATTTTTGGCTTGCAATCTGTCAGGATATCCACCACTGAAGGACCTTGAATAGCTCACTTTAGACATCGATGCAATTCTTCCGCTCAAAAAAGAAAGACTGTCGACAGTTCTGCACGATGAAAAATGAATCGTGTAAGACCATCAGCCTTTCCGGACGACGAGCAGGAATATAATTGTTGTTGTATAGGTCAACAGCCGAAAGGCTGGTTTGAACCTGTAGAGGTTTTACTAAGTAAAACGAGGAGTGAAGTGGTTTACCATTGCCTTCCTCACTGAGTGAAAAAGTACGCTTATCAACATGCCGGGCCCTCTGAAAAGCACATATTTTCCACTCTGTAAATGACAACTTCACTTCATTCACCACAGGGTCTGGCTGTATAGTGAAATTCATTACTTTCAGAGAAGATAACTCTGACTAGTGTCTTTTACACCTCTACCTCTTCTGTTCTTAAACGATTCAGTCATTTAATTGGCTGACCATGTGATAAGAAACAGAACTATTTATTTTAGCCCTGCAACGAACAGATTGAGTGTAAATAATTTGACACTCCACCTGTCTGTTATGGGCAGAGGAATATAATGTATAGCGATAATATCCGTAAACAGGTCGTGTTTGAAAGCGAAAGGGTTTCCATTCTGTCAGATCATAGTACCAAAGAGCAGGTGTATATGATAGTGTTACTAGAAATTCTCAAGTTCACAACTTAATAAAAATATATTCAATTAAATACGAATTTAAGATAAATTAGTAGGCTGTATTATCGTTTAAAATAAAATATTTGAAAATGCGATATCATAAAGCCATAGTATACTATTCCACAGAAATCAAAAGAAACTATCCCCGGAATTAAACCTGGAGGCACTAAAAGAAACCGAATAGAACCTTGGCCAAAAACAGCGAACAATATAAAATAACATAAATACGTATACACTCTTGCTAACTCGGCCCAGCTCCGGACATTCGGAAGTCCGGATTACACAGAAAATATTTAAAATTATGTTGTGGAATTATGAGTGTGTTTGTGTAGGTTTGCTTGAATTACGAGTATTTCATGGGGTTTTTTTACATAATATAATTAAAGTTATACAAAATTAACGTACAACTTTTATTTTAAGCATATTTTGTACAGAGCTTAGTACTGCGTCAATTTGTTATTTTACGTATTTTAAGATCTACAAAGGTTGATTTTCATTTTGCATTATTCACTCCTTAATGGGGAAACCTGAATTTCTTACTTTAAAACTCATAACAACAGTAAAGATTTAAAATAAATGTTCAACAGGTACTGTCAAACTTTCGTTATCTAATTACGTAATACATAACAATAGAGTTCCCAGAAAACATTAACCACATGTATCCTCTATTGTTAAGTAAATACTGAACATATAGTTCAACAATCATTTTTATGTTAAAGATTAAAACATATGTTTAACAGGTATTAATCAAGCTTTCGTTATCTAATTTAAGTAATACATAACAATAGAGTTCCCAGAAAACATTAATCACATGTATCCTCTATTGTTAACTGAATATTGTACATATAGCTCAGCAATAATTTTTACTTGGATCGATTCATTTCGTTTTAGTGAACGGATTGTAATATTGAAAGTGTACGAAAATACATTTTGTGCTACTTGTTACTGTATTAGAAATTAGTTTAATATAATACGGGCAGTTTATTGCATATAGGCCTAATCAGTGTAATATTTAAATACGGAACAACGCTTGACAGAGATTTTTTGAAGTGAAAACATCTTTAGGTTCACCATGCACTCTTTCTGTTTTAGATATTTAAATAAATTCGAATCTAAAAAATTTATAACATCACTTTCCATAAATCTATTGTTTCATTCTTAGAATATAATAGCCATGAAGAAGTCCAATCACGGCAAAATTCCACTAAATGATTCATTCATAAATATAATTAAATATTTTGTATCATATATTACTTTATGAGTACACAAATAAAAAATAATAATTATATTTCATATAAGTTTTCAATTCTATCGTGTGGTCATAAGCACACCACAATGGTTTTTTACTTTCTCTTGCCTATATGAATATATAGGAAAGAAAGTCGTTTTCATGCCGATTTTTCGAAATCGAGTTTTCACCGGATCTACGCGTTTTCAGACCCCTGAACCCAAAAAAAAAAAAATGTTTTTAGCGATTGGTCCGTGTTTGTGTGAACAGAATATCTCAAGAACGGAACATCGTAGGAAGCTGAAACTTGAAACTTCAGTTAGCTACCACTACAGGATCCGGCACCAACATTTTCATCAAAATCGGTCAACCGGAAGTAGTAGTTTATTTGTCTACACTTTTTATGCTCTGCAAGATAGGGTAGGCGCCATGTCTGCTGAACATCTTGGAGATTGTTTTCTCATAAAAAAATTGTTTTTTATAAGATTTCGACTTAAATATGCACTTTAGGGCAAAAATGTAGCCTATACAATAAAAGTTGTAGAGAATTTAAAATTCTACAACCTTTATTTCAAACATTTTTTTGTTTATGCTTAGTTCAGCGGTAATTAGCGATTTTCTGTTTTTTTTCCTCACGAAAACGTGTAAAAAATCGTTTTTTTAAATTTCAGCCTTAGTATGCATTTTACAACAAAAGTGTTTAATCAGATTTATAGGAAATTAAAAGATCTACAACTTTTATTTAAGGCATTTTTCTCTACAGAGTAGAGAAAAGCGTAGTGTAGTTTAGCGTGAATGTGTGATTTTCTGTATTTTTAAGCCAAACTGAGGTTTTCATTTTGCGTCTTTCACTCATTATTAAAATAAGGTTATGTTTGTGAGGTTAGTTTTTTGTTTATTTCTAATTTTTATTACTAATGTTGTGTTATATTGTTCATTATTTACAATGGCAGGAGAAAGTCGTGGGAGTGTTTCACACTCGATTCTTTTACCCTATTTTGGTATGGCATTTGAAGGTTGCTGCTCCAAGTAGGCCTACACCGTAATGTTGTCCAACGATGACTCACCAAACTAACATAGTAATATGCGTACGATCTTTAACTCGACGCATTAATGCTTGGACAGTGAACTATATGTACTTTAACTGTATAATTTGAATATTTAAACTTCTATAAATTTGAAATACTGTATAAGATATTACGATTTTATGGATAAATGTTTCCCCCAACAAGATGTTTCTTGGTAATCCTGATAAACACGTTAGTTCAGTAGATTCTGGTCCATTATGCGAACGCCACTCCATTTTCAAATTTTTTCCGCTTAACTGTCGAGTTTTTAATGAGGAAATGAATGACACATGGATGTGTACAAACGGAAAACAACATTTATGTATTTATAAATTTTGAATTGCATTGATTTATTATAGTAAACCATGCGCCCACATAACCACCAATTGACCATTGTTATTTCTCCGTTATCTGGACGCCACGTTATCAGAGATCACCTTGCCTATCTGGTATGTATTTCATTGTTATCTAATTGTGTTCATAATTTGATAAATAAAACTGTTGTTGTTTAAGGTCATCAACTGAAAGGTTGGTTTGAATCTCTAGGGGCTTTACTAAGTAAAAAGAGGAGTGAAGTGGTTTGCCATTACCTTTCTCAACGAGTAGAAATGTATGTTTATCAGCATGCCAGGCCTTTTGAAAAGCATCTACTTTCCACCCTGCAAATGACACCTTCACTTCATTCACCACAATGCGAATAATAAGATTCATTACCTTCAGAGAAGATAACTCTGATTAATGTCTTCTACACTTTTACCTCTTCTGTTCTTAAATGTTTCAGTTATTTAATTGGGTAACTATGTGATAAGAAACATAACTAATTTTTTTGTATCCTGGAACTAACAGACTGAGTGCCAATAAATTTAACACTCCACCTGCCCGTTATGGGTAAAAAAAAAAATTAAAAACGGTATTGAAGTAACCCGTTAACTATTTTACGTACGATATCAGTATTGTCTCTAGTGTATTGATTATTTTCTGAGCATTAATAACTTGTTTTTTTTCGTGAGCCGATAGAGATGGAACGGCGAATGACAATTAAGAATGTGAAGAAAATACGGTGAATTTTTTCCGGTTATTTAAAAATAAACATAAAAAAAACTATCGTTTTCATTCATAAAATAGGTAAATTAATCGTTCCGTTCGTTTTGTGTAGCGTAAAAGTGGAAGAATTTAGCACAAATCGGAGTGGCGTCCGCATGATAGAAGAGTACCGTTCAGTAAATAAATACTTTAATAAATAAATAAAAATAAAACTCACCCTTCTTTGTTCAGCTTTAGACATGGCTTGAAACTGATGTGAATTATTACTGCCATTAAACGATGTATGCATATGGCCATAATCGAAATCATCTTCACCAATAGGCATTTTGATAAAAATATAATACTTTTACAAAAAAAAATAAAACAAATAAAATACCGACAGCACTTTTTTAAATATACATAAATAATATTATATAACAAAACACACAAAAACACACGTTGAAAACGAAGCGTCAAAAATATACAAGCAATTAAAAATATAATTTAAAAATGGGAGTTAAATTTTAAACATATTTAAAAAAATTTATTAAATATTTACCAACGTAGAACTCCCATACTACGTGAAAATTTTATATGAAAAAATTTATTCACATTATAATATCAAATTTTAAAAATTTAAACATTGTTCAAATAATTTTAAAATTTTATTATATAAATATAATGTATAATATTCGATGTTAACACTTTTAAGATAAATTTTAGAATGAAAGATTCTGTGAAATACTTTTACTGCTGTGTAATTTTTAATTGTAAGAAGGGTGGGGGATGATTAGGTGTATTGGAAGGGGAATGTTAAATAAAAAGAGATAGATGTATATGTTAGAATGAGATCGCTTGAGGGGAGGTAGTTCGACGTATTATGGTTCTCACGGTTCCCCCACTCTATGGGAAGAAATTCCCATAGATTCTCTTGTACAATATACTCAAGCAAGCAAATGTATAAACTACACTTACGTGTGTTAGTGTGTGTAATACACTGACACACACATATATATAAGGTAGTAGTATTTTTTCTATTATGTTTTTAAACACCCTTATCATTCGTTCGGTTTTTTTCTACTGCAATATTTTAAAATTACTTTCGTTTTGTTTTGAAGGTTAAAATTCCTTTACATCATAATATAAATGCAACAGAACCTTGATAATTCGGACGTCTAAGATCTGGTATCACAAGTGGTTTCTTTGGTAACCCGGAGTCCATCAAGGTTCGATTCTCGCTCTATTTTTTGTTGTAGTAAACTGGGAAGTTGAAGCGACCCGGTAATTTCAGCATGCAGGAAAATAACCCCTGTTTTTATATTCGAAAATTTTTATGAAAAAAATTTTGTGTGAAGCACTCACAAGATTTTCTCTACCTAATGTAAATAATAAAAATATATAACCATGTTCAATCATAAATGAACGACGCAAAATGAAAATCAACCTCTGTAGGACTTCAAAATACATAAAATCACACACGTCGCAATACATCGACGCTAAATTACGCGTTGCGCGTTGTAGAACAAGATGTTTGGGAAAAAGTTGTAGATTTTTACTTTTTCTTGCCTATATGAATATATAGGAAGAAAAGCATTGTTTTCATGTCGATTTTTCGAAATTTAGTTTTCACCGGAATATCACGTTTTCAGACCCCCTGAACCCAAAAAACATGTTTTTAGGGATTGGCCTGAGTGTGTGAGTGTGTGTGTGTGTGTGTGGAACAAAATATCTCAAGAACGGAACATCGTACGGTCTTAAAACTTAAGTTAGGTACTACTAGAGGACCCGACACGAACATTTTCATCAAAATTGGTCTACCGGAAGTAGTATTTTATTCGTGTCATTTTTCACATTTTTACAATTTTCTCAAAAATCGCCTCATTTACTACATTTTTATGTTCTACAAGATAGAGTAGGCGCAATGTCTGCTGAAATTCTTGAAGAGGCTGTGCTCTCGTAGAAAAATGTTTTTCTTTAAGATTGCGGCCTTAATATAGATTTTAGCGCAAAAATGTATATAATAAAAGTTGTAGAAACTTTAAAAACCTACAACTTTTATTTTAAACATTTCTTTGTATAACGCTTAGTTTAGCGGTAATTAGTAATTGTCTGATTTTTTTTTATGAAAATCTGTAAAAAAATGATTTTTTCAAGATTTCAGTCTTGTATGTCATTTTACGACAAAAGTGTATGATCAAATTTATAGAGAATTACAAGATCTACAACTTTTATATAGAGAATTTTTCACAACAGGGTTTAGTTTAGCGTAAAAAAGTAGTTTTCCGTATTATTAAGTAAACTGAGGTAGATTTTCATTTTGCATCATTCACTCATGATTAAAATGAGGTTATGTTTTTTAGAGTTCGTTTTTTTTGTTTATTTCTAATGTTGGTCATTATTTGCATTGGCAAAATAAAATCGTGTGAGTGTTTAACATCAGATTTTTTTTTTTTAAATTTTCAAAACTTTAATTTTATAAAATTTCCCCCCTAAAAGCATATTAACGCCCTAATCCTAGAAAACCTTTTTTGCAAGGTGTGCAAACAGCTTTGTCTTGAGACTTCTATACCAATCAAGTTTGCAGTAAAATATAATTTTGGTTTTTTACATTAAAACAAATTGCCAGATTAAATAATAAAAAATTACTAATGGTAGCTTATCATGGTCTAATTCTGTCTCATATCCGTTATGGTATTTCAGTATGGATAACATGGATAGGGTTTTTAAAATTCAAAAGAAAGCTATAAGGTGTTGGTGGTGGTAGCTAACTAGCTTATCTCAAGCATGCTACTTCTTAAGGAGCTTCAATTGCTTACACTTCCCTCACTCTAAATGTTTGAAGTGATAAGATAATGCCTACACTTGATGTCATAGTTGAGATTATTGAGTAGTATTGGCCATGCATTTCTTATGGGAGTTTAGAACTAGGTAGGCCCCTACTGTTCATGACGAAAACATTTAGCAACCATAGACTTCGCAAACACAAGTAAATTGTGTATAGTTTATTTACTATATTTATTTCGTGATTATTATTGTTATACAATACAATATACAATACTTCAGCAGAAACTACCCAGTAATGGTATTACGAATATTATTAAATAGAAAAGTTAGAGTATAATTAATTAAAAAAAATCTGGTGTGAAACACTCACACAACTTTCTCTTGCCAATGCAAATAATTAACAATAAACCTAACATTATTAATAAAATATTAGAAATAAACAAAAAACTAACCTCAAAAACATAACCTTATTTTAATCATGAGTGAATGACGCAAAATGAAAATCGAACTCAATTTGGCTTAAAAAAACGAAAAATCACACTTTCACGCTAAACTAGGCTCTGTAGAGAAAAATTCTCTAAATAAAAGTTGTAGATCTCTTAATTTTCTATAAATTTTATTATATACACTTTTGTCGTAAAATGCGTACTGAGGCCGAAATATTTAAAAAAATCGATTTTTCACACGTTTTCGTGAGAAAAAACAGAAAATCGCTAATTACCGCTAAACTGAGCGTTATACAAAAAAAATGTTTGAAATAAAAGTTGTAGAATTTTAAATTCTCTACATTTTTACTATATAATTTTTTGCGCTATAATACATATTAAAGACGTATTCTTAAAAAAACAATTTTTTTACGTAAAAACAGCCTCACCAAAAAATTCAGCAAACATGGCGCCTACCCTATCTTGTAGAGAATAAAAAATTGAGTAAACCAGGCGATTTAAAAAAAAATCGTAGGACCAGTTTTTGAGAAAATCGCAAAACAGTGAAAAATTATACGTATAAACTACTAATTCCGATTGACCGATTTTGATGAAAATGTTCGTTTCGGGTCCGGTAGTGGTATGTAACTTAAGTTTCAAGTTCGTACGATGTTCCGTTCTTGAGATATTTTGTATACACACCCACACAGACCAATCGCTAAAAACATGTTTTTTGGGTTCAGGGGGTCTGAAAACGTATAGATCCGGTGAAAACTCGATTTCGAAAAATCGACATGAAAACAATACTTTCCTTCCTATATTTTATATTCATGTAGGCAAGAGAAAGTAATAATAAATTCAGTTAATAATAGAATGTCTAAATTTAGAACATTACGTCTACTGTTTTTATACCGAGCTATAAAAGATATAACATCAATAGAAATAGGTCTAGTAAAAATCTGGTGTGAAACACTCACCTAACTTTCTCTTGCCAATGCAAATAATTAACGATAAACGTTAATTAGTAACGTTTTTATATCAGTAATAAAACATTAGAAAGAAACAAAAAAAATTTTTGGTAACAAAAAACTAACCTTAATAAACATAACCAAATTTTCATCATGAGTGAAAGACGCAAAATGAAAATCAACCTTACTTTGGCTTAAAAATACGGAAAATCACTCTTTCACGCTAAACTAGGCTCTGTAGAGAATAATGCTTAAATAAAAGTTGTAGATCTTTTAATTTCCTACAAATTTAATTATATACATTTTTGTCGTAAAATGCACGAGACCAAAATCTTAAAAAAATATATCCATTTTTTACACGTTTTCGTGAGAAAAAAACATAAAATTGATTATTTTCACTAAACTAAGGATTATACAAAAAAATGTTTGAAATGAAATATGTAGGATTTTATATTCTCTACAACTTTTATTAAATGCATTTTTGAGATTAAATGCATATTAAAGCCACAATCTTAAAAAAACAATTTTTTTACGAGAAAACCGCCTCCTCAAGAATTTCAGCAGACATGGCGCCTACCCTATCTTGTAGAGCATAAAAAACGTAGTAATGAGGCGATTTTTTTTAAAAAATCGTAGGAGCCGTTTTTGAGAACGCGAAAAATGATACGAATAAACTACTACTTCCGGTTGACCGATTTTGATGAAAATGTTCGTGTCGAGACCGGTAGTAGTAGTAGTATCTAATTTAAATTTCAAGTTTCAAGCTGTACGATGTTCCGTTCTTGAGATATTCTGTTTACTCACACACACACACACACACACACGCACGCACACACACACACACACACACACACACACACACACGCACACACACACACACAAACACAGGACCAATCGCTAAAAACATGTTTTTTGGGTTCAGGGGGTCTGAAAACGTGTAGATCCGGTGAAAACTCGATTTCGAAAAATCGACATGAAAACAATACTTTCCTTCCTATATATTCATATAGGCAAGAGAAAAAAAAAATAAGAAAAAAGAATGAGGAAGGAGAGAATTGCCCTGAAAATGTCACTGTAATGTGTTCAGGACAGTAAGTAATTCTACTTATGTCCATTTAATTTAAATAGTAGTCTCAACTAAACATGTCATTGAGTATACGTTATGCAAAATTTCAATGTCCACTATCATAAACATAAGAAACAGAAACGATTATTTGGGGCTAAAAATTAAATTTTATTTAGTGTGGTTTGCACAACGCTGGATTTTTTTTATCAAAACCTACTAATGCGGGGAGAAAATATATCAATAATACCCCAATTTTTAAAATGTGTTAATTTTCATTCCTTTAAAAAATATGAAAAATTACTAGATTGGTGAAACTTCTTTTAGTAGGCCAATACAAGAATTTATTTCTAAATAATATTATATAAAATAATTCTGGTGTGAAACACTCACACAACTTTCTTTTACCAATTCAAATAATGACCAATATAACCTAACATTAATAATAAACAAAAAACTAAACTCAAAAAACATAACCTTACTTTAATCATGAGTGAAAGACGGAAAATGAAAATCGATTTCAGTTTGCCTTAAAAATACGGAAAATCACTCTTTCACGCTAAACTAGGCTCTGAAGAGAAAAATGCTCTGAATAAAAGTTATAGATCTTTTAATTTTCTATAAATTCGATTATAAACACTTTTGTCATAAAATACATAGGCCTACTAGGGCCGAAATCTTAAAAAAATCGATTTTTCACACGTTTTCGTGAGAAAAACAGAAAATCGCTAATTACCGCTAAACTGAGCGTTATACAAAAAAATGTTTGAAATAAAAGTTGTAGAATTTTAAATTCTCTACATTTTTTATTATATAATTTTTTGCGCTATAACACATATTAAAGACGTAATCTTAAAAAAACAATTTTTTACGTAAAAACAGCCTCACAAAAAAATTCAGCAAACATGGCGCCTACCCTATCTTGTAGAGAATAAAAAATTGAGTAAACCAGGCGATTTTAAAAAAAATCGTAGGACCAGTTTTTGCGAAAATCGCAAAAAAGGGAAAAATTACACGAATAAACTACTTCCGGTTGACCGATTTTGATGAAAATGTTCGTGTCGGGTCCGGTAGTGGTATGTAACTTAAGTTTCAAGTTTCAAGTTCGTACGATGTTCCGTTCTTGAGATATTTTGTACACACACACACACACACACACACACACACACGCACGCACAGACCAATCGCTAAAAACATGTTTTTTGGGTTCAGGCGGTCTGAAATGTGTAGATCCGGTAAAAACTCGATTTCGAAAAATCGACATGAAAACAATACTTTCCTTCCTATATATTCATATAGGCAAGAGAAAGTAATAGAAAAGGTAAATAACTGGAATAAACACTCAAAGCATAGAAGCGAATGCTAAGAAAACTGTGTACTAGTGTGTAAATAAGTAAGCTTGTAGTAGTAGATAAATATGTGACTGAAAATGCATTTATTCAGAGTTTTGCATTAACTTATAACTTCTTGACACGTCCTTTACTTCGTCAGGGTAATTACAGACTTTTAAAGGCTTCCATGAAAAGCAAAAACAAAAGACCGGTTGAACAGAAAAAAGGAAGAAAGGAAAAAAGGAGAAAGGCTTTTAGTGAGCGAACGCTGAGAATGTGAGCTGCAAAACGAGGTTCCACTAACATCTTAAGTCACCTTACGTGGTCTAAAATTGACCCTATAGGAGGGGGGGATAAAAATATTTCCTACAATTACATTAAAATGATTGTAATTCAAAAAATACATTTATTTTTATCCAGTTCAGCATTTCTTTATTTACATTATGACTCCTGCGATCGAGTTAGCACAACATTGATTAGTCTGTTACTAATTTATTTTAATTATTTCCAGAGTATCGTTAAATTAGAATTTACTATTACAAATTTATTTATATTTTGAGGTCTTAAACTAAATGTGGAACTGATTTTAATATTAAATCAATCTTTATATTTAAGAATATATTTTAATAAATTTTTTAAATGGTTTTTAAAATATGTTTTATTGATATTTGTTTCCCTATTGCAAGGCTTTTGTTGCTACCGAATCGCCCCATCTTTACAAAAATTCTGAGTATTTCAAAGCCCCTTCTTACAATTTCATTCCTTTACTATGAAAAATAACCGGCTTCAACTCCAGTCTATGTTTTGAATCTGACAATATGGCGGAATTAAGCAGCTGACAAACGTAAGAGTAGAAAGATTTTTATAATAGATACTTTTAGAAAAATAATTGAAATCGGTGCAATAGATACTGTGTAGACAGCTTATCCACCAATTTTGGAGGAATTAATCAATAATTGGAAATCAACAGTAAAATACATCCAATAACTTCAATGTTAAACACTTGCAAACACAGAAGGTGAAGTAGAGAAATTTTCATATGAATAACTATGAAGTACACTCACACACACTTACGCGCGCGCAGAATCGAGTGTGTGTGTGAACACGATAAGGAAAGCCATGCAAATAGAATAAAACGCTGAGAGTGTAGTAATAATAATATAAAAGAAAAGAAGAGGACCCAATACGGTACCCTGGGGGAGTCGTAGGACTAATACAGTTTTATGCGTACGTATGTTCAGGAATTGAAATGAAATTAAAAAAATCAAGTGAGTGTGTGTGTGTGTGTGTGTGTGTGTGCTTTATATAATGTGTGGGAATGCGGTACCGGAACTAGGGAACTACATGTCGACATTTTATAAAGGAAACAGAAGTGTTGCTTGCATTAAGGGGTGGTGGAATTGATGAATGAGGGTGAGTTAAGGTTATATTGCGTTATATAAGTAAAGAGGGTTTTAGATTTGGATGAAGGGGAAGTAATTATGACTAACTATATAGTCACCTGTCCCTCAGTATTACTAACACATTCACAACGAAAACTCCCTCTATATTTTTATCCGTGTAAGTATAGATCACTACATACACACACACACTCACATATTCATACACACTTATTCCCGTTGGATAGTTCTTTTAGGTTAGGTTTATATTTTCAGAATCGATTAACATAAAAACATATAAATGCATAGTATCAGTAAAGGTATGGATAAAATATGAGGGTAAATATGGAATAGTTTTACTTTACTGTAGTTCCCACGAGTCTATACACGCGTACTTACGCACGCAAGCGTGACGGTTTTGTGTAGTTGTTGTAGTTAATACCGTAGTACAAATTCATTGTTATTTTATGTTACAAAACATAGTAACCACCAGAATCTGTAGTTATAAGAAAGAATAAATAGTTGGACAATTTATTTTCATTTCTAGTCCTGAGTCGGAACTGGATTTCTATATTCCTAGTAAAACTCGGAACGAGTACTTAATGGGAACTGATACAAAGTACCTGATAAACAAATAAATAAAGTAGGTAATCTCTTGTTATTTGCGGCGGTTACATTCCGCGAATAGCAAAATCAAATTTATACGGAAATTCGCCACTCCACCACAGTTTCGCGTCAATGAAGGAGCGGGTTGGCCACGACCGAGGCGTTGGGTTGATCAGAAAAATTTAAGTGTTCAAGTGTCACCATCGCCCACTCTAGTTACTGTGTTGCCGACCGATAATGCTTCTCCCGATCTTTGTCGGCATACTACCAGACCTTTGGCGGCATACCGACAAACCTTTGTCGCCAATGCAGAGAGCTACACACTATTTATTTTAAGCTGAAGCCTACTGTATATAACATTTACGAAGTAAGTTTGGATCTGTTGTGTCTACGCTACGTGTAACCGGATGGCTGGCGCCCGTTGCCCTCTTTCATTTTTACATACTGTAAAACAATTCCAATACTGCACACTTCAGTAGATGCTGTAGGCCTACTAGCAATCGAATCAGTTCGTTGTTAAAGTTCATTTATTATATTTAACTTTTGGAAATTGGGGTTTCTAAAGTATCGATCTGCCCATAACAGACAGGTGGAGTGTCATATTATTTACACTCAAATCTGTTAGTTGCAGGGCTAAAATAAATAGTTCTGTTTCTTATCACATGATCAGGCAATTAAATGACTGAATCATTTAAGAACCGAAGAGGCAGAGGTGTAAAATACACTAATCAAAGTTATTTCCTCTGAAAGTAATTAATTTCATTATACAGCCAGACCCTATGGTGAATGAAGTGAAAGTCTCATTTTCAGAGTTGAACATATGTGCTTCTCAGAGGGTCTGGCATGCTGACAAGCATACTTTTCCACTCAATGTGGAAGTTAATGGTAAACCACTTACCTCACTCCTCGTTTTACTTAGTAAAACCCCTAGAGGTTCAAAACAGCCTTTTGGCTGATGACGTAAATAACAACAAAGTATCGGTGGATAAGTGGAAAAACTGTATAGCTCACGTGAAAAAGGAGGAGAAACGCATGTGGGAGTTAGTTATTTGAGCAAAGTTCAGGTAGAAAAACTTGTAAATTTGGAACATGATTCAAGTAGTGGCAACAAGGATGACGTTTCGTCTGATGAAGTTTTATCAAGTGTAGAAGAATTAGAATAAGGCAACTTATTACAGTACAGTACTTTGTTTACAATTAACAACCTTAAGCCTAGTTACAAATAAATGTTTATATTAATAACATTATAATTTATAATATGAATTATAATAAGAATGTAAATTAATTATTACAAAATTGACTATTGTAAATTTTCTGTTTAACGAACGTAAACTTTTCGGATGGATTGCGCTACGTAGTATTTTTTTTTTATAAAAACTATTGACTAGGTCTCAACTTAGCTGACACAAGATATAGTAACCACCCATACCACAGCGCTCTCAGTTACTATAAAAAAGCAATCCATTGGGCCGATCGCCATTTCTATAATAATAAATAAGAAAACTCCCAAAATTCTGTTATCATGTTCTCCGAGCGACCAGGTGGTTATCCCACGACGTCGTCATCCCTAGGGGCATCTGCCATACTCTTATAGGACTTCGGCCGATCGCCATCGCCATTTCCGACCAATTACATACTCAGACCGACTGGATCCACGAAAGTAAGACGGAAGATGTTTTGGAACTTGATGCAGCAGCAAGTATCTCCGCAGCTGCCTTCATTGGTCTCTTTCGAGACCAACCCAACGATCCTTCTCAGGACCAATTCACTACGGTTTTCACCGGCCCATTTCAAGAACATCAACAAACTCAAATCGACATCTTCCCAAACAAATCGACATTTGGGAAAATCGACATAAAACAACAATTTCCTTCCCTATACTCATATGATGTTGTTCAGGTCGTCAGCTGTAAGGCTGGTTTGAATCTCAAGAGGTTTTACAAAGTAAAACAAGAAGGAGGTGGTTTACCATTCCCTTACTCACTGAGTTGAAACGTATGCCTATCAGTATTCCAGGTCCTCTGAAAAGCACATATTTTCCACGCTGCAAATGACATGTTCACTTCATTCACCACACGGTCTGGCTGCATAATGAAATTCATTACTTTCAGAGGAGATAGCTATGACTAGGTATTGTATTTTACATCTATACCTCTTCCGTTCTTAAATGATTCAGTCATTTAATTGGCTAAACATATAATAAGAAAAAGAACTATAATTTGTAGCCCTGGAACTAACATTTCAAGAGCAAATAATTGACCACTCCACCTGTCTATTATGGACAAATATACATATAGAGCAAGAGAAAGTAATAAGAAGGAAGGTGGGAGGAGGGTGTAAAATGGGAAAATCCAAAAATAGATTTGAAGAGTTAAAAACTTTATACGACGGTACTTGGCTTTTTCAATAACTCCAAAAAGTATTAATGAAACATTGTAAAGATTTACATGTGAAACTTAAAACACGATTTAAGAAATGAAGCTGACATTGACGGTATTGATTTGTACAATAAAATTAACGTTTTGAAGCTCAATTGTGTAGAAAATCAATTTTGGCATCCACATATACTTTTGCAATGTACTTACAAAAATCTGTTATGAATACTTTCCTTTGCCAATGTAATAATGAACAATATAACCTACGTTTAATCATGAGAAAACAATGAAATATGAAAAACATAACCTAATCTTAATCAAAAGAATGATACAACATGAAAATCGACCTCCACAAAACTTAAAAATACGGGAAATCACTAATTTACGCTAAACTAGGCTCTGTAGAAAGTGCTTGAAATACAAGTTGTGAAAACCTAACGTTGTGCAAAAATATATTGGAAATATACTGGAAATACGCCCATAATGGGCAGATGGAGTGTTAAATTAATTGCACTCAATCTGCTAATTCCAGGGCAACAAATGATAGTTCTATTCTATAGGAATGAAAGTATTGTTTTCATGTCGATTTTTCGAATTCGAGTTTTCACCGGATCTACTCGTTTTCAGATCCCCGAACCCAAAAAACATGTTTTAGCGACTGGTCTGTATGTGTGTACGTGCGTGTGCGTGAACAGAATAGCTCACGAACGGAACTTCGTACGAAATTGATACTTGAAACTTAAGTTAGATCTTCTAGAGGATCCGACACGAACATTTTCATCAAAATCGATCGACCGAGTAGTTTATTCGTGTAATTTTTCAAATTTTTGCTATTTTCTCAAAAACGGTTTCTACAATTTTTTTGAAAATCGCCTCATTAACTACATTTTTTAAGCTCTATAAGATAGGGTAGGCGCAATCCGCTGAAATTTTTGGGGAGCTGTTCTCTCGTAGAAAAAAATGGTTATTTTAAGATTGCGGCCTTAATATGCATTTTAGGGGAAAAATGTATATAATAAAAGTTGTAGAAAATTTAACAATTTACAACTTTTATTTTAAACATTTCTTTGTATAACGCTTGGTTTAGCGGTAATCAGTGATTTTTTGCTTCTTTCATGAAAATCTGTAAAAAATGGATTTTTTTAGATTTCGGCCTTAGTATGCATTTTACGATAAAAGTGTATATAATAAAATTTATAGAAAATTAAAAGATCTACAACTTTTGTTCGAAGCATTTTTCTCTACAAAACCTAGTTTAGCATGACATTTTCCGTATTATTAAACCAAACTAACGTTAGTTTTCATATTGCATCATTCACTCATGGTTAAAATAAGGTTATGTTTTTTGAGGTTAGTTAATTGTTATTTCTAATGTATTACTAATGTATGTAGTACTAATGTTAGGTTATATTGGTCTTTATTTGCATTGGAACGAGAAAGTCGTGTGAGTGTTCACACCAGATTTTTAATGATTGGTTGTACGATCATCTCTGCGGTTGGTCAGCTCCAACAGATATTGATCTCGTTCGTGAAGAGCTACCCGACTTGCAAGTTTCGGGAAAAGCCCAAACCGTGGGCGAATGCAGTCTACGCTGGTATAGGAGGGGGTCGGTCAATCAATCAATCAACTTAAGATTCAAGTCGTAGTTTATAAGAGTAGAAGTCAAATTATTCAGTAGACAGTTTATTAAAAGAAAAATAGCAACTTAATAAAAAAATTTTTTTATCCTTATGCGTACGTTGCAATCTGTTCAATTCAGAACAAAAAGCCACCCCGTGACCCAATGAGATGAGAATGATGTCTATGACGTGTAAATGAGGTGTAGTCTTGTACAGACCCAGGCCGACCATTCCTGACATAGTATGGTTAATTTAACCCCAACCATCAAAGTACACCGGTAACCGCTATCCAGTATTCAAATCCATGTAAAAGTAACCACCTATACTATGATTTGAACCAGGAACCTTTGTCTCCGAAAATCAGCTGACTCGCAGCGACGACTTTACCCCTAGACCATCCCGGTGGTCAATGTAAATAATTGAATTATTAAATTGTAAATTCTTACATCATGTTAATATCGTGAAATTGTCACGTTTCTATCATATCATTTTTGAGAATGTTCGGCCTAAGGTTATTCATAAAAATGTTTAACTTTTTTTGGAAAAATTATTATGAATTATTACTGCAACCGCACTGCGTAATGACTTACGCAGTGCTTACTTACATCAGTTGTGCTACCTATGAGTATGACTATGTCACTGAATTAACAAAGTAGGAAATTTATATATTAAAATATAGCGCAAGAAAGGAAAACGTATTGCATCACAGCCAAAAAATAATAGTTTCAAGAGACAACCCTTGTAAAAAAAAATCATAAAACTAGACAACGAGGTAATAATGCAACATATAATAACAGTACAGGAACGGGAAAATGAAAACCTGTTATAATATTTTATATTTAGAAACAGGTTCATCCCTCTTTTATGATAACAAAGGTAAGAAGAAGTTTTGGTCCATAGGAAAAAGGAACCAGAAACGTATTTCCCGATGATATACAATAATGAACAGGAAAAACTAGAAGAGTATTGTGGACCGGTAAGCGAGAGAGGAATCAGAAAAAGAAAACGGGAACAAAGATCAGTCAGTGACCTTAGGGGTGATGAGAAAGGTGAATTAAATCACATATGTAGGTATACAAATAGAAAAGACGAGGGTTGTTTTTAATTCAACCCTCTACAAATAAAACTTAGTGACAAGGAAGAAAAAAGAAAGACCCAAAATAGTTAGGTAGGAAAGTTTAATATAAAAGAAAAAGAGGGTCAAAATAGGGTTAGTTTTTAACAAAAGACATCGCGTTGGTCACACGTAAAACTTACGTACCCTTGCTAAAAGAAAATATCAACCCTAACTGACATCATCCCCTTACATGATTTTTAAGATTTTCTCCCAGTTTCTCATCCTTTAATAATAAATATAAGGGAAACAAACTACCAACAAAAATAATAATACATTAATAAATAACCCCTCTTAAAAAACTAACCTAATCTTGTTCTAACCTTTTTTTACGGTAACAAGACTTTATCTTCCTTATATTATACCTGTTATCTAAAATGATAAACAATGAAATATATTTTTTACATGTACTTCCTTTTAAATTAATTTATGCAAGTTTTCCCATTATTATAAAACAAGATAGGTCCTAAGATTTAAACTTGCAGGATAACTTACCTGATTTATTTTCCCATGTAATTGTTGTTATTAATACATATCCCAGTATCATTATTTTGTGGTCATTGTATATACATTGAGTTTAAATGGCCACGCGTAAGAATTGCGTCTTGTGACTACAAAGGTATAAAAGTCAAGAGGGTTATTCTTTAACCTCCAGAATTCCTTATTAAGCGATCTGAATTCTTTTTCATATTCTACATAAACACGATTAAATACAGGTATTAAACACTAATTTATTAGAAAAGCTCTCCATTCACAGGCGTTCTTCTCGACGTAATCGACTTAAATAGAAAACATCTTGTGTGTAACACTCACACAACTTTTACTTGCCAAATGGTTTTCCTTGTATAGAACCAATTTTAGACCACGTGAGGTAACTTCAGAAGTTTCTGGAAGCTCTTTTTGCAGCCCACATTCTCAACATTCGCTCACTGTAGGCTTTTCTCCTTTCTTCTGTCTAGCCGGTGTTCTGTTTTTGCCCTTCGTTAAAACCCTTAAAGTCCATAATTATTTGTCCGAATTTGGTTCGACTCATGAAGTTTTTTCGGTTAATTTCGGTTTTCTCAATATCCTTTCTGACTTCTTTGAACCATTTATTGGACACCATAGGTCTATTGTTTAGTGTCTTAGAAATTCGTCCTATCAACCGGTTGTCATCCATTCTATACAGGTGTCCGTAAATTTTTCTCTTGCCAATGTATCTAACGAAAGATACAACCTACGTTTAATCATGAGTAAACAATTTAAAATTTAAAATACGACCTAATTTTAACTATGAGTGAATGACGCTAAATGAAAGTCAATCTCTGATTGACTTTAAAAGTACGGAAAATCATTAATTGACGCTAACAAACTGCAGCAAAAATGTTGCGTAATAAAAGTTGAAGATTTTTTAATTTCCTACAACTTTCATATTAAGGCCGCAGTCTTAAAAAACTACGTTTTATTTCTGTGTGTGCGTGGGTGTGAACAAAATATCTCAAGAACGAAATAGCGTACATTTAAAATGTGAAACGCTAGGTACCACTTGGGGACCCGACACGATCATTTTCATCAAAATCGGTCAATAGGAAGTAATAGTTAATTCGTGCGATTTTTCACTTTTTGCAATTTTCTCAAGAACAACTCCTACGATGTTTTATTTAAATAGCATCAATTACTACATTTTTTAAGCTCTACAAGATAAGGTAGGGTAAACGGCATACCTGCTGAAATTTTTCGGTGTGGTGCTCTCGTGGTAAAAGATGGTTATATTAAAGATTGCGACCTTAATATGCATTTTACAACAAAAGTGTAAACTGCATTATAATCAAATATTGTAGAAAATTAAACATACCTAAAAATTTTATTTCAAGCGGTCTTTTTCTCTACAATGTTTAGTTTAGCGTCAATTAGTTTCTTTCTGTATTTTTCTCATCAAAATCGGTAAAATATGGGACATTTTTAAGAATGCAGTCTCATTGTAAATTTTACGAAACAAGTAAATACCCTACAGAGTGTACCACGGAGAAACGTATATGCCGACATAATTTTGTGTTGCGGATTTGGAAATGGGAATGCGGAAGCTGCTCGACGTGAATAACAGGAAAGATTTCCTGAAAGGCGAATTCCAAATCCGAACACCTTTTCTTCAGTGCATCAGTTTTCACGAACGAATGGGTCATTTGTAGGACCTTAGTTTTAGGTCGAACGCCAACCAAATCATCGTGTTCATGAAGAACGTCAATTGATTTAGAATATTCAGCATATCTAGTACGAAGCGAACTGCGTATCGCACTATTTATCAAAAGACAAATTGTGGCGCATCCTAAGCAAAAAATCTTTATCCTTTTCGTTGGCAGAAGGTACAAAATTTGCTGCCCACAGATTACCACCGCGGTTAAACTTCTGTCATTGGATTTCATACAATGCTGATAGGGATAACTCAATTTTATACACTGATGAAGCCACTTTACGAGAAACTGGGTTTTTAATTCTAGAAATTATCATTTATGGAGCGAAGAAAATCCGCATGGTACTGTGGAAACTAGTCTCCAAAACAGATTTAAATTAATGTTTGGTGTGGCTTTATTGATGAAAAAATCTGGGATCAATTGTTTTCAGTGAAAATTTAATGGAAGATGTATACGAACAATTTCTGAAAAATAATCAGCCGGTTCTTTTAGGAGATATACAAACAAGATTACAAATGGTTTTCTAACATGATAGTGTAACTGCGCGTTTTTCTTTTGTAACTAGAAATAATTTGAATGCTAATTTCTTGAACTGCATTGGATGTGGTGGACCAATCAACTTGCCACCACGATCATCTGACTTATCGCCACCTGACTACTTCTTATGGTGCCACATGAAAACGATGGTACACCAACAGAAAGACGATACTAAAGAAGAGTTACTCGTTAAAATTTGCGATGCTGTGAATTTGTACCCAACGATCCAGACACAGTACGGAAAGCCACAGAAAATATTTTACATCGAGCTGAGTGCTGTGAGCATTACGAAGGAGGAATTTCGAACAATTTATATAACTATTTATGTGTATAACTAAGGTTTGTTGTTTTGTTAGCTACACAATCTTAGAGCTTAGATTGTGAGCTTGTTTGGTTAAATACACCCTGTACAAAGGCCTGTGCGATTTACTTTCGATGTTACGGCTGCCGGGTTCCGACAAATATACTATTTATCTATAACTTGATGGCCTCCGGCTGAGGGGAGCACTATGCGAGTTGTAAAACCCTTTCAGAAAACATACATGTAATTTTTTTAATGTAACTGAAACTTATCAGAAATGACGTATTTTTATAAAACAAAGTATTTCGCATAATTTTTGTTCCATAAAATTATTTCGGAAAACACACGCTTAATTAGATAATCTAAAATTTAGTAAAAGTTTTGTTTTTGAAGAAAAACCCGTATTTTTCAAATACATCGTCATTGTTCAACAACTATTTCACGGATTAACATAATATGTGGCAGGTCTGTTCTGTAATAATTATGGAAAACGATGATGTAATAAAACTTAACAGAAAATTATTACTTTTTAAAGACAGATTTTTCTTCAAAAACAAAACTTTCTCACTACATTATACATTATCTCATTACGAGTGCGTTTTTCGAAATAATTTTATGGAACTAAAACATGCGAAATACTTAGTTTAGGTCAGTTCCGACAAGTTTTAGTTAGTTAAATTAAATTAGAAATAGTTTGTGAAACGGTTTTACAATCCTCATATTGCTCCTCTCTGCCGGAGGCCATCAAGTTATAGACAGACAATAGAAGATAATATTTTCGCTGGCTGACGAGATATTCGCCGGCCGCATTGGCGTATTTGGTAACGTGCTCGCCTCTCATCATGCGGTCTTAGGTTCGAATCCCATTCAGGCCCGGCATATTTTCATATGTTACAAAAAAATCATTTCAACCTTCACCGTCTGCATTAGCAGTAACTGCAGAACAGTCGGACATTAAACCAAAAAAAATGACGAGACATAATAATATAGTCATCACCGCCGCAGCCACGCGCTGCCATCAACGTCAATCTACTTTCCCCGGCAGAAAAATAACAAAATGGCCCCTTTTAGGGCCACCATCTCTAACAAGGTACATTTTATTTAATTGAAACTAACAAAAAAGAAAACACGAAACCATAATATTAATTTAATAAATTTTAATAATTAATTAATAATTATACAATAATATAATATATGTATATAAATATTTTATAGATTTAATTAACTTACACTAAATAATAACATGGCTTGCAGTTTAAAAATCATCCTATTTAATAATGTTGTATAATACAATATAAATAACACATTATTGATGTTATTCTTAAATTTACAAAAATGGTATTCAAAAGACACCACAGGATAACGGACACGTCCACAACTTTCAACTGACACTTATTTCAAGAAAAAATATACATATAATATAATTTATAATTAATTATAATACACTAATTTAATAAATAAATAAATAATGTAAAATTCGGATTTGAATATTTTAAAAGAAAATTATTAAATTTCAATTAACCGTATTCAACATATTTTATAAATATATTCTGTAAAAATATCAGAATTTTTGTGACGACAACCTTACAAAATTTAACAAAAACCACTTCGGAAAAATTTTTAAAAATTTTCGAATAAAATAATTCATCCAACATTTAATTACTCCAAAACACTTACACTTTTTTATTTACATCATGCATTTTTTTAATTCATACTTTCATTTCTTATATGACTTTTTTAATTCATACAACCTTTTCAGTTTAAAAAAAACAACGATCCTATACTGTATACCATGTGCACGGTTTGTAAACTCATTTCAGTCAACAAATCAATTGTACAGAATTTTTACAACAAAATCTACAGATCTTTACAAAAATTTTTCGTTACAACAAATATTTTATGTAAAAGGGCATCTAAATGAAACTTGCCAATAAAGAATTGTTCAAGAAAGTACCGATGAGGCGTGGTTTCATTTGGATGGCTGCTTTAACAGTTAAAATTGCCGAAAATGGAGCACTGGTTTTTTGTACTACATTCATGTCATATGAAAACGAGTAGCGTCCTTTTTTAAATACCCGTTAAAATGAATGAGAGAAGGCTCAATAAAAGTCTTTAGCTTTCTGAAAAACACAAAAAGACTTGGCAGAGAAATCGATAAGGGTAAATAAAAATCAAGATAGAAATAAATTTACAAGTAAAATAGTGGGAATAAAGAAATTCAGATGACTGAGAAATCCAAAAAATCTGGGACAACATGGACGGACTGAAGAAAGAAGAAAAGCACATTGTGAAAGAATGATCGGTAACTGAAAAGTAATTAAAAACCGCCATGAGAAACAAAACTGTTACGTTATCAGTACTGTTCGATTCGAAAAAATACCGTTTTTAAACATTTTGGTACCCCCTCCACCCAAATCCCATAATTGTTTAAACAAGTTGGCTCAGATCGAAAAATAGAATAAATACTGTCCAACAGTTAGGGATTTTTTAAATACATTTCAAGACGCATCAGCATCTTGGACATTAACGACTTCTATGAGTTTTCAGTAGTAATAATTTCCAAAACTAGCCAGGAGTTAATCCCGGAATCTTTCGTTTTGCAGGTACCGCGTTAACCACTACGCTACAGATCTTACACATCTTAAAAAAAAACAACGATCCTATACTGTATACCATTTTCGGAAAAATTACATTGCATTACATTGCATGCGGTCGAATGTAGGATTCTTCAATTAAAGTGCGCGGTAAAGCAGTCTGAACTGATCCTGCCATCTATAGGATCTTTAAACAACAAAAACATGTAGAATAACTTCTTTTATAGTGCTGCCATCTATTGAATTTTATAACAAAGCAACGGAACTTGCAAAACTTTAAAACACATCCTATTCTTAAACAAATCGAGTCCTTAAACAAAAGTCTGTCTTTCCACCGTTACGGAAACCAATGGCGAGTGGGCAACGTCTGATGATTAAAAAGTGGCACTTTGGTATCCCATCTATCAGATATTTTTCAGCCTAACTGTTAGGAATTCATAACACTCCGATTTTCTCTAACGTGAGATTAGTGACCATCTTCAGCTTTCTTTACCTCCAGAATACCTACTTTAAGCCGTCAAATTCCAAATTTTAAAACTCCCTTAAAAAAAGAAGTTGCAGGGTATGATTTGATCACAGATGAAATTCTTAGTGAGCTCCAACGTAAAGGTTTTGTTTTCTGTACTTCCATTTCCAATGAAATTTGGAGAAGTTCAAAATTTCCAACTTAGTGGAAACTACCGGTGGTTAAAATGATTTACAAGGAAGGTAAGCCTGCCGGCCCACCAGAGCGACCCAAAGCGTTACACTTAAGATTTTGGCTTCCGGCCCCTTCGCTGTCTCCACATAGCAACACGTACTCTCACTTTCATATCTATCGGGAGAGCCTTTCCCGCAACGGCGGCGGTATCCTCATAGGAGCATGTACTAATAACACCAGTGGAAACGAGAAGGGATCTGTACTGCACACTCCATAAATGTTTAATTGAGTCCTCTATTCTGGTCCAAACGGTGAGCCATATTGCAGCCGCATAGAGACCCAAATCCTTCAAATCAATTCCCCCAATTCCTTGCTTGTGGTGTGAAAAAGCGTACTTAAAACTTAATGGACATGTTAACTACCATGTCATGTAGGCCTTACTGATTGGATAAAAATCCTAAAAAAGTGTAATCCAAGCAGAGCTGAATGTACCTGGTTTTATAGTAAGGAGAGGAATTTAGGATGATCCATTAATACGACCTTATTTTTTTACGGAAATGTAAATTCGGAAACTTGGTTCGAGTTTCTGAGGGAAGCAGTGTAGACGGAACTTGAAAACAATTCCATTTATAATTTTCAATTACACATCTGGAAACAAGATGAACCCCACTTTAAAAAGAAATTTTTCCAATTTCCATTATCTTATTATAATTGACACATCTGCCACCCTGTAGAATCTAATCTGAATATTTTGCATTTTTAGTAAGATGAAAAATAAAGAGATTATTAAAAACAAAACTGTGCAAAGATCTGTAGATATTTCAACATAAAAAGGCTTTTTCGTACTTATACGAGGCGTGTCCGGAAAGTAAGTACCATTTCGTTCTAACACCGCTTCACGGTTGATTAATCTCGTGTTTTATGTTTACTGTGGTCGTTTCCACTATAAAAAAAAATCGATAACCCCCCTCCAACACCGACTGTGAGATTTGTTCTGTTATCAAGTTTTTAATGTAAGGAACATTAAAGCAGCCGAAATTCATCGGCAGATTACAGAGATTTACGGTGAAAGTGCAATGAAGGACGGACAGCTGTCCACGACGAACCACTATAAAGGCTTCTTCTGTTGTCAATGATGACTTGGTCAGGAGAGGGGATGAGAAAATTACAGAGAACAGAAGGATCACAATTCTTTCAGATGAATTTCCACAAGTTTGGAGAACTGTTTTGAATGAGATAGTGAGTTGTAGATAACGCTTGGATTATCACAATCGATGTTTCCATGGGTTCCAAAATTGCTGACAGATGTGCAAAAAACAAAGCGACTTGACAATTCTCTGATATTTCTGACCAAGTACACTTAATTACCATCGGCCCTTGACCCCGTACGATCTAACTACCACTTGTTTTTGAACATGAAACGCGAGCTTGGTGGTAAGCGCTTTGAATGTGATGACAATGCAACAAAACGCTGTAAAGTTATGGCTGTCATCACTGGCAGGATGTTTCTTTGAGGAAGGTTTAGATAATCTGGTCTTCCGCTACAATTGCCTGAACAATGGTGGAAACTATAGAGAAGTATTTTAGTATTTTTTTTAAACAGTACTTACTTTCCGGACAAGCCTCGTATAATACTTTAACTCCCATACAAACTCACAATAAAGATCATAATTGACAACTAAAAATAAAATTAGAAAAAATAATTTGTAGACACTCACATAGATACATTAAAAATATGAACATATATACATAGATATTAAAATACATAAAACATAGAGGATCACATCAAATAAACATCAAAAATATTTTTAATACATTAGTATAATAATTTAACACATGTATCAAACCCATGATAATTTGAGTTTTAATTCATCAAGCTTAAATATTTCATTCAATATATGGGTAAAATTTAGAGATGGTAAGAATCCCAGGAGAGTCATTCTTTGGACCAGGTAAAAACATATATTGGGAACAAGGGGTCCTAATTATTAGTACACAGAAAAACTACCCGACTATAATACACAGCAAATCTATTGTCATGTGGGAAGTACATCTACCCCTACTCTACCGTTCATCATTTCCTCCTATCAACACATGACTTGTGATTGTGCGTAAATTACTGTTACTTCTATCGGCGGTTAATAATTATTACTTGTTTTTAGCGATTGGTGTGTGTGTGTGTGTGTGTGTGTGTGTGTGTGTGTGTGTGTGTGTGTGTGCGCGCGCGCGTGTGCGTCTGTATGTGAACAAAATACTCAAGAACGGAATAGCGTACAAAGTTGAATCGTAAGTTAGGTATCACTACACGACCCGACACGAACATCTTCATAAAAATCGGTGAACCATAAGTAGTACTTTATTCATGCGATTTTCATAAAAACGGCTCCTACGATTTTTTTAATCGCCACATTTACTAATTTGTTTTGCTTGACAAGACAGGTTAAGTGCTACCCATGTCAGCTGAAATTCTTAGGGAGACTTTGCTCTCGTGGGAAAAGGTATTTTAAGATTGCGGGCTTAAAATGCATTCTACAGCAAAAGTGTAGGGCTATATTAAAGTTTTAAAACATTAAAAAACCTACAACTTTTATTTCAAAAACATTTTTTGCTTAGTTTAGCGATAATTTAATGATTTTCTGTATTTTTCATCAAAATCGGTAAAAAAAATGAAATTATTTAATATTGCGGCCTTAATAGGTCTATGCATTTTACGCCAAAAATGTATAATTAAAGTTACATGGAATAAAAAAATCTACAACTTTTTTTTCAAACGTTTTTCTCTAAAACATAGTTTAGCGTAAATAGTGATTTTCCGTATTTTCAAGTCGAACAAAGGTTGATTTTCACCTTACGTCTTTCACTCATGATTACTGTTAAGATTCATGAAAAACTAAGTTAAGTTTTTCACGTTATATTGTTTACTAATATAAGTTATATGGTTTACTTTTTACACTAGCAAGAGAACGTCATGGGAGTTTTCACACGAGATTTTTTAAATTGCCATGGTTTTAAGCCCTAACCTATAATGTGTCTACAGCTCGGTGGCACCTAGACCATAAACCGACTCTTACACACACAAACACGCGCGCAGCAACCTTCCCCGAAATTGCGTTCTACATTATTCAGTCACCTACTAGGCGCTAGACTGCAATATTACCATTTTAGTTGTAATTGTTTTTATCAAAATTGTTGGTGACTCCCTAGTGAAAAATATAGAACACAACTAATGCAGGTATAGGGGTACTGAGCGCGCGCGCGTGTGTGAAAGGGACGGTTTATGATCTAGGTTCCACCGAGCTGTGGACCATCATAGTTTTAAATCTAAGTTTACTAAATAAGCGAAGAGAACGCCTACCCTAGGACATGGCTTTTAGCTATAGTTGAGTAGATCAATTTCCTCCTCTCGTACATTATGAATTGTAAATATATAATATCTTAAGGAAAGAATGTGTGGGTTACTATTGTAAAAAAATACGGAAATAATTTTTTTTTATTATGATCGATAGTATTGAAAAATACGTAACACGCACCATTCAACTAATTTTAACAGATAAAAGGTTGGCACGTGACTGACTTGGGATAGACTATTCTTTTTCGCCCCGTACTCCCACTACACCACGAGATAATAATACCACAAGATATAATGCCACGAGATGTGCTCCTGTACATTCATACATTACGGTTGATTAAATTAGACAAACTATACACTATTTAACAAGTCCAAAGTATTGGTCTCCTACGATTCTTTGCCACCACTAGTTCCGATAGAACTGAGTACAGCGAGAACAATAATCTTTGTTAGCTGAGTTGGTATTTCTGTAACAGTACTAGGAATATCAATACCATTCACTGCTACTGTGTCAGTACTAAGAACAGAAAAATTCTGTTCCGACCAAGACTACTGTCGGTTTCATAATCATACACCCGAGTTGGAACCCTTACGTCTCCAAAACTATGAGTCGGATTTCAACATATTTTACATCAAAATTTGGCTCATTTTGTTCTGCGTTGACCTATAATAAACCTATATTTTTAATGTTGTTTAAAAATTACCATATCGAGGTTGGAAGACAAAAAGACCCGGTTGATTTTGCTACCGAAACAAATTTCATGCGTTTAGAGGCGTATAACTCGATAATTATTTGGCCGATAAGTTTGAAATTTTAACACAACATAGACAACTATATTTTTACAGCGTGTACGAAATTTCAAATTCGTACGTTATTTAAATTTTGATTTATTAACAATATTCTGAACCCATGTTATCTCGGTAACCGCTCGATCGATCGGCATGGGTAAACTATCGTTTTATTCAGCGTAAAACCATGATTACAAGTATGTTAATAACATATAATATTGATTGGCCAATGTTGTGGTAGAATTTTTAAAATTTTGAATTATAGACTGGGTAATGCGGGGGTGGGCGCTACTATCCATATTGCCAGTTTATGTTCGTGACATCCTGTCGGACTGAATACCTGAATTGACAATGCAGTCTCTCAATTCAGGTAGGCAGCCAGATTCAGGCAACATGATTAGTAGCGCTCACCCCCGCATTACCCAGTCTATACTCCAAAATTTTAAAAATTCTACCACAACATTGGCCAATCAATATTTCATGTTATTAACATATTTTTAATCACGTTTTTGCGCTGAATAAAACGATAGTTTACCCGTGCCGATCGATTGAGCGGTTACCGTGATAGCATGGGGTTCAGAATATTGTTAATAAATCAAAATTTAAATAACGTACGAATTTGAAATTTCGTACACGCTGTAAAAATATAATTGTCTATGTTGTGTTAAAATTTCAAATTTTTCGGCCACATAATTATTGAGTTACACGCCTCTAAACGCATGAAATTTGTTGCGGTAGCAAAACAACGAGTCTTTTTGTCTTCAAACCTCGATATGGTAATTTTTAAACAACATTAAAAATATAGGTTTGCTATAGATCAACGCAGAATAAAATGAGCTAAATTTTGATGTAAAATATGTTGAAATCCTACTCATAGTTTTGGAGACGCAAGGGTTCAAACTCGGGTGTCTATGATAATGAAACCGATAGTAGTACAATTGCCTTACTGTGTAATACAACTGATACCCCTGAAATTCGAGGAATGTTTTGAATGTTGTTTCTCTACATAAGAATTACCTAATACCAAAAGTTTCAAATAACATAAATTCGAAAAGACTTAGTTTTCGCTTCTAAGCTATATTGATTTGACTGACTGCCATTTTGAAATTTGACAACATGGAAGTAATTTAAATTTATTAAAGGACTTTTAATACAGTTAAAACCCCGATTATCCAAAACCCGCTTAACCGATAGGGATCCGAGAAACTTATTATTTAATTTAGTAATTCTCATTTCAATAATGTATACGCACAGTAGGCATACAGTATTAATATTCGCGGCGTCGTTAAGTGCAGAATAATGTCCAATAAAATAAATTACGTACCTATACATAGTTTCACTATTCTGGGAATTTGTTTACTCGTTCTTCACCTACAGGACGTGCTTCTTTTGAAATTAACAAGGGTGTTAAGCAGCAGGGTAATGTATTGTCACTGGTTCTTTTTAACTTCGTACCGGAGAAAGTCATTCAGGAATGAGAAATGTAACTTGCCAGTAAAGGATTGTTAAACCAAATACACATTAGAGGATTAAAGAACGGTACAAAGATAAACAGTTTTGATTTTGCAGACAACCTAGCAATCGTTTCTAGGAATACGGAAACAGCAAAATAACAAATTAACGTGTTAAAAGAACAGGCAGAAAAAACAGGACTACAGATTTCCTTCAAGAAAACTAAATATGTAACGCACATGAAACCAGCCCCGGGTCATTTGAAGGCACAATACGTAAAAACTGGGAAAGTTAATAGCTTCAAGTACCTAGGGGAGACAATATAACCAAAGACCAGCGAAAAGGAAGCGAACAACAGAAACAGCAGAGGAAAGTTGGCCGGTGCACTCCAAGGAACTCACTACTTAAACAAGAAGACGACACTCTCAAGACAAGCCAAGATTAGACTTTATAATACTTTGCCAAAACCTGTGTGTCTGTACGCAAGTGAGTCCCTTAGAATGACCGGGAAGGCTGGTCTAAAAGATGCAGGGAAATTTGAGAGAAAGATCCTTGGCAAGATAACGCATACGAAGATAGTAGACGGACAATATAAGTTACGAGATCGAAAAGAACCGTTCAAAGAAAATTAACGATTAGGAAAAGAAGACAAATTTTATGGACACCTGTACAGAATGGCTGACAAAACAAATTTTTAAGACACTAAACAATAGAACTAAGATGTCAGATAAATCGTTTAAAGAAATCAGAAAGGATATTTAAAAAACTGGAATACACTGAGAAAGTTAACGAACCGAACCAAATTCAGAAAACTAATAACGGACTTTAAGCGCTTCCATGAAGAGCAAAGATAGAACACCGGAAGGACAGAAGAACGAAGAAAAGCCTACAGTGAGCGAATCCTGAGAATGTGGGCTGCAAAAAAAACTTCCTTCCAGAAACGTCTGAAGTCTCCTCACATGGTATAAAATTGGCCCTATGCAAGAAAAAAACTTTAAAAAATATATACAGTATATATTAATAACTGTACAATATAACATTCTGTTCTATTAAATTTTCTGTATTTTCGTTTATACATAGCTACTAATAAACGTCGTAAAAAATACTGTATAATTATTTGTAAACTCTAAAAGTATGTTAGCTCTCTGCTTGTTATCCGGAATTTCGCGAAGGTATCCGATATCGGGTCCGCTCCATATATTTTGGTTAAGCAGGGTTTTACTGTACGAACAAGTGTACCAAATTTCATAAAGATATCTGAAATCTTTCTCGATACAAACTTATTTCTTAAAAATATAAAATGCCGGACTGACCGGATTGAATAATACATAAATTTTTATAGCGGACAATTTTCTTTTGACACTATAATGATAACAAATAAATTTGTCTTGTCTCTTACATTTTTACCTTGCATACAACAATCTGAAGTAATTTTTTCTTTTCTTCTTTCTTTATTAATAATTAATAATCTATTAACAATAATAATAATAATTTTTATAATTAAATACAGCAGTTAATTAACCATGCATCATTTTAAAGATTGATTAATTAATTTAAAACACTTAAACGTCCAAATTAATTAATTATTTTTTAAATTTTATTTTGTAAAATTTAAATACCACAACAAATTTACGTATTGTTTATGTTAAAATAATTTTCCAGGTTTTTTCTCAAAGACTGATGTAAAAAAATGTAGTAACATTTATTCGAGAAATGGTTGATGGAATAGGTTATTTATTGTAAGAAATTATCTATTGAATAAGGTGGAGAGTGTTGAACAAGAATAGTAGATTGCCATGAATGAATTTTTTGAATAAGAATTCTAGGAAATCGAATATAGTAGAAACGTTTGTTTTTATTTTGATCCCTTCTACGATGTTCTACTAGAATGGAGAAATTGTTCGAAAGGTTCTAGATTAACTATTAGACCGCAGATATAAAAACAGTTAGCACCATTGTAGTGGGACAGAAAATAACTGAATTAGTGAAAGGGAAGTGAGTGTCCGGTCATTTGAATTAGTGTTGTTATGGGAACGGTTCTGAGTTACGTTACTTGTGCGTGCGGGAAGTAGCAAGTGTTTGTGGACAGGTAATCGTATTGGTTCTAAAGAAAATAAATCTATTTTAGTCAAGTTGGTTTAAGCTTTGTTTTGCAATTGATTCATTTTATGTAGTAATCTAATAGTATTTGTTAGTACGCTAAGTTAAATCATTAATTGTAATTATTAATTTATCAATAAAAATTGTAATAAATTGAAATAATTTAGCTTTTTATTATTTATTACACCCAGATCCCGAACGAACCTAGCCGTAGGTGTTAAAAATATGTTTATTTTATAAAATTTTATATCATTCTCAAAAAATGAACCTGGAAATTTTCAAGAAAAACAACTGTAAATTAAAAACATAAGAAAAATTGTGTCCCTAGATCTACATTTTAATTGTAAAAAAATTTGTAATTAAAAAAAAATTTGTTTTATTTTTTGTTTTACTTACTTACTTACATATCAATGTGTAGTAATATTGCAAATAATTTTTCTAATGCCTAAACACTAATTCAAAATGGACGTAATAATAATAATAATAATAATAATAATAGACTAACAATGAAAGAAATTAAGTAATTTGTTATATTTTTCATAAAATAACAATTTTATAAAAGCTCTTTTTATTGAAGCGATGTATAATATTTTTTTATGATTTTACATATTTCATTTATGGGTGGCAATTTTTAAAACTGTCATATCTTTTTTTGTCTGTCCATTTGTCACACCCAGATATAAGAAACCACACGAGATACAACAAACGGTTTTCGGATTCGTAATCTACAGAAAAAGTTAGTGGGTCTGAATTGGATTTGAAGTTCCTGTTTTGACCGGAAGTGGCCCAAAACCGGAAGTCAAAAAATCAATGTCGGAATTTTGAAAACAATTGTGTTATTCGATTCCTCTTAAAAAGTAGATACAGAGATCATTGGGTTTGAAGTTCCGGTTTCCACCTGAAGTGGTTCTACCGGAAATCAAAAAATCAGATTTGGAAACAAAAATATTGTCATTCAATTCCTCTTAAAGAGAAGATACTTAAAAATCACTAATGGTGTGTGCCATAAGTCAAGGGTAAGCCTTTTTAAAAATTGCCACCAGCTATGAGACGCGTCATCTCATGAAAGGGATGTTTTTTAATTATATTTTATATAATTACTACTTTGTATAAATCTATTGTAAATTATATAATTGTCATATATTTCCTACAAAGAATAATATTTTATTATACATAATAAAGTTCAATGATATTACATAAATTTTATTCATTTTCTCATCTTTATATATTATTAATAAAGTATAATATAAAAAACTTTAAATATTTATAATTTTGTTTGTAGTAGATCTATACTGTAGATATATTTGTTAAAAATATATCTATAGAGTGATTAAAAGTTTAATGACAATCTCTCGGAAAGTGACTATATATTTAAAAATAAGAAAACATTTTCATATGCATGTGCTTTACCAACTGTTCCGGAATGTTTTAACGGCTACTTAAGCGAACGATGCAGCTATTTTGACCAACAATATTGATTACAACACTGTTACCTTAACTTTGCAACATTATTTAAATTTAATTTCTCACTGGTATAAACTGTAGGAAAATAAATTGAATGAACAAAAATCACACCACATTAGGTTTACACTTCGGGTAAACGCGCACTACTACGACCACGGTAGCGTTTGGCTGCAAACGACCAAGAATATGTAAATATGCATTGACTAACGCGCACTGGCAGCTGACGCACCAACCATTATAGTTGATCTCACGTTCAGAATACAGTACGGGAGGTCCATAAGCAATGTATTTCACATGGGAGTTTGAACGCTACTAAACTAAGTAAAAATATCGACTCCGCGCAAAAACACTTTCTCATTAAGGCCTACAAACTCCTATTGAATAACGTAATACGAAAACATCAGTGATTTTTAAAAACTCGTTTATTATTTCTGTTTCCTTCCAACATATGACTTATCATCAAATTACACATAAAATGCTATATTTTATAACAAAATAATAAAATATATCGTCGTTGAAAGAAAAAAGTTATATGATGTGAAACGCAAATAATCTAATGAGATTTAAACGTCCAACTTAGTACGAGCGTATCTTATCTAAATATCAGAGTATAATAATACTATTTATAGCGTAATAAAATACAATTCATTAGAAAGCGTAAGTAATTTTTCAAATGTTTTTATTGAAAATGAGCTCGTCAGAGTGTGGTAAGCGAAACTCTAAGTATTTTTGCCTGTGACCTTCGGATGGTGTCGGTGTAGGAGGGTTATTGTATTGGCTTTGCCTGATGTTTTCCGTACGCTAGATAACACAACGGGTTCTCATAAGCGCTGTACTGCATTTTGAACGTAAAATAGAATATAGCTGCTCTCTTGGCCGGTTGTCGGTCAGTCATTTTTGCAGCTAAAAATCACATACACCTCTATAGAGCCACGCGCACTCTTCACGGTCAGTATGCGAACAGACTTTGCTCTAGCTAAACTTCTAAAGTTGTTCTAATTGTCGAAGTTCATAAAAAAGTAACGAACTTTCGTGGAACGAGATCGTAAAATACGATGAACCCAATATTTTCTTTTCCGCTTTTTCTCCCGACTATAAAATTAAAAAGCAACAGCTATTTCATCGACACCCATTTCGCAACTGTGAGAAAATTGAGAGTGTGGATAGGAATTTAGCCGTACAAGCAAAACGCTTTCCTGGTCGTAATACTAGCGGCCACGACCAGCCGTTGGTCAATGCCGTGGTCGCAGTAGTGCGGGTTTACCCATGTCGGAAAACTTGTCCAACCGTATACTATGACAATCACCCGATATCTCAGACATAAACAATTATGAATTTACGCTAGGCCCGAGACTGACATCGAACCACCTTATACGACAAAAAACATATTCCGCTGAAGACAGGTTAAAGACTTTGTACTCTCTACTCCACCGTAGATCACAGTTGCCTAACAAACAAAAACAAAATTTTAACAACTATCTAATTCGTCCGATTTTGATGAATGGAGCTTTGATTTATAGCTCGGCGAAAAAATCAAACGTAAACAGGATACAAACTTTTCAAAAAATCTTTTTACGATCAATCACATGTAGTCCCAACTACGTACGAAACTCTATCATACGTCGACCTCAACGTAGACACAGTATACTTTACCTACTATTAACAAAATGTAAACTCAATTCCATTCCAAATTAATAAATCACACGAATCCCGAGATACGAGCATTGTCACACCCACACCTACCACAAAATCCACAAAGGAGATTAAAAAGATGCTGTAATAGAGATCTTATATAAAACAGCGACAAGGGTTTGCCATTAGGTGATTTCCTCATTCAAGACGAAAACAGGACATTATACACGTTTATCATAAATACTGGTGGTGTATATAAATATAGAGTTGTAGTTGTTACTACATAGACAAAAAATGTATAAACATTTACATAGAAACGTTATATTAGTGAGTTACGGCTGGCGAAAAATTTCGCTTTGAATCCAATTACCCCGGTGAAATGAGGCCATACAGAAATTTTAAGACTTTAATTATTTGTCAAAAATGGTGATATTTTATGGTTTTTAATCTGAAAATTCAATAAAATAGGTCCAAGAGCCGCAACTCTCATAGTTTCCAGATATCTGACATAAAACACAAAATAAGGGTCTAAAATTATAATATATTTTCGGTTTAACGTAAAATAACTTTGTTAAATGCTTTATATTAAATCATTATTAATTTCTTCTTAAAGTTAGCTTCCGAGAGATTTCCGTTAAATTTTTAATCACCTGTATAATGTCAATCTATTTCACACACAAGTGTTATATGAAAATTACCCTCGACTGTTGAGATTAATAAACTAGTTAATAGGGAAAACAATTATTTCTCATAAATTGACACATCTGAATTACGTCCATTGAGCCACCGCGTGTATTAAAAGAAAGTACTATCAAGAAAAGCCAAGATTAGACATTATAATACTGTGATAAAACCTGTATGTCTGTACGCGAGTGGTGCCTTAGAATGACTAGGAAGGCTGGTCTAAGAGAAGCATAGAAATTTGAGAGAAAGATCCTTCGCAAGAAAATGAGTCTAAAGATAGAATACGGACAATTAGGTTACGAGGTCGAGAAAAACTGTACAGGAGAATGAACGATTAGAAAAAGAAGATCAAAATTTTACGAGTGGGTGATAAACGGTTGACAAAACAAATTTTTAAGACATAAACAATAAACCTAAGGTGTCGGATAAATGGTTCGGATAAGTCAGAAAGGATATTGAGAAAACCGGAATAAAAAGAGAAAACTTAATGAACCAAACCAAATTCAAACAACTAATTACGGTTTTTAAGGGCTTCCATTAAGAGCAAAAACAGAACAGTAGGTGAACAGAAGAAAGGATAAAAGCCTACAGTGAGCAAATTCTGAGAATGTGGGCTGCAAAAAGAGCTTCCAGAAACGTCTAGTCACCTCACGTGGTTTAATGGTCCTATACGGAAAAAATCTGAATTACATTCATAATATGCCTATGTGAGAGCAATTGCCATTCAAATTAAGGTGTGTCATGTCAGACACCAGCTTTTGTAGTACTGTATCGAAGAATTATGCCAACAACACCCGTGAGATTGATTGTGCTCTTTTTGCGGGACCTAGTCCCTGAAAATTATGATTTCCTTTCATGCCACGGGGCAGAAAACACACGGAACGTGATAAAGCTTCGTCTTGCCTTTCGAAATAGGAACGTAGCGTGTTTGGTGTTGGAGGGGTTAAAACTCACTTCCACGCGCCGCACTTAACAATGAACGTGTGCTTATTTCTACTTTTTCTGAAAATTCCTCAATTAGGTCCATGCAAGGTCTTGTCGAACAACGACGTTAAATTACAGCGAAGTTAAATCCGAACCTTCAAAAAAGGAGCAGGGGACTTTGTGTATTTAATACAGTGATCCTATGTACTACATTAGGACATTAATCATAATATAGACACGTTGCTGAATAAAGACAGAATATTATCAATAACCCAATGTCCATTGTTAAGGAATTTAACTCGTATTTTATGGAATATTTTGCCCTTTTCTAAAGGGCAAAATTGTTATTGTTGTATTTTGCCCTTTTCTAATAGAATAGACCGTTAATAGGCGTTCCTAAGGCTCACTCTTGCCTTAAAAATTGGACCATGGCTTTATCCAAATTTTATTAAGTCGATTTTTTCATCGACTTACGATTTTTCAAGTTCAGAATTTAATCTGAAGAACTTGCGAAAGATATAATATTCTTTCTGTTCTACAAGATATCACGAACTATAGTAATCCCGAAGCAGCATGGATATACAATTGACAGCACAGTAGCTCCTTTATCCAGTTGTTCAATGATATAAAGTTATTTCTCAATGATAGTCCGTTTACTTTCATTTGTTACCTTTTTACCCATAATCTCAGGAGAATAATTACTAATTGACCAAAAGAAATTTCTGAAGTGAATAATTATGTAAGAGCAAGTGTTGCCTTAATTATGCATTAACGTAAGAGAATAAATTATCCAATCAAAAGAAAGAAAGGGGCGAAATTTTTCTTTTCTCAAATGAGTGACGTTAAATCCGAGTCACGGTAAATTGAGGACCTAATACTGTAATCTAGTTTTTTAACAAACATTTGAGGTTAATTTTCTAATAACTCTTGTCTATTTAAATTTAACTGTAATACTAAATTTTATTTGTATTAATCATAATGGGTAGAGCTATTATGTGGGCGGACTCTTAATAGTTGTAAAACAAATAAAATAGATGCTGCTCGCAGCGCTACGTGGTATCGTGTATGTTACGAGTGAACCACAATTTTTTAAAATGTCTGTAACAGTTCTGGCACTGCACTGCGCCAAATCGTAATTATCCATTCGAAATATTATTTTTTTTACGTTTGCTTGCAATTTCTGCTAATGCAGACGGTGGAGAATGATGATATATGAAAATGAGTAATGAAAAAATACCAGATATGACCCGTAATCGAACCCGGGACCTTGGCGTAGAAGCCAGTTGCGTGAAATATTCGGAGCAGATCAGATTTTAGGTTAAAAAAACAGATTATTTTCAACAATTGATAATAGAAAAGCGAATTATTATTTCACGAATACCTCGCTATTCGCAGAGGTTATGTACCATGAAATTACCGAGCATATCATAACAAACTTTTAAAGGAGTAAAGACGTACGCGTATACTCATGAAATTACCAAGCTTGTAAACGCTATGATTCATTTACAGAAAACGCAGGTCTAACAGTGAACGTTTACATCTAGCTAAGAAAAATGTTCATATGAATCCCATACTTTCAATCAAATTAAAAGAGAACAAGGGTCATCTCTTGAATTTAATACAAATATTAAAAATCTCCGTTTGTTTCGTTCAATAAATCAAGCTAAACAGGTGTGTCTTTTCCGATTAGAAAACATTTTTTATTATAATTCTCCGAATGGTTTTTCCGTAATTCTTTAAAGCACCAAGATATAAATTCATTTATAATAATATAAAGAATTAACTTTTGTTTGTTTCTAAAATGTAATCTCAGAAACTACCTAACTGATTTCAAAAGTTCTTTCCCTGTTAGAAGAAACTTATGAGCTTCTAAATAAAATAGGTTATGTCGTACAGTAGTATTTCAGGCAAAACTAGGTGCCATAAAATTTTACAACAGTCTCCTTCCGTACTTTACCGAACAGATTTTTCCTCAAAATGTATGTATATATTTTCCTATGAAACTTCTCCAAATTATCTTACGTATCTTATGATTCCACATGAGATAGGTCACATCAAAAGTAAACAAACAAATGCACCTGTTGTAAAGTGTCAATTCAGAACTACTTTAGATAAGAACCCTCAAAAGCCTATCACCTTCGTCTTCTCCAAAGAAATCAGCAGGTTATACTGTTCAGCAGTTTAACGAAATACTATATGTATATAGAATACCTTTGCAAATCATCAACAAAAGCCAAAATTTTTAGTCAAACTCACATAACCCTTTTCTCATACAATTATTTCATTCCAAAATAATGACATACAAATTGAACAAATTTCAAATTAGTAAGATTTTATTTCAATTAAATTAACTTTAATAATAATAAATATATAACTTACTAAAAAGTTTTCGGTACGGTCCAACGCTGTCAAGCAGTAGATAAAAAACTAGCGATCAAAGCGCTATTAGTTCACTTATACGCCGCATCACGGATTTTAATCTACATTTTGAGTCCTCCCACTATATCATATTATTAATATTCACTATTATGAAAAATTTAGAAAAATACTGTTTACAATAATCATTAATTAATTAATTAATTAAACTGTTAAATACTTATGTATATATGTATTAATTATGTTTTAAAGAAATTTACTTACATTTTGTTTTTTTTATTTACAGGTAATTAAAAATAAAAGTACGAATCTGTTAATTAATTAATTAATAACATTTTAACATGAACAAATTGAGCACCTTTTAATTTTGTATTAATTTTTACAAAAAAAGGCATGCCATGGCTTAGAAAATTTGAGTTTACACAGAAAATTTAAGATGGTTTATATATTTAGGAAATATAATTTTCCTGTAGTTTATAAAACTATAATTTTTATTCAGAAGTTTATGAAAGTACAGATGATATATTTCTAATTAAAATATTTTTAAATTGAAGTATAGCCTAAACATACATAATTTTAATAAGACAGATCAAATTCAATTGACTGATTGAGAAAAATTAGAACAATTTTTTTTTAATAGCGCTTGAATTAGCTAATCAAGTGCAATTAATAAAATCAATCTACCAGTGACAGGTTTATACTTATATATGTCTACTTTATGATGTGTGAATAGTAAGTTTTAAGACTGTGCTTATAATTTAATATTGGTAGAACTTACAGGCTATTGTCATTGAAATCCAAAAGAAATCCCCTTCTGACTAAATTAGAATGACTAAACATATTGGAGATTTTCCATTTTTACTTTATCTTACCTTACGAATAAAGAAAGCTCGTAAAGGCCTAGGGCTGGTGCAATTTATTTATAATAAAAAATGCTTGTCTCTTCACACAAAAATTAGACACTACAACACAGTGATCAAGCCATCAATGCTTTATGCCAGTGAGACCCTGAACCTCAACAGAAAAGCTGATTTAGAAAATTTGAAAAAGGAGGAAAGAAAAATAATAAGGAAAGTTCTTGGTCCAAGATTAACTGAAAACGGTTATAGATTACAAAAAAATAACACAGTTGAGCAACATTCAAATATTGTAACAGACATGAGGAAAAGACGTCTTAAATTTTTTGGTCATATCATGAGGCTTCCTGATCATAGAGTTACAAAAAAGATGGTAAAATATGTAGCTTCGCTTGTCAATGGAGGGGAATGGATTCGACACGTTAAGAAAGATCTAGTTCTGGCAAACATTACTGATAATGAAGTTACCAATCGAAATAGTTTTAGAACAAAAATTAATGAATGGGAGATTATTCCAGAGGTTAAAATTCCAAGAGTTGGAACAAGATGGAGTGAGGAAAGAAAAGCTGATTTTTCTCAGAAAATGAAAGGCTGGTGGGCAAACAAGAAAAACACCAAGTCCAATAATCAATGATCGTGAATAATGCTCAGCGTCTTCCACTTCGAGAGCTCTACGGCTAATAATAATAATAATAATAATAATATAATTATATGCCCCTGAACCAAAAAAAAGTATATATACTAACTAAAGTTATAAAAAACTAAAAACCTAACTTACATCTTTTATTTTTCTACAGAACTTATTTTGGCATCGATAAGTGATTTTCTGTACTTTAAAATCAAACAGAGGTTTTTCATTTTGTGTGATTTACTCATGTTAGTATATATACTAACTAAAGTTATACAAAATTAAAAACCTAACTTACATCTTTCTTTTTTTTTCTACAGAGCTTATTTTGGCATCGATAAGTGATTTTCTGTACTTTAAAATCGAACAGAGGTTTTTCATTTTGTGTGATTTACTCATGTTAGTATATATACTAACTAAAGTTATACAAAATTAAAAACCTAACTTACATCTTTCTTTTATTTTTCTACAGAGCTTATTTTGACATCAATAAGTGATTTTCTGTACTTTAAAATCGAACAGAGGTTTTTTCATTTTGTGTGATTCACTCATGTTTAAATTAGGTAATATTTTAAATTATTTATAATGGTAAGAGAAAGTCCAATTTTTTTATCAATTTTGAAAATCAATCATCATCATCTAAAGTCCAGCCTTTCTTAGTTTGCTCCTACTGTCAAAAAATAATGACGTCACTAAGCATGGGCATTATTTAAAAATGTGTACACGCTGATTAAAAAGTAACAACAAAATACTTTCAAAATTATTTAAATACAATACTTTTAAAAGCATTTTTATAAATGAAATTGTTAGGCCTACATCAAATCATGACTAATATTTTAAGTAGCTACTTTAAGTACTTATAATTTAAAATATATTTAACTTAATCGAAATACAACATCCATAAAGTCGTGGACCCTAGCGTGCACCCTGTAGTAGCTGGCTTTGGTTTGTTGACAGTAGGAGCAAACTAAGGACGGCTGAACTGTAGTAACTCTACAATCATTAAAGGCCTTTGGCTTCCTCCACAATCCTTTTCCCATTCTCTATGCTAATTGCTAAGCATATACCATTTTATCACCCATCATCTATCCACCTCTTCCTAGTTCTATTGTGCAATATTTCCTACAATATCACGTTAACCATTATTGTTGACTTCAATCTCTCTATGGGCCTCAACCATCTTAATCTTTCAGATTTTATGAAATGGACTATATCCCCCACCTTTTATGAGAGTACTCAGTTCTTTATTTTTACAAACTCTCCAGCCATCACCTTCTTTTATTGATCCAAAAATTCTCCTTAAAATATTTCTTTTGAACACCTCCTTAGTATGTGGCAGTCTTTTTCTGACAATGTTAGGTTTTGTTACTGTCTATTCTGCATTTAAAATCACAAACCTGCTTACTTGATTAATCTTATACCTGTCACTGATAATAATCAGTGGACGAGAAGTACCTAATGCAAATGAAGCCAAATACCTAGGGATGACATTAGATACAAAGCTGCGATGGAAGCCACACATAAAGAAAATGAAAGAAGAACCTGCTCTGAAATATGGTAAAATTTATTGGTTGACTGGACGAAACTTCTCCCTCTCAACCCAAAATAAGCTCCTAATCTACAAACAGATTCATGAAGCCACAATGGATGTATAGCATACAGTCTTGGGGTTGTGCCAGTCTGAGTGATATTGAAGTAATTCAGAGTTTCCAAAATAAAATATTGAGGAACATGTCAATGCTCCATGGGTGGTCAGAAATGCAGACCTTAATAAAGACCTGAAGGTAGAATTTGTCTTAAATGAAATAAGGAGATCTGCACAGAAACATGAAATAAACCTCTATCAACATGTGAACATTACAACTTCTCCGACAACTTGAATGCAATGTGCCAGCTCAAAAGAAAGAAATTTTTTGAATTAGTGTAGTTTTATTATTGTTAATAATAGTGTAGTGCACAATAATATTGGGGAAAAACAATAGTTGCCATTATAAACTGTTAATTTTTAAGAATATTGTTTTAGTCATTTACAAATATTGCTCATTAGTCTCAGAATAGACTGCAGTAGTGAAAAATTAATAAATTACACTATTAGGTTTTGAATGCTTCCTGTTAATAATCTGGTCTCTTTGCCTTCCTTCGCCCTCTATTTCGATTGGTTTGCAATGTTCCTGGTTCATCTCTCATTGGCAATGTATTCTTTCAGCTAGCATGGTGTATTTACTGTCAGTCTACAACAATGTTATGCAATCATTATAATTTGCTAACATCAGAGTTTAAACTTTAATATGTTCCATTTTGATCGTAAGTAGCCTAATCATTTTATATCAGACTTTTAATGTGTCTAAGCATTAATTTAACTGTAATAGCATTCACAGATTTCAACTGAATTCTGTGTTCAAGTATTATGAACCTCACCTATCAAGACATGAATTCAACAGACTTAACCAGTGCTTTATTAACTACGATGGACTTTAATGCCGAAACCAAGTAAATACATATTTCACGTTTGCTAGATTTAAAAATTTCATCGTTTGATGAAAAAATTAACTTTCCTCTGTCGTTTCCATGAACCTAGCGTTACAACAAAGTTAAAATCATATCTCATTCATTTGATGTAACTATTTTTGTTTACAAGTTTTCATTCGGCTTACGAATTCAGTGGTGGTCCTTCGGGTTTCCTGGTTTCAACCTTTTTAGTTTTTGGAAGTTATTTTCACAGGGTCAAATCCCTAACAAATATAGTCCATGCATCAGATCCACAGGTGAAAATTGGGCATACCAAGCATATATATATTTTTTTATTTTTATGTCCCTACTTATTAGTAAACAATTTTATATCGGCAATATATGCTCTATTTCCTGATTCAATTTCATTCTCAAATGGAGTCACTCTTTACATTTCTGTGGTTTAAGGAACTGAACAAAAATGTCACAATGATCATTTCATAATGTTTCAAGAACTAAACAAGCTTCTCTTTGCACACTTGGGCAGAAACCTTCTTCTGTGATACCTAACTTTTGCGGACTCTTCACTTTGGCTTGATTCATTCAAGAATACAATATGGAATGACAAGTTGGGAATGCAGTAATAAAACAGAAATAAATAGATTAAGGATGCAAAATAATTTTTTCCAATTGATATTAAAAAAGTGGATTCATGATTCTTCATTCCCATTATATATTCAACTTAAAATCTTACCTGTGCAAAATTTATTCATATTTAAGACATTATTATTATTATTCTTTTTACGATACGATAATAAAGGCACTGTTGATCATGATACAAGAAGTAATAAATTACATAAATTTAATAAGCCTAACGTTCAGAAATTTTTAATTAAACAATATTATATTTACTTAAGACCAAGAGAGGTAAAACAAACAAATAGTATTAGATTTATTTTCAATAAAAATTTTATCTAGGCTATTTGAAATTAAGAGACAATTATTTACAGAAAAATCTGTACTGACAGTAGATTATATCTTTCAAAACAAGCTTCTCTTTGCACACTCACACAGATAATATATTTAATATATATGTACAATATTACATTTTGTTCACTTGAAATTTCTGAATTTTCGTTTATACACACTGATAAACTGTTGTAAAAAATACTGTGTGATCATTTTACTACTTTCAAACCCTGAAAGTATGACTTTGTGTCATCCAGAATTTCAAAAATGTACATGTGTACTAACTGTTCTATTGGTTTAAGTAAATGTTACAATTGCAGAGGATATTTGAGTTTCATTTAGAGTTATGATAAATTTTAATTTAAGTATTATGTAACCAATAGAACGCTACACTCAGACCTAAACGTACCCTACATAAATGACGTTTTCTTAAAACTATATACAAAATTTAGGAAGAAACTCGTGAACCACCATAACCCATTGATCTCAAACCTGGCTACGCAGACTCTCCCAAACAATCCAATAAGACGTCTGAAACGTCGATGGATCCGGGACCTCATCTACTAACGTAGTACTGTAATTGACTATCCATTTCAATGTTCTAAATGCTGCAATTAATGCTACACTTGTCTATTCACGTCGGAGTTCTGTCACTGGACTGTGTCTCCACTCACGTTTGTATACCATGTTAATTTTTCTCAAATTTTGTGATATCACATTCACTGATTGTTTCTAACAGAATTTCATAAATAGAAAAAAAAAGTATTGATACTGCAGAGAGCTGATATCACACTGTAAATTCATTTTATTACTTTCTCTTGCCTATATGAATATATAAGAAGGAAAGTATTGTTTTCATGTTGATTTTTCAAAATCGAGTTATCACCGGATAATATACAGTACATGTTTTCAGACACCCTGAACCCAAGAAACATGTTTTCAGTGATTGGTCTGTGTGAACAAAATATCTCAAGAACGGAATATCGCGCAAAGTTGTACACATTCATTATTTATAATAAAGTTCAGCAGACATGGCGCCTACCCCTATCTTGTAGAGCATAAACAATGCACTAAATGAGGCAATTTTTAAAAAAATTGAAGGAACTGTTTTTGAGAAAATTGCAAAAAAGTGAAAAGTTACACGAATAAACTACTACTTCCAGTTGACAGATTTTGATGAAAATGTTTGTCGGGTTCTCCAGTAGTGGTGTCTGTTCATGAGATATTCTGTTCACACACACACACAAACCAATCGCTAATAACACGTTTTTAGGTTCAGGGGGTCTGAAACATGTATATCCAGAGAAAACTCGATTTCGAAAAATCTACATGAAAACAATACTTTCCTTCCTATATATTCATATAGGCAAGAGAAAGTAATAAATTCATCATTTCATTTCACCTAGCCCTTTTTATAGAACAGTGGCGGCACCTGTCTTAAAACTTTCCATTCACACTTCATACACCTGAATCTAATTGAAGTAAAATGAAGGTATATGAAATTAAAATAAAATATATTTATAGTCCAAAATAGGCTAACGCTGAAGTATGAGCTAAATATTTAAAATATTAATTGGTTTTTTTTTTACATCTGTTTCTCTAAATCGGTAACATAAAATTTTGTTACATGGAGGTTCAATTATATACATCAAATTTCAACTAAAAATAATAAAATAAAAACAAAAGGAAAAATAAATAAAAAAAACAAAACATAAAAAATTAATTTTTTTAATATTCCACTGTTTACAATTTTTTTAGTAAATTCAAAATAAATAAAATTATATAAAAGAAAATTTTAAAATAAGGAAGTGTTTTCATGTGTTTATAAAATAACAATTTTGACAGGATTAAATTTCTTTAAGACCCTCTCCATGGCTTAGTGACAAGGGTAATGGCGAAAGACCCGTGGTTTGATTCCTAGCTAGGATATGGAAATTTTAACTCATTAAAACCCACCATTACAGTAACAAAACTGACACTACTTGCTAATGACAAGCTGTTGATACTTTAAATAACCCAAAGAAAACTATTAATATCCATTATTTTGTTTTTTTTTTAGTTTATTTAATTCCATCAACAGCTTGGCCATTAACAACTACTGTGGTTTTTTGGAACTGTATCGGTGGGTTTTAACAAGTTAAAACTCTCAGACCCTAGCCGGGAATCAAACCAGGACCTTTAGCTTTATAGGCTAGAATGGTAGTCACTACGCCATGGAGGTGGTTAACTTGTTTTTTAATTTGTTGATTACTAAATTTCAATATTTTATTTCAGCAGAGAACAAACGTTTAAATATATAGCTTCAGTAATTTACTGAAGTTGGGAATTTATACACTCTTTCTTCACCTTCAGTATGTGCTTCTAATAACTAAAACAAGTTTTTCACTGCATGTTACAGCAAAAACAGTTTCATAAAAAATTTTATAATTTTTTTTTAAAAATACTGTAATAATTTAAAAATATATACAGTAAATATTAATTACTATACAATATTACATTTTCTTGAAATTTCTGAATTTTCATTTATACTTGCTGATAAAGTTGTAAAACATACTGTGTAATCATTTTTACTACTTATAAACTCTATGACTGTATCCAGAATTTCACATTCCTGAAATTGGGTTCCAAACAAATTCATTTCGGATAAGTAGGGTTTTACTGTATTTAATTTTCTTACATCAGTGATTTTTTGACACAATAGGTGTAAAAATAATATTTGAGGTTTGCCATTTTTTAAAAATGTCCCTCAGAGACCTTTTCATATTTAAATAAATTTCACAATAATCAGATTGTTTGTCTTAAATTTTTTAAATAAATTGGATTCCCCGATTTTCAGTAAGATGTTTTGATTAACCTTTATTTATTGGTAATTGTACAAAATGGATATTTTTGATATAGTATAATCAGAAAATGACAGAGTGCTGTTCCATAACATTATTTGAATTAGAGGCCCTGAAAAGTGCCATTTGGATACATACATTTTTTTCACTCTGATGAAGCCACATCAATGACTTTGTACGCCATAACACATTGTTAGGCTGATAACACTAGTCTTTTAAATGAACAACAAGGGAGTATTAAACCATACAGAGAGAACTCGTGCTCTGGTTGTTAAAGTTTATATCCCAACTCAAAGTCATCTCTCAATGGTGGATGCGCAGTAGACTAGTCTGACCTTGAACGATTGTGGAGTTGTCCGGTACAACATATCTCAGCAGCAGCAAATGTTATATATTCCTTCACAGTGAGTAGTTAACTTGGAGTGTCATAAATTAGTTCGATATAATCTTAAATATTATGTTGTTTTCTAATAAATATTAACATTTATTTTCAGAGTAGTTTAGTTTTTAGTGCCACGAATAAAATATACGAGGGCAATCCAGAAAGTAACAAGATGTTTTGGCCTGGCGCGGCAGTGGGTGGAGCTAGCGCCACCATCTTGGTGTTAGTGTTTCTACATTCAGTACGCAACCAGGCATGGTAGCTAGAGCATCGTGCGTATTGTACTTTAAATACAGTGGAGTTTTAAAATGAGCGCTGTGATTGAAAATCCCACCAGTTGTGAAGTGTGTGATGTGATATGGTTTTTGTTGGCGAAAAATTACAAACAGATTGAAATTTATCGCCAGATTTGTGACTTGTACGGCAAAGGAATAATGAGTGAAAGCCGAGTGAGGCAGTGGCAGATGGAGTGGGGTCACACGCATTCGCCCAAGAAACCGAGGAAGTGTCTGCAGACGCTATCAGCAAGAAAAATCCTGGCTACTGTGTTTTGGGACGCTCATGGAGTTATTTTCGTTGATTTTCTTGAACGAGGCCAAACAATAAATTCAGAGAGGTATTGCTAAACACTCAGAAAATTAAGACGCGCGATACAAAACAAGAGTCAGGGAAAACTTAGTGGGAAAGTTTTGTTTTTCCATGACAACGCCCGTCCACACACGGCCAAACGTACTCAAGAGCGCTTGGAAGGTTTTGGATGGGAAGTTTTTAATAATCAGTCGTACAGCCCGGATTTGGCGCAGAGCGATTACAATCTGTTTTCAGCGATGAAGCCATAGCTCGCTACACACCGCTTCGACACTGACGCTGAACTCCATGCCGGTGTAAACCAGTGGTTGAACTCGCAGGCGGCAGATTATTACAAAGAGGCCATTGAAAAGCTTGTATCACGTTACGATAAATGCCTTAATTTACTTGGTGATTACGTAGAAAAATATCCTAAGAGTTAACCTTCAAAATGTACGTAATAAAAATTTGTTTTTTACTTAAGTTTACTTTTTATTTCAAAACGTCTGTTACTTTCTGGACAGCACTCGTATTTTTCAAAATTTTAGTTTAAATTTTCAATTAAGACTGTACAGAGCATGTCACGGGATTGCTATCTCTTTCTCACACAGCCAGTGTGTGCATCTCTGAGGCCATTTGGTTTTAGTTGGGTTATACTGTTGCCGTGTGCTTCATTGCTATCAGTGAAAATCTGTTGCTCCATCCATTAGGTGACTGTACAATCAAGCATGAATTTGAACAGGTACCCCAATGGAGTTAGTTCATACATGACTATCAGCTGGTCATCTACAAAATCACTTATAAAACCGATGCCAAATAAAAGTTTTAATAAGCATTTCTCTACCAGCTGAGTAAATGGGCTGGCTCTCTAAATGTTACGCAACATCAATATATTTTATAGATCTATGTACATTTCGGCACAAAATAAAAGTGGTCAAATATTTTTTTCTAAAATAAAGTATCCCACCTTAATTTGAATTTTCAGATTATCTACTTCTTACAAGAAATTTCACTAGTTCATCAATTAATTATACTCTATAATATTCTCTAGAATATAAATACTCAAGGATTTATTAATAAAATTTTTTTATTAGCAACAATAAATAGAAGATAAAAATATAACATGATCACTTCCTTAAAACCAAATTAAAAATGTCAAGGATATAAATGTAAGATACTTAAAACCAAAATTCCTGAGAAAAAATATTTAATCTACTAGAAAAAGAATAAAAAAGTACAAACAAAAATAAAAGAACGATATATTGAATGGAATCTTGTTTACACGGATAACATTCGTTAGAATTTCCGCATTATCTATTACTTTTCTAAAATATAAAAAATTACTGACATAGAAGGTATATAAAACCACTCATAAAATGCTCAGATAGTAAAATAGCAAGAAAATATTTTTTCCGGAAACAGACCAGGTCTCATTTCCATAAAATCCGAATAAACAAAACTCCAATACATTTAACATAAAATTAAATAAAACATAAATAAATAATTATTTCATGTATATAATAATATACCTATTACAAATAAATATTAAATAATTATAATATATAATTAAAAAAATACATATATTTACAAACTGGCCAAAAAACATTCAGTCAAAAATTCCTCAAATACCATAAACTCCAAGTTATCCAAAATCACTAGACAAATTTTTAGAAAGAACTAATTATAATACATAATTTTGAAGTTCTTAAAAAATTATTATTTTATAATTTTTACAGTTAATTAATTTTTCCATACATGTTTACCACATATATGTTTCATACATGTATATTCCACTTATTCTTTGTTTCAAGGTGGTGGAAACTGGCAAATCTAAATATGTTAACACAACCCGTACGAGATGATCAGTTCTTTGATGAGCTCTCTATTTTGGATCTGGGTCATCGAAAATCAGTTTGCCCTATTATTTTAGATAACTAGAAATTTACAGCAACAAAATAAATATTAAAAAATAAAAACAAAATCAACAAAGCGATAATAAAAATATTTTCATTTTTTAAAATACTTTGAGCTAAGTCTTAATTTTCTTTAATGTTTATTGCAATTATTTATAGTAAAATAACCCATTTTTTCTTAATTTTGAAGGCAGTATGGTAATGAAAAAAAATTATATCCAAATTTTTACCACATCCCATTGTTAATATTATTTCTACAATCCTGATTAACACAAGAAGTAGAACTACTGAACTACGAGTGACCTTTGGAACCCATGTGGCTCACCAGTCACTGACAACAGACTGTTAGGAATCTCATTAGATCCATGCTGCATTCAATGTGATAAAACTTTTGCGTATGCCTAAAATAATTTTAACATATTAAACAAAATTAAGATTTAACTCAATAACATTTCTTTTAATTTATAAATAATATTAAAACATAAATTATATTAATACAAAACCTATACGTGTATGTACAAATATACAAAATAAATATTTTAATACACAATAATTTATATACATACAAAATAAAATACAAAAATAAATTTACAAATTAGCAGAGCTTAAATAAATAATAATACTAAAATATAACAAAAGTCATACTACAAAAATTAATTCTGAAATTAACCGAATCATTAAAACAAATTAATAATAATTATAAGAATACAAATTAAAATTTTAGCAAATATGTAAACATAAGGTTTACTTATCCAACAATTAAACTCAGGATTTATTTTCATTTTAAAATTACGCAGTTGTAAGACTGAAATAATTATTAAAAAATATAAATTTACATAAGTAATAATAGAAGAATCAAAAATTAGTAAAAAATAAATCCAGTTGGGCATTTAAAAAGTCTTTTCATAATACTGTAATTTAGAAAATGTTACTTTTTCCATAAATTATGTACGAAGTTCTACAACAAACAGTACAGAATTATTTTTTATCTGCTAATATTTTGTTTTATGAGGTTAGCTTATATGATTGTATTTGTTTACAGGGTTTCACCTATAAGTGTATTAAAAGTTTTAGTGTAAAATGGAGTCACGTGATTCATACACCGATCTCTTTCGAGATCACCACAGTGGTCCTCCTTAAGACCAAATCCTTAAGGTTTCCACTGGCCCTTTTCGGGGCCATCAACAAAAAAAAAATGTTTTGTGAGGTTAGCTTATATGATTGTATTTGTTTACAGGGTTTCACCTGTGAGTATATTAAAAGTTTTAGAGTAAAATGGAACCATGTGATGCATACACTGATCCCTTTCAAGATCACCATAGTGGTCCTTCTTAAGACCAAATCCTTAAGGTTTTCACTGGCCCTTTTCAGGGCCATCAACAAAGTCTGTTCACACAAACAGAAAAACATAAACGGCCCATCTTAGGGCTATCAAAGATTTAATGTTTTCCCATAAATTCATGTCGCCACCTGATGAAAACCCTTTTAATAATCTGTATGAACAGTAGTTAGAAAAGAGTTGAAACAACAGAAACGAAACTTTAAAAATTTTGTGACGTAAACATTATAAATAAAAAAGTACATGGTAAACCCCTTATGTTTTTACCTATCACAGGTTTCTGTTGGAGAATGTTAAGATTAATACTCACTGTTCATGGTATATTGTTCATCTAAATAATCACAATAAATTGAGCCTTACGACTCAACGGCCCATCTTAGGGCTATCAAAGATTTAATGTTTTCCCATAAATTCATGTCGCCACCTGATGAAAACCCTTTTAATAATCTGTATGAACAGTAGTTAGAAAAGAGTTGAAACAACAGAAACGAAACTTTACAAATTTTGTGATGTAAACATTATAAATAAAAAAGTACATGGTAAACCCCTTATGTTTTTACCTATCACAGGTTTCTGTTGGAGAATGTTTAATACTCACTGTTCATGGTATATTGTTAATCTAAATAATCACAATAAATTGAGCCTTACGACTCAACGGCCCATCTTAGGGCTATCAAAGATTTAATGTTTTCCCATAAATTCATGTCGCCACCTGATGAAAACCCTTTTAATAATCTGTATGAACAGTAGTTAGAAAAGAGTTGAAACAACAGAAACGAAACTTTACAAATTTTGTGACGTAAATATTATAAATAAAAAAGTACATGGTAAACCCCTTATGTTTTTACCTATCACAGGTTTCTGTTGGAGAATGTTAAGATTAATACTCACTGTTCATGGTATATTGTTAATCTAAATAATCACAATAAATTGAGCCTTACGACTCAACGGCCCATCTTAGGGCTATCAAAGATTTAATGTTTTCCCATAAATTCATGTCACCACCTGATGAAAACATTTTTAATAATCTGTATGAACAGTAGTTAGAAAAGAGTTGAAACAACAGAAACGAAACTTTACAAATTTTGTGATGTAAACATTATAAATAAAAAAGTACATGGTAAACCCCTTATGTTTTTACCTATCACAGGTTTCTGTTGGAGAATGTTTAATACTCACTGTTCATGGTATATTGTTAATCTAAATAATCACAATAAATTGAGCCTTACGACTCAACGGCCCATCTTAGGGCTATCAAAGATTTAATGTTTTCCCATAAATTCATGTCGCCACCTGATGAAAACCCTTTTAATAATCTGTATGAACAGTAGTTAGAAAAGAGTTGAAACAACAGAAACGAAACTTTACAAATTTTGTGACGTAAATATTATAAATAAAAAAGTACATGGTAAACCCCTTATGTTTTTACCTATCACAGGTTTCTGTTGGAGAATGTTAAGATTAATACTCACTGTTCATGGTATATTGTTAATCTAAATAATCACAATAAATTGAGCCTTACGACTCAACGGCCCATCTTAGGGCTATCAAAGATTTAATGTTTTCCCATAAATTCATGTCACCACCTGATGAAAACATTTTTAATAATCTGTATGAACAGTAGTTAGAAAAGAGTTGAAACAACAGAAACGAAACTTTACAAATTTTGTGACGTAAACATTATAAATAAAAAAGTACATGGTAAACCCCTTATGTTTTTACCTATCACAGGTTTCTGTTGGAGAATGTTAAGATTAATACTCACTGTTCATGGTATATTGTTCATCTAAATAATCACAATAAATTGAGCCTTACGACTCAACGGCCCATCTTAGGGCTATCAAAGATTTAATGTTTTCCCATAAATTCATGTCGCCACCTGATGAAAACCCTTTTAATAATCTGTATGAACAGTAGTTAGAAAAGAGTTGAAACAACAGAAACGAAACTTTACAAATTTTGTGACGTAAACATTATACATAAAAAAGTACATGGTAAACCCCTTATGTTTTTACCTATCACAGGTTTCTGTTGGAGAATGTTAAGATTAATACTCACTGTTCATGGTATATTGTTAATCTAAATAATCACAATAAATTGAGCCTTACGACTCAACGGCCCATCTTAGGGCTATCAAAGATTTAATGTTTTCCCATAAATTCATGTCACCACCTGATGAAAACATTTTTAATAATCTGTATGAACAGTAGTTAGAAAAGAGTTGAAACAACAGAAACGAAACTTTACAAATTTTGTGACGTAAACATTATAAATAAAAAAGTACATGGTAAACCCCTTATGTTTTTACCTATCACAGGTTTCTGTTGGAGAATGTTAAGATTAATACTCACTGTTCATGGTATATTGTTAATCTAAATAATCACAATAAATTGAGCCTTACGACTCAACGGCCCATCTTAGGGCTATCAAAGATTTAATGTTTTCCCATAAATTCATGTCACCACCTGATGAAAACATTTTTAATAATCTGTATGAACAGTAGTTAGAAAAGAGTTGAAACAACAGAAACGAAACTTTACAAATTTTGTGATGTAAACATTATAAATAAAAAAGTACATGGTAAACCCCTTATGTTTTTACCTATCACAGGTTTCTGTTGGAGAATGTTTAATACTCACTGTTCATGGTATATTGTTAATCTAAATAATCACAATAAATTGAGCCTTACGACTCAACGGCCCATCTTAGGGCTATCAAAGATTTAATGTTTTCCCATAAATTCATGTCGCCACCTGATGAAAACCCTTTTAATAATCTGTATGAACAGTAGTTAGAAAAGAGTTGAAACAACAGAAACGAAACTTTACAAATTTTGTGATGTAAACATTATAAACAAAAAAGTACACGGTAAACCCCTTATGTTTTACCTATCACAGGTTTCTGTTGGAGAATGTTAAGATTAATACTCACTGTTCATGGTATATTGTTCATCTAAATAATCACAATAAATTGAGCCTTACGGCTGACAAGTACATTTTTTTTGGTGGGCAAATATTTAAAAAAATTCTTAGTTTTCATTCTGCACTGTTTGTTATTTGTGGAAAAAAGTTTTTAATGATAAAGAATGAATGTCGTACATAAACTAAAAAAGATATGTACTTGGAATATTATGTGTATTTGAGACTAAGTATGTTTTTTAAAAAACAAATAACTTTGAGTTGGTAAGGAGAAATTGTTAGATGTAATCATTCAATTCCGAATGTATTTGTTTCTTCAACAGCTAATAACAATTTTTCATAAAGTATTTCAGGAGAAGGATATGGCGGAAGATCAAGCCTGTTGAAACATGTGTGGGCTCTGAAACAACACGATTACAAATAAAATGAGAAAAACATTTTAAGTAAAATTACTAACACAAAAATGTTTACAATAAATTTCTGAACAATCTTCAGAGCTTATCATACTATATTTATTTATTTGGTCAATAACCCTACTTAGAGAATAAGCTAAAACACACCTTTCTTTACAAGAGATATAGAATAATACGAGGGGGTACCCAAAAGAAACCGGAATTATTTTTTAAAACTATTTATTTTTAATTTTTTTACAAAAGAGCCTTATCCCCTTCAAAATACTCTCCATTACAACTAATACATTTGTCCCACCGGTGCTTCCACTGTTCAAAACATTTTTTGTACTCCTCTTCAGTGATGGCTGCCAGCTCATCCGTCGTTTTTTTCTTGACATCATCAAGGTTGTTAAATCGGAGACCTTTCATGCCCCTTTTCATGCGTGGGAACAAGAAAAAATCACACGGAGCCAGATCGGGTGAGTACGGTGCGTGTGGTAGCAAAACCATGCCGTTTTTCGCCAAAAACTGGGTAACCGAGATTGCCGTGTGTGCAGGCGCGTTGTCGTGGTGGAAAAACCAGTCCCCTGTCTGCCACAAATTAGGTCTTTTACGACGAATGCTGTTTCGTAGTCTTCTTAACACTTCAAGATAAAGAGCTTGATTTACCGTCTGGCCTGGTGGAACGAACTCTGAATGGACAATTCCCCTCACATCAAAAAAACAAATCAGCATTGTTTTGATGTTCGATCTGACTTGACGACTTTTTTTTGGTCGGGGTGATAATGAAGTCTTCCATTGACTGGATTGTTGTTTGGTTTCTGGGTCGTACCCACAGCACCAAGACTCGTCACCCGTAATGATCTTTGACATGAAATCTGGATCAGTTTCAAGCTGTTGTTTCAAATCACTACACGTTTCAATTCGACGTTCCTTTTGAGTGTCTGTCAGAACCCGAGGCACAAACTTGGCAGCGATTCTTTTCATTGTCAAGTCTTCCGTTAAAATGCGTTGGACTGAGCTCCAAGATAACCCACTAACCTGTGATATTTGGTCAATGGTCTGTCGTCGGTCTGTTCGTACAATTTCTTTCACTTTCACAACATTTTCGTCTGTTCGGGAAGTCGACAGTCGTCCAGAACGAGGTTTGTTCTCAATCGACATGTCGCCATTTTTAAAGCGCAAAAACCACTCGTACACTTGGGTTTTTCCAATAGCGTCGTCTTTGTAAGCTGCGTTCAACATTACAACTGTTTCGCGGCGTTTTTACAGAGCAAGAAGCAAAATTTCACAGCCGCACGTTGTTCATTAAAACTTGCCATCATGAAAAACGACACGAGCACAAAACAGCACTAGCGAGAACAATCACTGCACGAGAACAGAACAAGCTAGATCAACGAACAAAATGGCATTGAACTGGCAATGAGTAGCGCTACAAGCAGCCTAGTGGCGGGAGTTTGTACTGCACAAGCTCCGCCCACAGCAGAGCTATTCCGGATACTTTTGGGTACCCCCTCGTAAATGAGACAAATTGATGTAGAGAAAACAATTTATTCAATGACAACGAAGTTTACACTACTTTTCAACACAAGTCTCCAGCAACAATGGGATACTTGTTCCACCACGCTTATTCTATTAGCCTTCTGATTCCTGAACTGTAGAAGTTTTTTACTTTCTCTTGCCTATATGAATATATAGGAAGGAAAGTATTGTTTTCATGTCGATTTTTTGAAATCCGAGTTTTCATCGGATCTACACGTTTTCAAACCCCCTAAATCCAAAAAACATGTTTTTAGCGATTGGTCTGTATGTGTGTATACACAATATCTCAAGAACAGAACATCGTACGAACTTGAAACTTGAAACTTTAGTTATATACCACTACCGGACCCGACACGAACATTTTTATCAAAATCGGTCAACCGGAAGTAGTAGTTTATTCGTGTAATTTTTCACTTTTTTGCGATTTTCTCACAAACTGGTCCTACAATTTTTTTTTTAATCGCCTTATTTACTTAATTTTTTATGCTCTACAAGATAGGGTAGGTGCCATGTTTGCTGAAATTCTTGGTAAGGCTGTTTTCACATAAAACAATTTTAAGATTGCGGCTTTAATATGCATTTTAGCGCATTTTTTGTGGGCAAATTCGGATGTTTCCATTCAAGACTTTGCATTTTTGATTTAAGCTCAAAATGGAGAATCCACATTAAATCACAGGTATTTATACAATCTAGAAAGTATTAAATCCACTTTAAACTGTTGTTTTAGCTCAAAACAAATGTGTTTATAGCCTTGAGTGAACTGACTTGGAACCCATCTTGAACAAGTTTTGCAAACATTTAGCATGTCATGAACAAATTGATGTGTGGTTCCAACACTAATATTACATAAACTAACAATCTGGGAAATTTTGACTCCTTTATATGGAGATCAGTGGCATTTCTTCTGCCCAAATTAAATTGCCCCACACACTTATTAATTCTGTCTCATATTTGTTATGGTATTTTATTGTCTGGCAATTCTAGTATGGGTAACATGATTAGGGCTTTTAAAATTCAAAAGAAAACTAAGTGTATGGTGGGAGCTAACCACCTCAACTAATGCAGCCACTATTTAATAAAAAAAAAATTTTGAAATTTCCCTTTAGATTAAAAAGTAGTGATTAAGATGAATGGTGAATTTAATTTTGTGTATGGATTAAAAACGTTGGTCTAAGTCGAGGATGTGATGTCTTTTGAGGCGCTTAGTTTCCTCACTGTTGTTCAGCAAATTTAATGCCAGGTGGTTGTGGTGTTCATTTAATCTTAGCTGGTACTGGAGGCTCAGCTCTTATCTCTTCTGTTATGGTACAGATACGAAGATGGTCATGTATTTCAGAGTTTCTTATAAACCACCCAGCAATATTCGTCGATCTTAATACTTTATTTTGGAAGCGTTGTATTATTTCTGAATTGGATTTACTGGATGTACCCCAAAAGTTGAGTGCCATACTTCCAAACAGGTTTGAAAATTGCTTCATTTCAAATGAAGCTGACATTTTAAAATGAACAAAGAGAGGTTCTGTTTATATTATGATTGTACAGTTAATTAACAGCGCTCACAAGGTTACCAACTTGACCATAAAAACACTTCACTATCATGAAATGAATAATTTTTCTCTCGATTAATTTGTCTCTTTTATAAAACAAGATGTTCATCGAAACTTGTTGCCTTATTTTAACACTAAGACTAGATTGTAATGTTAATACATACCTTGGTAAACTATTAGGTTTTCCCCATTTTTCTACACTAAATTTTCTAGGGCCGGTTGAACCTCGCAATGCTGCAAATCCTTCATAAGGAACACTTGAAGTACCAGTTACAAATTGCAATAGCCTTAACCTCTGTTCATTTGTAAACCTTTCTATCGCTGACCAAAACCACACTATAACTGGATGGTTGTCATGGTAACCTGAAAACAAAAGTGATATAAGAATAATGTTAATTGAAATACAGACGATTCATTAATTTCTAATATAATTCAAAATTTTCCATAAACAATAATAAAATAAAATATTCGAGGGGTACCCAAAAGAAACCAGAATACCGCTGTTATTAGAGAGGCTTATGTAGTACATGTTTCTCCTGCTAGGAGTGTTTAGTGCAACTCGTCAGTTCAGTGCCGCCTACGTCGTTGACCTGGCTTGTTATGTTTGCCTGTAGTGATTTTTTTTCGCTTGTGCTATTTATCTCTGTTTTTTGTGATAAAGAGTTTAAGTTAATAACAAACGGCTGTGATATTTTGCTTCCTGCTTAGTAAAAACACACAAACTGTATTGATGTTGAAAATAACTTACAAAGACTATGAGAAAAAGTAAAATGGACGAGTGATTCTCTCAGTTTGAAAATGGTGACAAGATAATTGATGACAGACCTCATTCTGGATGTCCATTAACTACCTGGACAGATGAAAATGTTGAAGAAATCCATGAACTTATGCTCAAAACTGACAACAGACCATTGACCAATTATTGAAGATTGCACAAAAGAGTTTGTCAAAAAAGACCTGATTTGTGGCTGACAGGGAATTCATTTTTCCACCATGACAATGCACCTGCCCACACAGCTATCTATGTTAGCCATTTTTTGGCAAAAAAATGGCATAGTTCCGCAGGCCCAAGCACCTTTTACTCACCTGACGAGGCTTCGTGACAACCTATAAGGTGTATAAAAAATGTTTCAAACAATGGCATCACTGATTAGACAAATGTATCAAGTGTAATGGAGAGCACTTTGAAGTGGATAAGGTTCTTTTATAAAAAAAAACTGAAATAAATAGCTTTTAAATGATTCCAGTTTTTTTTGGGTACTCATTTGTATATAAATAGTCTGGCCATAGCCATGTATTAATATAAGTCTGGGCATTTTGCATAGCCATATAAAAGCTTTATTAGGCCATCTCTGTGGTGGAGTGGTTAGCAAACTATAGCCTACAAAGCAGAAGGTTCTGGTATCAATTCCAGGCTAGGATCGGGAAATTATGTATCAAAACTAGTCATAGGACAAATGGATAGTTTTAATGATCAAATATAAATTAATCAAATATAAATAAATTGTTTGCACTAAGGTTTTCTGTCTTTTTTAATGTATATGAAGCCTCCATTTTATATATTCTTCAAGCTTACGTACCACAATGATAGATCATCCTCATGGATGATTTACAATTTTCATTTCCCACTATTAAACCCATAAACCAGCATCTACTCCAATTTACCAGATCCTTTTGAATATATATTTTAAACAGTATGAGAAAAACAGTTATGGAGAGAAATCTATGATGAAAAATACATTTAATGTTCCAAACTACGAGGAGTGTTCACAAAGTAAGTTTTAAAAAAAATACTAATATATTTTTTCAATACAATTTAATTTTTACATGAAAGGTTATACCTTAAAGTACTTTTCTAAATAGTTTCCACCATTGTACAGGCACTTGTCATATCAACTGATCAGTTTATCTAAACCTTCCATGAAGAAACATCCTGCCAGTGACAATAGCCATAACTTAACATATTTTGCGTCACCACATTCAAAGCGCTTACGACCAAGCTTGCGTTTCATGTGCAAGTTTTATGTACAAGTGTTAGTCAGACTGTATCAGATAAGTAATGTCAGAGCACTGTCAAGTTGCTTTGTTTTGTGCATATCTGAGCATTTTTGGAACCGTACGGGAATACACCTTGTCTAAACCCCTAAGCACCTCATCAATCTCATGCAAAACAGTTCATGAAACTTGTTGAAATTCATCTTAAAGCATTGTTATTGTGAATAGTTTGTTCTCTAATTTTCTCATCCACTCTCCTGACCAAGTAATCATTGACAACAGAAGGCCGCCCACTTTGTGGTTCGTCGTGGACATCTGTCTGCCTTTCACTGCACTTTCACCGTAAACTTCTGTAATCTGCCGATGAATTTCAGCTGCCTTATCGTTCCTTGCATTCAAAAAGCAGATAACAGAATGAATCTCACAGCCGGGTTTATCAATTGTTTTAAACATTGTAAATGACCACAGTAAATATAAAACTCAAGACTAATCAACAATCATAGTAGAGGGCATGCGCTGAATGTCGGCAGGAGCCTTGCTGTTAGAATGAAACAGTACTTACTTTCCAAACACACCTCATACTAAATGCAGTATTCTCTTTAAAAACATTTTATAAAGAACAAGAACAACAAAATACAATTCTCAGAAAATTACACTCACCAGATCTATATTCAGTATGATTTCTCCAATCAGATAGATCAATTTCCGCAGTGCCTGCAATAACAAGTTCTAGTTCACGAGCGTCGAACACCGATACCAGTCTTGGATCGACAACTTCATAGAACCCTCTTACGAGACTTTCCGTCTGTTGCGATACACCACGTTCTAATCTCCATCGTACGACCCTTTCCAGATATTCCTGTAAATTAATAAAAATTCAATAATTTAATAAATCTATGCTCAAAGGCACGAGGAATGTTACTTTTCTCTTTCTTCAATTTTTTGTTTGGAACTATTTTATTTCAGTACTGTGACTAAATAATAAAAATTAAGGTAATAAAATGAGATATTGTCCAAATGCCTGATGTTATCCATCAGAATATTCGATCAGTTACCATTTTATTGTTATTTAGTGCACAAAACAATATTGAAAGTAATAACCAACACAACGCTTTCCATCTGATGAGCTCTTTATGCAAGAGAAGTTCTTATTCATGCATTTATAAACCAAAACACCTTCCCCTTAACAACTCATATTTACAATACCTGGAAACAAGAACTTCATTCCACTCTACAAAGCATCCACCAAATTACAACTAAGACAATTAAGTTATTTAAGTCCTAAACTTTAACTGGTTCACTTACTACACTTTTGAGTCATCAGAACAGACTTCTGCCCTAACAGAGAAGCATTCATCAAATCTACTCTAAAACATGGCTGTACCATAGCTGGGTGTTAAATTTCCCCCACGCCATAATTACAAATTTGCGTGAATAGTAATTGCTTTAATAACAGTAATTTATGTATTATGTTTAGATTGTTCTTTTGTATCTGTTAGATAGGAAATAAAAAAATTTATTTCATTTTTTAATATTTATTTAACTGTTGGTATTACTTTATGTTCTCTCCTCTTGTTACTCATTATATGGATTTAGCTAGTAATGTATTCTCTTAGATTCTAGTTTGATTTTTTATTTATTTGGTCCTTTCTCTAACATTCTATGAAAATTCTAAAGTAGACATATAAGCAGCTTTTTAGTCGAGGAATTCAGTAGTTACTCAAATGTCGAACTACTACACTGTAGTATATAGAACAGTAACAATGTTTTGCATTGTATATTAGGTAGTGATTACAACCTACACATTACTTAACATATGTTTTCTTGTTCATCTGGATCTAATTAATCACCTAATTCAGGCCCAATGAACAGAAATTAACTAAAAAGTATGAAAAAAATAACTTACTTTCTTATTTTTTTCAGTAACAGGAATATTACTTCCACCAGGTTTCAATTCCCTTTCGACAGTCTGCCCGAAAACTTCTTCAGTAACTGCAAATGTTAAATCAAGGACTTCCGAAGAAATATCTCTTTCTTTGATCCAAAGTAAAGATTGATGAAATTCTCCATCTAAAGATTCTAGATCACTCAGTGATACTGGTCTGAAACAAAAAACAATAAATGTATAACATTTTTATTTAAGCAAAAACAATACAGAACACAGAACCATAAAAATAGCAACTAAAATTTGTTTAAATCTGGTACAAAACACTCACATGACTCTTACCAATATAATTAATGAAACATACAACCCACGTTGTATGTTTAATCATGAGTGAATGATGCAAAATGAAAATCAACCACTGTTTGACTTAAAAATACGAAAAATCACTAACCGATGCTAAACTAAGCTACTCCATAGATAAAGTGCTTGAAATAACAGTTACAGGTTTTTTAATTTTCTATAACTTTGATTATTTTTATTATATACTTTTGTTGTAAAATGTATACTAAGGCCGCAACCTCAAAAAATTCCTTCCTACAGATTTTAATGAGGAAAATACAGAAAATCATTAACTGGAGATAAACATTGTACGAAAAATTTTTTTTATCAAAGTTGTAGTAAATGAGCCAATTTTTGAGAAAAATTGTAAAAGAAGTTTGAGGAAATCATAAAAAAATTGGCCTGAAAATATAAAAATATCCATGGGATCAAAAGGGATGAGAAAGCCCATGTTATCAAAACAAACACAATCACAACACAACATTTTTTGAACAAAAACCTACTTATACACGTAGAAAATATACACCAATAATTGACCACAACCTTTAAAAAATTGTGGTAATCGAAATTTGTTCAAAAAAAGCTAAACATTTTACAATGTACAAGAATTCCTTTCCAAATAGTTTTTTGTGGAAAAATAAATAAATTTCTGAGTATACGTTGAGGAAATTGAGTACTATTTGATAAAAATGATTGGATGGCACGCTTACTGAGTCTGTAAGTACAGTCTGTCCAAACTGAATTAGTGCATCAACTCTAATGGTTGTTCAGTACAGGATGTTTCTTGAGACCACGACTGCTTGAACATTTTATTCTTCTAATCGAGAAAAATAAATAAACATTCACTCATTTTCTGTCACGTTGTTGTGAATTATTTTGTACACATAGATAAGGGACGAAGAGAGGTACAATCAACTCTATGGCTATGCACACAAATTCAGATTGGACAAACCAGTAGTGGTAATAAATGAATTGTTAAGTAATGAATTTAACATAAGTGTTAATATTTAGATTTATCAGCTTTATCTTGACATGTTCTATACTCCCTCTATACTCCCTAGGAGTCTCCTAGATGTAGTAAAAAAAAATATTGCTGGCAAATCCTTCCAGATGACAGAAACTGGTGAATACAAGTATTTAGCACCTTTAGCCTATATCCCCTTGAAAAAAATCCTGAACTATTCCAAGTTATTCATGAACCATTTGAACTATGTTAGTCTTCTAAAAAACTAAGGATGTGTCTATTCCAAATGTCAATTCTCGATACCACAGACACTTGAAAAAATAATTTTTATCAAGAATCAATGTTTTACCATCGACTACCCATTACTTTGAAACAGATTCTGTAGTTTTCAAACAATGGCAAAATTGCTATAATTTTTAAGGATAAAAGATATTAAATATTATACGTACAGTTGGGTAATTTTCGCTTGGGGGAGTAAAAAATTCTTTTCCATTCGAAAAATGTTTTAAATTGTTCTCGTAGTAACTAACTAATTCAATGATGATATTATACTGGAGTCAGATTGCTTGTTTTAATATGAATACGGCTATCCAAAAAAGGAACAAATACAAATGAATCACTTATCAAACTATGGAAGAAGTTGGATCAGGATTTGATACAACCAGTTCACGAAATTGTGCTTTCATAGTGAATAAATTGTAGTACATTATACGTTTATACAGATTACGTGGGTTTTCTTCAGTTTTATTAATTTTTTTTATAACCTAAAACTATGAACAAAGAGTGAATGTGTTCAAGTGCACTTGATTATTTAGAGTGGTTTCGATCTATCAATCGGTGTTGTTGTACTGTAGTAAAAGTAGAACTTTCAGAAATGGTTACAAGCACAAGGTTATTACAAGAGGTTAACTTGTTTTTTACTGTGCATCCGTATTGTTTCATTGTGTGAATCATAAAAATAATCATATAAAAAAAATATTTCTTTTCTTTTGCTCAACACATTGAGTGAAATCTCAGTATCCAGTATCTTTAATTTGCAACTTCTGTTGCTTTATTTGATTTGTTTTTATTATTACACTTTGTCACAGTCGTCCCCATTGATTAGGTACTGTGCTGCCAGCTATCAAAGCTTCCGATTTAGCAACAGAGGGAACCACTAATAGTTGCAAAAGGGGCGGTAGGCCTGTGGCAGTATACTGGCAGAGGCCTTTGTCGCCAAGGTCGAGACCAATAACCGCCCCCTACCACAGCGCTCTCATCAACTATATTAAGAGCACTCCACTGAGCTAGTGACATTCGATTCCACGCTACTCTACAGCATCGAAGGGACTTCTTACACCAGTACTCTGCTATCGAAACACCGACAATTAAATAAATCACCCGCTATCACGAGTGATTCCCACAGCGGTCCCTCAACCGAGCCTTACACCCACCGGACCCGATGAAGCAGCCATCAACACACTACTGCGAGGAAAGAAGATGACATCTCCGCTGGACGACGACACGCCATGATGCCCAGCCCCTCAACTGCTATGACGACTACAATCGACACTTCGCCAAGACAACCAGCATTTAAACTGCCCTTTTCAGAGCCACCAAAACGTAAAGGTTTCAAATAGCCACTTAATGTCGCCATCCGGTGACAATTTATTTAAATTTTTTTATTGGAATCAAGAATTGATTTCTTGTTTCTTGTTATAGAGAATCAAAAAATATTGCTATTGACAAATTACTAAAACTAATCTTAAAAATAAATTACTTACAATCTAAGTAGCGCTTTGTAAAATGGTCGAGTAAAAAAGGCGTCTAACAGGTACTGATGTACGAGAGCCAAACCAAGAACTCTTCCACTGAATCTGAACCTGAAACAAAATTACAATAATCATGTAAAAATCCTGAAAGCACTTTGCAAAGTAGAACAATTAATAAAAATGATTACAGAAAGAAGACTAAAATTTTACAGACACCTATACAGAATGGATAACAAACTGTTGATAAAAATAATAATAATAATAATAAGGAAAAAACCCTAGTGAGCAAATGCTAAGGATGTGGTCTGCAGAACATTGACTGCATATCAAAACAAAAGATGAGAACAACCCATTAGAGAGGCCATCCTCCTCCATGACAATGCAAACCCTCATACTACAGCTCTATCGGTCTCAAAACTGGAAGAAATGCATCGGACTCAACTTTATCATCCTCCCTACAGCCCAGACCTAGTGCTCTACAATTTTCATTTGTTTGAGCTGCTTTAAGAAGCACTGAGAAGGCAATGATTTGAAGATTACAAAAGCGTGGAGGGATTCATGTGCAATTTGCTCCTGACACAACCAGCTTCATCCTACGATGCAGGATTAAAATAACCTTCCTTTTCGCAGGTAGAAATGTATTTCTAAAGCCGGAAACTATGTACAAAAATAAATTCCCTTTATACTTGATTTATCCTCGTAAATCAAAAATAAGAAATTCTCATTACATTAGACCTATTAGTTTTTATAAACATTTAAGGGTAGAAACCCCTAAAAATTTTCATAAATACCCATTTTTCAAGCTATAGAATCAATCCAAAAGATATTTAATTTAAAATTCAATCATACATACAATTAATAATACATACCATTCATGATGGTTATCAACAAATGCAGACATTGGTGACACTTGAACTGTATATGTGTCATTAGCAGAATATTCAAATAACCCATAGTAAGGATTAAATAATTCTCGAGATAACAGGAAAAAGAATTCTCTAGAAGGACCGCCATAATCTAAACCTTCTTCATGGTCAAACTGAATATACAATTTACACTTTTGTAGATCTTTTTTACTGGCGCACATAATTTTGTTGAAAGCATCTTCTAGTAAATTCTCCCTTCTCATATGCAACCTGTTAAATAAAAAACAAAATTAATAAATTTGAATGAGATTTCACCAGAAATTTAAATTCTTAAATACAGTAGGTTTCTTATAACAGGTGGCACAGGGAAATGAGAAATTTTGAATGTAGTAGTAATAGTGACAGCCCTGAGGAGTTGATTCACAATGTGCATGTGGTGTGAAATCATTTTACAAAAATGGCAATAGTGTGACTGCTGCTCAATGGGAATTCTGATGTCATGCCTGCGTTCCAACTTGTCATTCCATCAATACATGGGTTATGAATTTTGAGGAGAAGGGGTCAGCTATAAAAAAAGAAACCACCAGGAAGTCAATGTACTCAACGAACCCCAGAAAACATTTAAGCAGTTTGGGCCTCAATTGTAAGGACCCCACCTCAATCGCCAAGTACACACATAGCAATATTGAACTAAAAACAACCGTATGCCAAATACTGCACAGTGATTTGAAGTTTTATCCGTACAAAATTTACGTTATACAGGAACCGAAAATTTCAGACTACGTGGTGCGACAATATTCTGTGAAAAAATGATTGAAAATGTTGATGATGACCAGGGCTGTTGAATAACGGAAGGGCTGTCTGACAGCACGCAAAAAGTTGTACTAAAAGCTGTTCGGCTGTGATGCCATTGCTCAGACACTATCGCAGCACAGCTCTGCGCTGTCTACACAAGGGTTGTTGAATAAAGACCATTACTATTAATCGGCCCTATGTTTACACACATTACTTTCTCGTCTTAAAATATGCCTAATGAATTAAGAACAAATGTCTATACAGTACTTTGTAATTAATAGCAATTATCCGTTACATTATTTATAAAACAATAGATAGCAGTAATATATAAATAATATGAAATTCTAAAAACAATATGTGACAAAAACATTTTGGGTTGCGTAAAATACTTATTCAAAAGATGAATATGATCTACGAAGAGATTGTAAACAAAATAAATAAATAGAAATAAAATAAAAATTTTAAATAAGTAATGCGAATTAACGCTAACAATTTTATTTTTGGAACTATAGTTGCTATAGTTTGATTTGTTCTCATTAAAATGCCTGATCCTAATAAATGTCCTTAATCTAGCGTAGGTGTTAATAGCTTGTGGGCACACATTTGGACATTTTTCCGCAAGTCTTCTTCTGAGTTTTTTAATGACTCTTCTTCAGATGGATAATACATATCATTTTCGCCATGGAGTTTTCAAACTCGTCCAATGTTTTATTTTTCAAGATTCACTTGGTACAGTCAAATCTCAGAGGGAAAGAGCTTTAAGCCATTTGTCACTGTTACTGGAAGGGACATTTTTCAAGTAGGCGCTTAGTGTTGGATCCTTGCTTCGTACTTTGTACACTATGCACCCTACAACGTAAGAGATGGTTATCAGGTAGACAGTCCGACAGAATATCACTTACATAACCTGGGAACATGGATAGTAAGTAAGCAGTGCCCACCCTTCATGACCAAGTCTATTTTTCAAAATTTTAAAAATTCTACCACAACATTGGCCAATCAATAGTTCATGTTATTAATACACTTGTTAATACATTTTTTCACGCTGAATAAAAAGATAGTTTGCTCGTGCCTAACGATTGAGCGGTTACTGAGATAGCAAAGGTTCAGAATATTATTAATAAATCAAGATTTAAGTAATGTATGAATTTAAAATTACGTATTCGCGGTAAGATTATAAATCGCTGTGTTGTGTTAAAATTTCAAACACATCTTGAATTATACGTCTCTAAACGCATGAAAGTCTTTCCTGTAGCAAAAAAAACCTGGGTCTTTTGTCTTCCAACCTCAATATGGCAATTTACAAATATTAAAAATACAGGACTATTATAGGTCAACGCAGAATTAAATGAGCTAAATGTTGGTGTAAAGTATGTTGAAATTCGATTCGTCGTCTTAGAGATGCAAAGGTTCAAACTCAGGTGTTTATAATTATGGAACCAATAGTAACAACTGAAGAGTGGTGACGTCATAGCATTGGCACACCTCCCCCCCAGCGAGAACTAAAGCGGCAGTGAAAACATAATAGTAATGAGACAGCCCTTCCCTAATTCAACGACCCTGGATGATCACCCCAATTTTATAGCCAGCATCTTAATGAATAAATAAGTTTTTCCACATGAAACACTGATACTGTTTGAACCTTCAGAGAATATTTTTTCTAATTACTTTATTACATGAAAAAATGAATACTCACTTCAATTTTCCAGGCCCTTGACCATATCCTTTTGATTCTAGTTTTCTGTAAAAGTTCCGAAGTTTAGCTTCGAAATCTCTGCGGTATGGAGCAGGTGCCCTAGCATTAGCTCTTGATAGACCAGGTGATGTTTGTGGTGATAATTGTGGTGACCCTCTTGGCGATGATCTGCTGGCGGGCACGTAGCTCATAATTTCTTGCTCAAACAGACTGCAAAGAAAAAAATAGTTATATTAAAAAAAAATAAACAGATTTAATTTTCTCCATAATTCACAAAATTTAGGCTTATCCACCCATTCATATTGCTTTACGGCAAACTGAATTTAAAGTGTTTAACCCTTCTGCTACAGCGTGTTTTTCGTACAGTGAATGCTCAAATGTCAAAACACGCTCCCAAATAAATTCACTTATCTAAGGCCATTACAGATAGAAAATTGTGAAAAATTACAGGCAATTTATACAACACGTATGGTTATTTTTATTTTAAAACATAAAAATCGGTTGCGTTTTTCACCAGCTACAGTGTGCAAAACACTTCGCATGTAAAAATTTATAGGTTACTTTATATTTTTGGCTGTATCATGCTAAAATTTAACAATCATGAAATTTTTGTACAGAACATAATTTTTAGAAGACATTTTCGTGAATAAAACCATGTTTTACAATATAATTTAGAGTACCATTAGCCCTAATAATTGTAGTTTGAAATTAGAAACGCGCAAAGTGGGAACAAATTCTGTAATATTCGAACAGTGTTGCATTGTCAAATTCCTGTCATTCCCCACCCTCTTGTTCACAATACGTATGTGAATAGTATTAACATTAAACATATATACAGTTACATAGAGAAAATGAACTTAAGAGCCATTCAAGGCGTGTAATTTGATATATTAACCGAACAAATAGCTTAATAAATACGTGTGCTATAGACTTTTAAAGCTGGTAACTACCAGGGCAACTGAGATTGCCTCCCGTAGCAGAAGGGTTAAATTCTCAAAGAACCTTACACGTTGAAATCATGACTATAAACAAAATCAATTAGTACAAACAGGAATTTGGTTGACAATACTATGAATCACTACGGAAGGCGGAGAAATATTACCTGCATGATACCAGACAACAGTCACTACAGCCAGCCATCAGAGAAATTTATGACAATCTACAACCCCCAGAAGTCAAGATCAATCTGCCATTCCATGGCCTCCTCTAAACTTTCCCTACTCCCTAAAAATAAATTCTAGAACAATCTTCTTTCTCCCCCTAACTGCCTGTCTGACAAACTCGATTTCAAGACTACCTTTCTCTAAAAAATTCTTTGATACCCCAAATAAAGAAAAATCCAAAATTCAGTTATCCAGTTCCCTGGACGACAAAGTGGAAATAACCACAATATTTCATCCCGAATGCAAGCTCATTCTTTCCAGGACTCTATCTCAAAGATTTTAATTTCATGAGCTGGTTCTTAGTGTAATAATCAACACAATTGGCTACTATACCGAGGATCTCAGGATCTATTCCCAGTCAGTTCTGCTATTTTTCATAATAAATTTTCATTTATTACCCTTTAACATCGGCATTACTATTAATGTGTAAAATAATCAACACAAGACAAATAAAAACATTAATTTAATTGTAATTAAACAAGAACTAAATGTTTGGTCTTTTAGACTGGTTCTAAGCAAAAGAATTTAATTCTATCTTCAAAAACTACTTTTATAATTTTCAAACGTTGACAAATCAATCTACCGTTAAAATTTTAAAACCGATTGTAACGGCCGATTTCAAAGTAAGAACCATTGAATGGTGAACAATGTAAAGAATGGGTTCTTTACCACAAATAAATCTGTATACGACAGGAAATTAAATCTCAACTAAGTATTAGTTAGGATATGATTTTAAGATTTTTATCTAGAAGGTCATAAGTTTGAATCTTTTAACCACAATTCCATATAGTATTTTTGGATGTATTGTGTGAAAAAATATGGGTCAACAAAAATCAATACATTGTTGATTACTATTAAATACAATACTAGAAATGTTTTAGAGTATTCTAAGACTTTTATGTACATGTATACGTTGATCAAAAAATCATTTGACATGACCAACAAAATGTAGATTTATTATTTCAATTTCATTATTCACTCAGCAAACACAAACTTTCCTTGTATAAATTTCAAAGGATTGCTTGTTAAGTCTTTCTTTAGAAGATTCATTACATCCTGCTAAAATTCAGCATGTCCTATACTCCTTTTGGAGTCTCCTGGATGCAGTTATTAAGAAAAATGTTCATGTTGACAGGATGGAATGACAAATGACAGTTGGGGTACACCTACTATCCTTTCACATGACTATTCTTTTGCTCTCTATTATAGTTAATGAGAAAGGCAGATTCTTCCACGTTTCCACATGATCTACATACCAGGTCCCCATTAAAGATTCCATGGATGTTTGCTAAGAAGACAGTGCCTCATCAGTTTAGGGTGGCTTACAGTTACCCTAAACTGATTTCTGCAAAGACCAAGTACTTCACAAGCAAAAGAATGGGGATATAACACCCACAATTCTGTTACTACACCTCAGTCTGATTTGTTAATTCTCCGATATAGTTCCGTTGTAGGAAAAAACTGATATACAGACCCTAGTTAAGCTAGATTATAGTCCTTTCATTGTCTGCAAATCCTCTGCAATCTGTTACCCACACCAAAGTAACCCCTTGTTGTGTCCAGTTATTGCATGAGGTTCGAGCACTCTTATACAACATTGCTTGCACGATCCACATGCTTTTTGTTTAAACAGTGGTATATTTTCCACGATGAACAGAAATGTCCTTCCATTGGTCCCATTATCCATCTTACACCAATCTGTATACCAGACCAGAACCTATTGTTCATCCACTAAGCCACTCTAAGAAGATTCAACCGAATCAAGTTTTACCTTAAATGGTCTCTCAAAAGTGTACTTAACAGGCATTGTCAAGGAACTATATCAAAGACCTTCTCAGCAATCAATCATGGTACATCCGACCCGCATGTTTTATGTCCATAAAGCATAGATTTTTATTTTAGCCTAAGAGCCTCCATCCTTGCTTTACCACTGACAACGGTATCCAAGTGTAACACAGTTAGACCATTTGTAGGTTAACAATTTCATTTCTAACACCTACACAATTTTTTAATTTTTTTTAATATTAATAATTTGACAATTTCCTTCACTGTTACGTTAAAGAGGCGACATTACTGAAATCAAAGATTCAATACAGTACAACAAAGCTATGACTTTTGTGTCTCTCTGTACATACTGTACATATGATCTAATTAATTCAGGTAGCTCAGAAAACGGAATGAATCTACTTAACCTCAGGTCAGTTCAGGTAAGCAAGAAAAAAAACTATTGTGTTACCAGTACTATATTATATAAACCGGTGCAGTAACTCTTCTAAAAACACAGTAAAACATAATGAATTTCTATTCTCTCTGTTAATCAGAAATAATAACGATGGGTGACAATAAATCTACAAGTGAAGAGTTTCAAATTTTTTCATAATTTAAACAGATTCAGTCAAGTCGAAACTAGGCCAAAATGGGAACATAAAACACTTTTTTACTTTTGCTTACCCTATATGAATGTATAAGGAAGGAAACTATTGTTTTCAGACCCCCTGAACCCAAAAAAAGTTTTTAGCGATTGATCTAAGTACGAACAAAATATCTTAAGAATGGAATAGTGTAAGAAGTTGAACCTTGGAACTTAAATTAAGTACTACAAGGGGATTATAAACATTTTCATCAAAATTGGTCAACCAAAAATAGTAATTTATTTGTGAAATTTTTCACCTTTTTCCGATTTTCTCAAAAGAAAAACAGCTCGCAAGATTTTTTTAAACAATCACCTTTACTACATTTTTTGTTCTCTAAAAGATAGAGTAAGCCCCATGTCGCAGAAATTCTTGGGAAGGCTCCTGTGGTAAAATGTTTTTTTAAAGATTGCAGCCTTAATAAATGCAATTTAGGGCAAAAGCATATTATAATTATAGTTGCAGGAAATTAAAATACCTACAACTTTTATTTCAAAAACGTTTTTCTACAACTGTTAGTTTAGTATTTTCTTATATTTTGCTCGTCAAGATTGGTAAAAAAAATGTATTTTCTAAGATTGCCACCTTAGTATTCATTAATTTTACAACAAAAGTGTATTATAAACAAAGGTATAGAAAATTAAAAACCTACAACTTTTATTTCAAACATTTTTTCTACAAAGCTTCTAAGAGATCAAAGCGTAAATTAGAGATTTTCTGTATTTTAAAGTTCTAGAGGTTGATATTCATTTTGTGTCGTATGATTAAACATAAGTTATATTGTTGAGTATTTCACACCAATTTTTTAAAATAATATTTAATTTATATATAAACATAGCATATGGATTAACATTAATATTTTCCACGAACAAAATAATGAAGCAAACTCATAAACTAATTAAATGGATAACAACATAAATTTGCATGCACCTTTGCATGTCAAATGCATCAACATGTTTCATTCATTAATCTATTCTTTGATATCATTGAAATGCCACATAAAATGCGCAATTTAAAAAATTAAATGCAAAAAGCAGATATATGATATTGCATTTATTTTCACAATATGTTTCCTGTGAAAAAACTAAATACATAATGACCATCAAAACAGCCTCATGTCACTTGAAGACACAAAACTGAACAATGGGAAAAGTTACTAGCTTGAAGTACCTCAGGGAAATAATACAAGTGAAGACCAGCAAAAAGGAAATGAACAACAGCAGAAGAGTATAGATGATTGGTGCACTACGAGGAACTCACCACTTGAATAAGAAAAAAGCACTCAAGACAAGCCAAAATTAGACATAATACTGTAACAGCCCTAAAACCTGTGTGTATGTATGCGAGAGTGCCTTAGAAGCTAGAAGATAAGTGTACTTTACCGAGGAAGGCAATGGTAAACCTCCTAACTCCTCGTTTTACTTAGTAAAACCTATACAGGTTCACACCAGCCTTTGGGCTGATGACCTAAACAACTCATAAAATATATAATATTTTAATGCATTTAAAAAACCTAAAACTTTTATTTCAAACATTTTTCCACAACGCTTAGTTTAGTGTCAATTAGTGGTTTTTATATTTGACTTGATTAAAATTGGTAAAAAAATTGTATTTTCTAAGACTGTGGGCTTAATAATGCATTTTACAACAAATAAAGTATATTTATAATCTAAATTACAGGAAATTAAAAAACCTACAACTTTTATTTCAAGCATTTTTATTCAACAGAGTCAATTTTAGCGTTAATTAGTAACATTAGTTTGATTTTCCATATTTGATATTTATTATTTGTCATTCACTCATGATTAAAATTAGTTTCTTTTCCATTATTTACGTAGGGGAGAAAAAGTTGTGTGAGAGTTTCACACTAATTTTTTTTACATAATATGTAGTTATTTCCCTAAATCCACTATTGATTGATAAATACAGACGACAAAAAAATCCTGTTTTCAGTGCTAATATAGGTTTCATTTGTACAGTGCGATTAGACATTCAACATATACCTAAGTAGTTTTAGTGAGAAGTTCACGTTTTACTTTTTGTTTTCCGCGGCCGCCTCCATAGCGTAATGGTAGCGCGCTAGCCTACAACGTGGAAGTCCTGGGTTCGATTCCCAACTAAGTCTGGAAATTATCACGTGCCAAAACCCACCGTTACAGTTCCTAACCTACCGTAGTCGTTAATGACCAAGCTGTTGATGCGACTAAATAAACTACATAAAAAAATATTTTTATAAGACGACGTCTCATGGCTGGTGGCAATGTTTAAAAAAATTTTGACTTATGGCAAAAACAATTAGTGCTGTGTCTACTTTAAGTGGAATCGAATGACACTATTTTTGTTTCCAAATTCCGACTTTGATTTTGATTTCTTGAATTCCGGTCGAATCCAGAACTTCAAACCCAATCCAGGCCCACTAACTTCTTGTGTACATTACGATTCCGAAAACCGTTTGTTGCTAACTTTTGTAGTTTGTGACATTTGGGTGTGACAAACGGATGGACTGACAAAATGATAGATGGCAATTTTAAAAATTATCACTAAGTTTAGTTTGCCGTTAAGCGAAGCGAGCTATTAGCTATTTATTAATAAACAGGAAGAATACTTAACATTACATCAGGGATTTTGGTCGACCACGAAGGAGATATCCAGATATCTAACAGTAATAATAATAATAACTTAAAAAATCTTAAAACATTGCAGGCATAAATTACGAAGATAAAAAATTTAAATATATTAGATAATTTCAAATATTTAAATAACTACAACAAATTTGGTTATGTTAACATTTGTTCGTTACGGTCAAAAATTTGATATAATAACGTACGTTTTTGTTTCAACAACTTGTTTGACAGATAAAAAAAAGCATAAAAATAATTAATAACCGATAGATCAATAAAACAATATAATACTAATTGAGAAAGGTCGTAAAACAATAAAAAATAACCTAACCAATAAAAATCCAGTAAACAAATATTGTAAGCAGAAATTTGTAAAGATAACTAATAATTTGATAACTCTTGAGATAAAAATAGTCAATAAAAAAACAAAAAATTTTTTTTCATATCCATCAAGAAAAATTATTTAGGCCAACAATTTTAACACTTAACAGAACTTATTGAATTTCTGGCGTGTGGCTTTATAACCGCTACAAAAAAAATTAGTGTGACACCCCCCGCAAGACTTCTCTTGAAAAATGCTTGAAATAAATAGTTGATTTATACTTTGTATACACTTCTGTCGTATAATACTAACGCCGCAATCTGAAAAAAATCCCATTTTTACCAATTTTTATGAAGAAAATACAAAAAAAACCATTAATTGACGCTAAACTAAGCGAAATAGAAAAAAATGTTTGAAATAAAAGTACCGGATTTTTTAATTTCCTACAACGTTGAAAACAATACATGAAAACTCGACATGAAAACAATACTTTCGTTCCCTAGTACTTTACAAATATACCACAAACAACTAATATAATAACTGTTAGTTATTAAAAAAATGTTATTGAAAAAAAAGAAAAAAAAAATGTTATTGAAAAAATGTGTGGTCGTGTTGACAATTATAATACATATTATTCTCATTCATATAGGACAAGAGAAAGTAAAAAAACAGTAATTAAAGCAGTTTCAGTGATGTAGTGTACTGGTAAAGATGTTTTTTACCGGAAATCAAACCCGGGACCTTCAGTTTTATAGGAATCTATTGTTCTGAAACATGAATTTCAAGAGCTGTACTTCAAATACTACTGTACTTTTCTGCTTTAATTTGACTGGCTAAAATTTTTTAAATTAAAAGTTGGTAAGAGATGCAGAAATTTACGCTTACAAAGGTCAGCGAGGGAATTTCGGGCGCTTCGTGCTCGAACTTCACGAATGCGGTCGTGTTGATTCAACTTTAAAATAATGAAAACTAAAAAAAAACCAGCGAAACACTCACACGACTTTCTCTTGACAATTATAATAATGGAAAATATAGCCTAATTTTAATCATATGTGAAATGACGGTAAATGAAATTCAACCTCGGTCTGATTTAAAAATAGCCTACGAAAAATTACTAATTGACGCTAAACTAAGCTCTGTAGAAGAAAATGCTTGAAATAAAATTTTTAGATTTTTTACTTTCTCTTGCCTATACCAATATATAGGAAGGAAAGTATTGTTTTCATGTCGATTTTTAGAAATAGAGTTTTCACCGGATCTATACGTTTTCAGACCCCCTGAACCCAAAAAACATGTTTTTAGCGATTGGTCTGTGTGTGTGTGTGCACAAAATATTTTAAGAATGGAACATCGTACGAACTTGAAACTTGAAACTTAAGTTACGTACCACTACCGGACTCGACACGAACATTTTCATCAAAATCGGTCAACCGGAAGTAGTAGTTTATTCGTGTAATTTTTCACTTTTTTGCGATTTTCTCAAAAACTGGTCCTACGATTTTTTTAAAAATCGCCTCATTTACTCAATTTTTTATTCTCTACAAGATAGGGTAGACGCCATGTTTGCTGAAATTCTGGGTGAGGCTGTTTTCACGTAAAAACAAAGTTTTTTTAAGATTACGGCTTTAATATGCAATTTAGCGAAAAAATTTATATAATAAAAGTTGTAGAGAATTTAAAAACCTACAACTTTTATTTCAAACATTTTTTTGTATAACGCTTAGTTTAGCGGTAATTTACGATTTTCTGTTTTTTTTCTCACGAAAATGTGTGAAAAATTGATTTTTTTAAGATTTCGGCCTTAGTATGCATTTTACGACAAAAGTGTATATAATTTAATTTATAGAAAATTAAAAGATCTACAACTTTTATTTAAAGCATTTTTCTCTACAGAGCCTAGTTTAGAGAGAAAGAGTGATTTTCCGTATTTCTAAGCCAAACAGGTTGATTTTCATTTTGCATCATTCACTCATGATTAAAATAAGGTTATGTTTTTGAGGTTAGTTTTTTGTTTATTTCTATTTTATTAATAATGTTAGGTTTATTGTTAATTATTTGCATTGGCAAGAGAAAGTTGTGTGAGTGTTTCACACCAGATTTTTAATTTTCTATAATATTAGTTGTATACGAGTTTGCCGTAAAATACTTATTAAAGCCGCGATCATAAAAAGAATTCCCAATAGCACAGTCCCCCCACCACCAAATTTCTCTACACATATCGCTTACTCCATAGAATAGAAAACAAAAAATGTAGTAAACTAAATGAAGCGATTTTTATTAAAATCGTGAATTAGTGAAAAATAGCACGAATACTACTATAACCGGTTGATCAATTTTGATGAAATCGTCGGGTCCCCGTGGTGCTTAAGCTAAGTTCAAAGTTTCAACTTCGTACGATTTTCCGTTTTTGAATTGATTTGTTCGCAAAAATGCAGACCAATCGGTAACAACATGTTTTGTTTTTTTGTTCATATGGCGTGAAAAGTGTACTTCCGGTACAAAAATCGATATGAAACCATAAACTTTCCATAATTATATTTCTTATAGGGCAAGAGAAAGTAAAAAAAATGTAATGCACCACCTTTATTCATTCAACTGTCTCGTCAGTCAATCCCAGGCACGTAGCCAGGAAGGAAGGGGAATGAGGAGCTTCAGACCCCACCACACAAACGAAAATACTAATTTTGTACCATAATATGCCATGGGTCCCGGATTCGATTCCCGGTTAGGTCTGGCATTTTTTCATAATTAATTTTCCATCTATCAACCCTTCATTGTCTGCATTAGCACTTATGAGCAAAACAGTCGCACGTAAAACAAACATAAATCACTACAAATAACGGGACATCCCAAATAGCACGTAACGTCGTCGCCTCTAGTCAGCTGTTTAACATCTGACTTCAGATAAGAAGGTTCCATGGTTCAAATGCTAGAAAAGGTAACCGGTGTACTTTGGTAGTTGGGGTTCAATTAACTACACTTTCTCAGGAATGGTCCGCTTGAATCTGTACAAGACTACACCTCATTTACACGTCGTGTAAATATCATCATCTCATGATGATGAGGGTTGCTTATTGTTCTAAATCGAACAGATTACAACGCACAGTACACATTAAGATTAAATAAATCTGGTATGAAACACTCACACGACTTTCTCTTGCCAATGTAAATAAAACCCATATGATCTACGTTGAATCATTAGTAAACAATGTCAAATGAAAAAATAACTTAATTTTAATCTTGATTGAATGACGCAAGATGAAAATCAACCTCTGTTCGACTTAAAAATATGAGAAATCTCTAATTGGCGCTAAACTTCCGTAGAAGAAAATGCAGGGTAAAGTTGTAGATTTTTTATTTCCTACAACTTTAAAAGTACATTTTCTTCGTAAAATGCATACTAAGGCCGCAATATTACAAAATACCTTTCTTTACCGATTTACAAGGAAAAATATAAAATCACTAAATTTGACGCTAAACTAAGGGTTGTACAAAATAATTTTTTAAATAAAAAGTTGTAGGCCTAAGTTTTTTTTAATTTTCTACAACTTTAATCATAAGAATTTTTTCCTGTAATACATATTAAAGCAGCAATCTAAATAAAAATTTTTTTTGCATGAATGCACAGCCTCCTTAAGAATTTCAGCAGACATAGCCCTTACCCCATCTCGTAAAAAAATGAAGTTAATGAGGCGAGGAGCAGCAGTATTGAAAAAAAATTCTGGTGTGAAACACTCACAAAACTTTCTCTTGCCAATGCAAATAATGAACAATACAATCTAACATTAGTAATAAAACATTAGAAATAAACAAAAAACTAACCTCAATAAACATAACCTAATTTTAATCATGAGTGAAAGACGCAAAATGAAAATCAACCCCAGTTTGGCTTAAAATGCAGAAAATCATTTTTTCACGCTTAACTAAGCTTTGTAGAGAAAAATGCTCTAATAAAAGTTGTAGATCTTTTAATTTCCTATAAATTTGATTATAGTCTACTTTTTTGCCGTAAAATGCATAATAAAGCTGAAATCTTTAAAAAATCGATTTTTTTACACGATTTTGTGAGAAAAAAACAAAATCGTTAATTACCGCTAAACTATACAAAAAACTGTTGGAACTAAAAGTTGTAGAATTTTAATTCTCTACAACTTTTACTAGATACATTTTTGCGCTAAAATGCATATTAAAGTAGCAATCTTAAAAAACAATTTGTTTAAGAGAAAACAGCCTTACCAAGAATTTTAGCAGAAATGGCGCCTACCTTATTTTGTAAAAAACAAAAAATTTAGTAAATGAGGCGATTTTTAAAAAAATCGTAGGAGCAGTTTTTGAGAAAATCGCAAAAAAGTGAAAAATTACACGAATAAACTACTTCCGGTTGACAGATTTTGATGAAAATGTTCGTGTCGGGTCCTCTAGTAAGTAGTACCTAACTTAAGTTTCAAGTTCGTACATACGATGTTTCATTCTTGAGATATTTTGTTTATACACACACACACACACACACACACACACACACCAATTGCGAAAATCAGGTTTTACGGTTTCAAGGGGTCTGAAAACTTGTACATCAGGTGAAAATTTGATTTCGAAAAATCGACATGAAAACAATACTTCTTCCTGTATTTTTATATAGGCAAGAGAAAGTAAAAATACATAATAGTAATTTTACACAGATATACTTACAGACTAAAAATAATACTTAAAGTTTTTGTAATAACTCCCATTATGCCATAAACTTTCATAGCTGAACACGAACTAACTTTTAAGTAAAACACAAACACTTCTAAATATTTTCAACCCAATTAACCTAACTTTTATATAATTACTATTGTAAATTCTTTCAGAAATTTTAATAAAAACAAATATAAACTTTGTCTGGTACCACGACATTATCGCACAATGTTTTAAAAATATAATGCAAAAAAAACAAAAGTATTCACTGGTACGATCACATTTTTATAGTTTGTTAATTTAAATGAATTTTATTACAAAATTACCGGTTCGATTCCGGAACATATAAGATTATAAACATAATTATTGTAATAAATTTAATAAAAAAAATATATAAAAACAGAAGTAAATAAATTATTAATTTATTATTTGTATAGTTTAGTAAGGTTATCAACTGTACTGGGGTATATCAAAAACCGGTAGAGGGTAAAAGTCTCACACGTCGTATTGGTGTACAGAACATTGCAGAGGACTATTCCGCTACTACGTTTACGGAATAAACCACGCGGGTCTACACTCCTGTTACCCCCCACCAGTAAAACTTTCCATCGGTATAAGACATACTCCCCCACTACTGGACAGAGTGCCCAAAAAATAAACTGACATATATTTATAATCATATTCCCGGTAATTTAAATTTCATAATTATATGTATGACCATAACAGGCAAGTGGAGTGGTTAAATTATTTTTATAATTAATTTTTTAATTATTTTCGATCTGCTAGTTTCAGAGCTACGAAAACAGTTCTGTTTTTTATCACATGGTCAGCCAAGTATATGACTGAAGCATTTAAGAACAGAAGAGGTAGAGGTGTAATAGACTACTAATTTTTGGGGCTGATGAGCTCTGAACGTACGCACTGCCCCCTACCCACTTCATAGCTAGCCAATGACTTGTCAGCAACGTTGTCAACATTTGCTCTCGTAGCTCTGTTACATAATTCGTTAGCCATTTTTTTTTTTGGTCTTTTAATTACAATTAGGACCTATAAACATACAACCTGCCCATAACAGACAGGTGGAGTGTCAAATTATTTACACTCTATCTGTTAGTTGCAAGGCTAAAATAAATAGTTCTGTTTCTTATCACATGGTCAGCCAATTAAATGACTGAATAATTTAAGAACAGAAGAGGTAGAGATGTAAAAGATACTAATCAGAGTTATCTTATCTGAAAATAATGAATTTCATTATACAGCCAGACCCTGTGGTGAATGAAGTGAAGGTGTCATTTGCAGAGTGGAAAATATGTGCTTTTCAGAGGGCCCGGCATGCTGATAAGCGTACTTTTCCACTCAGTGAGGAAGGCAATGGTAAACCACCTCACTCCTCGTTTTACTTAGTAAAACCTCTAGAGGTTCAAACCAGCCTTTTGGCTGATGACCTAAACAACAACAACAAACATACAACCAGCTGATTATATTATAAAGTATTGCATGTTAACGCGCTCTATAATCGATGTGTTCAGTACGAGATGCAAGACACGAGCGAACTACTGCAGCTCTTGTACGCATGTGCACGTAATGTTTGTCAGGCTGAAACATTCGTACAATCTGACAACGCTGGGAAACTTTCTGATTGGTCTAAATGGGTAGAATAGCAGAGCTCATCAACCGTGAAAAGCATTATAGTCACAGTTATCTCCTCTGAAAATAATCAATTTCATTATACAGCCAACCCTAAGGTCAATTAAGAGAAGGTGTCCTTCGTAGGGCGGAAAGTAGATGCATTTAAGAAGGCCGGGCATGCTGATAAACATACTTTTCCTTTCAGGAAGGTAGGTAATGGTAAACCATCTCTCTACTTGTTTTGCATAAAAAAGCTTCTATCAAACCCTAGCCTTTCGGCTAATGACCTAAACAACAAAAATTTTTGTACAGTAAAAGTTTGATTATTCGTCATAAACGAAAGGACCAGTTGTCGGATGACCGGAAAAGACGGATTAAGCGAAAGTTTAACTTCCCACAAAGTTACGAGATTGCCTTTTGCGTATGGATGGGCTGTGAGGAAGAGAAGTGAAAATTTGACAGTGCTAACAACCTCAACAGTGAGACACTACGCGTACATTTCATTACCGTGCAGTTTCTACATACATTTTGTAAGCTGTGGTTTATTCCGAAAACATGTTTGCTTCATAAACCTTATAAGAAATAAATGTGACCTGCAATATTGCGTATAACTTAATTACGTGACTAGAAATGTTTGATTTACTGTAATTACCAGCTACTTTATTCTACTGGGACAAAGTTTACTACGAATGAATCGCCTTCTTTACTATCGCTGTCACCGGCGTCTACACTATCAGTCTCACTAGTATCTACCTAACAGTTTCCTTTTTTTACCAGGTGTCAACAAAACTGTTGAAGAATAGCATCTTCACGTCTATAATTTTCTTCTTTATTTTTCGAGTAACATCAGAGAGAAACATCACAGTAGTTAGCCACTCGCTCATGGCTTTTATTAAGAGGCAGGGAAATGTATTTTTATTTAGCTTCAACTTCACATCATCATTATTACAAGCATATTAGTTTTCGTTCAGCACTGAATAGTCGGCCACGTTTTCGAGAAACTAACATTTCTATTTACAGTAACCAACAGTTATATTCGTACAGTTAACCTACAAAGGTTACGCGATCTACTATATATGCTCTGGGTATAGTATAAGTTGTTGTGTTTGTTGTACTGAAATTAAAGCAGTTGCGCATGCGCATTGATGTTTCCCCCTTTACCCTCCGTTGCAAATAAGGGCAAACTCGTGACTCAAGTAACTATACCAATCAGTACGGGAAAAGTAATTTAGTTGATATTAGCATAAATCACAAGTGGAAGGCAAGTTTTTTTATTATACCATAATTTAATATCGCAAGTTAACTTCAAACAATTTTGTCATATAATTTTCTTGACACCGTATAGAACACAACCATACCCATATGAAAACAAACGTAATTAAAAGCTCCCCGTTCAAAAAAAACGGACTTTTTAGAACAGTCCTCGATGACGTCATACGACATAACCTACAGTTAAAGAAAAACTAACAACGTGCGTGCGTGCGTGCGCGCGCCTTATCTACCAACCCATAAGGCATTCATTAACGTTTCCAGTACATGTCACAAGCTATTATGCAAAAAATTACGCTAAGGAACTATTGCACTCTGCAAGGTGTGATAGCCCACACTGAAATTTCTCACCTATCATCTCTAAGTACAACAGTGGTATTTTCTCTAAACCAAATATTTTCTAAGATTGTCATTTATTTAAATCGAAAAATCTTTCTAACATCAAAAATATAGTTTTAAACACTCACACGACTTTCTTCTGCCAATGTAAATAATTTAAAAAATAACCACGTTTACTCATCAGTAAACAATGTAAAATAAAAATATATAACGAAATTTTAATCATGAGTGAATGACCAAAATGAAAATCAACCTCTGTAGAACTGAAAAATCGGCCTACATAAAATCGTTAATTGACGCTAAACTAAGCTCTGTAGAAAAAAGTGCTTAAAAAAAATTTATTATAACTATAAGCACTTAGTCGTTAAATGCTAATGTTAGTTGTTAAAGATTGTAATCTTTAAAAATCTCAAATTTTACAGATTTTGTTGAGAAAAATACAGAAATCACTAACTGATGCTAAACTAAGCTTTGTCGAATAAAATATGTGAAATAAAAAATGTGGGTTTTCAATTTTCTACAATTTAACTATAGGTATTAGCTTTTGGCCAAAAATGAACATTTAGGCCTATATTAAAACACATTTTTTACCACGAAAGCACAGGCCCCCAAGAATTTCAGCAGATATGGCCCTAACCCTATTTAATAGGGCATAAAAATTTATTAAATGAGGCGATTTCAAACAAAATCGTAGGAGCAGTTTTTGAAAACATCGCAAAAGATGAAAAAAGATGAAAAGATGACAAGTGTATATAATCATCATTCACATAAATGATAAAAATTAGGTTCATTTTTTTACTTACTCTTGCCTATATGAATTTATAGGAAGAAAAGTATTGTTTTCATGTCGATTTTTCGAAATCGAGTTTTAACCGGATCTACACGTTTTCAGACCCCCTGAACCCAAAAAACATGTTTTTAGCGATTGGTCTGTGTGTGTGTGTGTGTGTGTGTGTGCACAAAATATCTCAAGAATGGAACATCGTACGAACTTGAAACTTGAAACTTAAGTTACATACCACTACCGGACCCGACACGAACTTTTTCATCAAAATCGGTCAACCGGAAGTGGTGGGGTTTATTCGTGTAACTTTTCACTTTTTTGCGATTTTCTTAAAAACTGGTCATACGATTTTTTTAAAAATTGCCTGGTTTACTTAATTTTTTATTCTCTACAAGATAGGGTAGGCCCCATGTTTGCTGAAATTCTTGGTGAGGCTGTTTTCACGTAAAAACATTGTTTTCTTAAGATTACGGCTTAAATATAAATTTTAGCGCAAAAATGCATATAATTAAAGTTGTAGAGAATTTAAAACCCTACAACTTTTATTTCGAACATTCTTTTGTATAACGCCTAGTTTAGCGGTAATTAGCAATTTTCTGTTTTTTTTTTCTCACGAAAACGTGTGAAAAATAAATTTTTTTTTAAGATTTCGGCCTTGGTATGCATTTTACGACAAAAGTGTATATAATCAAATTTATAGGAAATTAAAACATCTACAACTTTTATTTTAAGAATTTTTCTCTACTGAGCCTAGTTTAGCGTGAAAGAGTGATTTTCCATATTTTTAATCCAAACAAGTCGATTTTCATTTTCCGTCTTTCACTCATGATTAAAATAAGGTTATGTTTTTTTAGGTTAGTTTTTTGTATATTTCTAATATTTTATTACTAATGTTAGGTTATATTGTTTAATTATTTGCATTGGCAAGAGAAAGTTGTGTGAGTGTTTCACACCAGATTTTTACTTTGGTATTTAAGTAACTCGTGATTAAACATGGGTTATATTATGTTTATTATTTTACATTGGTAGAGAAACTCGTGTGAATTGTTTCACGCCAGATTTCTTATTTGATTTAAAATTGAAAAGTACGTTTTCTCGTGAAGTTTCTTTGTAAAGTAGAGAATCATTGTGTGAATTAAACGCAGATGTTGATTTCACCCAGTCTTTATCCCTTTCACATTTCTGGACTATTTTTGAATAAAAGTTATTGTTCTCAATCGCCCGTCCATCCCAGCTGTGCATCTGGACCCATGAAGAAGAGTTGTTTATACCGCATAGTTCATGTTTACCGTTTTTGATTTTTATAAACCACTACCTGAAATGTGAATGACTCTCTCACGGTTAACTCTATTGGTGATTCTTCATAGCTTGATCTCCTTTTCTCAAAAGATCTATCCTGTAATGTAGGCCTATTATACATATATATATATATTTCTGAATTGTTAAATAAACTAAATATTTTCCCACACTACTTCAACATACCTATAATAAATGGTCGCAAAACCGAACTTATTCTTTCGTAAATCTCTAAGCAACAACGTAGAACCTCGATTATCCATCATAAATGAGTTGTCGGATGATCGAGAAAGAACGGATTTTTTTTAACGTCTTACTGTTCTGCAATTGCTGCTAATGCAGACTGTGAAGGATGAAATGATTTTTTTGTAACTTATGAAAATATGCCGTGCTTGAAGAACGGATTAAGCAAAAATTTTACAAAGAGAACTTGTTATACTTTTCATTATTTACATTGGCAAGAAAAAGTCGGGTGAGTTTCACACCAGATTTTTAATTTTTCTTGCCCTATAATGAATATAAAGGAAGGAGAGTAGGCCTATTGTTTTCATGTAGATTTTTCGGAATTGAATTTTTACCGGAAATACACGTTTTCAGACCCCCGAACCTAAAAAAACATGTTTTTAGCGATTTGTGTGTGTGTGAACAAAATATCTCAAGAACGGATTATCGCACGAATTTGAAACTTTAAACTTAAGTTAGGTACCATGAGAGGACCCGACAAGAACATTTTCATAAAAATTGGTCAACCGGAAGTAGTAGTTTATTCGTGCAATTTGTCACTTTGATTTTCTCAAAAACGGCTACTACGATTTTTTAAAAAATCGCCTCATTTACTACATTTTTTTACTCTACATGATAAGGTAAGAGCTCAGTCTGCTGAAATTCTTGGGGAGGCTATTCTCTGGTAGAAAAAAATGGGGTTTTCAAGATTGCGGCGTTAATATGCATTTTAGAGCAAAAGTGTACGTAATCAAATTTGTAGAACATTTAAAAACTTACAACTTTTATTTTAATAATTATTCTCTACAGAGCCTAGTTAGAGGCAATTACTGATTTTCCTTATTTTTAAGTTATACAGAGGTTGATTTTCATTTTGCGTCATTCAATAATGATTAAAATTAGGTTATGCTTTTTCATTAACATTGTTCATAATGATTAAATGTAGGATACATTTAATCATTATCTATATTGGCAAGAGAAAGTCGTGAGAGTGTTTCACACCAGATTATTTTGTTTTCTGTTAGTTTCCATTGATCCTTCGTTTATCTCGTACACAAGATCTTTCTCTAGGAGTTTTCTGCTTCTATTCTTATCTGCTTTCCCCGTAAATCTAAGGAATTCACTAGGTACAGACAAGCAGGATTTATTACGATATTACAATCTCTGATTTTTGTTTGTCTGAACAATGCTTTCTTCATGTAGTCTACAGATCGTAAGATTTGTTTCCTGTTTGGTAGTCTTCGACCACACTATCTTCCCAAGGTATTTGATGCTATAAACTTTTCCCTATTTCGTCTTCAAGCGACGCGGGGCTGTTTTGATGTTCGTTGTATATCTAGTTTTTCGTAGGAAATCTGTAGCCCAGCTTTTTCTGCTAGTTCTTTTAAATCGTTGAATTATTCTATCGCCGTTACCGTTCTCCTACAAACGATTGCCAGGTCGTCTACAAAAGCAAGATAAATACATCCTTTTGCCATTCTTGATCCTATGTGTACTTTGTATAAAATTTTTTTTGGCAAGTTCCATTACACCTATTCCCGGATAATCTTCTCCAAAGTACAATTAAAAAGAACAGAGGCGACAGTCTATCATACTTGCCGAACAACATGTTCATTTCCAACTCTTCGGTGACTTTTCGTAAAAATTTTACTTTCGACCTTCCTTATGTAATTCGAGGGAAAACAGAATATAGAGCATTTCCTGGGAAAGTGTAAAATCCTGGCGTGTTATAGGGAGAGGTGGTTCGGTAAGTAGGAAGAAGGTGATTTTGAAGGACAAAACTGGGAAAATTTACTTTCGTTGTAAGGGCAGCGTTGATTCCGAAATTATTTAATTAGCGAGTCAAAATTAGGCCTATTGATTGTTACTTTTCCAACCTGGCAGACGAACTGGGGTCATGCCATTGTATGGTATTTATTTATAGAGTGGTTGAAATTGTTTTTTCATTTGTATTTTTGTATTTGTAAATAAACACTAGAATTATTATTATCATTATTATTTTCGACCGGGTCTTAGTCCTGACACCTAAACTCAGGTTAAAAAAATTAGTAAAATTTATTAAGTCATTACTAAACGATTAAAATTTTATTAATACTTTCGTGATATAATACGTTTTTAAGAGTTCTTATAGAAATTAATTGGGAAACGAATCGAAACCATAAGGGTTATCCATCAGTCAATACGATTTCCACTGAATCTACGGGGTGAAAAATATGTAATTTCAGAAAGATGTTAAAATAACACAGAATACAGAAGGGATACGATTTGATTACTTTGTGGTTAGACTGTAATTAAATACTACACATGATAATCGCAGCATACCGTAACGTCTCGTATTGTTCCAGAACGAACTGTTCTTTCATTTCAAATTTCTGCTAAAAAAACTTGTTACATCCGTCTGAGTATTCATTTTTACTTTTTCTCGCGCTTTGTCGCATAGAATGAGAATGTATTCACGCTGATGACCACCGACTCCCATAAGCCAAAAAAGTGGTTTCTAAAAATAGCCCTACCTCAAAATGGCAGTTATCTTCGTTTTTTCAAAGTGTTATGCTATGAAGCATCAAAATGGACAAAAAACTTGGTCCGAAACACTCACAGAACTTTCTCAAGCCAATGTAAATAATACAAAATATAACCTAAATTGACTCATTAGTAAAAATTATAAAAAAATGAAAAACATAACCTAATTTTAAACTTAGTCAATGACGCAAAGCTAAGAAAACAATGCTTAAAATAAAAGTTGTAGGTTTTTAATGTTTTATAACTGATTGTAAATAGACTACACTTTTATTGTAAAAAGGATACTAAGGCGCCGCAATGTTAAAAAAATCCCAGTTTTACCAATTTTGATGGGCAAAATATAAAAAAAATCACAAATTAACCGCTAAGCTATGCGTTGTAGAAAAAACACTTGCAATAAAAGTTTTAGGTTAAAATGCATAATTAGATCGCTAAAAACGCGTTTTTGGGGGGTTCAGGGAGCCTGAAAACGCTACAGTGTATTACGGTGAAAACCTGATTTCGAAAAATCGACATGAAAACAATACTTTCCTTTCATGTATATATAATATATTCTTATAGGGGAAAGAAAGTAAAAATAAAGAAACAATAAAAATTAGAAAATTAAGAAATCTAACTATGATAAATAAACTATCTATAAACTATTTATGATACGTCTAACTATGATTTGATCCCCAAAAGATTTTTTCCAGGGGAAGATTTTTGATTTTATTAGGTCTTACGAAAAAGATGTATGTAAGTATGACGGTTAAGTTTTATATCTGGTGTGAGCGTGCGAAAAAAAAATATAAAATTGGTCGTTTTGACCCTTTTATACTTGCTTACAAAAAGAAAACATAAACAGTAATCATAAAAATGACACGAGAATGAAAACATTTACCATTACTATGATTTATTGCATTTGTACATGCGTTTTTGTGTTCCTGCGTATGTATAGTAAAATAACATTTTAAGCGAATAAGGTACCTAGGGGCTGACTGCATTTTAAGTTTGAAATAGCAGTTTAGAGAAAAGGTTCACGGACGAAAGAAAATAATATACATTACCCACGCTCACACACACACACACACATATACACACACGCGCGCGCGCGCACACACACACGCACACGCACACACACTTTGCCAAAAACATTGCCGCTTTCTTTTCAAAGATCCCATAGTCCGTCACGTGTACTAAGAAGTTTTAGTAAATTAACGTATCAACGTAATTTTAAAAACCATTGAAACAGTGAAAACACGGTTGATTGAAAGAAAACTGGTGTGAAATACTCACACGTCTTTCTCTTGCCAATGTAAAAATGAAAAATATAACGTATGTTTAATCACGAGTGAATGACTAAATACAGAAAATCGCTAATCAAAGCTAAACTACGATTTCTAGAAAAGAATAATTCAAAGTTTAATTTTTTTAATTTTAATTTAATTTTAATTTTCTTAAATTTTGTACCATTTGGTTTCATTAACTTTTGTCGTAAAATTCCGCAATCTTAAACAAACCATTTTTTACCAAGAAAGCACCGTTCCCCCCCACCCCAAAAGAACTTCAGTAGACATGCCATTTACCCTATTTTGTAGAGAACAAAAATTCAGCCTAAAGTTTCACTTCATACGATTTTCCGTGTTTAAAATATTTTGTTCTCTCTCAAATCTCTCTCTCTCTCTCCCAGAGCGCGCGCGCACAGACAGAGAGAGGGAGCATAGGGTGAGTGATAGCAAAACGCACGCACGCATACACACGTGCACGTGCGCGCATTCACATATAAACAATCGGAAAACAGATTTTTGGATTCAGGGGGCCTGAAAACGTGTATTTCCGGTGAAAACTCAAATGGAAAAATTGTTATGAAAACAATACTTTCCATACCTATATTTTATATAGGGTACGAAAAAATAACAATCAAAGGCATCGTTCGTAGAATGATAAACATTAACGAATACGTTTGGTAGTTCAGTTAATTTTACAATTTATTGTTAATATGAAAGATCGTTGACATTTTATACGTTTATAATTTTGTATCGTTATGTATATATGTATTAATACAAACGTCAAAGAAAGAAGAGCAAAACATTATAGTGGTAATTAATTAAAGAAAAAAGGGGGAAATGATAGGGGAATAATTTCCCCTATTCCCTTACAGTTGAAACGGACAATAGACTGTTGGCCTTCGTGTGCTTACATTGCATATAAAAGTAATGTAAACACTAACACACACACACACACACACACACACACACACACACACACACACACACACACGCGCGCGCGCACGCATGTACAGAAGCCACTGGTTTTCATAAAATAAAAACTATCATGTTACACATCCTTTCATTCAACGGTTTTTTTTCTTGCCTTTGTTACTAGATACGACAACCCGGAGTGACTATTTAAGAAAAGCAAAATTATTTTATTTCTTTAAAGATTTTTTGATTGAAAATTAATACTTTGTATAATATTTATAAAGAAGTAATGTAATAGTAAGCGAGTGAGTGCGTTAGGATGACCGGCAACGCTGATCTAAGAAAAGCAGAGAAATTTAAGAAATGATCCTCCGCAAGATAATGGGTCCGAAGACACTAGACGGACAATAAAGGTTACGAAGTCGAGAAGAACTGTAGAAGGAAAATGAACGATTAGAAAAAAAAATTATACGGACACCTGTTTAGGATGGATGACAACCGATTGAGAAAATAAATTTTTACGGCAGTAAATAATAGACGTAAGGTGTCGGATTAATGGTTTAAAGAAATCAGATAGGATATTAAGAAAACCGGAATAAACAGAGAAACTTAATGAAGCGATTTATATTTAATATTATAGTTATCTGAATATTATTCAGACAACTAATTACGGACTTTTAAGAGCTTCTATGAAGAGCAACAACTGAACACCGTGCCGACAGAAGGGACAAAAGCCCACAGTGAACAAATGTGGGCTGCAAAAAGGGCTTCAAAAAACGTCTAATCACCTCCGCGGTCTACAATTGGCCCAAAACGAGAGAAAAAAAACACTGGCAAGAGAAATTCGAACGAGCGTTTTACATTAGATTTTTTAATTTTAAACATTTATTTAATAGAGAAATCACTGTTAGTATTGAGAAGGGACAGAAACAAAAAACTGTTTGCAAAAATACGGACAAAGCGTGTTTAAAATCTAGTCTGAACTATTTTTAAGTTAGTTTATTCTCCACTTGAATGTAGTGGCGCCTTTACATTAAACATTGTACATACGAATCAACAATAGCTATAAGTTATTGAATAAAAAAAAGGTGGAAAGGATAGTTTTTGACCTTTTCATAAGCATTGACCGACGACAATTTTAAACCTTTTTGTTTTCTTTTTTGTCCACAAAGTAGACAAACAAAAAACCTAACCTAGGCAGGGTAAAGTTTATCGATTCACCACTTCGATTTCCATTTTATCCGTCTGCTAGAATTACAAAGAGGTTTCTGTTTGTTTACACAAAACTAAGAGATTGTAAACACAATTATTTTGAACGGTACTTTTTAACCTATTGTTGAAATTTTTGACAATATTACACAACGAAATGCAAGGCAAAAAATTATTTCTATGATTCAACGACTTTGAGTATACTATAATGCTATATAATACATTATACTATAGAATACTAAAAGTTCGACGAATTTACCGGTGATTTTCTTCGCAGAATTACATTTCTATTTAATTATTTTGACCGCCTACGTCGCCCAATGGTTAACGAGCCCGGAAATCCCGGTTTTCATTATTACCAACGGGCAACTGCTTTGGAACGCTCTATAGCCCATAATTTAATTTTTTTAATTTATTTCAAGAAATTTTATTGTATTTTTTGAAAAAATTCGTTTAGTCACTCTGAGCCGATTGACAAATAAATAAATTCCTTTACAAAAAATTTGTACTATTTCACGGTTAACCCACCAGGTTGGTGTAGTGGTAAAGACGTCGCGCTGTGAGTTAGCTATTTAACAGCTAATTATCTGAGACGAAAGTTCAGAGGTTTAATTCCTAGTAAAGGTTACTTTTATAAGGATTTGAATACTATACAGTGATTACCGGTGTACTTCGATGATTGTGTTTAATTAACTATACTCTCAGGAATGGTTGGTCTGTGTCTGTACAAGACTAAACCTCATTAATACGTCATACATATTATCCTCATCTAATTGCATCATGGGGCTACCTATAGTTCTTAAATTGAACAGATTGAGTACACAACACATTAGGTTAAAAAAATTCATAGATAAAAAATTCAGAAAGTCTTTAAATTCATTTAAAAATCCTGAAATTTCTAAACCCAGACCCCACTGCCATGGGTATTCCATAATTCCAGACCACCTGCTAGGTTTGCAGTGTCCTGGTTTTTGTCAGGAATCACTTGTTCACCCTATCTGAGACCAGCCTTCCCTATCAGTATGATATTTACTTGCATACGCAGGGTTTATGGCAGCATTATAGTATCTGATCTTGGTTTGTGACACAAGTACTTTCTTCTTATATAGGTTGTGAGTTCTTCGCAGTGCAGCAGCCATCTTTCCACGGCTGTCATTGTTCGCTTTCTTTTCTTTGGCCTCCCCAAGGTACTTGAAGTTATAAAGTTTTCCAATTTTTCCCATATTGTGTTTTCAAATGACGCAGGTCTGTTTTGATGTTCATTATGTCTTTAGTTTTCGAAGGAAATCTGTAATCCTGCTTTTTTTTGCTTTTTTTAACACATTGATTTGTTTTATGCTACTTCCATGTAACTAGAAACGATTGCTACGTCATCTGCAATATCATCATTACATTAATTAATTTTATGCAACAATAAATTGTGGAATTATCTGATTTAAACACATCATTTAAGTTTTGAAATGTTTTTGAAAAACACAAAACATTTTTGTCTAAATGAAATAATTTTTAAACATGTGTTTTCACGGTTGCGTTGAAGGAAGCTTATAGATTTGTCAACTGCACGCTCTCCCTATACGCTTAAAATGTATTTATTATAATCGCATTACAATTTGGGAAAAGTTATAACCACTACACAATAGAGGTGATCACTATTTAATTTCTATATATTTTAAAATTTCATCAAACAAGAAAACAAAAGTAATAGCAACTTAGGTTTTTAAAAAAAATTACATGCAGAAAAGAGACCTTGGTGGACTAAATTTTATTGAAATGTGTTACATTAATTTAAATAAATTGTATCAACTTAAACACAAGGTGTACCAAAAGTATGAAAATGATTTCAAACAGTATTATCAATTAAAAAACAAACTTAAGTTAATAGAAAATAGAGAGTTTCAAACTTTTTTTTGGTGGGTGAATCCAGACATTTTTACACGAAATTTTGCAGTTTGAATAAAAGTTTGAAATGGTGAATCCACATTTCATCACAGGTTATTGTACAATTTAGAAGCTCATTATCGCTGGTTTCACACCTTTGGATAGTAAAAATCTTATCACTGAACTTTGCTTTTTCATCGTACACGTTAAGTGAAGCCAACATTTTTAAAGAAAACAAGAAGTTATGTCCATAGATTACATTATCACAAAAGATCGGTTAAGTTACTGGTTCAGGTCAGTAACAAGATTAGATTGGAGCGCAGCTCTGTCAAGATTTACATTATTTTTCCCTTTTTATACCCCCGACCTTCCAACAATACATTACAATAATATAGGTTAGGAAAATAAAAAAAATTCCTATCTGGATTGCTACTGATTTCTTAGCAAACCAAAACTTCATTAATTTTTATTCTCCTCATTGAGAAAACAAAAATTAATGTGCTGAAATCACAATCACTATAAGCAACAGAAAAATGTGACATCTTGATTTGAAACTCGGGAACGGTTTAATAAAAAAAAATGTTAATAATTATAAATTATTAATCTATATAAAATATATTAATTTTTTATATAGTATATAAATTTTTTGAAGATTGTAAATGGGACAATGTAGGTTTTGAGGTCAAGAAGTCAAGGAGGCAAACCAAGAAAAATGAATGATTAATGGAACCCATTTAGAAAAAGAACACAAACATTCTACAGACAACTGTACAGAATGAATGACAACTGGTTGACAAAAAAAAAAGTTTAGACATTAAACAACAGACCTAAAATTTCAGATAAATGGTTGAAACAAGTCAGAACATATATTGATAAAACCAGAATAAACTTGAAAAACATAATGAATCGAACCAAATTCAGATAACTAATTACTGACTAAGGGCTACCATGAAGAGCAAAAGCAGTCTTGAGAGTGCATTAAACGAGATTTTTTTTGTACATTTATTACTGTCATTAATTAATGAATCCCCCTTGTATTTAGCCATATCAATTATCTTGCAAAGCCCTATACCCTAAGCTTAGTCTCTAGGATGCATTTCACACAAAAAATTAAGCTCTAAATATTTTAAACAATATTAGTTATATTTTTGTAACACCCTACACTTTTGGATAAATAGGTGAAATGCATCACTAAATAAACATGTATGATGATCTACGGTAAGAATTACTACAATTATAAAAAGAGAAACAATAACAGCAATCACCATGCAAAAACTGTTGCAAAATAAAAAAAACCTTAAATTAAAATGTAATTTAATAAATTACATTTTATACATAATACAATCGGGAATAACAGAATATAATTCGTTCAAGGTTATGTTAAAAATGCATTAGTGAATTTGAATTTAAATGCAAATTTAATAAATTTAAATTTCCAAGTGGATGGAATAATTGGGTAGTTTATTTTAATTATTTAAATAACATTAATTAATTAAAAATATAATTAAATTCTTAATTAGTTAATTATTTTAATGATTTATTTATGCTGTGATAAAATAAAATTTAGAAAGTGTTCGAGCAAATATGTATTACGACGTAAAAGAAAATATATTACATTATGTATACTATAATAAACATATCAGTCGGCAACACTGTATTAACGGTTACCCACTAGTAACAATTGAAATGCTGTTATTGTGCACAAATGCTATTCCAGAATCTATTCGTCTATATTGTGTCAACGATGTTGTTTTCAGAAGACAAACATGTGTTTATTCTTTAGACTAATTTTGCTTATACATACTTTTCCAGACCAAATATCATATAAATCCACGAAATTTGCCAGTAAAAGTGGCCCCCAAAAAAATCAGTATGACTAAATCGCACAAAGGAGCAAAATGTTCCGCTAGCTATGACTCATAAAATAAACTTACTACCTAACAAATATTACTAAACGAAACTATAAATACTATAATATATACAAATAAATAAATAAACAATATACGTGTAAATTCCCAACAAAAATGCACACAAGTTGTAAACAGAAAATGGCGACTAACAAAACATCAAAACACAGCAGATGAAAGATGGCAAAACTACTTTTTGACTAGCGCCCCACAACATTGCGATAAAAATTAACTAATGTTCATGAATGATTACAATCTTTAATGATCTGCCATTGGTTAAATGACTTATACAGTAAATAATATGCGATTTATAAAATGCATCGTAAAATCGAAGATGCCACTTCTACAATGGTGAAATGCATCAATTTTGCAACGATTGCCACTTTGAGGGTTAAATAAATTTTGTAAGACTGGAGTGTACAAGTGTTATTGCAAAAGCACAAGTTGACCATCAGTGATAACCGTGGAAGTTTTGTAGGATGTAAAAGAACATATGATGTGTTCTCCTAGAAAATCGCTCAGGAGTTTATCTTTGTATGAGTAGAAGTAAGAATATCTCTTTACAGGCTAGAATTTCACTATCCACAGCTTTCAGAACTACTAAAAAAATTCATTTGTATATTTATCACATTGGTTTCATACATTAACTGCAAGAAGTACACTATGGAAAACGTTTACAGCATTGTTGAATTTGGTGTGGTGGGTCATTAACAGGCTTCACCTATGTCGGGTTATGTAGACATCACTCAAAAAAAGAAAGTTATTAAATAATTATAAATATAAAAGTGAAAATGAAACTAAAAAGAACAGACTAGGAAAAATAGCTGGTGCACTCCAAGGAACTCACCACTTGTATACAAAGGAGCATTCTCAAGACAAGCCAAGCTTAGACATTATAATACTGTGATAAAACTTGTGTGTCTGTATGCGAGTGACTGCCTTAGAATGACCAGGATGGCTGGTCCAAGAGAAGCAGAGAAATTAAGAGAGAAAGATCCTCCGCAAGAAGAACTGCGCAAGGAAAATGAACGATTATTGGAAACAATTAGAAAAAGATGACTAAAATTTTACACAAACTTGTATAGAATGGATGACAACCGGTTGACAAAAAAAAAATTTTTAAGACACTAAACAATTGACCTAAGGTGTCAGATAAATGATTTAAAGAAGTCAGAAAGGATATTGAGAAAACCAGAATAAACCGAGAAAACTTAATGAACCGAACCAAATTCAGACAACTAATTATGGACTTTTGAGCTTTGTTGAAGAGCAAAAACAAAACACCGGGTGGACAGAAGAAAGGAGAATAGCCTACAGTGAGTGAATGCTGAGAATGTGGGGTGCAAAAAGAGCTCACAGAAACGTCTCAAGTCAGCTTGCGTGATCTAAATTGGGCCTATACAAGGAAAAAAATTATAAAAAGCCTGCTGTAGAACTTAATATATGAGATATTGATTAAATTACCAATAGTTAACATTTTTTCTGTAACTTTGGTTGTTGTTGTTAGGTCAACAGCCGAAAGGCTGATTTGAACCTCTAGAGGTTTTACTACAAGAGCGAGGTGGTTTATTATTGCCTTCCTCACTGAGTTGAAAGCGTATGGTTATGAACATGCCAGGCCCTCTGAAAAGCATCCACTTTCCATCCTGAAAATGACACCTTCACTTCATTCACCACAGGGTCCAGCTGTATAGTGAAATTCATTACTCTCAGAGGAGATAACTGACTAGTGTCTTTTACACCTCTACTTCTTCTGTTCTTAAATAGTTCAGTCATAATTGGCTGACTATGTGATAAGAAACAGAACTATTTTTTATAGCCCTGAAACCAACAGATCGAGTGCAATTAATGTAACACTCCACCTGCCTGTTATGGGCAAAGTAACTTTGGTAATAAAGTAAAAATACTGATGGTCCTTGCAGTTACTTTATGACTGGAGGTGACTACGTATCAGATCTATGTGTACGTGTGAAATGTTGTATAGGAGACGTGTCCCAAAAGTACCACATTGAGAAAATAATTCTGGTTTAAAACACTCACATGACTTTCTCTTGCCAATGTAAATAATGAAAAATATAACCTATGTTTAATCATAAGTAAACAATGTAAAATGGAAAACAACCTAATTTTAATCACATGTGAATGATGCAAAATGAAAATCAACCTCTGACGCATATTGTGAGCGGTTCACATGATTTGTTCTAAAGTAAATTGTAGTTATGTCAGCTAAGGAGAATAACTTGAGAGATGTGGAAAGAATATGTTCATGACCCACATATAGATCTGTTGTATACCATGTTAAAAATTTACTTTCAGGAACAAATATGCAGAAACTCTGGAAGTGATCAGGAAGTTCAAGAATCACCAATGAAAAGTTTTACGATTATATAAACAGATACAACAAAAAATAAAAATAACTTACCTCAATAAGATGGTCAAGTCAATGTCATGGCTTAACCGGTCCAAAGCAGAAGTACCTTCAACTCGAACAGCATTTACTTTATCTCGAAGTGCTTGGTTTGATCCCAATGGAGAATGACGTTCCTTTAAGATGTCGATAATATTCGGTTGCCTTAAAAATGCTACTACTTTATCGTTATAAGCTGTTGGTATTTCTAATGTACGACTTGACATACCAGAAGTACCAGGTGCAGGAGGTCTTGGTGGTGGTACAGGTGCCTATAAAAACAAAATTAAATTCTATTTATAAAATTTTTTAATGTATTACGAGGGTTATTTGGAAAGTAGGTCCAAATCGCTAGAGCTTTTGTTTATTTTTTTTATGCGAGTGGGTTTATTTTATTTATTTATGGAGGAGGTAAAAATACCCGTGGTATATAATAATATTTTTAGATTACATGAAGGTATATGATTCAATAGACAGATAAACACTAATTACTATACTATAATTTTTTTTATAGTTGATGATCTCTGCTGTTTCATGCATTTAGACCAATCAGAAAGTTTGCCAGAGTTGTCTGATTGTATGAATGGTTCAGCTTGACAAACATTACGCACGCATGCATAAAAGAGCCACAGTAGTTCACTCTTATCTTGCTTCTCAAACTGAACACATCGATCATAAAGCGCGTTATCATGCACTACTTTATAATATAATCAGCGGGTAGTTAGTATGTTTATAGGTTATAATTGTTATTGAAAGACCAAAAAAATAGCTGACAAAATATATAACAGAGCTATGAGAGCAAGTATTGGCAATGTTGCTGGCAAGTCATTAGCTATAAAAAGGGTAGAGGGCAATGCATACATTCTGAGTTAAACAGCTTTGAAAAATAGTATAGTAGAATTAGAAGATCATAATAAGGCATCTACTACAATCCTATAGTGAGACACTAATACTTAATAAAACCTAAATATCTGTATATAACTAAATGACAGTGATTGAGATGACTGATCTTTTTTGAGCAGATAAATTCAAGAGAAAGATTCTTTGCATGATAACAGATGGACAGTAAAAATTACGAGGCAAGAAAAATTATTAATTAATGGAAACGATCAGAAAACAGACGAAAATACTACAGGTACATAAACTAAGTGTGATCAAAAAATATGGTGAATAATTTTATTACAAAAACTGCTGACACTAGATCCATTTAGAAGTAATAAGTTTGATAGCCTGATTCTTTGAGACAGTCAATGTCAAGTTTGAAAAAGTTATGATTTGTCAGTTGGCTTCCAGAGTCTGAGAAGTGAGGTCATGTTTACCGTACTTGTAGCTCATCATGGATTTTGAACAATGTGTTAACATTAAGTTTCGTTTTAAATTGCCAAAGAAGCACATTAAATGTTACAATTAGTGTAAAATGATAATAAGGTAACTCTGAAGGCTGTTCACAAGGGGCATGAGCAATTTAAAAGTGGAAATAAGTCAACTGAAGATGAAAACAGTCTTGATCCTAAACACAGATGAAAATGTGCTAAAAGTGAAAAAAACTGGTTTGTTCAAACTCGTAAATGACAATTTGAGAGCTTATCGAAGAACTGAACAGGCCCATGTAAAGCATTTTAACTGATAATTTCCAAATAAGATGAGTGAGTGCAAATTTTTGTTTCCCGTGCTAAATCTCGCTTCTGATCCACAAGTTTTTGGCCGAAAAAAGATTCCTATCTGTGTACTTCACGTTATTCTCTGGATTTAGCACCATGCGACTTCTGGCTTTTCTCAAAAATTAAAATCGTACTAAAAGGAAAATATTTTGATAAAATTTTCAACATTGAGAGGGCCACAACAGAGCAGCTCAAGACCCTTCTGAAAGAAGCCTTCCAGAAATGTTCCAATCATGGAATTGTGATAAGTGCATGGCTAGCCAAGTACTTTGAAGGAGATTAACTTGAAACCGGTTGTTACTTGCTACTGACCATTAATTTGATTAATTCTTTTACTCTGCTACCCAAAGAAGTAACGCTTCACCACAGATGACAAAGTGAAAGAAGCAATTAAAGGCTGGTTATCCTCACAGGTGGCAGACATTTATGACTTAGGCATACAAAAACTTATAGAACGTTTTGACAAATATTTAAACAAATATATAAAAACTATGTAGAAAAATAAAGAAACACGTTAGGAATTAAATTAAAAAGTTTTTTGAAAAATCTGTGATAGTTTATGTTATATAAGAAATCGTACCTTACTTTCCAAATAACCCTCATACAAAACAAATATTTAAAAAGCTGAAAGAAAACAAAAACAAACTAAGAAGTTTGAAGACAAAGAAACAAATCTAATAACATAAAACATAGATAAAGATGTAATAAAAGGTAAAATTAAATTCAGAAATACAAATTTAAGAACGTATGTTCCTTCCAGTACAAGTTAAAAAAAATAAACATACCGAAGAGGAACGGTGAAAGAATGAAAACATTTTCGATGATCATGAAGAAAAAATGAGAAGAGGGTAAACTCAAGCTCCAAAACAATAAATAACATGAGCAAGAAAAATAATATAATTACACTTGCATGATAATCACAGTCTTCAGTTGATTGTAATGAAGAAAAAAAGATTAATTTATCAGAAAAAAATGTTTTAATTTTTTTTTGTTTTTTATGTTGCATACTTTATTATCAATGAGTAAGACTACTACTATTTCACAAAGAATATATCCTAGGTGAAGTTTAGTGTCAACACTGTTTAATTAACATATAAACTTCATTAACTAGAATTGAGTCGTTTGGTTGCAAACCCCGATAAATCACAAAACAAAACATTTTTGAGGAAACAAAACAAACAATTCTTTGAATTTTTGGCTTTGTATAATAAACAAAAATCTGGTGTAAAACACACAACTTTCTCTTACCGATGTTAATAATGAACAATATAATCTATTAAATACCTATATTTATTGATGAGTGAATGACAATGAAAATCAACCTCTGTTTGACTTAAAAATACCCATAATTATACAGATGAAGTATAAAATAAATTTCTACTAGATTTAGAAAATATCCCAGGACCTTCAGTTGTTGCATTCAATGTGTCGAGTAATGAACTAAGTGACTCGTCAGAAGCTTACTCTACTTATTATTTTATTAAAATAACAGATAATAATAATAATAATAAAAATACTAAATGATTAATTTGCTACTAAGCCCAACTATTTATATTTAAATTACAATATTAAGTTACAGGAGTTTTAGTTTATCTGTTATGTCCCAGAAACAAAAGTATTTACTTTTCTTATAAACCACTGTTGTTTAGAAGAAACATATTTAAAAAATTTTCTATGTCTTGGTTTTTAGCTCCCATTCAAGTATTTCTAAAAATTTTTTTTAACTTAAAAATGATAATGTGGTTTAGAAAGGGATAATTACAACTTTTTTAAAATTACAATAAAAAATACTTGTTAAATCTGAAACTTATAAAAGTATTGTGCAAAGATTGCAACAATGGGGGCGGCAGCAGGCCTAATTTTTGTTTTTTGTTTTAAGTCTGACTGTTCTGCAATTTCTGCTAATGCAGACTGTGGATAATGATAATAAAAATGAGTGATGGAAAAATGCCAGACCTGACCAGGAATTGAACCCGGGACCCCGGGGTAGAAGCCAGTTGCGCTAACCACTACGCCAATGGGCCAGCCAGCAGGCCTTAGGGCTAGCCCAGTCAGTCACTGATAGAAAGTTGCTACTAATTGTTAAGCAATACTGGTTGTGCAGAGACTTTGTATGGTAACCCAGTGACAAACATTCCTGAAAAAACTCAACTGGGAGTCCCTGTTCAAAAAAAATTCAAAAACTCAAATATTCATGCCAAATCATTTAAAAAATAAAGCAAAAAGCAGTGATCAAATTGCATAATTTTATTGTCAATAAACTACAGTCCCTGATATGATATAAAAGCTAAGAAAAAAATCGGGCAACTACAGAATTTTTTTTTTTAATGTAATTAAAAACAAATTTACTACCAGATGTATAAATAATACTCCCAGTAAGATACTACCAAAGTTTCAAGCTCCTACATGCAATACATTTTAAGAAAAAAGTATAAAAATATTACAAAAATAAAATTGTACTGAACTTACACAAATACACTATTAAACTGATGTTGATAGGGTTGATAGCTATAACAATGTGAACTAACAATACACATTACATCTGTTCTGTAGTAAAAACAAAACAGTAGATAAGAATAATATAAATATAATATTTTAAATGCTACCAAAGAATTAAATAAATATAAAAAAAAACACAAAAGGTGTAACAAAATTATAAAGCAATATAAGAGACAGAAAATTGAAATCCGTTAATCAGTTCAGTATAAGATTCATTTTAAAAATTTATAAACATTTCTATTTGTCATAGACATGTGATTTAGGTACCACTAGAAGAGGGAATTTCAAACAGCTATCTTTAGTGGTTAAAATCTAAAAATCTATAATTTTTAGATTTTTTTACGGTGAGTCTCCCCTTAAGTGGAATAATACAATGGGTATAGTAGTTTTTATCATAATTACTTAATAAGCAAGTCCTTCGATATTGTAATAATTGCATACATAGCAGGGTAATAAGAATTAATATTAAATATAATTAAATTTTTCAGTAGAAAAATTAAATTTCAATTAAATATTTCCGTTCAAAAAGAATTTCAATAGAAATTTTGATTGGTTATAACTTTCTCTTGCCCTATATGAATATATAGGAAAGGAAAGTATTGTTTTCAGGCCACCTGAACACAAAAAAACAAGTTTTTAGCGATTGGTCTGTGTTTGTGAACAAAATATTGTATGAATTTGAAACTTATAACTTAAATTAGATACCACTAGGGGAGTCAACATGAAAATTTTCATAAAAATCGGTCCACCAGATGAAGTAATTATTCATGCAATTTTTCACTTTATACTATTTGCTCAAAAACAGCACCAACGTTTTATTAAAATTGCCTCATTTACTAATTATAAAATTTTAAAACTGCATTTAAAATTGTTAAAATATTTTGGTGCTCTACAAGAAAAGGTAAGTACCATGTATGATGAAATTCTTGGGAAGGCTGTGCTCTCATGGTTTAAAATGTTTTTTAAAGATTGCGACTTTAACATACTTTTTAGGGCAAAAATGTATACAATTATAGATGTACTAAATTAATAAACCTACAACTTTTATTTCTAACATTTCTTTTTTCTACAACGCTTAGTTTAGCATAAATTAGTGATTTTCAGTAATTTTTTTATCAAAATCTGTATTAAGATTGTAGCCTTAGCATGCATTTTATAAAAAAAAATGTATATATAAAAAATAATCACAACTAATATTTTGGAAATAAAAAAATCTACAACTTTTAATTTAGCCATTTTCTTCTGCAGAGCTTATTTTAGCATCAATTTTCCGTATCTTAAAGTCAAACAGAGGTTGATTTTCATTTAACATCATTCACTCATGATTAAAATTAGATAACGTTTTTAATTTTGTATTATTTGTATTGGCAAGAGAAAGTAGTGTGAGTGTTTCACACCAAATATTTTTTATTAACTAAACCAAATGCTTTATTTAATAATTTAAATTAATTTATTTGCTTTATTCGTTTAAGAAGAAACAGAGCTAGAGAAGAAGAAGAATGTTAGTAAAGAAAGAAAGAAACGTACTCGAACAAATGTTAGTTCCTGTTCACCAGCACTATGACTGCGTCGTCTTGCACCACCCACGATCGCAACAGCACCCGCTAATTTATGAGGATTTAAATAAGGTGCTTCAGTTGGTACCCGTGGGTCAATAAAAGTGGTTGTCTTGTTAGTATGATCAATGAAGAATTGCTGGATAAATAAAAATAAAGAGTATGTTAGTAAAAGCGAAATTTAAAATGTTAAAAGATTAGTAAATAGATTGCATGCAACACACAAAAAAAGCAATTTTTAAAATTCTGGCACAAGTACTGGCCATTACCAACTGCATCTGTGAGAATTTGAAAAAGGTCTACAAGGAATGTTGTATCAAAATTCTCTCAAATAGTCAAGTAACTCTGAAAGTACGTATTTGAATCATGATGATACGAATTTTAATCAAAAACTATAGTGAATAATTTTATTACAAACACACTTTAGATGCTACATCCATTTGAAGAATACGTTTAATAGCTTGATAAAATTATTTGAGATAAACAGTGTCAAGTTTGAACAAGTTGTGACTTGTCAGTCAGCTTCAAGAGCTGGAAAAGTGAGGTCGTGTTTACCGTGCCCTGTCACTCATCATGGATTTCAAACATGTTAACATTAAGTTTGTTTTTAAGTTGCAAAAAAAATGCCAAAGAAGCTCATGAAGCGTTATAATTAATGTCTAATGATAATAAGGTAATTCTGAAGACTGTTTGCAAATGGTATGAGCGATTTACAGACTGAAATAATCGTTTGAAGATAAGCAATGGTCCTACGACCTTAAAAATGTGGAAAATGTGGAAAACGTGGCAAAGCTGGTTCGTTCAAACAGGGGATTTACATTTGAGAGCTTATTGAAGAACAGAACATCTTGTACGGATCCATACAAAATTTTTCGCCGGACATTGACGCCTCATCCCACACCTTGCTTCTGGCCAAAAAAGATTCCTGACAGTCCGCATCTGCCTTATTAGCCAAATTTAGCATCATTCAATTCTTCCCAAAAATAAAAACAGTGTTGAAAGGAAAACATTTTGACACCATTCCCAACATTGACAGGGCCACGACAGAGCAGCTGAAGGCCCTTCTGAAAGAAACCTTCCAGAAATGCTTAAAATCATGGCTTCAACGTTGGGATAAGTGCATCGCTATCCAAATAGAGTACTATGAGGGAAATTAATTCAAATTCGATATAATCTTATTACTTTGTTCATAATAAAACTATTCACATAATTTTTTTATCACACCTCATATAGATCCAAGGTTGTATGTATGAGCCTACAGAGTAATAAAATGCCAGTCAGGCCGTTTCAAGGTCAGATAGTTTATTGAGTTTGTTTCAAGACTGAAGGCGAGATGTTTTTCAAATGTATAATGACAGGAGATAAAACTTCAGTTTACCACCACACTCCATAAAAAGCAAACGACAATCAATACAGTAGCACCATATCCATTCTTCAGTAAGAAATTCAAAACCCAGCAATTACTTAAAAAACCGACATTGCAAGATACCTCAAGAAACTTTTCAGAACGATAGAACACAATGCAAAAGGATACTGACGAAGGGAGTCCATTTCCTTCATGACAATGCTCATCCAATGCAAGAATTGTTGACCATGATCTTGCACCCAGCGACTTATCATCCCTCACTAAATTCAAGGAAATATTTTGCCTTTTTAAAGGGTTTCCAGCAGTTATCACCACCTTCGCCCTTTAAGCCTTTACCTCCAATAATCCTGCTTTCAAAGTCCTCTTTTTTCCATTGCCTTGCCTACCTCATCTACTAAATACCACTATCCCAGTAACACCTTACCACTGGACTCCAATCCATTACCTGTACTATTCATCTTTCTCCATCAGCCCTTTTCCTGTAGCATATAGCCTCTTATCTCAAAGTAACTCAAGATATTTCTCTCCCTCCCTCAACTTTTGTTATTATTTCCTCATTGGTAACTTGGTCCATTCTTGTCAGTTGACAGTTTACTCACTGCAATTTCACCAGTCCCAATAATTTTACCCCAATTTCTTTTATTTACCATGCAACTCTCAACCCCATAAGTTATAATGATTTTTTTCATGCAAACTTCTATTTCATAAAATTTTTAAAAAATTTTAATCTATATAATTACTGTAATAAAACCTGTATATCTGTTCACAAATGAGTGCCTTAGAATGATCGAGAAGGCGATCTAAATAAAGCTGAGAAATTTTAGAAAAAGATCCTCCACAAGATAATGGATTCGAAGATAGTCGACGGACAATATAGGTTATGAGGTCAAGATGAGAACAGAATAAGGAAAATGACAAAAAAAATATTAAAAAAAGAAGACAAAAATTTTATGGACACCTGTATAGAATGGATGACAACTGATTGATAAAGTAAATTTTTTAAAACTAAACAATAGACTAAAAGTGTCAGATAAATGGTTGAAAGAAGTCAGACAGAATATTGCGAAAACCGGAATAAACTGAGAAAACTTAATGAATCGAACCAAACTCAGACAACTAATTACAGACTTTAAGGGCTTCCATTAAGAGCAAGCCTAGTGAGCGAATGCTGAGAATGTGGGCTACAAAAAGTTTCCAAAAATGTCTAAAGTCACCTCATATGGTCTAAAATTGGGCCTACACAAAAACAAAAATAATCACTACAGAACTCAAAAAGAGTATAGAATAAGTCAGCATCAAACATTTCATTTCTTAAAAAAGAATTAAAAAAAATAACAGAAAAAAAATTGTCAATATCAGTCACATACAATATAAAACCAACTTAAACTCCATCGTTTATAAATTCTTGGACAGTTCAATGTGGCTTTTCAACCAGGTCTTTTAAATCTTTTCTCACAAGCAATCACAGTACCATTTGTGGAAGATGGGAAATCAGTTTTGATCCAACATATTTTTTACTCCTAATGTGTGTACGTTGCAATCTGTTAAATTCAGAAAAATAAGCAACCTCAAGACACAATGAGATAAGGATTATGAGTAAATGAGGCAGGGGCGGTTCCAGGGCTGATTTTTGGGAGGGGGGCTATCTTGTTTTTATGTAGCTCTTACTACATAATTTGTAATACATAGTTTGTAATTGAGTCATTGAAAAGTCCTCTTTTATGCTGTATTGCTGTAACCACAATTTTAATTCATACAGAAATTTTCAAGGTGCTGACTGGATGTGAGTGGCTTTTGACTACTGACACTGATTGTTATCTTAATACTATTTAAAAATAGATACTTTCTGTTTGACTCATTTTTATACTAAAATAATTATTGTTAATTGATAGGTACGAGTATTGGGATTCAGTTTTGTTAGAAATAATAGCTTATAGGAAATATTAAGTTTTCCTAGTATTTCGGGGGGGGGGGGGCATGGCCCCTTCCCTGAAATACTCTTGTACAGACTACGTGTGATGGATTTCTTGTCAAGAGACAACCTATGAAATTTGGCAAAATCAGAACAGTGCCATTTTGTGAGATAGTCATGAGGCTATTCCATCAAATTATCACATTTTACAGACTTTGCCAACAGCACAGATTCCATAATAAATAAGTAAAGTACAGGTATCACAGGTATTGTGATGAATATTCACATTTTTGTTTTTTGCAGTGCGTATATCACATAGTATTGAGTTAAATTGGCTTATCGATGTTTTATCTTGCCTCAATTCGTTTTTCATTTCCTTCACCATGTTTCCATTCTTTCGGATAGTATACCCAAAATTTTTAAACGATTGAGTTACTCTTATCTTTCAATAATCATGAAGTTCCACATCACTCCTTTCCTCTTTTGCAGTTGTTAAATATTATGTTTCACAAATTTATTTGTAACTCGTACATTCATGGAACATCAGGGTGGAAAACACTTTTCCAATGATGATGATGAGGTGATAATCTAACTGGTGAGTTGGCTAAAACAGGTGGCGGTAGACCTCTATGACCCATGAATAAAAAATAATCGCTGCACGGTTGACAACATGTATTGAAGTAAATATGAATTATGTATAAACAAAATGTAATACCTATACTTAATCCCCTATTCATTTCTTTAAATCTCTGGTTCCCAACCAGTGGTCTGCGGGAGGGATTGGCAGCACATAAAAAAGTTGCCATATAAATGAGGATTTTGAAAGCGATGTTTTATTGAAAGAGATGGGCTAAATATCTGAAGGCTATCAGGTGTTAAATTTTTTTTTTCTGAGACATTTCTCTATTCCTTTTACAGGAGGGTGAGATTCCGTCCACCTATACCCACCGGAAGTTTAGCCTCCCATCAAGTCAGGAGTGGAGGGTGATCCACAAATGGTTCAATTTCTGTATTAGTGGTTTGCAGACTTCTATGGGTTCACTGCTTTAACCCTTTTAACCCCAGGTGACGATATATCGTTGCATGTGAACTACGCAGTAAACCCACCAGCGACGACCGCCGTTTAATTGGTAATCAATGTGTTTAGTATACAAATTTTCTAAAACTGAGATTGTTTAAAAAGTGCACATCAAAATATTTATAAGTTAAATTGAAATATATATCAATTTTACCTACTTTGGTATGTAGTTCATTTCTTGCATGGTAAACTATGTGCTGCTGTCTCTGCTTTTTGCATGTCGCAGAAATTTATTAAAAAAGGTCATTATGAGTTTGATATTTACTTTAGCAATGCCATTTTTTTTTGCATGCAAAATATAAAATTTAGAATTATACGAAATAGCTTTTGGCAGATTAATTCCTCATGGTTTATTTTGTAAATATTCTTACAAAATTTTCACAGTTTTTTTATTTTGTTTTGCAATTTTATATTTATTTTCGATGATTAAAAATGGTTAAATACTTATAAAAATAATTCTATTCTCTAGAACACTTCATTCCCAAGATTTTAACACAACTAACATAAAAATAGCACGGGTTTCAGCAAAGATATGAAGTTTTAACAAAAACTCCACAAATCTGCTGTTTGAGTTTCGGTATTTTTTCATAGTAATGTATATGTAAAATTTTTTAGTTGACTACTAAAGGTTTTTGGCCCGGGGTTAAAATATATTTATATATCAGCATTTTTATTTTATATAAATCCTAACTTAATTTTCAAGATTTTCCTTATACATTAAAGCTATCACCCTAACACGAAACTAGAATAAAAGAATACATATAAATACCTTTCCATTTCTGTCGAATTTCGTTTCCCAACTTCTAGGTAAATCTCTGATAGGATCAGCAAATAGATTGACTAAAGCGACTAAATCTCTGTTATGTTGGTAACGCTCAAAAAATGACGGATCTCGACGGATTTTAGAAACCATATGTTTTAATGAACTATTTCTGTTATACAGAGCTAATGCGTCCTGTAATTTGAAATACAATCAGAATCATAATCATCTATATTTACTTATAATCTTCAAGATAATACCCAATGTCACATTAAAACTAATACAAATATACTAAGAGAGATTTCATTTGAAGTCCCGATTAGTTAGATGACCTGACAATTGCGATAGTATCACGATCATTTTTGGAGTGGGGATAGCCAGTCAGTTAGTTCATTTCTGCAACCCGAGCCACCAATGAGATAAAAGAATTTCATTTCTGAAAACATTGTCTATGAACAAAACACATGTAAAATAAGCCTAAGTAGAACTATGCTATTTTTAGTGTACTGTCAATATATTTTTAATATTATTTTTACATATTATTCATTATATATTTTATTATAATTTATTAATTTAGACAACTTTTAAATGATTTCTATATAATCGCAAATTTATCCCGACGATAATTACATCAGTACACAATGGAGTTATTGTACACGCCGATAACTAAAGCCAATTTATAATAAAATGCTCTGCTTATCTTCAAATCAGAGGTTACTTTCAGTGCTGCCTTAATAATATACCAGATGTAAGATAAAATGACATTGTGATAAACTATTAAAAAAAATTTGATCATTTAATCTGGTGATTCGTTTTAATACCAGTATCGCTGATGAAAGAACTAGAGTTATTCTTAAAAGGAATGAATATGATCATGAGAAAGGATTACTTCATGAAAATGAATAAGAACAGAACAAAAGTGTTGTGCAGCAGCAAGAGTGGTTTAGAAGAGATGGAAAATAAAAGTAGGCAACAAAAATATACAGGAAGTTGGCGAATTCTGCTATCTAGGAAGTAAAATAACACACGACGGTAGAAGCACTAGTGATATCAAAAGTAGGATTGTTCAAGCTAGAAGGGCCTTTGAAATGAAAAACAGCTTACTGACTAGAAACATTGATTAACAGATTAGGAAAAATTTCTTAAAACACTGTGTTTAGAGTGTGGCATCATACGGGAGTGAAACAAGGGTATAGAAAGGATGAGGATAGAAGCTTTTGAAATGTAGTGTTATAAGAAAATGTTAAAGATCAGGTGGGTGGACAAAATAAGAACAGGGAGGCAAAGGTTATAATATTGAAAGCAAATTACAAAAGATGTAGGGTGTTACAGGTATGTAGATATAAAATGACTTGCGCAAGATAGAACAGCTTGGAGAACTCCATCAAACCAGTCAAAAGATCGACGACAAAAAATCGCTGATAATGTTTTGCTGCATATTTGATCACTAGATTTAGTCATTTTTAGTCCAATTTCACCATTTACAGAAGTTCTACAATACTAAGACATTAACTTTTCTAATTTCTTTCACATAATGTTTTGTTTCTCAATTGTAAATACTCACAATTCTTTCCATTGATTGTTAACATAACCTTAACATTTTGAGGCCGATTGACACCTTAAGGTGGCAAATCGAGTTTTTTCCCAGGGCCGATTGACGCCTGAAGCCATTAATATACCCTACTACGTTTCTATAGCTTCTGTTTAATCACCGACCCACGGGCAGTGTTAGTAAATGTTGTTCAGGCATTCAGACCGATTCTACAAGTGCCAAAGTGATGGTTGTCATTTGTTACCTACTGCCAGGAATTTTTAAACAGATTTTAAAAGTATAGTCAATTCGGACTTCCCATTGTGGTGCAATTATATAATTATAATAAATTAATTATCTCATTTATTCCACAAATTTCTCAGTTCCTAGTGACTTTTTTTACCAAGAAAATGTAAGAATAAGTATAGTTTTACATTAAAATAGTTTAATTTTAAATTACTCAAAAGTAATTTCTGTTAATTCACAAACTCGGAACCTCTACGCACCGAATTTCTTATGTACTGTACTTTATAATCAAGCAAACATAAAAAAAAAACGCAAATAATATGGTACTATATTTAGCTGATAAATAGAAGAACACATAAGTAAGATCGTTTGTGTGGCTGACTGACAACTTGAGGTATCATGGCACTCCCTCACTGCAATGGAGCGTTGGTATAGCAGCACATCCATGATTCCAGCCTCCAGACTCAACGTTTTAAACAATTATAACAAAAAAAATTTATAATCAATAAAATATTAGAAACGTACATGATTCATGTGTAATATGGAGAAAAAATCAGGTCTAGAAAGAAATTTAACAGCCGGAGCATTAGTGATCACATCAGTAGAATTATTTGAAGTCGACTGACCCGATGCAAGACCATCGTTGTTATCTAAATTACTATCATCTGTTTCAGTGCGACGAGAAGTAATCGTGCGTCGAATGCTTTGATACCTGCAATAAAAACACAAAACAAAAAGGTTAGAAAATTTTTAATTTGTAACAATTAAACAAATGAAAGCTAAAATTCAGTAAATTTGTTCCTCTAGGTGATCTATAAAAAAAATATCTGATTTGAAACACTAACACAACTTTATCTTGCCAAAGTAAATAATAAAACATATATCCAATGTTTCATCTTACCAAACAATGTACAATGAAAAACATAATCTAATTTTAATCAAAAGTGAATAACGCAAAATTAAAATCAACCACTGTTCAACTTAAAATACGGAAAATCACTAAGTTAATTGACACAAAACTAGGCTCTGTAGAAGAAAATGATTGAATTATAAACATTTTTGTCATAAAACACAAACTAAAGCGACAATATAAAAAAAATGAAATTTTTTTTATATTGTCGCTTTACATAGAGACTTTATAGAGTCGCTTCATTGTCGCTTTATAGAGATTTTGATGAAAAAATACAGAAAACCACTAACTTACATTAAATTAAGCGTTGTACAAAAAAAAATGTTTGAAATAAAAGTTGTAGGTTTTCAAATGTTCCACACTTTGATTATATACATTTTTGCTCTAAAAAGCGGTGGAAGGGTTGGAGGAAGTGGCAGTTAGCCTGCAGCTGCTCCTGCTGACTGTAACAGGAGTATCTGTAACGTGGTGGGATGCCCCACGGGACACCAGGAACTGCCTGCTCAGAAGTGTTTGTCCCCTCTGTTACATAGACAGCATGTGGCGGCACTCAGAAACCATGCCATACGAGGAAGGAGACTTTATGTCTTTCCTGGGCATTATTGTGGTGGAAGGGCGGTCATGCTGTGTTGGTCTGTGGGAGCTTGCTCTCGGGGGGCATGCATGGCCGGCTGTTCAGAGGTGGGTTCGCTCATTGAGAAGCCGCTGCCCGGAAAATATCGTGGTACACCATGGCGCCCGTGTTCATGCCACAAAGCGGGTCCAGTGCCCATGGTCAATGGTGGGAAGAGGTTTTGGTTCAGTTAGTCCCATACACCTGGCTGCATAAAAATATCCTCCAAAATAAAAAAAAGTGACTACAAGGGTTTTGGTAATGTAAAGGAGGGTTTGAACGTGTTAACATTTCCAGACCCTAGCCGGAAATCGAACCCAAGCTTTGTAAGCTAGTGTGCTAGTCACTACGCCACGGAGACGACCTCTGTGCTCATATTCTTAATTCTATCATCTACTATATTCTGTTTACAAGGAACTTGCACAATTTTATGACTCTTGAATGACAGAAACGTATTTTAGCATTTTCATAAACATTGTGCATTTGCCATTTCCTTGTGATACTTACAAGTCTTTTTCTAAAATTTAAAAAAAAATAATTCGACAAATTTTAGTAAATGCAATTTATTTTTATTACTTTCATTTTACAGGTAAAGAATACCATTAGAGATTTAATTTTCTTGTTCTCAGACAAAAATTCATTACCTTCTATCCAGTTGTTGACGCTGTAAATCATTCGCAAGCGGCCGTGCACGTGTAACAGAACTATGAGTTGGTCTCTGCCACGTTGTCATCCTATTAACATGATCTATATAGAATATTCTACCATGGCTATCTATCCTTGCTTCCCAATCTAAAGAAGAAAAAACAAAAGGATGAGCAAAGAAACAAATAATACTTTATTACAGACTAACTGTCCATCCTGGCTTCACCCAGATACAATTTTGTTTAATTTCAATAATTTTTGAAAAAAAGATCTGAGTTGAAAAATTTTTTGATATAATAATAGACCAATTAGTTTAAATTTATAAACATTTAAGGGTTTAAGATTTGAATACCCTTTTCAACCCCTCAGGGATACATTTTTTGTTGAATTCCCAGCACAGAAAAGCAACACATGTTTGTTCATCAAAGGATAACTCTGCCACATATTGGATCATCACCAGAAGTCATGCAATGCCCATGGGTTAATCTGGTGTGCCCAATTCTAAGTCGTGTGGTTACAACTTTCTTCCCCTTTGTTCTTCCTCAGTGATATAGGCCAAGGTATAAATAATAAAGAGCACAAAAATGACAATACAAAAACATATACGTGTTAAGTGTATAGCGTTATCACGTATGGCTAAAAAATGCTGCATTTGTCAGAAACAGATGGCATCATGTTGAGCAGGTTCAAAACAAAGATTTTAAGTAGAATTTTTGGACGAGTTAGGAAGGGAAATGACTACAGAGTACAAAAATATGAAGAACTGAATACTTTTATTTAAGGCAGAGATATAGTCTGATTAATAAATATGGTTAAGGCACATTGAGATGATGGTTAAAGTAATAAGGAAGAAAATATTGTACTACATAAGAAAGAAGGGTTTTTTCCAGAAAATGGAGAGTGCTAGTAATTAACAGAGAGGGTTGGAAGATGATTGCGGGGGAAGCAAAAGCCAAACAAGGGCTGTAGTGCTACAAGAAGATGATAGTGTTTGACTCGATAAGGCAAATTAAAATTAAGCTAATAGACAATCATTTCTTACAAGAACTGACAAATATTTTCCATCCAATATAAAATATCTATGCCTTTATTAAAAATAAATGTGTGATTAGAATAAATTAATAATTTTTACGTTTTACTTACATGGGGGTAGGGATTCCTCATCGGTAGAAACTTCTAAACGTTGATTTCGAATCGAACGTTCCGGAATGGACGGTAATCTAGTAGTTGTTATATGCCTTAATGGTAAAATTGAACATTGTGCTTGTTGAGTTCCATTTTGTAAAATTCCAATATTTGAAGATGAAGCTGATCCTGTTAAATTTGACGAAGTAATTAGACCAGATGTTAACGATGTTGAATCGTTTGACGTAGTAGTTGAATCTAAACTTAATGGTTGACAATGATTCACAGAATCCAGAGTGAAGTGATTTAAATTATCTGAGGAATTTCGTAACAGATTAACGTTTAATTCTAAATCGTTCGGATGTTGATTTAAAAGAGTATTATGTCTTGATAGGATTGGACTTTGAAAGCTTGCACGGACTGGTCTTGCATGATGCGTTGGTGTTGGTGGACATTGCGGAATGATCGATTGCGGCGGACTTCCAATCGCTTGGACGCGATTTAATAAACGATTCTGTGGTCTTGGTGATTCATGATATCGTAAAACGGTGATGTTATCTGGGGGATGGCTGACTTGTCGAGATAATGGTTTATGAGCACGTATATTGCATGTTGGCGATTCATTACCGGTGAATGATTTTGGACGTAATGAAGGCAAATCATTGTTCATATCATTATTTTCTGTTATAGATGTCACTGAATCTGAACTGGAACTATTCGCACTGGTGTTCATTGAATTATCATCGTTAACTATTGTTAAATTCTGTTCGTTTGGGGACAAACTTGAAGACGGACTGGTCGAATGTTGGGACGATGTTAATTCAGGTATCGTTAGACTATTATTAGTTGTTAATAACGTAGAATTTGGTGATATTGAAGACGGACTAGTAATATTATTGGATTGCGAAGATGTTTCTGGTATACCTAAATTAATATTTCTTGTTGTTTGACACAAAATATCACTATCATTTTCTTTGGACGGTAATTTATTTAACGTAGTAACAATAGCAGTAGTATTTGGAACTTCAATATCTTCATCATTTTCCGAAGATGAAACTCCGTTGCTTACCGGAATCTCATTATTCGAATTAGGAACGTTAGTAATAATATTTTCAATGTTATTTGCCTCATGATTCACGTTATTATTATTATTATTACTATTATTATTATTATTATTATTATTATTGTTAATATTAATCTCACTAGATTGACTATTTGTATCATGACTAGAAGTTGATGAAGAAGAAGAAGACGACGAAGAGGAAAATGAAGAAACGCTAATATGTCCCTTATTATGGATCAATTTTCTTTGATTGATTTTTGATGGTTTACCACCTATAGAACTTTGATGATCATTTGTAGTGCCATCAATTGATGAGTGACCTTCTATTAAACTACCTTCTTGTTCCGGAGTCGCTAAAGGTGCAGCCGAAGTAGATGCTGATGACCCAGCAGAAACCCTTTGTAGATTCTCACCATCTTTCCATATAACTACTTCTGATAACACACCAACACCCCAAGATTTTACAGCTAATTCTGCAGGACGTCCATTTTTATCGTTATCAGGAACTACATGATCATTCTCATTTGTATCTTGATCCATACTTACAGAGGAAGAATCTTGAAGAAAACTCGACGAAATACCAGCTAACTCATCTGTATCGACGATTTCAAAACCAAAACTATCTTCGGGATGAACAATTTTTTTAGGTCTAGGTGGCAAAACTGGTCCAGTTGATGATGTTGCTAAATTTGGTTTATTTTTCCGTAAGACTTCTGGCGGTTTTTGTTGTTGGATATTTGGTTCAATAGCTTTAGTTCTTTCTAAAGGACGATGTCTGGGTAGAAATGATCTGGGTGGTAATGGTGGCGGTGGAGTGTCTGACATATGATTGGTTAAAGAAGTCGGATATAAAGTTTCATAAACTGAAGAACTACCACCAGATCGTTGGCTCCATATATGATAATATTCTTGACTATCTAAATCTTGTAATCCTTGTAATGCCATCGTTTTTTGAGCCATTTCATGTGAATTCCAAGTTGGAAGATCTTTCGATGAAGTTCTGGATGATGACTCTGTATCAGAGTCATCAATTCGGTCAACAGATGATGTGGAAGAATTGTGAAAAGAACCATTAGGTAATGAGGTTTTCTTTTTCAATAATCTCCAACCTTTCTTTCTTGATTTTGATGATGTTTCCACTTCGGATTCCGATTCTGAACTACAATTACCAGTACTGCTTGATCCCGAACCTTTATCGCGAATTCTCAACAAGTCGTTTGATCTTGGAATTTCATGTTTCTTTTTGACAGATTCTTTATTTTTTAATGTTGATTTACTTTGTTTATAGATTGAATCTAGATCGATTGGTTTTGACTGAGCTAGACAAGATAGATTAAGTCCACTGTAATACCGGAAACAAAGCAACCTTCCATAATCTGAAACATAAATCAAAAGTTGACATTAGAATTCTCATACAAGTATTTACAAGTTCTAAATAAAATAATACTTCTCTTCCCAACCACTTTATCTAGTAACCAGCTCTACTTATTACCAATTTCTTGAAAACCAATTTTAGTATGCCTAAGGCCTATGTGTTTTTTTCAATTTTTTAAGCCACCACTTCTCGTCCCGATTAACAATCACTACGCTGTCGACTGTCCAACCAATCGGATCCACTTGAGACCCCCAGTACATTCCATTAGATCAGTTACCTTTGTTTTATCTCAGATTACCTAATATTTTATTCTTACATGCAAAGAAATTCCTGACGTAGCCCTTCAATTGGTCTTTGAGCAATATTTAGTTTGTCTGCAAGTTTATTTTAAGGAAATTTTTAGTATTAAATCCATAAGAAAATACTGTAAGAACATAGTTGTCATTTATTTTACGTTTTAGACTCAAGCGAATATTTTTATCTCAATGTATAACTAATCTCACCAAAGGCAACCCATACCACCAATTGAATTCTAAAAGCCATTTTAACTATTTGGTTTTCTTTACCAATATTTCTATTGTACATCTAATTTTTTCTAACAACCTTATAGGAGTTGATAGATCCTCTATCAGTGGCCTCCCCTGGGTGGCAGATGAGGGATACTTCCCAGATATGTAAAAAACCTGTGAAATTAAATACCCACGGCTGACGGCAACAAATGGCATCTGCACTGAGAGAATTAGCCAATTAAGATACCTGGCAACTCATAAGTTAAATGCAGCATTTATCTATCTATTTAACTTTCTAAATTTTTTATAATAGTAGTAATAAATTAGTGTGTTGATCAAAACATTCTTTGGCAGATTTTAGAGAAAAGAGGATATCCAATTCATCTATTAAATGTAATAAAAAGTTTATACACCCACATGCAATAGTGATAAGGTTACTATTTATTTATTTCGTAACCTAGTGGTTAAGAATCGATTGAAAGAAATAAGGTTTAATCAAGGAGTGTGACTAGGGTGTGAGTTTATCACCCACTTTATTTAATATAGTATATATATATATATATGTGTATAACATTTTCCGCAACTGGAGAAACGAGGTTCAAGAATTAGACTGAACAATGGTGTTGAATACTTTTACAATTTTCAGATGATTTATGGATTGAGCAAGAGAGGGTGAGGTTCCGAGATTGGTGTACGTTTTGAATGAATTATGCAAGAAGTATAATTTCAAACTTTCAGTAAAAAAGTTAAGAAATATTGGCATTTACTGGTAAATATGCCACAAGGTCTAAAATTGTGGTAAATGATGTGGTGCTGGAAAAAGTATCACAATGCAATTATTTAGGTTGTAACATCGGATTTTATCAAGATTTGGATATAGCGGAGAAACTTGAAAATTCAAAGGTGTGTGTGGATGTATTACCAAAACCCTAGGCAGGGAAACAAGGAAAGAAACAAAATAAATTTTAACAAGATAATAGCTGCTCCAGTCCTACACTATGGAAGTAAGTCGTGGATTAGTACAAAACCACAAAAGAGTAGAATATAGCAAATGCAGACACGATTCCTGCTGAGAACAAAGGGTTACAATCGTAGGGACCCACTGAGAAAAGAGGTTACAAGAACGGAACTGGATATTTACAACCTGAAAGGGAAGATTGCATATCGAAATCAATGGAGAGAGAACGTAGAGAGAATGCCTGAAGAAAGGATCCCCCTCAATCTCCCGAAAGGAGGAAATATGTTGGTAAGCCACGCAAGAGATGGCAATGATTCAAAAGTTTCATCGCTGTTGTGAATCAGAACAGCCAGAAGCCTAATCCTTGATTGTAAGGAAGATAAATTTGTGTTATTTGTATCACTGCATAAGGTTTTGATGGAGATAGCTCATTTAACCGCTCCTTTCAGGTGTACAAACCAATACCTTATTTTAAAAAATTGGTAGAAAATGAAGTAGAGTACAAAATTAAATCAGCATATAATATTTTTTTAATGGTTAACATACCTTGTTGATTTATAGATGGTTGAGGTAGATCAAGTAACCACATTGTAGTACCAGAGTTTGATCCCAATTTTATGTTGCACTTTACAATACAATGGCTCCGTTCAACTTCAACGAAATCATCTGCAACAAAGAAAATATTTTAATAAAAATTAGGAAATATTTCCCTGAAATATCTTAATACAGTGAAAAATACACATACTAAACTTCAAAGGACCAAAATTATATTTTATGGAGAAATTTATGACAAATATTTTTCACAATCTAAATGGGAAGATTACAGAAAATCAAAATCGATGGAGGAAGTACATAATGAGAATGCTAGCAAAAGTCTGTCAAAATTCTTGAAAGAACACTGTGCTTTCATGGTAAACAAACGTTTTTTTAAAGATCACGGCCTTAATATCCATTCTAGAGCAAAAGTGTAAGTAATAAAAGTTGTAGAACATTTAAAAACATACAATTTTTATTTCAATCATTTTTGTGTACAATGCTTAATTTAGCGTCAATTAGTGATTTTTTGTATTTTGCTCATCCAAATCTGTAAAAATAGTATTTTTTACGATTGCGGGCCTAAGTATACATTTTACGACATAAGTGTACATAATCAAAGTTATAAATTATTAAAACACCTACAACTTTTATTTCAAGCAATTTTTCTCGTACATAGTCCAGTTTAGAAATAATAATTAGTGATTTTCCGTATTTTTTAAGTTCTAATGAGGTTGATTTTCATTTTAGGTCATTCACTCAGCATTAAACAAAGGTTATATTTATCATTATTTACATTGGTAAAAGAAAATCGTGAATGTTCACACCAGATTTTTTTATTATTTTAAGCCATACAAATAACTTCTTACAGTTTGGCCCTTATCTTTAGACATCCTGTAGATTTAATTAATATTTTATTTTGTAAAATTCGTATATTATTGGATAAAGCGTGTTACTTTGGGTCGAAATTGAGTAGAATTTACAGGTAAAATTTTAAATATAAAATTGATGGGGTCTGCCCGCCCACTAATTTAATAGAGTATTAAGGAAACGAGATGGCGCCGTTCTAAAAAAACGTTTTAGTATAAAGAACCTACTGAACTATTTTTTAAGTGAAGACAACTTTATTAAGAAGCGATCGGGGAGTGACTGGTGAGGAGGCACGCTAACTCAAGAGGTGACTTGTGACTACCTCTGCGGTCATGCCCACCAATTTTTGCTGGCGTTAACTGGGTCAAGGCCACATTTATTAAATCCTCTTCCGGTAAACAACCAACCTACTATTAAAGTTCGGTTTACACACGCACGCGTACCGACATACACACACTCAAAATAATATAATAAAAACTTTAAAAATTACCCTCCAATATTTATTCATCTATTAATTTCACCAATATGTTCCACGATGATTTACTAAACTTCAGAACATTATTAAAAAAAAAAATCAATATAACACATATATTTATCAATTACTATAAAAAATCTGGTGTAAATCACGCACACGTTTTCGTACCAATGTAAATAACAAACAATATAATCTATGTTTAATCATGATACAAGATTAAAATCAACCTCCGTTTAGCTTAAAAGTATGGAAAATTACTGAATTGACGTTTAACTCTGTAGGAGAAAATGCTTGAAATCAAAGTTGTAGATTTTTTTATTTCCTATAACTTTAATTATACACACTTTTGTCGTAAAATGCATAGTACTACGACCGCAATATTAATTAATCTTATTTCTTTACCAATTTTGATGGAAGAAATAGCTACAGAAAGTCACTAATTGACGCTAAACTAAGCGTTGTACAAAAAAATGCTATATTCTTAAATAAAAGTTAAAGGTTTTTAAAAGTTCTACAACTTTTCGTTATACACTTTTGCCCTAAAATGCATTTTAAGGCCACAATCTTAAAAACAATTTTTTTTTACCACGAGATCACAGCCCCCCCCCCCAAAGAATTTCAGCAAACATTGCGCTTACTTTATCTTATAGAGAATAAAAAATGTAGTAAAGGAGGCGATTTTTAAAAAAAACCCGTACGAGCCGTTTTTGAAAAAATCGCAAAAAATTAAAAAATCACAAGAATTAACTATTACTTCCGGTTGACCGATTTTAATGAAAATGTTCGTGTCAAATGGTACCTAATTTAAATTCCAATTTTCAAATTCCTACGATATTTCGTTCTTCAGATAATTTGTTCACACAGATCAATCGCTAAAAACATTTTTTCGGGTTCAGGGGCATGTAGGCCTACATGTGTATTTCCGGTGAAAATTGACAGAAAAGCAACATTTTCCTTCCCCATATATTTATATGTGAGGAAGGCATGGTAAACCATTCACTCCTTGTTTAACTTAGTAAAGCCTCTAGAGGTTCAATCCAGCCTTTCGGCTGATGACCTAAACAACATACTTATATAAAGCAAGAGAAAGTAAAACAGTAAAAAAAAAAATTAACGGACGAGAATGTAGGTTCCAGCAGGATAACGCAATTTGCTATACAGCCGATAATACGCTAGACAAGATGTTAACAGGTTGCGTCTTTTTTATTTTCTCTTGCCTATTTGAATACATAGGAAAGAAAGAATTGTTATCATGTCGATTTTTGAAATCGATTTTTTCACTGGATATACACGTTTTCAGACTCCTGAACCCAAAAAAGATGTTTTTAACGATTGGTCTGTGTGTGTGTTTGTATGTGAACAAAATACGTATCTCAAGAACGGAACATCGTACGAAGTTGAAACTTTAAACTTAAGTTAGGTATCAATAGCGGACCCGACAGGGACATTTTCAACAAAATTGGTCAACCGGAAGTAGTAGTTTGTTCAAAAAATGGTTTTTTAAGATTGCGGTCTTAATATGTATTTTAGGGCAAAAGAGTTTGTAATAAAAGTTGTACACAATTTAACAATCTACAACTTTTATTTCAAACATTTCTTTGTATAACGCTTAGTTTAGCGGTAATTTGTGATTTTCTGTTTTTGTTCATGAAAATCTGTAAAAAAAATGGATTTTTTAAAGATTTCGGTCTTAGTATGCAATTCACGACAGAAGTGTATATAATCAAATAGAAGATTAAAAGATCTACAACTGTAGTTTTAATCATTTTTCTCTACAAAGCCTAGTTTAGCGTGAAAGTGATTTCCCGTATTATTAAGGCAAACTAAGATTAATTTTCATTTTGCATCTTCACTCATGAACAAAATAAAATTTTGTTTTTTGAGGTTAGTTTTTTTGTATATTTCTAATGTTTAATTATTAGTGGTAGGTTATATTGTTCATTAATTGCATTGACAAGAAAAAGTCGTGTGAGTGTTTCACACTAGAATTTTGATAAACCAATGATTTTAATGGTGGTTTCTTGTTTAATTATTTTAATACCTATACACCATGCATACGTAATCGTTACCTTAAAATCTGATACATAATGTACCCGGTAACAGAACCTAGTATCTGATACAGAATATCAATCTAGAATGAATTAACCCATCCCTAGTTTATAGACGAAGCTTTAAAATTTATGCATAAAAACATTACGCAATATCCTTAGTACAATTTACATAACATTAGAGATAAAATAAAAAAAAACATATTATGAACGGATTTCCGGTCGAGCCTCCGCATATTTTCTGCATTATTTTCCTACATTTAAATAATTTTTAAAATATTTTTTTAAAATCTGGTTTGAAACACTCAAGACGATTTTCTTTTACCAGTGTAAATAATGAACAATACAAACTATGTTTAATCATGAATAAACAATGTAATATGAAAAAGACCCAAAATTTATGCTTGGGTGAATCAAGCAAAATGAAAATTAACCTCTGTTCGACTTACATAAACGGAATTACTAATCGACGCTAAGCTAGGCTCTGTAGAAGAAAAAGCTTTGATCAAATATTGTAGGATTTTAATGTCCTATAACCTTGATTAATTTTTAATTATATGACTGAAGCATTTAAGAACAGAAGAGGTAGAGGTGAAAAAGACACTAGTCACAGTTATCTCCTCTGAGAGTAATGAATTTCATTATACAGCCAGACCTTGTGGTGACTGAAGTGAAGGTATCATTTGCAAGGTGGAAAGTAGGTGCTTTCTAGAGAGCCTGGCATGCTGATAAGTATACCTTTCCACTCAGTGAGGAAGGCTATTGTAAAACACCTCACTTCTTGTTTTACTTAGTAAAGCCTCTAGCTGTTAAAACCAGGCTTTCAGCTGATGGCCTATACAATAAAAAACTTTGATTACGTACAATTTTGGTGTAAAATTGTCTTACAAACGATTCATACGTTTTTTTTTAATTCGCCTCAGTTACGTACTAAAATGTTCACGTTCTACAAGATAGGGTAAGCGCCATGTCTGCTGAAATTCTTGGAGGGGCTGTGCTCTCGTAGTAAAAAATGTTTTAATTTGAAGATTGTGATCTTAATATGCACTATAGGACAAAAACATAAATCATTAAAGTTGTAAGAAATTAAAAAATCTACAACTTTTATTTCAAGCACTCTTTTCTACACTGCCTGGCTTACCGTCAATTAGTAAAAGGTAATTTTACCTTTTTTTGAGTTCTACAGAGGTTGGTTTTCATTTTGCATCATTCACGAATGATTAAAATTAGGTTATGTTTTTCATTTTACACTGGTTTCTAATGATTAAACATAGGTTAACCCACCGGGTTGGTCTAACAGTAGAGTTGTCCCCAAAGTCAGCTGTTTAACAGCTGATTTTTGGGGACAAAGTTTCCGAGGTTCAAATGCTAGGAAAGGTAGTTACTTTTATAAGAATTTGAATAATAGACTGTGGTTACGATGTACTTTAATGGTTGCGGTTCAATTAATTATACTCTCTAAAGAGTGGTCGGGCTGAGTCTGTACAAGACTACACCTCATTTACACGTCATACATATCATCTTCATTTCATTAGGGGTTGCTTTTTATTCATTATTGAACATATTGCAACGTACACATAATGGGATTAAAAAAAGGGTTATAATTTTCATGATATATTGTTAAGAGAAAGTCGTGTGAGTGTTTTACACCAGATTCTGTTAGTTTATTTGAAGTCACACCAACAGCTTGGTTATTAGCGACTAGGGGTTATGAAACTGGAACGGTGGGTTTTCACTTGTTGTAATTTCCAGACCCTAACTAGGAATCGAACCCGGACCTCCACGTTGTAGGCTAGCGCGTTACCGCTGCGGTACGGAAGCGGGCAACGTAGTAATTTTTATTTAAGAAAGAATATCACTTTTAAACACGAACATTTGTAATATTAAATACTTCAAAAAGACATTTTTTGACTTCAAGGTGTCATAAAACACGAATATAAATTGTATATCCGGGTATTAGATACTTTGCTATATGGGGAGAAAGTGAAAATAAATAAGAAACAGAGAACTGTAATCAGGATTGAGGATGTATTATTAAGGGCACTCTTACTGTTAGTTTACAGTAAGTGTCTTGAGAACTGACCTCAAATCTGTTACAATAGATTTAAATCTCAACACCCACTCTGTCTAATAGAGAACTTTTACCACATAGACACAAACACAGTCTATTATACATATAGTAATAAAAATTTTAAACCGTAGTTATACTTCATCCGTTAATATGCCAAAATAATAGTGTTGTAAACCTAAATATTTGAAATTTTTACTCTTTTGCATTCTCCATTTAGTGTAGTATAAGGAATAATTGCGATCGAGTTAAATTTTTTGTTGTTCATCAATATCTAATCCTTACTCATATCCTGTATTCTTTATGTAGAAAAATATGACTAAGAATTTAAAAATCCGGTGTAAAACACTCACACGAATTTTTCTCTTGCCAATGTAAATAATGAATACAATAACACAGTGGGTCGCAACCGGGGTGCCAGGGTGTCGCAAGCCAGAGCTAGGGGTGCCGCTCACTCAGAAGTGTTCGTCCCCTCTATTTCATAGAAAGCATGTGGTGACATTTAGAATCCCCACCATATGGGGAGCAGACGTTTTGTCTTTCCTGGGTATTATTGTGGTGGAAGGGCAGTCGTGCTGTGTAGGTCTGTGGGAGCTTGCTCTCGAGGGCGAGCATGGCCGGCTGTTCAGAGGTGGGTTCGCCCATTATGATGCCGCAGCCCGGGAAATAGGAGATCGTGGTTCACCATGGCACCGTGTTCATGCCTCAAGGCGGGTCCAGTGCCCATGGTCGGTGGGGAAAGGTTTTGAATGGGTTGGAGTCCTACAGACTGGGCTGTGCGGTCAGTCGGGAGCCATGATGGTTTCCTCTCCTCCATGCGAAACAAAAAAGAAGGGGTGCCGCGGTAGTCGGTGACTACGCAACAATTTTGTTGAGAAGTCCGTAAGCAGATGAAAAGATAAAGTAACAATTAATCGTAAAAGAAGTAAAAATGTAGATGCAAAGTTGAACTGAACTCTTGAATACGAACCAAAATTTCAAAAAAAAAAAAACATAAAGAACAAGTTTCTCATTCAATTGCAAGTAATTGGTGGAAATTTTAAAACTGTCATTTATCATTTTTTTATGTCACTACGTCCGTCACACCCGTATGTCAGAAACTACAAGAGATAGCAACAAACGGTTTTTCGGATTTGCAATCAACATAAAGAGTTGGTAGGTCTGTATTGGGTTTGAAGTTCCGGTTTAGACTGGAAGTCAAGAAATCAAAGTCGGAATTTGGAAACAAAAGTACTGTCATTTGATTCCTCGCAAATAGCAGAAACAGAAATCACTAATGGTTTTTGCCATAGGTCAAAGGTAAGCTTTTTAATAATTCCCCCATCCATGAGACGCGTCGTCTCATGAGAGGGATTTTTTTTTATTTCAAATACTAATACTAAAATTTATTTAAACATTTTTTATTAAAACTATTTTTAAATCTTTAGTAAAACGTAATAGCTAATTAACAATACAGGTATTACGGGTATTAGGGAAACCTTGTCGGTTAATTCCATTTTTTTGCGGCACAGGTGCCGCGAAAAAAGTTGTGCACCACTGCTATAACCTATGTTTAACCGTGAGAAAACAATGCTAAATGAAAATTAGTCTCTATTCGACTAAAAAATGCGGAAAATCAGTTGTTGTATAGGTCATCAGCTGAAAGGCTGGTTTGAACCTCTAAAGGTTTCACAAAGTAAAACGAGGGGTGAGGTTTAAGCAATCTCCATACTCGAGTCAAAAAATGATGGCTACAGTTTTTTTTCTTTTTTTTTGGATAAAAAGGGCGTCATTTTAGTTGATTTCATGGAACGTAGATCAACAATTACAGCTGACGTGTACTGCGAACACCAAACTAAGACGTGCGATCCAAAATCAACGACGCGGAAAACTGTTGTCCGGCGTAATCCTCCTTCACGACAACGCGCGTTCTCACACGCTGCCATAACCAAGAAGATTCAAGATTTTCATTGGGAACTTTTCGACCAACCTCTATACAGTCCTTACCTTACACCCAACTTCCTTTTCTTGTATTTGAAAAAGTGGCTTCGTGGACAACAATTTGAAAACGACGAGAAACTCAAGATTGCCGTTGTCACCTGGTTCAATGCCCAGGCGGAAAACTTCTACGCAGAGGGTTTAAAGAAGCTGGTGCAACATTATGAAAAGTGTTTAGAATTGAATGGCGATAATGTGGAAAAGTGAGGTAGGAATGTAGTAAATTAATACTGTCAAACCTTTCCTCATGAGCTTTTTTTAAATGACCAAACAAACCTTACCTTCGGAATACGCCACGTAATTGCTAGGATAAGTTTAAAGAAGGAAGGCACATCTGCAACAGATATAAGTGGTAGTATTGCCCAAGGTGAAAACAATAGGCTAAGATGGTTGAAATTCATGTTTTGGTCGTCGAAAATCCGGATTAACACAAAGAAAAGAATTTATAATGCTGCAGTGAATGCTATAGGGTCAACGTATAGTTGTGAGGTTTGGACCCTGGATAGAAGACGTCAGGACAAATTGAGGGCTTTAGAGATGGTTTGCTTCAGGGGCTCATGTGGGATCTCCCGGATGGATAGGGTTAGAAACGAGGAAGTCAGAAGGAGGATAGGTTGTGGCAGTACAATAGTGGAGAACATTGAAGGCCGAGGAGACTCTTGAAGTACTGTCTTTCACGTCGGCGTAGAAGAGGAAGGCCGCGATGTACTTGGTTGCAGGGAATCAGATCCGCAATGGAGAAGGGGCAGTTGACAGAGGAGGACTCGTGGGATCGAGATCGATGGCGTTTTGGTATGCGAGAAGCGGATCATTCGTAGGAACCACGCCGTAAAGTAAAGTAAGTTTAAGGAAGTCTGTATTATTTATTATACCCAGATCCCGAACGAACCTAGGTTTAAATGTTACATTATTTTTTAGATATTTTATATATAAGATAAATGATTAATAGATTTTCGTTTGGGTGCGTTCGTGCAAGAGAGAGAGTGACGAGGGGTAAATGAGAGGAAGTAAAATGTATAGGTAAGCAAAAGGAAGTGCAGATGTTATATAGATGTGAGGAAATAGATTTTACACAGAAGAGGTGTGTCAGACAGTCGGCCTGCTTGTATTCCAGACAGGAAAGATTGCTTGGTCGCTAATAGACTCTCTTCTTAACGAGCACACACACACGACTGTAACAACGTTTTGTTATTGCATTTGAACACACCAATAACAAGTATCTAGTGCGCTTACAATTCTGCATTTCCGTTCAGTAAATTAAATAAAATATTTATGCGTTTCACAATAGAATTTTAAGGATTTAATCTATAGCACTCCCGTATAGGCGGTAGTTGGAGATCTAAAAGCGTCAGCTCGCGCGACTAACTTTTGTTGAAGCTAGTTTTGATTTCCTGAACTCTGAATTAGTTCGTGATATATTTCTTACTTTTAACGTGCTGAAGCTTTTAGTATAGGAACAAGCTTGCAAGTCGGTAGATGTTTTATTTAATGGCGCGTGCACTAGATAGGCTACTCTTACTAGAATTTGTCAAATACATTACGTCACACTAAGATAAGCTACGCGGTCAAAGGTGAAGCTTATATGATTCTTAACGGTCATTGTCATCCTTATTGGGCATACTCAAAAGTCACTTGTTCTCTCCTACACAGTATTCATTTTCAAAAATCTGGTGTGAAACACTCACACAACTTTCTCTTGCCAATGCAAATAATTAATAATAAACCTAATATTATTAATAAAATATTAGAAATAAATAAAAACTAACCTCAAAAACATAACCTCATGAGTGAATGACGCAAAATGACAATCGAACTCAGTTTGGCTTAAAAATACGGAAAATCACGCTTTCACGCTAAACTAGGCTCTGTAGAGAAAAATGCTTTAAACAAAAGTTGTAGATCTTTTAATTTTCTATAAATTTAATTATATACACTTTTGTCGTAAAATGCATACCAAGACCGAAATGTTAAAAAAATCGATTTTTCTCACGTTTTCGTGAGAAAAAAAACAGAAAATCGCAAATTACCGCTAAACTAAGCGTTATACAAAAAAATGTTTGAAGTAAAAGTTGTAGGTTTTTAAATTCTCTACAACTTTTATTATATAAATTTTTTCGCTAAATTGCATATTAAAGCCGTAATCTTAAAAAAACTTTGTTTTTGCGTGAAAACAGCCTCACCCAGAATTTCAGCAAACATGGCGTCTACCCTATCTTGTAGAGAATAAAAAATTGAGTAAATGAGGCGATTTTAAAAAAAATCGTAGGACCAGTTTTTGAGAAAATCGCAAAAAAGTGAAAAATTACACGAATAAACTACTACTTCCGGTTGACCGATTTTGATGAAAATGTTCGTGTTGGGTCCGGTAGTGGTATGTAACTTAAGTTTCAAGTTTCAAGTTCGTACGATGTTTCGTTCTTGAGATATTCTGTTCACACACAGACACACACACACACACACACAGACCAATCGCTAAAAACATGTTTTTTGGGTTCAGGGGGTCTGAAAACGTATAGATTTGGTGAAAACTCGATTTCGAAAAATCGACATGAAAACAATACTTTCCTTCCTATATATTCATATAGGCAAGAGAAAGTAAAAAGTACCCTTATTTTTATAAATTTTATGTCTGATAATTATATTATGTACTTAAGTCTAGTCTAGTCTAAGGGTTAGTCCGGGGGATAGAATACGTACTGACGATTACCTCAATGAATTTTTATTCGCGGATGATATTTAGATTATACAGGAGAGTGAAGATGAGCTTCAAAGAGCAGTTTATGTTTTAAATGATTTATATAAAGGGTATAATTTACGTGTTTCGATTGCTAAATAAAAGGTTATGGCATTCAGAAGGAAGTATCCCACTCGTTCTAAGATTGTTTTAGACAATGTAGTATTAGATCAAGTGTCTCTTTTTAACTATCTGGGCTGCGATGTGAGCTTTGATAGGGACTTGGATGTCGAAAATAAAGTAAATAAATCTCAAATTATTTGTGGTACCATTAACAGGACACTGGGTAACAGAGCTAGAACAGAGACAGTAGTGAAGTTCTACAAGGTAATGGCAGCCCCAGTCCTTTATGAAAGTGAGTCATGGGTTACCACGAAACGCCAAGAAAGTAGGATCCAAGCAGCTGAAATGAGGTTTTTAAGAAGGGTGAAGGGCTGCTCGAGGCTGGATCTAATACATAACGAAGAAATTAGATCTGAGTTGGATGTATTTAGCCTGAATGAAAAAGTGGAGGAGTACCGTAATCAATGGAGGCAACATTTGGAACGGATCCCAGAGGAGAGAATACCCTAAAAAGTGACAGAATACGTTCCAGTTGGAAAAAGGGAGGTGGAAAGACCTCGAAGAAGATGGTAGTAGTCGAGATGTACGGGTTAGAATATCTCGTGTTCGTGTATAAGTACAGGATGGTTTGTGAGTTCGGAACAGGCTTATGCTTAATCCTTGATAGTAAGAAGAAGAAGAAGACTTAAGTCTAGTTCAGTATAAATGTATGTCAGCCGCCTCCGTAGGGTAGTGGTTAGCCTATTGGTCTGCCACGCAGAAGTCCCGGGTTCGATTCCCCGCCAGGGTCTGGAAATGTTCACGTGTTAAATCCCACAGTTATGTTACATACGGCACCGTAGTCGCTACTGACCAAGCAGTTGATGCGACTCTAAATAAATTAATTTAAAAAAAACAAATTATGTCGTACGTTTTTCTAATTAGGCCTACTCTTGAATAGTCGCGTGTCGATTATTTATCAGTTTTTTTTTTGCATGTTAAACATGACTGATCACACCAGGGATACACCTTCACCTCTATTATATTATTATATTACGTTCGAATAGTAAGAAAGTAATAGGGAAGCAAAAAATATTTAGTGTGAAACATTCATACGACTTTTTCTTGCCAATGTAAATAATAAATTATGTAAACTAATTTTAATCGTGAGTGAATGACGCACAATGAAAATCAACCTCCATAGAACTTAAAACGTACGGAAAATCATTAATCGACGCTAAACTAAGCTCTGTAGAAGAAAATGCTTGAAATAAATATTGTAGATTTTTTTTATTTCCTATAACTTAATTATTTACAATTTTGTCGTATAAAGTACATACTAAGGCCGCAGTATTAAAAATCCCATTTCTTACCGATTTTTGCGAAAAAAATATAGAAAATCACTAATTAACGGTAAACTAAGCTTTGTCAAAATAGTATTTGAAAAATGTTGTAGGTTTTTAAATGTTATACAACTTTGATTACAAACATTTTTTCCCTAGAATGCATATTAAAGTATTAAAACAATTTTTTCTCTAACGAGACCACATGCCCCCCAATAATTTTAGCAGATATAGTGCTTACCCTATCTTGTAAAGCAAAAAAAAAAAAAAATTTAGTAGATGAAGTTATTGAAGTGATAGTAAGGTTAGAAGCCGTTTTTCAGAAAATCGCAGGAACAAACTATTCCTTCCGGTTCACTGACTTTGATGAAAAAGTTCGTGTCGGGTCTCATAGTGGTACTTAACTTACGTTCCAAGTTTCAATGTAGAACTATATTCCGTTCTTGAGATATTTTGTTCATACAGATCAACCGCTAGAATTTGTTTTTTTTTTTGGTTCAGGTGGCCTCAAAACATTTGTAGGACTATATCCCGTGAAAACTCGTTTTCGACAAATCGATATGAAAACAATACTTTCCTTCCCTATAATTCATATGTTGTTTACGTCATCAGCCGAAAGGCTGGTTTGAACCGCTAGAGGCTTTACTAAGTAGAACGAGGAGTGAGGTGGTTTACCTGTGTCATCCTCACGTGTTGAAAAGTATGTTTATCAGCATGCCAGGCCCTCTGAAAAGCATCTACTTTCCACCTTGCAAATGGCACCTGACTTCATTCACCACAGGATCTGGGTGTATAATGAAATTCAGTACTTTCAGAGGAAATAACTGTGACTAGTCCCTTTAACGCTTTTACCTCTTCTGTTCTTAAATGCTTGTCATATAATTTTCTGTACATGTAATAAGAAACAGAACTATTTTTTGTAGCCCTGGAACTAGCAGATCGAGTGCAAATAACTTTAACACTCCACCTGTCTGTTATGGGCAATATTTATACAGGGCAAGAATAAGTAAAAATTTATAACTTTTATTGTAAACAATTTTTTTATATAGTAAAGCAAGTGGGAGAAGTGTCAAAATATTGCTGGAGACTAGGTCGAAAATATGTGTACGTTTCATTGACATTGAATAGTTTTTTCTCTACATCAATTTATCTGGTAAATTATTGAACGTCCCAAGTATTAATAGATGCGGTGTAAAGCGTGCGAGGGTCGCGATGAAAAAATAAGAAGTGTAAATGTGGGTAGAACGTGCGGAAGTGAAAAAATAATTATGAAGAAATAAATACGAAGAGGAGTAGGTGAAAAAGATGAATCTATGAATGACTGATGGTTACCCGCACCGGAAATAATGATTTTGTTGAGTCATCGTGTGTCAACTTTTCAGTGTCTTTACTAAAATTTAATGAGTTAGTTGGTAGGTAGATATAAGCTAGACCGGATATACCGTATAACTCGAACAGGATATCTCTAATTGAACTTTAACAGCACCGTACAATTTCTGATCTAGACGATCGACCAATTTTCTTCAACTTTAATTTATTATCCACGTGTCATTAGTAGTGTTTTTTTATCTACTCACACATCACATTCGGTAAACACATTTTTCAAGATATCTTGTTACATATTCGCACGTTTTTTGCCGTTTGTGGCAATTTTTACTTTCTCTTCTCATATTAGAATACATAGGGAAAGAAAGAATTGTTTTCATGTCGATTTCAGGATAGCAAGTTTTCAGGTCCATTGAGCCCAAAAAAGTTTTTACCAATTAAAGGGTTGCTCAGTGGATAAAGGTGCTTTGTAACAAAAATATAGTTTTAAGAAAAATACGATAAACATTCTAAGGATCCCATCATCTTGTGAATTGTCTGACTTTCATTTTGGCACTTGCACATCATTGCCCCTTCGTGGAAATCTATATTATTGGATTAAATTAAGATTTTCAACTTTTCAATGTTTTCTTTATATCATTCACATGATTGTAATGCCTTCAACCATTAAAAATTAGTATTGTGCACTATCTCTTCTGAGATAGGATGAACAGTTTTTACTGTAAATAACATTAAACAAAGTTTCTTATAAGGGAAGAAAAACAAAACATTACTTCACACTTTTACTGATAAAGATAAATATCAATTACCACAACAGTTTAAATTTTTCTATTTCCCGGGTTCGAGTCCCGGCCAGGGTCTGGAAATTTTCACCAGGTAAAAACCTACTGTTCATATCCCACCGTAGTCGCTAATGACCTAACTGTTGATGCGGCTTTAAATAAAGTAAAAAGAAATCCATTGTAATAGTTAATGGTTTATTCTAAAACGAAACGTTTTGGATAATGAAGGAAGAAAAGTGTCTAGTAATCATATCTTTATTCACTAAAAAGCATAAATTAAGCAGTAGGCCTACATAGCAAATAAATTCACAAGTATTTTCTTAGAATGTAGAGATAGAGTATTCTGTGTCATCTGTACAACTAAATAAACACATAGCGTCTTCATCTTGTCACAAAAACTCAATTTTTGAGAATTGTTACACAGCACCGTCATCCAATTAGCTTTTCAATTACTCTGTGTGTGGGTGTGCGTGTGTGTCAATAAAATATCCAATAACAGAACAATGTACGAAGTTGAAACATGGAAAATTTATGTTAAGTATCATTACGGGATCCGATAAGAATATTTTCATTACAATCGGTCAACCGAAAGGACTTATTTGTTCAATTTTCACTTTATTTTTTCACTTCTCTCAAAAACACCTCCAACAATTTTCATTAAAATCGCCTCATTTACTACATTTTTTGTGCTCTACAGGATAGCGTCAGTGAAAGTTTGTCTGCTGAAATTTGTGAGTGAACAGTGATTTCGTAGTAAAAAATGTTTTTTTTTTAAGATTGCAGTCTTAATATACATTTTTTGGGCACACATGTATGTTTATGTTTTAAAATGTATGTACCCATGTAACGATTTTCATTAAAATCGCCTCATTTACTACATTTTTTGTGCTCTACAGGATAGCGTCAGTGAAAGTTTGTCTGCTGAAATTTGTGAGTGAACAGTGATTTCGTAGTAAAAAATGTTTTTTTTTAAGATTGCAGTCTTAATATACATTTTTTGGGCACACATGTATGTTTATGTTTTAAAATGCATGTACCCATGTAAGTTTCAAAGTTTTATGTTTTAAACGTAGTGTATGCTTATGTTTTTATGTGTAGCCTATAAGTTATAACAAAAGTTGCAGAAAATTAAAAAGTTAACTTTTATTTTAACTTTTTTTCTATAGCACTTAGTTTATCGTCAATTAGTGATTTTCTGTATTTTGCTCATCAAAATCGGTAAAAAATTGTATTTTTTAATATTGTGGCCTTAATAATTATCTATTTTACGACAAACGTGAAATTGATTAAAGTTATAGGAAATAAAACAATCTACATCCTATAATTCAAGCATTTACTTCTACAGAGCCTAGTTTGGTATCAATTAGTGATTTTCCGTATATTTAAGTCGAACAGAGGTTGATTTTAATTTTGCGGCATTCACTTATGATGAAAATAAAGTTATATGTTTTATTATTTACATTGGCGATAGAAAGTGGTGAGAGTGTTTCAAACCAATATTTTTTTTTTATTATAAAACTAATGATAAATTTTTCCTTGTAAATAATTAAATAAACACATCTACAACAACCTACTAAAAAAAACAATGTAAATCAAAAGCACTTCAAATAATTTTTTGTGTTATCTCATAAATTGCAGTAATTAGCTAACAATAATTTACAGCGTAATAATGTTTTGTTCGTTTTAATTTATGACTTAAGTACCTAATTCAGTCATGTGAATGTTTTTTTATGAACTCTTGACAATTTGTCATCAATTTTATGATTTATTATTACACAATTTAGTTTTTACAATTAACTTATATAGGTACTTTAATAAATATACTTTTTTTTTTATTTCCTTGTACTATTTTTAACAGCCTTTTGGCTTGTTGAGTCGAATAAATTGGTACAAAGTCAATTTTTATTAAAAAAGTAACATCGGTACGAGGAAGAACTAAGATGGTAGACGGACAGTAGAGGTTACGAAAAGAGCATCGTGTGAGAAAAATGAAGGTTTAATACGGATGTTAAGAAAACAAAGACGATAGCTTACGAGGTCGAGAAGAAATGTACAGTAAAAGGAAAGTTAACAAAATTAAAGGAAACAATTAAAAAAAAGAACACTAAAATTTTATGGACACCTGTATAGATTGGATGAAAACCGGTTGACAAAACATATTTTTAAGAAACTAATAACAGATCTAAGGTTTCGGATAAATGGTTTAAAGAAGTCAGAAAATATATTGAGAAAACCGGAATAAACCGAGAAAACTTCATAAACCGAATCAGATTCAGACAAATAATTTTGGACTTTAAGGGCTTCGATGAAGAGCAAAAACAGTTTCCTGAAACGTAGGATAAAATCACCTCAGTTGTAAATTTTATGGACAACTGTATAGAATCGATGAAAACCGATGGATTCAACTAATTTTTACTTTCTCTTGCCTATATGAATATAACTTATAGGAAGGAAAGTATTGTTTTCATGTCGATTTTTCGAAATCGAGTTTTCACCGGATCTATATGTTTTCAGACCCCCTGAACCCCAAAAACATGTTTTTAGCGATTGTTCTGTGTGTGTGTGTGTGCGTGTGCGTGTGTGCGCGCGCGCGCGTGTGTGTGTGTGTGTGAACAGAATATCTCAAGAATGGAACATCGTACGAACTTGAAACTTAAGTTACATACCACTACCGGACCCGACACGAACATTTTCATCAAAATCGGTCAACCGGAAGTAGTAGTTTATTCGTGTAATTTTTCACTTTTTTGCGATTTTCTCAAAAACTGGTGCTACGATTTTTTTTTAAATCGCCTCATTTACTCAATTTTTTATTCTCTACAAGATAGGTTAGGCGTCATGTTTGCTGAAATTCTGTGTGAGGCTGTTTTCACGTAAAAACATAGTTTTTTTAAGATTACATCTTTAATATGCAATTTAGCGCGAAAATTTATACAATAAAAGTTGTAGAGAATTTAAAATTCTACAACTTTTATTTCAAACATTTTTTTATATAACGCTTAGTTTAGCGGTAAATAGCGATTTTTTGATTTTTTCTCACGAAAACGTGTGAAAAATAGATTTTTGTAATATTTCGGCCTTGGTATGCATTTTACGACAAAAGTGTATATAATCAAATTTATAGAAAATTGAAAGATCTACAACTTTTATTTAAAGAATTTTTCTCTACAGAGCCTAGTTTAGCGTGAAAGAGTGATTTTCCGTATTTTTAAGCCAAACTGAGTTCGATTTTCATTTTGCGTCTTTCACTCATGATTAAAATAAGGTTAGTTTTTTGTTTATATCTAATGTTTTATTACTAATGTTAGGTTTATTGTTAATTATTTGCACTGGCAAGAGAAAGTTGTGTGAGTGTTTCACACCAAATTTTTAAGACACTAAACAATAGACCTAAGGTGTCGGATAAATAGTTTAAAGAAGTCCGAAAAGATATTAAGAAAACCGGAATAAAACGAGAACGGAATCAAATTCAAACAAATAATTACGGACGTTAAGGGCATCCATGAAGAGCAAAAGCAATCGACATGTACAGAAGAATGGAAAAAGCATGATGAACGAATGTGGCGAATATTTCTGCAAGAAAGCTTTCAAAAACGTCTTAAGTCACCTCACGTGGTCTAAAATTGGCCCTTTATGAGGGGAAAAAAGTGTAGAAAATGAAATGTTTGCTTTCTCTTGCTTATATAAATAGGCTATAAGAAGGAAAGTATTGTTTTCATGTCAATTTTTCGAAATTGAGTTTTCACCGGCATATACGATTTCCGACCACCTGAACCCAAAACACATGTTTTTAGCGATTGATCTGTGTGAGTGTGAACAAAATATCTCACGAACGGAAAAAAAATTTATAACATCGTACGGATGAAAAGATGAAAAAAATTTATAACATCGTATCGGAACATCGTACGAAGTTGAAACTTGAAACTTAAATTAGGTACTACTAGAGGACCCGACACGAACATTTTCATCAAAATCGGTCAACGGGAAGCAGTAGTTATTCGTATAATTTTTCACTTCTTTGCGATTTTCTCAAAAACGGCTCCTACGATTTTTTTAAAAATCACCTCAATTACTATACTTTTTTATACTCTACAAGAAAGGATAGGCGCCATGTCTGCTGAAATTCTTGGAAGTTCTCTCGTAGAATAAAAACCGTTTTTATAAGATTTCAGCCTTAATATGCATTTTAGCCTAAAAGTTGTAGAGAATTTGAAAATATACAACTTTTATTTCAAATGTTTCTTTGTACAACGCTTAGTTTAACGGTATTAGTGATTTTCTGGGTTTTTTCGTGAAAATCTATGAATAAAATGTTTTTTTTTTTAATATTTCGGCCGTAGTATGAATTTAACGATAAAAGTGTATATAATCAAATTTATAGGAAACTAAAAAATATACAACTTTTATTTCAAGCATTTTTCCATACAAAGCCTAGTTTTGAGTGAAATAGTGATTTTCCGTATTCTGAAGCCAAACTTAAGTTGGTTTTCATTTTGCATCATTTACTCGTGATTAAAATAAAGTTATATTTTTTGAGGTTAGTTTTTTGTTTATTTCTAATGTTTTATTACTAATGTTAGGTTATATTGGTCATTATTTGCATTAGCAAGAAAAAGTCGTGTAAGTGTTTCACACTAGATTTTTTTTTATTGCAATATCATGAATTTAGACTTCAATGAATGTACTACCGTAGTATGAACGTACTATCGATTGATTAGTAAAATCGTAAGCAAGGAACTAAAACTGTACAATTCATAATAATTATGATAAATTTAATACAATTAAAATCTCTAATAATTTGTAGACCTGCGAGTGTGTGTCGGTGTAATTACAATCATGACTACTACTTTTTACATTGTATTTTGTTTTAATAGTAAGAAAATATATATTGTAATTTGTTTCATATTAATATAATTGATAAATATCTTGTCTGAACTGGTTTTAATACAAAGGTGTGAATGTTACGTTGCATTTGTGTGCGTTTTTATGAACTTTAAATGCATTAATTTACTTTTTTTAGCTAGTATAGTATGATTAAAAACTTAAAAAACATTTCAATTTTCACATTTTCTTAAAGGAAATCCTTTACTGTCACCCCTACGAGATGATTTCAAATGAAATCCTTCAAAATAAATCCATGGATTCTACATCAGGGCTGCCAAAAATCAGGTCTGCTAAAATTATAATAATAATAAAAATAAAACTTTATTTATTTCCTTATTTTACTATATTAACCCATAGACTACACATTATTTCCAAAAGGTGTAATATATTTTTACAACAATTCACAATGTAGAAATTGATCTACCTATTTAAATATGGCTATAAGCCATGTCCTAGGGTAGATGTTCTCTTTTATTTAATAGACAGTACAACACAGATTTAAAACTAGGCTAGGACTTAACCGAGACAGTTTTAAAACTGTGGTGTGAAACACTCATGCGGCTCTCTCTCTTGCCAATGTAAGAAATGCAAAATTTAACCTATGTTTAATCATTAATACTAAATAACGTAAAATGAAAAAACATAACCTAATGTTTAATCATGAATGAATGACACAAAATCAAGATCAACCTCTGTTCGAACACTAACTAGACTATGTAGAAGAAAACGTTTGAAATAAGAGGTGTAGACTTTTTTTTTATTTCCTATAACTTTGATTATATTTTTGTACAATTGTCATAAAATAACTAACAAAGATGCCCATAACTAGCAGGTGGAGTGTTAAATCGATCTGTTGGTTCCAGGGCTACAAAATATAGTTCTGTTTCTAATCACATGATCAGCCAATTATATGAATGAACTATTTAAAAACAGAAGAGGTAAAGGTGTAAAAAAGACAATAGTCAGAGTTATCTCCTCTGAGAGTAATGAATTTCACTATACAGCCAGATCCTGTGGTGAATGAAGTGAAGTTGTCATTTGCAGGGTGGAGAGTGGGTGCTTTTCGAAAGGCCTGGCATGCTGATAAGCATACTCTTTCACCTCAGTGAGGAAGGCCAAGTAAAACCTCTAGAGGTTCAAACCAGCCTTTCGGCTGTTGACCTAAACAACAACTAATAAAGCCGCAATCTTATAAAAATCTTCATTTTTTACTGATTTTGATGAGCTAAATATAAAAAAACACTAATTGACGCTAAACTAAGTGTTATACAAAAATAAGGTTGATATAAAAGTTGTCGATTTTCAAAAGTTCAACAACTGCGCGCGCGTGCGTGCGTGTGTGAATTAAATATCTCAAGAAACGGAATAGTATACGAAGTTAAAACTTAAAAATGACAAAAGTTAAGTACCATGACAGAACCCGGCACGAAAATTTTCACTAAAATCGGTCAATCGAAAATAGTAGACTAGTTAATTTGTGCCATTATCCACTTTATTGGGGTTCTGAAAAACGGCTCCCAAATGATTTTTAAAATCGCCTCATTTACTACATTTTCTATGCTCTACAAGACAGGGTAAGCACCATGTTTGCTGAAATTCATAGAAAGCCTGGGCTCTCGTGGTAAAAAATATGTTTTTTTTTGTGTAAAGATTGCACTCTTAATCCTATGCACTCTAAAGTAAAGAAATTATAGACTACCTATATAATTAAAATTAAACATTAAAACATCTACAACTTTTATTTCAAACACATTTTTGTAAAAACGCTTAGTTTAGCGAAAATTAGTATTTTGTTATATTTTTTTCATTAAAATCGATAAAAAATGGGATTCTTTAATATTGCCGGCTTTATTAGACTATGAATTTTACGACAAAAGTGTAAGTACACTTAAATTCAAGCATTGTCTTCTACAAAGTCATTTTAGTGTCAATTAAAGATTCTTGTATTTTTAAGTCAAAAAGAAATTTTATTTTCATTTCGCGTCATTCGCTCATGATTAATTGTAGATTATATGTTTTATTATTTACATTGGCAGAGAAAGTCATGTGAGTGTTTCATACCAGATGTTTTTAATCAGCCTGTACAATTGCAAAACACCTGATATTCATTGATTGAATGCACGGTAGTATTTCTTGGAAGGACGTCTGACGTGACACGTCATCCGGCCTAACGTGGCTGCAATTCTTCATTACTATAATGGTTCAGTTCTTTCATACCGTTTCTATTACTAATACTTTTATTAGTTCCACTTGTTTCAGTATGGAAAATTTTCATTAGTATCCATAAATAAAAATTTCCTGAAGTATTAGCACTAGACTTTAAAAGTTCGCTAATCTATATTTGTTTAAAAAACCTACACAGCAATACTTGATTTATGAATATTATGTTATAATAAAGGAGTTTGATAGTAAATATTTCTTACTCTCTCCCTCTCCCTCTCACTCTTCCCCCCTCTCTATCACTCTTGCCGTGTATGAATACATAAAAAAGAAAGTATTTTTTTTATGTCGATTTTTGAAACTTTTCACTAGAAATACACAATTTCAGGACCCTTGTACCCAAAAAAGCATGTTTTCAACCATAAGTATGTGTGCGTGGTCAATAAAATAGCTCAAGAACGGAATATCGAATGAAGTTAAAACTTAATAGTTAAGTTAGATACCATGAAAGGACTTAAAATGAATATTTTCATCAAAATCGGTCAACTGAAATAGTAGTAGTTTATTCGTGTGATTTTTCATTTTTCTCTAACTTTCACAAAAAAACGGCTGCTACAATTGTTTTTAAAAATCTGGTGTGAAACACTCACACAACTTTCTCTTGCCAATATAAATAATTAACAATAAACCTAATATTAGTAATAAAACATTAGAAATAAACAAAGAACTAACCTCAATAAACATAACCTAATTTTAATCATGAGTGAAAGACGCAAAATGAAAATCAACCTCAGTTTGGCTTAAAAATACACAAAATCACTCTTTCACGCTAAACTAGGCTCTGTAGAGAAAAATGTTATAAATAAAAGTTGCAGATCTTTTAATTTTCTATAAATTCAGTTATATACACTTTTATTATAAAATGCATACTAAGGCCGAAATCTTAAAAAAAATCGATTTTTCACACGTTTTCGTGAGAAAAAAACAGAAAATTGCTAATTACTGCTAAACTAAGCGTTTTACAAAAAAAAAGTTGGAAATAAAAGTTGTAGGTTTTTAAATTCTCTACAACTTTTATTATATACATTTTTTCGCTAAATTGCATATTAAAGCCGTAATCTTAAAAAAACTTTGTTTTTACGTGAAAACAGCCTCACCCAGAAATTCAGCAAACATGACACCTACCCTATCATGTAGAGAATAAAAAATTGAGTAAACCAGGCGATTTTTAAAAAATCGTAGGACCAGTTTTTGCGAAAATCGCAAAGAAGTGAAAAATTACACGAATAAACTACTACTTCCGGTTGACCGATTTTGATGAAAATGTTCGTGTCGGGTCCGGTAGTAGTATGTAACTTAAGTTTCAAGTTTCAAGTTCGTACGATGTTCCGTTCTTGAGATATGCTGTTCACACACACACGCACACGCACACGCACGCGCACACACACACACTCGCGCGCGCGCGCACACACACACACCAATCGCTAAAAACATGTTTTTTGGATTCAGGGGGCCTGAAAACGTATAGATCCGGTGAAAACTCGATTTCGAAAAATCGACATGAAAACAATACTTTCCTTCCTATATTTTCATATAGGCAAGAGAAAGTAAAAATCGGCTCATTAACTACATTTATCATGCTCTGCATGATGGTTAAGTGGCATGTGTTCTGAAATTCTTGGGATGGCTGTGCTCTCGTGGTCAAAATGGTTTTTTTTAAAGATTTGTGGCCTTAATATGCATTTTAGAGAAAAACTCAACAATTAACGTTGTAGGAAGTTAAAAAAACTAACAATTTTATTTGAAACCTTTTTTTTCTACAACGCTTAGTTGTCAATTAGTGTTTTCTATATTTTGTTTATTGAAATCGGTGAAAAATGGGATTTTTTAAGATTGCAGCCTTAGAATAATTTTTACGACTATAGCATATATAACTAAAGTTACAGAAAATTTAAAGGAAACTACAACTTTTATATCAAGAATTTTTTTACAGAACCTAGTTTAGCGTCAATTAGTGATTTTCCATATTTTTAACAATTACAGAGGTTGATTTTCATTTTGCGTCTTTTACTCATAATTAAAATTAATTAATTTTTTTCATTTTACATTGTTTACTAATGATTAAACATAGGTTATATTTTTTCATTATTTACATTGGGTAGTGAAACAAACGATTAGAAAAATAACACTAAAATTTTACGAACAACTCTTTATAGAATGGATGACAACCGGTTGACAAAATAAATTTTTAAGACACTAAACAATTAAATTAAGATTTCGGATAAATGGTTTTAAGTCAGAAAAAAAATTGAAAAAACCAGAATAAACTGAAACAAATTCAGACAACTAATTACGGACTTAAAGGGTTTCCATGAAGAGCAGAAACAGAACACCGGATGGACAGACGAAATGAGAAAAGCCTTTAGTGAGCGAATGTTGAGAATCTGGGCTGCAAAAAGAGCTTCCAGATACGTCTTAAGTCACCTCACGTGGTCAAAAAATTGGCCCTATAGGTATGAGAAAAAAAATAGGCAAGTGAACCCAAAAAACATATTTTTACCGATTGGTCTCTGCATGAACAAACTATCTCAAGAATGGAATATTGTTCGAAGTTGAAACTTTTAACTTAAGTTAGATACCAAAAGGAGACCCAACATGAAGATTTTCATTAAAATCGGTCAACCGAAAGTAGTAGTTTATTCATGAGAATTATTCACTTTCTTTCGATTTTCCCGAAAACGGCTCTTACGGTTTTTTTTTTAAAAAATCGCTTCATTTACTACAACAGTGGTCACCAACTGGCTGGTGATTGAATAAAAAAAAGTGTAAACAGGCACCATTTTTGAATCACTCTTTACATGGAAAAAGAGAACATGGAATGCTGTTGTGGCTTCGAAATCGGAAAACCTTGTGGAAAAATTAAGAGAAGCTTTTCTACTGTGCAAAAAAAACGTGCGAATCGCTACGATGATCACCCACATCGGAACGGATAGGCACCTAAAGAAAACTAGATTAAACCTCACCAAAAAGTTTGTCACCATTTTTTGTAAACATCCAGTACGAGTAATTTCTTAATTAGTTGTTTTTTTTAAATTTTATTATTTATCAGTGGGAATGTTGTTGATAAGATCATATGATGTCAAATTACGAAACGTTTCCGCTTTGTTTTTAATTGTTAAGATAAAAACAATTTCAGTTTGTTAACATTTCTATTAAAACGTTGCTTTATTATCGTTTAAGGCAAACAGCTTGTCATACAAAAGAATTGACTGCATCTGTTTATTAATGAGGACACGCACGAATGTTATTGATAATTACGCCTGCGCACCGCACGAAAAGATAATATACATCAGTGGAATAAATAATACATACATGAGATAAAAACAAAGATGTAAAAGACTTGTAGTTTTCTCAGATTCTACTTTTATAAAATTCTAAATTAAGAATTTACCTTTTCCAAAATTTTACTTTTCACATTCTTTATCCCAGTATGAAATATAAGGAAGAGGGTATTGTTTTCAAGGCGATTTTCCGAAATTAAGTTTTCACCGTATACACGTATACATTTTGTATACACGTTTTCATTAAAATTCGTCAACCAGAAAGAGAAAATTTGTGTAATTTTTCAATTTTTGCGGTTTTCCCTAAAACGGCTCCTACAATTTTCTTCAGAATTAGTTTCATTTACTAAATTTTTTATACTTTGCAAGATGGGGTAAGCGGCATGCCTGCTGAAATTTGTACGGGATGTACTATCGTGGAAAAAAATAACTTTTTAATATTGCGATATTAATATAGATTTCAGAGCAAAAGGCGTGTACAATCAAAATTGTAGAAAATTAAGAAAAGAACAAATTTTTTTAAAACATTTTTCTTACAGAGCTTAGTTTAGCGAAAATTCATAATTTTCCGTAATTTTCTAATTAAAATATCAAAGTTGAACAGAAAAAGTAAATTTAATTCAACGTCATTCACTCGTGATTAAACAGGTTATATTTTTCATTATTTACATTGACATGAGAAAGTCGTGAGGATGTTTCACAGAAAAGTTTTACTTTCTCTTGCCTTAACTTATATGAAACAGCGAAAAAAATTATTGTATTCATATCGATTTTTGAATCGAGTTTTCACTAGAAATACAAATTTCCAGGTCCCCTGAACCCAAAAAACATGATTTTACCGATTAGTCTGTGTGTACTACACAAACAAAACTCTAAAACGTAAAATCATACCAAGTTGAAACTTTGAACTTAAGTCAGGTGCTATTTTTACATAATATGAGGAAACAAAACACGAACAAATTCGGTCAACCGAAATAGCAGATTAATCATGTAAATTTTCACTTTTTTACGTTTCTCTAAAAAAACGGCTTCTACACAACTTCATTAGAACCATTTTTTGTGTTCTCGAAGTAAAAAATTATTTTTTAAGGGGACCGTAACTGTCTATATAACTACATGTTAAATTTTTGCAACTTTTCTCAAAATAGAAAATAGAACCTTAATTTTTTTATTAAATTGAACTTCAGGCTTTTATTTAGTTCCGCACGGAAGCTTATTTTTGAATAAAGTATTAAAAATGTATAATTAATTTTTATAAAAAGTACAGATAATTCCGAGAAAATAAATAATGAAAAAAACGTAAAATATTTATTAGGGACAATTCTTAAATAATCCTGTGTGCGAAACTAGCCCATTACAAGTAAAACGCGTCCTGAAAATTTCAAACTGATATCTTTAACCATTCCTGAAAAAACTTGCATAAACTTAAAAAAAATCATAATTTGCCGCAAATTGACTTTAAATTGTAATTTATACTTTTTTAATAACGTCCAGCGCTGTAAGATAGTTGGTCTGGATCCTCGTCTTCAAGTTGTTTTCTTTTTAAACTCCTCTTCTTCCGTATTTGTTTTTCAAATTCAGACAATTTCTTTCAGTGTCTTCTATTCGTCCTGAATCCAGTCGTTCCATTGCAAGGAGCATGTTCTTTCTAGGTTTCAGCCCCAGTTCTTTGTACAATAGTGTCTTCATACAATAATATAATGCTTATATTGGTAAAAATTCCACTATCATCATAAATAAAGATCAAAACACTCAGAATGCTATGCACTTTCATAAAATGAAAGAAACAAAAAACCTGAAAAAATTATTTTTTCCCAGTTACGGCCTCTTTAAGACTGCAGCTTTAATGTTCATTTTACGACAAAAGTATATGTAAAACCAAAGTTATAGAAAATTACAAACCTACAACTCTTATTTTAAGCACTTTTCTCTACAAAGGTCAAATAGTGATTTTCCGTATTTTAAAGTCACATCAGAGGTTGACTTTCACTTATCGTCATTCACTCATATTTTTTTTGAAATCCCTAATGTGTGTACGTTCAATTTAAGAATAATAAGCACCTCCATCATCCAATGAGATAAGGATGATATGTATGACGTGTAAATGAGGGTTAGTCTAGTACATACACTCAGGCCGGTCATTCCTGATTGTTTAATTGAACCCAACCCCATCAAAGTACACCGGTAACCACAGTCTCGTATTCAAATCAGTTTAAAAATATTGGGATTTGAACCACGGAACCTTCGTCTCCGAAAATCAGATGTTAAACAGCTGACTCGCGACAACGACTTTACAACTGGACCAACCTGGTGGGTTTAATTCAAATTAGACCTATAAATTAGTACCCGCCACGAAAGAAGACCGTTTTGTTTGAAGAGCTCTTATTTCAAAAACGACCGAACGGAAAAATTTGAACGCTCCAGAAAATTAAAGTCTGTTTTTTTGCTGCATTGATTTATTTGACTAAAATATTGTTATTAAATATTTATCGGAGATACTGTAATTTACGCATAAAAAGTGCCCAGTTCTTAAACGGTTAATGTACTTTTTAAACGCCTGTTACTTCATCCCGGCTTTACATAAAAAATCGGGGTTCAAGTATGCTAAAGATCACAGTTTTCTCTATAATGTAAATATTTTGAAAGTAAAATATGTTCCGTTTTAATATGGCGGCCATTTTTTTAAAAACGTGCTACTTCAGCTCCACGTAAAGATAGAAAAATGATTTTTAGACTGAATCATGGATTTTTACAACAGTATTTTATCAAATATAACCGTTTACATTTATAATTACTATACAAACAAAACATCTTGGTCTTCACAGCGGACTTCTTTCGTAGCGTGCATTATAATTGTTTTATTTATATTGCATTCTCCAAAGTTGGTTATTTAATTACATTGACAAGAGTCATATGAGTGTTTTACACCAGGTTTAATTTTATACAATCAATCACGAGACACGTTAATAAGTAATTAATGATGTGAATAAAATAATATTTAATAACTATAAATAAAACTCTGATAATGTAAGAAGGTTACATCATTTCCTTTCAAAATTAAAAATTTAAAAATAAGTTACTCATCGTCTTATTTTAATACTTTCTTACTACAATCTGATGTCAAAAATTTATAAATAATATAAATGGATAGCCTATAAAACAAAATGCTACTGTAGTTATTATGTGAAATGATGGACTAAGAAGACGTATCATTATTCTTACTCAGCATTTCCTGTCAATTAAATCATTATTTCATTTCCTTTTCCTCCACACCACCAACACTACCACCTCCTCTTTCAACACTTCATTTTAACATCCCTTGTTTTCTGAATTTGACTAATATTTTTATTGAAATAAAATCGTCTCATCACAATAAACTAAATATATAACGAACATCAAAACAACCCAGCGTAACTTGAAGACACCACACGAAAATATATGAACTGAAACACTCCCACAACTTTATCTAGCTAATGTGAATAATGAACCATACAGCCTCTGTTTAATCATGAGTCAATGACGCAAAACAAGGGTCTGTAAAAAAAATATTTATAATATATTAATTACTGTTTTACTATTTAACGTCGCATTAACTGCAACGGTCATTAGCGACGACTTTGGGGTGTAACTTTGTATAATGGAGGATGAATAATTTTTTTTGTAACGTATGAAAATATGCCGTGCCTGAAAGTTTAATTGTGTAGACTTTTGTCGTAAAATGCATTTTATTGTTGTCTATAACAGGCAGGTGGAATGTTAAATTATTGGCACTCGATCTGCTAGTTCCAGGGTTATAAAAAATATTTCTGTTTCTTATCACATAAACAACCGATTATATGACTGAAAGATTTAAGAATAGAAGAGGTAGAGGTGTAAAAGACACAAATCAAGAGTTATTTCCTCTGAAAGTAATGAATTTCATCATTATGTACCCAGACCCTGTGGTGAATGAAGTGAAGATGTAATTTGCAGGGTGGAAAGTAGATGCTTTTCAAAGGGCCTGGCAGGCTGATAAGCATACTTTTCCACTCAGTGGGGAAGGCGGTGGTAACCAACCTCACTCTTCGATTTACTTAGTAAAATCTCTAGAGGTTCAAACCACCCTTTCAGCTGATGACCTGAACAACAACTTTAATTACATAGTACACTTTTGTCGTAAAATGCATACTAAAGCCGCAATATTAAAAAAATCCCTTTTTTACTACTTTGATGAGCACAATACAGAAAATCACGAATTGACGCTAAAATAAGAGCACTGTACGAAAAAATGAGTGCATTACCAAAAGTTGTAGGTTTTGTAAAATTTTCTACAACTTCGTTTAATTAACTTTTTTCGTAAAATGGACATTATGGAAATAATCTTAAGAAACATATTTTTTATACCACGAGGGCACAGCCTCTCAATGAATTTCAGCAGACACACCGCTTACCCTATCTTGTAGATGCAAAACATTAATAACCGAGACGATCTAAAAAAAATCGTAGCAGTTTTGAGAAAATCGCACGAGTAAACTACTATTTTTGGTTGATCGATTTTGATGAAAATGTTCGTGTTGGGTGTCCTTATGGTTAAGTTTCAACATGGTTCTGTTTTTGAGATATTTCGTTTACTATCTCACGATAAGGAATACCGTCCGAATTTCAAACGTGGAACTTAAAGTTATGTACCTGCCCCACAATAGGACCCGACACGTATAAATGTAAAAGATATAAAATTGCTTTAAAGAACGTTTTTCATGCCTAAAGCGTGTACGTTGCAATCTTTTCACTTTATGAATAGCATAATAAGAAAACTCATGACCAATGAGAACGATGTGTAAGACGTGAAAATAAGGTGTAGTTTTGTATAGACTCAGGCCGACCGTTTCTTAGAGAAGATGGTTAATTGAACCCCAACATACAAATTACAACGGTAACCACTGACTGTCTAGTATTCAAATCCTAATAAAAGTTATCTTAATTAGGATTTGCAACACAGAACCTTCGTCTCCGAAAATTACCAACAGCTAACTCGCGATGACGATTTTACCAATATACTAACCCAAAATTACCATAAATCTTAAAATAAAAACAATATAATCTAATGAACTAAAATCTTTATTTTCATAAACGTTTATAGTATATTGCTTAGACTTCATGAAATATCCATTCATGGATACTACTTTTAAAAGACCTATCGTTTTAAGTTTTTTACGGGCAAACGGAGAAAATTAAACATTTTGGTTGTCAAATAACCGTGATGAGTCTCAAAAAAAGCTTAGGCTACTTCTACTTTCTCTTGCCTATATGAATGTATAGGAAGGGAAATATTGTTTTTATGTCAATTTCTCGAAATTGAGTTTTCACTAGATATACACGTTTTCAGACCCCCTGAACCCAAAAATCTGTTTTTATCGATTGGTCTGTGTGTATGTATGTGTCTATATGTGAACAAAATATCTCAAGAACGGAACATCGTACGAACATGAAACTTAAGTTAGATACTACTACCGGACCCAACACGAACATTTCCATCAAAATCGTTCAACCGGAAGAAGTAGTTTATTAGTGTAATTTTTAACTTTTTTGCGATTTTCTAAAAAACTGCCTCTACGATTTTTTAAAAAATGGCCTCATTTACTAAATTTTTAATGCTCTACAATATAGGGTAGACGCCATGTCTGCTGAAATTCTTGGAAAGACTATTTTCTCGTAAATTTTTTTTTTCAGATTGCGGCTTTAATATGCATTTTAGCGCAAAAATGTATATAACAAAAAATGTAGAGAATTTAAAATTCTATAACTTTTATTTCGAACATTTTTTTGTAAAATGCTTAGTTTAGCGGTAATTAGTGACTTTTTTGTTTTTCTTTCATGAAAATCTGTAAAAAAAATCAAAAATCTGTAAAAAAATCAATTTATTAAGATTTCAGCTTTAGTGTGCATTTTACGACAAAAGTGTATAATCAAATTTATAGGAAATTAAAAGATCTACAACTTTTATTTCCCGCATTTTTCCCTACAGAGCCTAGTTTAGCGTTTAGTTAAGCCAAACTAAGGTTGGTTTTCATTTCGCATCACTCACTCATGATTAAAATAAGGTCATGTTTATTGAGGTCTGTTTTTTGTTTATTTTTAATGTTTTATTACTATTGTTAGGTTATATTGTTAATTATTTGCATTGGAAAGAGAAAGTTGTATGAGTGTTTCACACCAGATTTTTGCTAGTTGCGGAAGTATTAGGTGCCTAATTCTAGTGTTGCAGTGGAGGTCTTTGCTCTGTAGATGTACTCGAGTTAGCGAAACAAAAATTTATGGATGTTAAGGGTTGACTTCGCTGTTTGATGGTTAGCGGGAATTTTAATGCTGTCTGCCGTCTCGTTAAGTAGTTTCGTTTGAGTAAGACTCTGAAGGTGTACCGGACCGGACAATGCCTTCTAGAGAGAAAGTACCTACCTACTCAACCACACACGATATAAATAATTACAGTTAGCCTGTAATTGTAACTGTACTAAACATAATAACTACAGTACATTCTCTGTTACTTTATAGTTGTAGTTCTTGAATGACGTCATATATGGATCACGGATACGGCTTCATAATTCGTTATTAATAGGTCTTGCTTACTTACATACATTTTTATTTTGAACAATTATTTTTTTAAGGCGAGTTATGATATTGGGTTAAAATTTTATTTATTGTTAAATTTTGAATAATTATCTGTTATAGGAATGATCGGCCTGAGTCTGTACAATATTACACCTCATTTACACGTCATACACTTTATTTTGATCTCACTGGGTCATAGGGTTGATTAATGTACTGAATTGAACGAACTGCAACGTACACAAATTAGGAATTACAAAAAAATGTCTGTTTCAGATGGACCAGTTAAAATGTTTAAATTCAATTATGAGAGAGTTGAAACAAAATTATTCCCCCTAAATCATACTCAATGAATCCATAAAAAAAATCTGGTGTGAAACACTCACACGTCTTTCTTTAGCCAATGTAAATAATTAAAAATATAACCTACGTTTAATCATGATTAAATGACGCTAAATGAAAATCAACCTCTGTAGGGCTTTAAAAATCTTGAAATAAAAGCAGTAGGTTTTTATGTCGTATAACTTTGATTATTGTTGTTTAGGACATCAGCTGAAAAGCCCTCATAGCATCAACAGTCCTCTGAAGCATCTACTTTCCTCTCTGCAAATGACACCTTCACTTTACTCACCACAGCGTCTGGCTGTATAATGAAAGTCATTACACTCAGAGGTTATAACTCTGATTAGTGTCTTTTACACCTCTACCTTTCTGTTCTTAAATGCTTAAGTCATATACGCTGATCATGTGATAAGAAAAAAACTATTTTTTGTACCCCTGGAACTAGCAAATCGAGTGCAAATAATTTAATATTCCACCTGCCTGTTGTGGGCAGGTGGGGGGAACTTTGATTAGATACACATTTATCGTAAAACGCATACTAATTACTGAGACTGCAGTCTTAAAAAATCCCATTTTTACAGATTTTAATGAGCAAAATACAAAAATTAGTACTAATTGACGCTAAATTAAGCACTGTAGTGCAAATTATTTTTCGGAAAATTATTATTTGTAAAAATATTTCGGACGAAAAATTTTCCGACACAATTTGGAACACAAATAAGAAACATTTTCGGAGAAAATTCCGACAAAAAATTTCGTTCAAACACATTTCAGTTTGAAATTTTTTTGAAGCGAAAGAGAAAGAAATGAATCACATGAAACCCGGGATGCAAATTATAAAAATTTGTCATGATTTATAAGTACTTCTTGATACGTAGGAGTCAAGAGGAAGCGGTCCAATAAATAGATAATTGTTTCTTGTTGTTACTGTTATTTTTGTTGTTGTTATTGTGGGAAACTGCGCAATTTCCTTATTATCTATCATGTTATATAAACAAGTAAGCCTAGTCTAGATCAGTCCTAGTTCAGAGAAGTAAACAACGAGTTTTGTCAACAAAACTAAATCGCATGAGCTAATTCAACACACCTACGCATATTTACACGAACATCTTCATCAATTTTTACTTTCTCTTACCCTATATGAATATTTCCTATAGGGAAGGAAAGTATTGTTTAAATTTCGATTTTGATTTTTCGAAATCGAATGTTCACCGGATATACACGTTTTCAGGCCCCACGAACTCAAACAAAATTATGTTTTTAGCGATTGGTCGTGTGTGAACAAAATATCTCAAGAACGGAATATCGTACGAAGTTGAAACTTTGAACCTAAGTTAGGTACCATAAGAGGACCCAACACAAACATTTTCATTAAAATCGGTCAACCGGAAGTAGTTTATTAGAATGATTTTTCATTTTTTGCGATTTTCTTAAAAATCAAACCAATTACTAAATTTTTAATGCTCTACAAGATAGGACGCCATGTCTGCTGAGATTTTTGGTTTCTTGAGTAGATGAGATAACTAGACTAGTGTCTTTTACACCTCTACTTCTGTTCTTAAATGCTTCCGTCATATACTTGGCTGACCATGTGATAAGAAATAGAACTATTTTTTGTAGCCTTAGAACTAGCAGATCAAGTTCAAATAATTGAACACTTCACCTGCCTGTTATGGGTAACAATGAAATGTATTTTGTAGCGCCGCTCTATCACGAGTTGCTTTCAGCGTCGCGGCTGTATAGGACCTACCTATCCAGTGAGCATCAACACCCTTCAGAGAAACTTGGATACATGTGGTGTTGACATCACCAGTTACTCTTAACATGAACACAGCCTAAACGTTAACAATTTCACATCACACACGAAAATTATGCCCATAACAGGCAGGTAAAGTGTTCAATTATTTACAAGTGATCTGCTAGTTTCAGGGGGTACTAAAACTAGTTACTCATCACATGGTCACCCAATATTACTGAACCATTTAAGAACCGAAGAGGTAGCGGTTTGAAAGAAATTAGTCAGAGTTATCTCCTCTGAGAGTAATGAATTTCAAATGAATGAAGGTTTCATTTGCAGGGTTTTTTATGCTTTTCAGAAAGCTTGGCATGCCGATACGCATACTTTTCCACTCAGTGAGGATGCAATGGTAAATCACCTCACTCCTCATTTTACTAGTAAAGCTTCTAGAGATTCAAACCAGCCTTTCAGCTGATGACCTAAGCAACGACACGAAATTAAGATCTGCATACAAAAAAATTATTCTCTAGATCTCACGGTCCGCCAGTTTGAGATCACTGCATTAGATAAACGAGGTTACACTACCACAGATAACGTTGCAAGATGGTTACACGTAGTATCAGAGTTACAAACCAGAAAATCAAGTAAGCCTAGCTAACTGCAATAATTTTCGCCTAATTATTATGCAATTAAATATTTTATAAAAAATTACTTCATTATTTCTAGTTTCAAACAAGACAGTCAAACCAGTTTTAACGATTATTAAAATAAATATTTTTAAAAAGTTTAATTTAGTTAGGAGTTGTAGAGGCTTACAATGGGTCTGTTTGGATAATTTCCACCAATAAAATTACGACAGTTTCCCATTAAAAAGAGTTCCTAGTTTTTCTGGTGATACACTTGCACGACTTCCTCTTGCCAAAGTAAATAATGAAAAAATATAACCAATCTTTAACCATGAGTAAACAATGTAAAATGAAAAACATAACTTATTTTAATTATACATAAGCGGATGACGCTAAAAGCCTATTCCCACAACGCTAGTAGCCTACTAGCAGCTAGCAAAATAGCGTAATAGGAAATAACAACTAGCAGCTAGTTTATTTAGTTAAAGATCTAGATTCACTAGCGCGCTAATGACTTTGAACATGTTTTTGACTTAACTAGCGCTAGTAGGGGAGAAATGGGACACTTGATTGACTAACGCTTGTAAACTAGCTCGGTGTGAACGTTTAGAAACGTTGCTAGTTGCTAGTAAGTTGTCCTTTTTACAGCAAAACTTATACACAAGACAACTCACGTATGTCTTCACATCACTGGCATTAATTCACTAGCTCCGGGGAACCATGAGCTACGCGCTAGTAGATCCTGCAAGTACTCGCAGCTCGTAAACTAGCATGTTGGGAATAGGCTCAAAACAAAAATCAACTTCCGTAGGGTTTAAAAATACGGAAAATCACTAATTGACACTGAACTAAGCTCTGTAAAAAATAATGCTTGAAATAAAAGTTGTAGATTTTTTAAAGTTTTCAATAACTTTGGTCGTAAAATGCATTCTAAGTCCCCAATCTTAAAAAAATAATTTTTTACCACGAGAGCACGCCTCTTCAAGAATTTTAGCAGACCTTACCTTTCTTGTAGAATATAAACACGTAGTAAATGAGGCGATTTTTAAAAAAAGTCTGAGCTGTTTCTGAGAAAATTACAAAAAGTTATAAAATCGCACGATTAACTTTTACTTCCAGTTGACAGATTTTTGATAAAATGTTCATGTCAGGCCCCGTAGTAGTACCTAAATTAATTTCCAAGTTCAACTTCGAACGATATTCCGCTCTTCAGATATTTCGCGCGCGCGCACACACACACTATTGTTAAAAAAGTTTTTAGGTACAGGGCGCCTGTAAACGTGTATCCCAGTGAAAACTCGATTTCGAAAAATCGACATGAATACAATACTTTCCTTCCTTAAATACTCATACAGGGCAAGAGAAAGTGAAAAAGTATATACAAAAACACTTTATATAGTTTATAGGTATACATTTTTAAAATTATGATATACTTACATTAAAGATATTTATGTAACTGCAGTAAAGAATATGAAGAAATAGTTTAAGAAAACTGACTAGAAAGTAAAATACAAAACTACGATTACATTTGTCTTTTTAACAATCCACCATTTGACAAAAAAATAAAAAAGTAAAACTAAATCACGTAGAAAACAAATAGATAACACAAAAACAAGTCAAATATTAAAAATAATAGAAACACTAATAAAATATTTAAAGATAAATAAAAATTAACTCAAGAATAAAATAGCTTGCGAAACATTCGCGCATGAAGTCTAAAAGAGAACTGACTTGAGGATGGTACGAATGAAAAACGTGAATGCCTTGCAACGTAGAGTAGTATACCGGTGTATCCCCCACTGCTTTACCCAACCTAACCTCTCCACTATTTAGTAATTCAACAAACAATTTCTACCGGGTGCCAAAAAAATATAACCAACGTGACTTTCTGCGTCGAACATTATTTTATTTATTTTTTATCCCTAATGATTGTACGTTGTAAACTGTTCAATTCAGAACAATAAGCAACCCCATGACCCAATGATGTAACGACGGTGATATGTATGACGTTAGTCTTGTACAGACCCAGGCCGAACATTCTTGAGAAAGTATGGCTAATTAAACCCCAACCATCAAAGTACACCGGTAAACACTGTAACATTATTTACCAAAGATTATATAGGCTATGTTTTTAATCCCTAATATGTGTGTACGTTGCAATCTGTTCAATTTAAGAACAATAGGTAAACCCAAGTATCCAACCCTCATCTGCTTTTCTAGTATAAAAAAAATCATCGGGTGTGGAAGGACGGAAATGTAACATATTTTTAAGTTCGAAGTTTCAACTTAATTCGATATTTCGTTCTTGAGATATTTTGTTTATACAACCGCTAAAAACATTTCTGTTAAGTTCAAAGGGCTTGAAAAGTGCATTTCCGGGGAAAACTCAATTTTGAAAAATCGATATGAAAACAATACTTTCCTTTTCTATAATGTAGGCCAATATAAGAAAAAATTAAATTATTCAATCCCTGAGTCAAGCATGATAGTTATACCACAAAGAACAAAATTTAAACAGTTTTTATACGAAGCTTTCTGCCCATAACAGGCAGGTAGAGTGTTAAAATTATCTACACACGAACTGCTAGTTCCAGGGCTACAAAAATTAACTCTGTTTCTTATCACAACATCAGTCAACTATATGACTGAATCATTTACGAAAAAAGAGGTAGAGGTGTAAAAGACACTAATTACAGTTATCTCCTCTAAGAGTAATGAATTATATTATACAGCCAGACCCTGTGGTGAAAGAGGAAAAGATGTCATTTGCAGAGTGGAAAGTAGATAGTTTTCAGAGGGCCGGGCATGCTGATAAACATACTTTTCCACTCAGTGAAGAAGGCACCACGTAAACCACTAAACTCCTCGTTTTACCTAGTAAAGCCTATAGAGGTTCAAACCAGCCTTTCTGTTGAACTAAACAAAAATATAAAGAACTATGCAAAATATTCCTTAGTTGGATATTTATATAAAATATCAGAAACATTATTAGCACCCGGTAGTTTATAGTGGCAGGAAGTAAAAGATGTTGAAAAGTGGTGGGGGTACTATGAAATACATACAACTACAGACACACGTTCACAGAAAAAAATCATTCACAAGTTGTATTTCATTCATAATATTGTCCTCCACAGCTTGACACTTTTTACTACGACTACAAATGCTTTTAAATGCATAGTTTTGTATACGGTTCTTAAGGCTTACGAAGCATGCAAACTCGTTCATTTATGTTTCAAAGGGTATGATTATTCTTGCCGTTTCGGTCTCAGTTCCCATTAGACTAATTCCGTTCAGCTTTTTGCTCTCTCTTACCTATACTCTTTCTCATTGCTCTCTCTCTCTTTCTCACTCTTTCTCTCTCATTCACTCACTCACTTACTCTCTCTCTTACCTGTTATATTGATACTATAAGAGGGAAAAAATATTATTGCACATAAATTTTTCGAAATTGAATTTTCACCGTATATAAAAGTTTCATGTCCCCTGAAGCCAATAAACAATTTTACCGTTTGGTTTACGTGAGTATAAACAAAATATTTCAAGAACGAAAAATTTTCATCAAAATCGGTCAACTGGAAGTAGCGTACGTGCAATTTAACAAATTTTACTAAATTTACTATTAAAATTTATTTTCCGTCTTATTTACTAAATTCTTTTTGCTCTACAAGCGACATGGCCGGCCCGTTGGCGTAGTGGTTAGAGCAGCTGGCTTCTACGCCGGGGTCCTGGGTTCGATTCCCGGTCAGGCTGGCATTTTTTCATCACTCATTTTCATGTATCACCCTTCGCACCGTCTGCATTAGCAGTAATTGCAGAACAGTCGGATGTTAAACCAAAAAAAAAAAATATATAATAAAAACTTACAAGCGCCATGTCTGCGGAAACTTTTAAGGAGGCTGTGCTCTCGTGGTAAAAAATGTTTTTTTTTTAGATTGCCACATTAATATGCATTCTAGGGTAAAACTGTACAAAGTTGCAGAATATTAAAATACCAACAACTTTTATTTCAAAATTGTACAACGCTAAGTTTACCGTCAATTAATGATTTTCTGTATTTTGCTCATCAAAATCTATAAATAAATGAGATTTATGAATACGGCCTTGGTATTCATTTTACGGTATAAGCATATACAATCAGAGTAGTAGAAAATTAAAAAAAAACTTTGGCCGCCTCCGTAGCATAGTGGTAGCACGGATTCGATTCCCGGCTAGGGTCTGGAAATTTTCAAAAGTTCAAACCCACCGTAGTCGCTAATAACCGAGCGGTTAACGCGACATATTTTTTTTAAAAGTCTACAACTTTAATTTCAAGCATTTTTTTCTGCAGAGCTTAGTTCAGCGTCAATTAGTGATTTTCCGTATCTTTAAGTCCTACAGAGGTTGATTTCATTTTGAGTCATTCACTCATAATTAAAATTAGGTTGTTTATCATTTTACATTGTATACTCATGGTTAAACATATGTTATATGGTTCATTATTTACATTGACAAGAAAAAGTCATGTGAGAGTTTTACATCAGATTTTTTAAAATATTTAATTTGGTTTCTTTGCACGTAAGAAACTTAAACGTAATGTCTTTTATAAGTAAAGTCCATGAATAGATAATTACTGTAGGAAAAGGATATATATAATAAAAAAATGTTACTTTCAAAATCAAGTGTTATGGCTCACTTATTTTTGGAATACGGTAACCCTCTGGGTTGGTCAAGTGGTAAAGTCGTCGTCGCGAATCAACTGTTTAGGCTAATATCTGATTTTCGAGGACGAATGATCCATGGTTCAAGTCCTAGTTAAGGTAATTAGCTTTAAACGGATTTGAATAATAGACAGTGGTTACAGGTGTACTTTGATGTAATGGTTCAATTAGCCTAACCAGAATATTTCAGAATGGTTGGCCTGAATCTGAACAAGACTACACCTCATTTACAGAAACATAACAACCGCATCTTATTTGGTCATAAGTTGCTCATTGCTCTTAACAGCTTGCAGGGTAAACAAATTTGAGATTAAAAACGTAGATTATGTTTTTTAACTTTCTCTTCCCTATATGAATATATAAGAAGGAAAGTATTGTTTTCATGTCGATTTTTCGAAATCGAGTGTTAACCGGTAATACACGTTTTCAGACCCCAAGAACCTATAAAAAACATCTTCTTAGAAATTGGTGTGTGTGTGTGTGTGTGTGTGTGTGTGTGTGTGCGCGCGCGCGCGCGCGCGTGTGTGTGTGTGAATAAAATATCTCAAGAACAAAACATTGTACGAAGTTGAAACTTCAAACGTAAGTTAAATACCAGTAGAGGACCCGACAGGAACATTTTCATCAGCATCGGTCAACCGGAAGTAGTAGTTTATTCGTGTTTTTACTTTCTCTTGCCTATATGAATATATAGGAAGGAAAGTACTGTTTTCATGTCGATTTTTCGAAATCGAGTTTTCACTGGATCTACACGTTTTCAGACCCCCTGAACCCAAAAAACATGTTTTTAGCGATTGGTCTGTGTGTGTGTGTCTGTGTGTGTGAATAGAATATCTCAAGAACGGAACTACGTACGAACTTGAAACTTGAAACTTAAGTTGCATACCACTACCGGACCCGACATGAACATTTTCATCAAAATCGGTCAACCGGAAGTAGTAGTTTATTCGTATAATTTTTCACTTTTTTGCGATTTTCTCAAAAACTGGTCCTACGATTTTTTTAAAAATCGCCTCATTTACTCAATTTTTTATTTTCTACAAGATAGGGTAGGCTTCATGTTTGCTGAAATTCTGGGTGAGGCTGTTTTCACGTAAAAAAAATTTTTTTTAAAGATTACAGCTTTAATATGCAATTTAGCGAAAAAATTTATATAATAAAAGGTGTAGAGAATTTAAAAACCTACAACTTTTATTTCAAACATTTTTTTGTATAACGCTTAGTTTAGCAGTAATAAGCAATTTTCTGTTTTTTTCTCACGAAAACGTGTGAAAGATCGATTTTTTTTTAGATTTCGGCCTTAGTATGCATTTTATAATAAAAGTGTATATAATAAAATTTATAGGAAATTAAAAGATCTACAACTTTTAATTTGAGAATTTTTCTCTACAGAGCCTAGTTTAGCGTGAAAGAGTGATTTTCCGTATTTTTAAGCTAAACCGAGGTCGATTTTCATTATGCGTTTTTCATATACAGGGTGATTCATGAAGTTCTCCCCCCACTTCTACAGCACATTGTACTAGTAAAAATAATGAAAAAATGTTATATAAACATAGGTCCGAAAACGCTTCGTTAGCGAGTTACAGCTAGCGAAAGTTTCGCCTGGATTTCAGTTCACCAGGTGAAATGAGGTCTTCCTGGAATTGTGGTAAGGTAGATTAAGGGGCAAATTCAATCATTTCTTATGGTTTTTGATCTGATAAATTGAATAAAACAGGTCCCAGATCTGTAAGTTAAATAGTTTTTAAGAAAACCAGTGTCAAATGCAAAAAATGGAGTGAAAATCACATTTTTTCATCTTTGGGCAAGAATAACTTTGTTATTTCACCAAGAAACAGTTAAAAGAGTGGAAGGCAATGGTAAACCACCTCACTCCTCGTTTTACTTAGTAAAACCTCTACAGGTTCAAACCAGCTTTTGGCTGATGACCTAAACAACATGCATTTAACGACAAAAGTACATATTCAAATTTATAGAAAATTAAAAGATCTACAACCTTTATTTGAAGAATTTTCTTTACAGAGCCTAGTTTAGCGTGAAAGAGTGATTTTCCGTATTATTAAGCCAAATTAAAGTTGGTTTTCTTTTTGCATCATTCACTCATGATTAAAATAAGGTTATTTTTGAGGTTAGTTTTTACTTTCTCTTGCCTATATGAATTTATAGGAAGGAAAGTATTGTTTTCATGTCGATTTTTCGAAATCGAGTTTTCACCGGATCTACACGTTTTCAGACCCCCTGAACCCAAAAAACATGTTTTTAGCGATTGGTCTGTGTGTGTATGTGTGTGAACAGAATATCTCAAGAACGGAACATCGTACGAACTTGAAACTTAAGTTACATACCACTACTGGACCCGACACGAACATTTTCATCAAAATCGGTCAACCGGAAGTAGTAGTTTATTCGTATAATTTTTCACTTTTTTGCGATTTTCTCAAAAACTGGTCCTACGATTTTTTTTTAAAATCGCCTCATTTACTCAATTTTTTATTCTCTTAAAGATAGGGTAGGCGCCATGTTTGCTGAAATTCTTGGTGAGGGTGTTTTTACGTAAAAAAAGTGTTTTTTTAACATTACGGCTTTAATATTAATTTTAGAGCAAAAATGTATATAATAAAAGTTGTAGAAAATTTAAAAACCTACAACTTTTATTTCAAGCATTTTTTTGTGTAACGCTTAGTTTAGCGGTAATTAGCGATTTTCTGTTTTTTCACACGAAAACGTGTGAAAAATCGATTTTTTAAAGATTTCGGCCTAAGTACGCACTTTACGACAAAAGTGTATATAATAAAATTTATAGAAAATTAAGAGATCTACAACTTTTATTTAGAGAATTTTTCTCTACAGAGCCTAGTTTAGCGTGAAAGTGTGATTTTTCGTTTTTTTTTTAAGCCAAATTGAGTTCGATTTTCATTTTGCGTCATTCACTCATGATTAAAATAAGGTTATGTTTTTGAGGTTAGTTTTTGTTTATTTCTAATATTTTATTAATAATGTTAGGTTTATTATTAATTATTTGCATTGGCAAGAGAAAGTTGTGTGAGTGTTTCACACCAGATTTTTTTGTTTGTTTCTAATGGTTTTACTAATGTTAGGTTATATGGTTCATTATTTGCATTGGAAAGAGAAAGTCGTGTGAGTGTTTCACACCAGACTTTTTTTATCTTATTTAAGATGAAAATCATTCATGGAAATAGTAATAAATATTTCAACAGATCAGTTAGCGTCCCGTCATTTACAACTGACCGCAAGGGTGGAGAGGATTTGCTGACGTCAGAGTAACATAAATTTGAAAACAGCGAACCGTATGTATCGTTTACAAGATAAAATTAGAACGGAAGTATTGGCGATGAATTTTTTTTAAATAAAAGTTGGTTTGAAGTTTAAAAATTATACGTAAATAACAAATTGACGGACTTTATGTGCTTAACTAAGTACTGGATGAGCAAAAGATTTCACGACTCCCCTTCAAATACATATTAAGTTATTTTTTACTTTCTCTTCCCCTATATGACAATATAGGGAAAAAAGTACTGTTTATGTCAATTTTTCGAAATCGAGTTTTCACTAGATATACACGTTTTCAGACCCCCTGGACCCCAGAAAACATGTTTTTGGCGTTTGGTCTGTGTGTGCGTGTGTTAAAATATCTCAAGGAACAAAACATTGTACGAAGTTGAAATTTGGAACTTAAGGTAGGTAGGTCCTACCACTATGGATCCCGACAGGAATATTTTCATAAAAATTTGTAGTAGGTAGTTTATTTGTGTAATTTTTCACTTTTTTGCGATTTTCTGAAAAACGAGTCCTATAATTTTTTTTTTAAAAATCGCCTGGTTTAGTAAATTTTTTATGCTCTACAAGATAGGGTAGGCGCCATGTCTGCTGAAATTCTTGGGGAGGCTGTATTCTCGTAAAAAGATTGTTTTTAAGATTGCGGCTTTAATATGCATTTTAGCGCAAAAGTGTATGTAATAAAAGTTGTAGAGAATTTAAAATCCTACAACTTTTATATCAAACATTTTTCTTTGCATAACGCTTAGTTTGGCGATAATTAGTGAGTTTGTTTGTTTTCATGAATCGATGCAAAAAAAATCGATTTTTTAAGATTTCAGCCTTAGGTTTAAGATTACACACCAAATTACTAATTTTACGACAAAAAGTATATAATCAAATTTATAGGAAATTAAAGGACCTACAACTTTTATTTAGACCGTTTTTCTCTACAGAGCCTAGTTTAGCCCGAAAGAGTGATTTTCCGTATTTTTAAGCCAAACTGAGGTCGGTTTTTATTTTTCATCATTTACTCATGATTAAAATATCGTTATGTTTTTTGAGGTTAGTTTTTTTTATAATTTTTTACTACTAATGTTAGGTTATATTGTTCATTATTTGCATTAGCAAGGAAAAAGTCGTGTCAGTGTTTCACACCAGATTTTTCATTTTATATTGTTTACTAAGATTAAACATAGGTTATACGTTTCATTATTTACATATTCAAGAGAAAGTCGTGTGAGTGTTTCACACCAAATTAATAATTTCGTTGTATTTGGTTATGTATTAAGTTGAGTCAGTAATAATTCGAAGGATCTCCGACTGCAGACGCTCCAAAACGAAAACGCCTCCATCTTTAGATTACTTGTTGGTCCCACAATTTAATTTCTTTCAGTCATACTGGTTTCAATTTTGTTGCAGGCCCCGGCAAAATAATATTTCTTTTCAAATCTCGCATGAAACACTCACACGATTTTCTCTTGACAATATATATAATGAAATATATAAGTTTTCAAACATGAGTAAACAATGTAAAATGAGAAACCTAACCTAATTTTAATCATGAGTGAATGACGCAAAATGAAAATTAACCTCTATTCTACTTAAAAATATGGAAAAATCAACAATTTGATTCTAACTAGGCTCTGCGAGAAGCAAATGTTTCGAATAAAAGGTGTACATGTTTTTATTTCCAATAACTTTAATTATAACATTTTTGTCGTAAAATGTATAGACCTATTAAGGCCGTATAATTTAAAAAAATATTATTTTTTGACCGATTTTATGAGAAAAAATTAAAAACACAAATAGACGCTAAATTAAGCGATGTAAAAATAACGCTTGGAATTAAAGTTGTAGAGTTTTTAATTTTCTATAACTTTAATTTGTATACACATCTCCCCTAAAATGTATACTACGGTCCCAATCTTACATAAACAATTTTCATTGCGACAGCACAGCCCGCCAAGAATTTCAGCAGACATGGGGCTTACCTGATCTTGTAAATCATAAGAAAACTTAGTAAAAGAGGCCATTTTAAAATTAATTCATAGGAGCCGTTTTTGAAAAAAATTCGTACGATTAAACTACTAATTCAGGATAACCGTTTTGATGAAAATGTTCATGAACCTTAGTGGTACTTAACTTAAGTTCAAGTTTCAACTTCGTACAATATCTCGTTCTCGAGATATTTTTGTTCGCGCGCGCGCGCGCAAACACACAAACCAATCGCTAAAAACATGTTTTCTTTTGCTGAGGGGGCCTGAATACGTGTACTTCTGATGAACATTCGATACCTAACGAAAAATCGATATGAAAGCAATTTTTTCCTTCCCTAAATACCATAGACTTAATAAGCGGTAAAAGCAATTAAAAATAATAAAGAGATCCCTTTAATAATTTTCAGTGGCACTTCTGGAAAAACAATGGGGTCCATCCCCACTTTGGGAAGGGGAAGTGACATAATTGCAACGCGTTAGTTGTGAAAATGTTGTAATACTTTTTTGTACGGCAAGTACTAATAAATAAACTCGTAAAGTAACATCCGGCGGGCAAGCGTTCTGCTCTCTTTCGGACGCTTGGTTAGTTTAATGTTAATAAGTAAAGAAATAACACGTCATTAAATAGTTCACTAGATTTCTAGCGAAACGATTTCTTTAAATAACACAGCGCGCAAAAATATATTTTAAAATAAATAAGTAAATACAAACAATATGTAAGCAGACTAAAAACAAACAGGATATGAATTAAATTTACGTTAAACTAAAATTTAAAAAATCTGGTGTAAGACACTCATACGATTTTCTTTTGCCAATGTAAAGAATTAACAAAACCTACTTTTAATCCATGAGTAAACAATGTAAAACGAAAAATATAACCTAATTTTAATCATGAGGGGACGACGCAAAATGAAAATCAACCACTGTTGAACTTAAAAATAAGGAAAACCACTAATTAACGCTAAACTAAGCGTTGTAGAAAAAATGTTTAACTGAAAATTGTAGATGTTTTTATTTCCTATAACTTTGAGTATGTCTACTTTCAGTAGTATATCTACCTGTCAATAGCAGGCAGGTAGAGTTTTAAATCATTTACACTCGATCTGCTAGTTCCAGGGCTACAAAAAATAGTTCTGTTTCTTATCACATGATCAGCCAATTATATGACTGAAACATTTAAGAACAGAAGAGGCAGAGGTGTAAAAGACACTAGTCAAAGTTATCTCTTTTGAAAGTATCAAATTTTATTATAAAGCCAAACCCTGAGGTGAATGAAGTGAAGGTGTCATTTGGCAGGGTGGAAAGTAGATACTTTTCGGAGGGCCCGGCATACTGATAAGTATACTTTTTCACTCAGTGAGGAAGGCAGGGTAAACCCCCTCACTCCTTGTTTTACTTAGTAAAGCCTCTAGAGGTTCAAACCAGCCATTCGACTAATGACCTTAACAACAATACAACTTTGAGTGTACATACTTTTGACGTAAAAAGCATAATAAAGCCGCAATGTTTCAAAAAACCCATTTTAACCGATTTTGAAAAGAATAATACAGAAAATGACACTAAGCTAAGCAGATACAGTATTGAAAATTGGCTTGTACGTTCATAAATAAATTAAGAATATATAGAACAATGTTGAAGTCATTATCTTTTCTATCTATTCAGTTAAATCATAAACAAAAGTTTACTGGTAGATAGTCTCGAAGTGAATACACACAGCATAGAATCTATAGTCCAATTTCTGAATGAATTAATGTTAACAGTTAATGGGAAAAGTGTCAGTACTTACAGTTAAAAAAAACACAATGTAAGGGAAAACAGAGAAGTGGATGTCTTTATACAAAATAATATCCTAGATCATGTGCAAACAGTGAAGTTTAGGAGAGTCACTAGATAGGACTCTATCGTCGGATTATTATACCGATCAAATTTGTGATAAAATATCATCTGGGGTATTTGCATTAAAACAAATTACCAGATTAAATGGTTTAATTTTATCTCATATCAGGTATGCCATATTAGTATGGGGTAATTCATCGCAGTGTAACGTGGAAAGAGTTTTTAAAATACACAAAAAAGCTGTCAGGTGTATGATGGGAGTCAACCACCTTACCTCATAAAGATCACTAGCCTATTTAAGAGCTGCAATTGCTCATAGTTCCTTCTTTATACATTTTTGAAGTGATAATGTACGTAAACCAAAATAACATTTTCCAGTTAAATAGACGTACTCACCATTACTTCACACATATTAGGGATTAAAAACAAAACAAAAATAATAAGAAAAATCTCTGTAAAAATTTCAGAAAAGATAAATCATTGTTACTACGTATTATTAAATATAACTAGCCCCCACTAATGACAGTAATAAGCGCAGCGCGCTCAATATTGCCGGTTAATTATCAACCTTCGACTACCTATCTTTTTAACAACTAATATTTTTTTTATAGAAAAAGACAGGATAATTAATTGATTTACAATGACACAGCAAAAACCGGAGGAAGTTAGAAAATAAGTAAGGTAAAGAATCTTTTCATCAATTGAGAAAAATGGAAGAAGATTATAGAAAAATAAAGAAAGAAAAGGAAAGGTGAAGGAAGAAGACAAACATCAACTCTGTGAAAAGAAGAAAGAGATGGAAGGAAGGGTCCGGAAATGAGGAACTTTGAAGATCGAGTCGTCAGTCACCCCATGCCACAATATCCGGCGGAAGGTCGAATGACCACAACCACAGTTCGAGGTATACGTGAAGGGTGGCAAATCGGATTCCCCTAAATGATACCAAAACACCGGAAGATACAACAACAAAGTGTTGACAAAGAAACCATCCGTTCCTTTTTTTACCTTCCCAATCCTTGATATTATCAGTGCCGTTTGCGTTGTGAAAGTCCAGGTGTTTTTGTTTTGGATTCCCTGATAGACCTTGACTAAATAATTACCCACTGAATTTATTACTTTCCCATTTCTACACCATATGGGCCGTGCAAGTTGTGACATACGTATCCGCAAGTAACAATTAACTAGAAAAAATAATGAAAAATCGAATGATTTTCCCATGGTCCAAATAAAATTTAATGACACGAGCACAAAAATCTGGTGTGAAATTCACACGACTTTCTTTAGCCAGTAAAAAAACATCTACGTTAAATCATGAATAAACAAAGTAAAATTAAATTAACCTCTTTAGAATTTAAAAGCAGAAAATCTCTACTTGACGCTAAACTAGGTTCTGCATAAAAAATAATATGGTATGAAACACTCATACAACTATCTCTTGCCAATGAAAATAATGAACCTAAAATATTAGGTTAAAATCATCGATAATCATCAGTCAATGAAGCATAATGAAAATCGACCTCCGTTGAACTTAAAAAATACGGAAAATCACAAATTTACGCTAGACTAGGCTCAGTCGAGAAAAACGTTTGAAATAAAAGATGTAGATTTTTTATTCCCTATCACTTTTATTATATATATTTTTTCGTAAAATAGATACTAAGGCCGCAGTAATAAAAATAATATTTTATACCGATTTTGATGAAAAAAAATACAGAAAATCACTAATTGGCTCTAAACTAAGCATTCAAAAACGTTTGAAATAAAAGTTGTAGGTTTTTAAATGTTCTAGAACTTTGGTTATTACCATTTTCTCGTAAAATGCATACTAAGACCGCAATCTTAAAAAACTCAATTTTTTGCAGATTTTGATGAAAAAAACCAGAAAATTACTAATTGGTTCAAAAAACAGCGTTGTATAAAACCACTTTTTACCACGAGAGCACAGCCCCCCCCCCAACCGCCAAGAATTACAACAGACATGGCGCTTACCCTGTCTAGTAGAACACAACCAATGTAGTAGGCCTAAATGAGACGATTTAAAACAAAACGTAAGAGTGTTTTTAAGAAAATTGTAAAAACGTGAAAAATCGCACGAATAAATTACTACTTACGGTTGACCGATTTTGATGAAAATGTTTGTGTCAGGTCCCGTTTTGGTACCTAACTTAAGTTTCAAGTTTAAACTTTGCACTATATATTCCGTTCTTGAGATATTTTGTTCATACCACACACACACTTAAAAAACTAGTTTTGTGGGTTCAGGGGGCCTGAAAACGTGTATATCCGGTGAAAACTCGAATTCGAAAAATCTACAAGATAAAAATAGACTACTTTCTTTTCTTATACATTCGTATAGGGCAAGAGAAAGTAAAAATATTTGCAAAAAAAGTTGTAGGTTTTTAATTAATTTATAGCTTCAGGTATATATTTTTTGTCGTAAAACGCAAACCAAGGCCGTCAATCTTAAAAAATCCCATTTTTTACCGATTTTAATGAGTTAATACGAAAAGCATTAATTAACACCAAACTAAGCGCTGTTGAATTTTTTTAATTAGAAGAGGTTCTTTAATGTTCTCCAACATTGATTACACGTAATTTTGACCTGGAATGCATATTACAACAGAAATTTTAATCTCGAGAGCACAGCCCTCCCGCGAATTTCAGCAGACATGCTACTAACCTTAACTTGTAGAACACAAACATGTAGTAAATACGATGATTTGAAAATCCCTTGTAGTAGGCCTACCTAATTTAAGTTCCAAGTTTCAACTTAGTTTCCGCTCTTGAGATATAATAAAAAAATTTTTTTACAAATTAGTTAAAAAAAATTACCGAGGAAAAATTCACTGGCCTCTTTTACCAGTATTGGTGGCCTAGCTACTTAAAAATCACATACAATTTTAATTACTATAGTACATAATTAACAAAAAAAGAAAAGAAAATGTACTATAACAACATAAAATAAAAAATATATATAAGCCTATATTCAATTTTAAATACAATATAATTACAGTACATAAATAACTGAAATAAATTTGCCATAATTACATTTTTAGTTCGGTTCACACTGTAAGTTAATTTCGACTAAGCCGAGCTCTCCGCAGCGTCTGACTACATTCATAGTAATCGTATTTTCAACTTATATAGAAGTTCACACACAAAGTTATATTTTGTTCACACACAGTCCAATCGATTAAAACATAATTTTTGGGTTCAGGGGACTTGAAAACGTGTTTTCCAGTGAAACCTCGATTTGAATACAATACTTTCCTTTTGTATATATTCATATAGGGCAAGAAGACGTAAAAATTCATTAAACAATACAAGTAAAAAATTTGTTTTCATCGCACATTTTCGTTTAATGCGTCTTCCCGGTCAACCGTCCCCAAACCGCCCGTTTATAACGGATAATCGGAGTTAAACAGTATTATTTACACAACTTCTAAGAGTTTTTGTGCCAAATTTTAAAACTACATATTATATGAATTAATTCCACTCAAAAGTCAAAATAAAATAGGGTTAAGAGAAAATCTAAAAGGTTAAAAGTAGACGAGAAAACAATGTCAAGGTCTGTGGTTTAGATTTGGATACACACAACATAATGACAAGAATGTGTGTGTACGCGCACACGCGCACAAGGGAAAGAATATGGGTGAAAGAGAAAGGGGTGTGGGAGGAAGTGAAGTAAAAAAAAATCGTTGACAAAACGACACACGTCTAAAAATAGATGGCAGTGAGGAAGATCAGGCACAGCCAGCTCGACTACGATGATGACTTTTTCAATAAGTTGAACTTTAAACTTTTTTTAAATAATAAGTAAACTGTCGAGTGTGTTTGTGTGTTAATTTGGACGGTTGCCAGATGTTCGTTAATATAGAAAAGGTAACAAATGGTACGGTAAACCGCACTAACCTCCTAATCTTGAAGCAATAATCAATTTCAGAACCAGACATTTCAAATTTACACGATTGGCAAAAATCTCGTGTGAAACATTCACACGATTTTCTCTGGCCAATGTAAATAAAAATTATAATCCATGTTTAATCATGAGTAAACAATGTATAATTAAAAAATAACCCAATTTTAATCATGAATGAATGACGCTAAATGAAAATCAACCTCTGTAAGACTTAAAAATATGGAAAATCGATACTTGTCGCTTAAGTAGGTTCTGCAGAATATACATTTTGTGCTCTACAAGATAGGGTGGTAATTCGTAGAAAGGCTGTGCTTTCGTGGTAAAAATGGTATTTTTGAGATTGCGGCTTTAATATGAATTTAACGCCAAAAGCGTACCCTAAACTAACTTAACTTAACTAATTTATCTAACTTATTTTTACAATATTAACCTATGTACGAGTACATTCTTTCTAAAAGTTATTTTGTTGTTTAGATCATCAGCCGAAAAGGCTGGTTTGAACCACTAGCTAGAGGCTTTACTAAGTAACACGAGGAGTGAGGAAGTTTACAATTGCCTTTCTCACTGAGTGGAAAAGTATGCTTATCAGCATGCCGGTCCTACTGAAAAGCATCTACTTTTCCAGCCTGCAAATGACACCTTCACTTCATTCACCTCACGGGGTCTGGCTGTATAATGTGATTATTCATTGCACTCACATCGTACGAACTTGAAACTTACGTTAGGTACTACTAGAAGACCCGACACAAAAATTTTCATCAAAATCGGTCAACCGGAAGTAGTAGTTTATTCGTGTCATTTTTCACTTTTTTACAATTTTCTCAAAAACGGCTCCCACGAATTTTTAAAAAATCGCTTTATTTACTACATTTTTTATGCTTTATAAGATAGGGTAGGTGCCATGTCTGCTGTAGTTGTTGGGGAGGCTGTGCTCTCGTAGAAATTTTTTTTTTTTAAGATAACGGCTTTAAAATGCATTTTAGCGCAAAAATGTATAGTAAAAGTTGTAGAGTTAAAAAACCTACAACTTTTATTTCAAACATTTATTAGTATAACGCTTAGTTTTAACGGTAATTAGCGTTTTTCTGTTTTTTGTTCACGAAAATGTGTAAAACAAAATAATTTTTTTTTAAGATTTCAGCCTTATTATGCATTTTACGACAAAATACTATATAATAAAATTTATAGAAAATTAAAAGATCTACAACTTTAATTAGAACATTTTTCTCTACAGAGCCTAGTTTAGCGTGAGAGAGTGATTTTCCGTAATTTTAAGCCAAACTGAGGTTGATTTTCATTCTGCATCATTCACTTATGATTTAATTAGGTTATGTTTTTTGAGGTCAGTTTTTTGTTTATTTCTAATGTTTTATTAATAATGTTAGGTTATACTGTTCATTATTTGCACTGGGAAGAGAAAGTTGTGTGAGTGTTTCACACCACCTGATGATATCTTTCTGAAAACCATTTATATCTTCAAGGGTCATGAAATTGTGAAGATCAGTAGTAATCCGTGTATGGAAAACTTTTGTCTACCGCCATACTTAGCTGCTCCCTATTTACTACGGATAAAGTGCGCCAAAGTAAAAAAAAAAAAAAAAAAAAAACGTGCTCGGGGAAGATGCATGTACGTTATGTCTAGATATGCCAATTTGGACTGTTGCCAGATGTTGGTTAATATTGGAAAGGTGAAAGCGACACTGTAGGTACTACAGTTTGATTAGGGTAGCCGCATTAGTGACGGGCGAGCATATGAACCGTCGCACGAGCGCCCTCCTCCACCCACTCAGGATATCCGCTCAATAGGACCACGCATAACGTCAAACAACCGTACCATCGAAAATACATATACCGAAATATCTTTCGTTCAAGCTTACATTGTTAAACCCTTTCCGTTCACCGACCAAGTGGATCAATGCAAAGCATGTGCTTAAAAGGAACTCTCCGCCTGTTTTTTGAACGTTCGTCAGTAACCACATTAAATGTCCAATCAGTTTCTGACCAAACGTTAGTTCACATATCTTCTGTTACGGTTGTCAATGCTACATTAATTATTTCCCTTAAGTGATTTAGGTCCCGAATATTTTTTGAATGAACAATGTGTCACCGGATGGCAGCATTAAGTGGCAAGTTAAAACCTTTACTGTTTGATGGCCCTGAAAAGGGCCGTTAACACGGTGGTCGTCTTGACGAAGCGTCGGTCGTACTCGTCGTGGCGGTCGGGGGCTGGGCGACATGGCGTGTCGTTGTCCAGCGGAGACGTCATCTTCTTCCCTCGCAGTAATGCGTCGATGGCTGCTTCGTTGGATCCGGTGAGCGTAAGGCTTGATCGAGGGACCGTTGTGGGCATCGCTCGCGGTAGCGGGCGATGACGGTCCGGTCGACAGCTACGCTGTTGGATCGGCAAGCGGAAACATCATCTTCTCTCTTGCGGGTTGTCGATGACCCTTCATTGGAGGCCGGTAGCCGTGGGCCGATGGTGGACGTCTTGTCTGCTGTCTGGATCGGAATTGAATCTCCTATGTCTATTGGAATTAAATCTCCTTAGGTTCAGTGGAGCGCTGTTTATATAGTCTTCGAAAGCGCTGTGGTAGGGGCGGTTATTGGTCTTGACCTTGGCGACAAAGGCTCTGTTGGTACGCCCCCACAGGCCTACCGCCCCTTTCGGAACTATTGGCGGTTCCCTCTGTCGCTACGTCGGAAGCTTTGTAGCCGGCAGCACAGTACCTAATCAAAGAGAACGACGGTGACAAATGTTTTTGATGTTACCCCGCAAGAAAAAATCGCAAGATATCAGGTCTATGGACTCCTGTGAGGCCACGGCATAAGTCCTTGCTGGCCTATCAATCAATGTGGACATTTTTCATTCAAAGACTGGGTGACAAATGTCTTAAAGTGCGCTATCTTGTTTAAAATGAATTCGTTGTATGTTTTCGAGTTCATCTAGCTGAGGAAAGCAATAATTTGTTTAACATATCGAGATACACAATTCCATTAATAGAGTTTTTTCAACAAAGAAAAAAAACCCAATTACACGATTTTTCATCATACCGCAGAAAACATTAACTTTAAGTGAGTCGCGTCGTTTCTCAAAAATCACATGAAGGTTTTCAGCCCCATATTCATGAATTGTGTTTGTCAACACACCCATTCATAGGGAATGTAGCATCTTCTGTAAAAATTATTCGTTTTTATTAAGATTTAAACAGCGAAATTGAACCGTTTTACTCTATCAGGTTCCAATTACTGCAGTAGCTGAATTTTATATGCATGTAATTTCAATTTTTTGTGTAAAACTACGAATTGTTGTTTTCGGAATACCTAACTCGAAGCTAAGAAGAGCGATGGACTGGTTACGACTTCTAGTTGCAGACAATCCGATTAGTTCAACTGTTGTCTGATACTCGTGGTCTGCCAGTTGATTTCTGCTTTATAACTAATCCACTTTCTTCAAATTGTTTGAACCAAAGTTGCACGTTATTTTCATGTGGTGGATATTTTCCACAATCACGTGGAACTGAAATTACTGACTTCAATTCAGCCAAAAACAAAACACACTTTGCCTTTTCTTTATCAGTGAACTTATTTTAAACAAACCAAAGAAACAATACAAAACCTTAAGTTGAGGTTAGAACTGCTGTTATACAAATTTTTGGGTTAGAAGCTATCACAGTTACCAATAAAACATCTCAAAATGTCCCTACTGTCTTGGTCTGAATTACTCCAACCCCAACATTCTTTTATGACCACTCAGTACATCATGGGTGAAAAAAATTTGGGAAAGAAAATTATATTATTCAAGAGATTTTAGACAGTTTAATGGAAATCGTAAATGTCGTTTTTGAGAAAATTGGATTTTTGCATCAAAATTAAGTACCTTTAACTGAAATGATTAATTGGTTTAAAAAAGGACTCGTGAGAACAAAAAACCTACTCAAAATTTTACATATTTCGATATATTGATTATTCGATCAAACGAGAAACATCCATTCACGTCTTTTAAACCTTACGGATGAAAACATTTCAAAATTCTCACCTGGCACCCTCATACATATAGCAACAAAAAAAATCTAACAAAAAACTATACCCGCACGATTTAACTAAAAAAATCCCTCATCAGAAGAAACCGTCAACATTTTTGGAAGTACAAAATTAATAGAGATGTCATTCAGAATTTCTGTTTGAATGTCTTCTTTCTTTAAATAATTTTTTGTCTGTAATATTTCACTATAATCTTCCTTTCCAAATTTTCGTTCGGTCGTACGTCACTATCTTTTCAAAACTAATTAGGTTATAATTATAGGCCTTACTGGACGACTTCTAATGGTTACGGGAACATCCTACAAACTCGGGTAGTATTTTGTTTCTGTTTAACTTTTATTAAATACTATTCTTTTACTTTTATTCTGACAGGCGCCCACAATTTCCTGTCGTATTTTAGTGAAATTACTCCAAGTAACATTACAAAAGTTGTAGTGTTTATCAACCGGCTTACTGAGTTCACCTGGGGTATATAAAAAAATTGATAAAAAAATATTGTGTGTAACATTCACACAACTTTCTCTGGCCAAATAAATAAGTAAACAATGTTGTTGTTTAGATCATCAGACGAAAGACTGGTTTGAAACTTTAGAGGGTTTACCAAGTAAAACAAAGAATGAGGTGGTTTGCCCTGCTTTCCTCACTGAATGGAAAAGTATACTTATCTGCACGCTAGGCTCTTAGAAAAGAATCTACTTTCCACCCTGCGAATGACACCTTAACTTCATTCACCACAGGGTCCGGTTGTATAATGAAATTCATTTCTATCAGGAGATAACTCTGACTAGTGCTTTTCCACCTCTACCTCTTCTGTTCTTAAATGTTTCAGTCATATAATTGGCTAACCATGTGATAAGAAATAAAACTATTGTTTTACCCCCTGGAACTAGCAGATCGAGGTCAAATAATTTAACACTCCACCTGCCTGTTATAGGAAATGTAAACAATGAAAAACGAAAAACAAACTAATTTTAATCATGAGTAAAGGACCAAAAATGAAAACAACCTCTGTTCGCCTTAAAAATATGAAAAATCACTAATTGACAAAAACTAGGCTCTGCAAAAGAAAATACTTGATAAAAAGCTGTAGAATTTTTTATTTCCTATAATGTTCATTACATACATTTTTGACGTAAAATAGCCTACACACTATGGCCGCAACATTAAAAAATTCATTTTTTATAGATTTTGATGAATAAATACAGAAAAAAATTTCAAGTGAACATTTACACGACTTTATCTTGCCCACGCAAATAATGAACAATATAACCTAACATCAGCAATAAAACATTAAGAATAAAGAAAAAACCTAACGTAAAAAATATAACCTAATTTTAATCATGAGTGAATGATGCAAAATGAAAACCAACCTTAGTTTGGCTTAATAATACTTAAAATCACTTTCACGCTTAACTAGGCTCTGTAGAGAAAAATGCTTAAAATAAAAGTTGTAGATCTTTTAATTTCCTATAAATTTGATTATACACACTTTTGTCGTAAAATGCATATTAAGGCCGAAATCTTAAAAAAATTCGGTTTTGACAGATTTTCATGAAAAAAAACCGAAAATCACTAATTACTGCTGAACAAAGAAATGTTTGAAATAAAGGTTGTAGGTGTTTAAATTCTCTACAACTTTTATTATATACATTTTTGCGCTAAAATGCACATTAAAGCCACGATCTTAATTTAACTATTTCTTTACGAGAAAACAGCCTTTCCAACAATTTCAGCAGACAAGCGCCTATCCTATCTTGTGGAAAAAAGAAAATGTAGTAAATTAAGCGATTTTTTTAGAAAAAAACGTAGGAGCCGTTTTTGAGAAAACCGCAAGAAAGTGAAAAATGACACGAATAAACTACTTCTTCCGGCGGACCGATTTTGATGAAATTGTTCGTGTCGGGTCCTCTAGTGGTACTTAACTCAAGTTTAAAGTTTCAATTTCGTACGATGTTCTGTTGATGAGATATTTTATTTACACACAGACACACACACACACACACACACAGACACAGACACACACACACACACATACACGGGCTGATACACAAACAGACCAATCGCTAAAATATGTTTTTTCGGATCAGGGGGTCTGAAAACGTGTATTTACGATGAAAACTCGATTTCGAAAAACGACATGAAAACAATCGCTACTTCCCTTCCTTATATTCATATAGGCTAGAAAGAAAAAAATCGTAGGAGCCGTTTTTGAAAAAATCACAAATCACTTTCGGTACCGATTTTGATGAAAATGTTTGTGTCGAGTCCCGTTTTGGTATCTAAATTAAGTTTCAAGTTTAAACTTTAATACATTCCTTTCATGAGATATTTTGTTCACAGAAGACGCACAAAAATTGTAAAAAGATATTTTTCTTCGTTACTGAAGTGAAAACTTCTTTAGGCGCACCTTGCTTTCTGAGCAGTGACCAAAACTGAACTGTCACGTGTCACGCGCAGGAATGAAAGGTTAATTTAATTTAACTCCTGAATGGGGAAACCCGAATTTCTTTGAGGTTAGTTTAATGTAATACGCGTGTTATTGTATACAACAGGCCTAATAAGTAAAATATTTAAAGTACGCCTACGAAATGTAATATTTAATACGGAATAACGTTTCACGGTTATTTTTTAGATATTTAAATAAATTATAAGTTAAATATCTGGGTTTAAGAAGTAAACCAAAATATTTAACTTTTAAACTTTAAATCGAAGACTCACGTAGAGGAGTCATACATGAATGAAACGATATTATCTGTATTATCCTAAAGTTAAATATAAGTTAAATATCCTGTAGGCCTATAAGTTAAATATCTTGGATTACTAGTGTGCAATCCAAGATACTTAACTTTTAATTTTAAATCGAAGACTCATGCAGATATCTCACATGAGTTATAAAAAAACGAATGCAACTTGGGCTGAAGTTACATCTATATCGTTCTGGGTCTTAAATAAAAATGATCAATTTATTACAATCAACAATGAAATAATATTTTTATTCTTCTTTAGCATGTGAAAAAATATTTTTACATAATAACCGTACAAAGTAACTAAATCAGCTGTAACAGCTGACGACTACACAAGAAGGCAGTTTGTACTTACACCTAAACAAGAAGGCCGTAGTGGACGCCAAATCTTGCCGGTGTAGCTCCGCGAAAAGTTCGGATTCAGTCGGTAGATTTCGTGTCTTAGTACCGAACTGCCTATTAAATCACAAGTTCTACGATGTAAATAATAATCTATTGGCGACGTTAAAAACATTCAATTGTAAACATTGTATACAAAAATTAACGCCTATCACATACAACACATTACAGACTAAATGTTTTTAGGTTAGCTGATATACCGGGTGTCCCACGTAGAGGTTGCTATTTTTGAATTAATATTCCGGACGTATTGCATACTCTACAGACTGTAAACTTTACAGTTATAATAAAAAATATGTAAAAAAGTACCCTCGAGTTTCATTTACTTACGATTAATCAAAACAAAATGGCGGAAAGTAATTTTATTTGCATAACCATTTCAAATTGGTGATTTGTTACAATGTTACTTAAGTAATAAAAAATGAAAGAGATATGATAGTGATAAATTATTAATGAACACAATTTGTTTCATTAACCTTTATTCGAACTGATATCCATCAATAGCTTGTAAATAGCCTATGTGGTTTTATCCACAAGATTATTGTTCATTTTTGATACTATTTTCTTATTCCGCCATTTTGTTTTGATAAATCATAAGTAAATGAAACTCGAGGGTACTTTCTTACATATCTATTTATTATAACTTATATAATAAAGTTTCCAGTCTGTAGAGTGTGCAATACGTCCAGCATATTAATTCAAAAATAATAATTCTTCGTGGGACACCCGGTATAACGTTGCGAGAACGCCGTGACTCTCATCACAGCTAGTACAGCAATGACCCCCACCAATCGCTGAGGCAACCGAGCGCACCATTGCCAAAATAAACCTTTTGCGCACTTCAGAAAACCGGCAAACTTATATGGCGTCCTCTCTACTTACTCTTAAAGAAGGAAAGAAGGAACTTACTCGAAAGAACACATTGCATATATTGCCGTTTTCCTTAGCATCAAGTAATTATCGCTTTTTTTCTTAGTGACCAGGTGATTTATACATAGACACTGTCAAACTATATAGGTAAATCTTAAGAACAGCTGCAGATGTGGGGTTTTTTTAAGCTCATTAAACTTTTCGTCCCAAAAAAATATGACTCAACTATAACCTAAAAATCGTATTTTTGCAGATAATGCTATTTTCTTCAGCAGAGCAAAAGTTTGTTTTCGCTCTTGGGCAGTAAGTCTAAACTTTCTCTTGGAAATAAAGTTTCCTTTTAAAAAGTAATACCGAAACCAGTTTGAACTTACGGGTTAGGGCTATAGAGTGCAGATAATTTATCAAATGTAGAAATACATCACCTTCAATCAAAATGTCTGAGACTGATCAGTGCAGCCACACGGTAGCTACTTAACAATTAAATATTGCACAACGATCTATCTAAACCTGCCCTTCATAAAAAAAAGAAATCAAATAACGTAGCGAGAAACATTTAAAAAAAGTTAGAACAGCATCAAAATATTTTCGCAAATGTACACACAAAGTCTCAAGAATTTATATTTTCTCTTGCCTATATAAATATACAGGAAGGAAAGTATTGTTTTCATGTCGATTTTTCCAAAACGAGTTTTCACCGGATATACAAGTTTTCAGACCCTCTGAACCCAAAAATGTGTTTTTAGCGATTGGTCTGTGTATGTGTGTCTGTGTGTGAACAGAATATCTCAAGAACGGAACATCGTACGAAATTGAAACTTAAGTAGCCTAAGATACCACTAGAGGACCCAACACGAATATTTTCATCAAAATCGGTCAACTGGAAGTAGTAGTTTATTCGTGTCATTTTTCACTTTTTTGCGGTTTTCTCAAAAACGGCTGCTACGATTTTTTTTAAAAATCGCCTCATTTACTACATTATTTATGCTCTACAACATAGGATAGGCGTCAAATTCTCTACAAGGTGTCAGCTAACATTCTTGGGGTGGCTGTGCTCTCGTAGAAAAAAAATGTTTTTTTTTTCACTATTGCGGCCTTGATATGCGTTTACAGCAAAAGAGTTTATAATAAAAGTTAAAGAAAATTTAACAATCTACAACTTTTATTCCAAAATTTTCTTTGTATAATGTTTAGTTTAGCAGTAGTTAGCGATTTTCTGGTTTTTCATGAAAATCTGTAAAAAAACGAATTTTTACGATTTCAGCCTTCGTAGGCCTATATACATTTTATTTACAACAAACGTGTACATAATAAAATTTATAGAAATTTAGAAGATGTACAATTTTTATTTTAGCATTTTTCTCTACAGAGCCTAGTTTAGCGTGAAAGAGTAATTTTCCGTATTATTAAGCCAAACTAAAGTTGGTTTCCATGTGCATCATTCACTCGTGATTAAAATAAGGTTATGTTTTTTGATATTAATTTTTTTGTTTATTTGTAATGTTTTATTACTAATATTAGGCGATATTGTTCATTATTTGCATTAGCAAGAGAAAGTTGTGTGAGTATTTCACACCAGATTTTTTATTAACAACGGAAGATCGTTGACTTATTCAGAATAGTTAATAGGTAAATTCCACACAACAATTTTACGTGTGTGTAATGGTCGTTCGTAAAACACGAGAGGATTTTAAGTCCTCCATATTTGGCAGTTTTAATGTTAAATGAAACCAAACTCTTCACTAAAATAAACTTGATCTAACAACGTAATACCGTTTTCATCAACAAGAATGAAATCAACAAGATAAAATCTTGTTTTATCAAGATTTTATCTTGATAAAATCTTGATAAATTGGTCTACTTCTTGCAGTTCATGTACGACACGGTATACATGCAAATTTAATTTTTTCTAGCCCTAAAAAACGAAGTTAGTGAAACCCCAATCTTTGAGGATAATTTTCTGGAGGATTTACTAGGGGAGCGATTCTAACGTTCTTTGACACCCTCCAAAATTTTCCGTTTACTTATCGCCGACCTGTGTTTTTGCGATTTTGTTCACCCCCAGTCTCACGAACTTTATTTAATAAATACAAGAACGTCGAATTATTCGGAACAATAGAATTAGGAAATGTTAAAGTCGTCTTTTACTTGTTCGTAAGATTTATAAGCGTCTCAAGAACAAACAAACACTGTTATCCATTATATAGAAAAATATATCGTTGACGCAATGAAGACGAATGAATACTGGAGCACAAGAACGACATTTCAATTGTTACAAACTGTTAACATTGTGGTATGCCAACTGATATGTAAGGAGGCATGAAATTTACCTGTTTTTACTTGTACCTTCTTAATGTTACGGTTGCATTCTCTTTTGAAACAACCGTAACTTCATTATGATACAGTAATAATTTTAGCCGCACAAGAACTACATTTCATTTGTTAATATTTTTCTTTTGTTTCTTTGTTTGTTTTATAATGTTTCCAACTGGCATATAAGAAGCTATGAACCTTACCTGTACTTTACTTCTACCATTATAATGCTAAGATTGTGTCCTTTTTAAAACACGTTACCTCATTATGATACAGTAATAATCTTAGATGCACAATAACGACATTTCAAATGTAACCATTTATGTTTTGTTTACTTTGTTTTTCAAGATTAACCTTGAATATAGTGTTTATAATTGACGTGTAAGAAGACATGGAACTTACCTATGCGTTATGGTTTAATAGGTACCTTCTTAATGTTACAGTCACTTCATTTTTGAAACACCCGTTACTTCATTACTATACAGTAATAATCTTATTGTTTACATCTGTTACGTTTATGATTGGATTTATAAGATATCAGAAAGACGAATTCCGAGATTAGACGAGCATCCAATCTGATAGATAGGTTCGATGAATATATTTAAATAAATGAATATAAAACTTCATCATCTATTTTCGATGAAATGTGACAGATAATGTACGACTTCCGGATATAAATTCTCATTTACTTTCAAATAAGTTTTATAAAGTACATTTAAGTTTATTCACTTCTAATGTACCGATTTTTCTATTCATTTAAAACATCTATTTATTGAAAAATTATTGACTCGCGCTTCGCGCGGGTTTATTGCTCGCATTTGACGAGCGTTTAATACATATTGCGCCATTGTACAATTATTCTAGAATTGGTAAAAGGAATAAATATAAATAAATAAACAATGAAACAACGAATTTCAAGCTATTTGTGGTACCATTAACAGGACACTGGGTAACAGAGCTAGAACAGAGACAGTTGTGAAGTTCTACAAGGTAATGGCAGCCCCAGTCCTTTATGAAAGTGAGTCATGGGTTACCACGAAACGCCAAGAAAGTAGGATCCAAGCAGCTGAAATGAGGTTTTTAAGAAGGGTGACGGGTTGCTCGAGGCTGGATCTAATACATAACGAGGAAATTAGATCTGAGTTGGATGTATTTAGCCTGAATGAAAAAGTGGAGGAGCACCGTAATCAATGGAGGCAACATTTGGAACGGATGCCAGAGGAAGGAATCCCCTTAACAAAGACGGAATATGTTCCAGTTGGAAGAACGGAGACGGGAAGACCTCGAAGAAGATGGCAGTAGTCGAGATGTACGGTTTGGAATATCTCGTGTTTGTGTAGAAGTATAGGATGGTTTGTGAGTTCGGAACAGGCTTATGCCTACTCCTTGATAGTAAGAAGAAGAAGAAGAAGAAGAAGAAGACAACAATTAATAAAATTATTGTTCATTGTAATAAATTGTGTATTCTATGGAGCGAAGTGAACTGAAACTGATAGAAGATGATGTCGACGTCGTGGGGATTAACACCTGGTCGAAGGGGCGTGATGACGGGACGGGGGTTCTTCAAAGAGAACATTTCCGAAGGGTAGTTGAAGAAATATTCAGTTTCGAGATCAGAAAAACGCACAGGGAATTAGTGACCAATATATATGTATATATCAATACACACATATCAACATATACATTATAGAATGTTTACCTGGTTTTCCGTGATATCAATAAAAATCAATACCACAAAAAACCAGGCTGGGTGGGTATATACGAGTACATGTGTACATGTACTCGTATATATATGTATATGTATATCTATACGTTAAACTAGGCTGAAAGACGCGTTTCTACAGGTAGTCATGGAAAGACAGGTTCCGAAAAGTCTCCAGTGAATGTACCCCATAAATGTTTCTGATAATGTCGATGTCAGAGGTCATTCCGCGCTCGTGAAGTTGTCTGAACGTGTTGCGAATGTAATCAATGTAATCAAAGGATGTGTTGCAATTTAAGCGAAGTGTTGTGTATTGTAAAGGGTAATGGATAGCGATGAATCGAACGTTTTGAATATAAGTTCTCAGAAATGAGAACTAGTAGAAATGTTTTTTAGAACTTTGATTCCTTCTACAATGTTCTCGATTGTTTGGAGAAACTATCAGACCGTACGTATAAAAACAGTTAACACCTTTGTAGTTGGTTAGTTCGCAATTGAATTGTGAATATAAATATATATTGTGAATATATATGTTGTTGGGCCGTTCGAAATAGTGTAACAGGACCGGTTTTGAATTACGTTGATAATGCATATACGTATCGGGGTTAGCAAGTGGTTGTGGACACGTATACGTGACAGTATCGTAATTATAGTCAAGTCTAGTTTGAGCTTTAAGATATGCAATAAATTTAATTTGAAGTAATCTAATAGTAATTTGTTAGGCCGGTTCCACTCGGTTCGGCTGGTTTTCGGTCGCTTCCGACAAGTGTGAAATGGTGGTTCGAGTTCTATTCGGTACCTAATAGAAACCGTATAGCACCGAATACTCCCTCAAGACGAACAGGTTTCATCAAGTAAGGTGGGAACTCGCGTCCAGGAAACGGAAAGCAATAAAGACGCTCGCACACGCACGGTTCAGTTTCTGTTTAAAGTAGCGAGCACACTGGATACGTTCCGTTACGTCACGTCTCTATACAGTTCGGAGACGGTTGGAGACGTGACGTGACGAAACGGTTTTAAGGCGCACACCAAATGCGTCTCTTTCAGTCTGGTTTGTGACTTATGTTGCCCTCCCAGAGAGTCGTCTCTCTTCGTTTGAAACTGTAGTGGTGGTTGTTTCGTTGTAGTTTTTAAAGCTAATTTTGTTACTTTGCTTTATTGGGATTTCACCATAGACCTTTCTTCCGAAGAGCAACTCCTTGTAATAGCGCGTATTGCAGATAAGGAAGAGAAAAAAGGGAAACAACGTTTATGAGTTCATAACATTAATGCAAAAAGGAGAATTTTATACATTATTTTCAGACCTTCTTCACCATGAGTTGAAATTTTTTTAAATACTTCCGGATGAGTTCTCAAAATTGTTTTTAATTGCTTTAAGACTGGCATTCACCCTGAAGTAAGTAGACATGCTTTAATTACTTAATAATTAATAAAATAGTGTTATTATTACTGTTTATTAAGCGCTACTATATTAAGTTAAGTGATCAAAATTATAAAATATTTTTGTAATATTACCGACGATTTTATTTATTTTAAAAATTACAAAAACATAATTGAAACATTCAGTAAAATTATTAGACATGGATAAAATTTAAATATATATTTATCATTTATGAAAATATAAATTATTTAAACACTCAATTAATAGTTCGTCTTCCGTATTAAAAGTGTTACACAAACAATAATCTTATATAAACAACAAATTGTGCCGCACAGAGAAAAAATACGTCGAAATGCTACTGCCGAATGGCTTCCGTCATACGTTAATTTTGCCCTAAATTGCAATATATCTGTCACCTAACTTCTACTAGACGCGACGCGACGTAACGTGCTGTAACCTATGTGCGCCTATTCATAAGAATCTGTAGTAAGCAAAGCATTCGGTTCGACGGAAGCCGCGATGTGACGTGACGGAACGTATCCAGTGTGCGCGCTGCTTTACCCTAATAGCGAGTGGATCTCTTTAAAAATGATCTCTTATAATATTTTTTGAAAGTTGTCGTAGTTTTTCAGATAAAATGAGCGGTTTACCAATGTTGATGTAGATCGGCTGATTTTTGCAGTGGGACAAATCAAATGATTTTGTTGACATTCTGAAGTAATAAAAAAATGTGTCTTCGTGCTCCATAAGCTTCGGGAAAATGTTGTAGAATGCTCCAAATTCCTACCGTGAAGATGATAGGGTGCTCGCAATGAATTCTAATTCGTTTTTTTTACTTTCTCTTGCCTATATAAATATATAGGAAGGAAACTATTCTTTTTATGTAGATTTTTCGAAATCGAGTTTTCACCGGATCTACACGTTTTCAGACCCCCTGAACCCAAAAAACATGTTTTTAACAATTGGTCTGTGTGTGAACAGAATATTTCAAGAACGAAATATCGTACGGACATGAAACTTGAAACTTAATTTAGAAATTACTACCCGTACGGGACCCGACACGAACATTTTCATCAAAATCGGTCAACCGGAAGTAGTAGTTTATTCGTTATTCGTGTCATTTTTCACTTTCTTGCGATTTTTTCAGAAACGGCTCCTACGATTTTTTTTTAAAAATCGCCTCATTTACTAAATTGTTTATGCTTTACAAGATAGAGTAGGCGCCATGTATGCTGAAATACTTGGAGAGGCTGTTTTCACGTAAAAACATTTTTTTACGATTGCGGCTTTAATAGGTCTATGTAGGCTACTTTAGCGAAAAAATGTATATCATAAAAAATGTAGAGAATTAAAAATCCTACAACTTTTATTTTAAACATTTTTTTTTTTGTATGACGCTTAGTTTAGCGGTAATTAGCGATTTTGTTTTTTTCACGGATACGTGTGAGAAAAATCTATTTTTTAAGATTGCGGCTTTAACATGGCATTTTAGCGCAAAAATGTATATTTATAATTTAGAATCCTGCAACTTTTATTTCAAACATTTTTTGTATAACGCTTAGTTGAGCAGTAATTAGCGGTTTTCTATTTATTTTTCACGGAAATGTGTAAAAAATCGATTTTTTTAGACTTCAGCCTTAGTATGCATTTTACGACAAAATAGTATACAATCAAATTTATTAAAAAAAAAGAAACCTACAACTTTTGTTTAGAGCATTTTTCTCTAAAGAGCCTAGCTTAGCGTGAAAGAGTGATATCCCGTATTTTTAAGCCAAACTGAGGTTGATTTTCATTTTGCGTCTTTCAGTCATGATTAAAATTAGGTTATGTTTATTGAGGTTAGTTTTTTTGTTTCAAGTGGTTTATTACTAATAATAGGTTATATTGTTCATTATTTACACTGGCAAGAGAAAGTTGTGTGTGTTTCACACCAGATTTTTATTCTATAGAGAAACAACTTCTCTCCAGCGATAATCACTATTCACTAGGGGATTGAGCCTGTGTTTCGGAAGAAAACACGAAACCTAACATGAACCGTGTATGTGATAAAGGGTTTCATTCGTTTTTGTTTGCAACCAAAAACGAACTGAACCGAATACGTGTGGAACACGCCTCAGTCTTCTAAGCTTAATAAATAATTGTCAAGTTTAAAGGAAGTCTGTTCATTTTTACTTTCTCTTGCCTTACATGAATATAATAGGGGAGGAAAGTAGGCCTATTGTTTTCATGTAAATTTTTTAAAATCGAGTTTTTAAGCCCCCTGAACCTAAAAAAAACAAGTTTTTAGTGTTCGATCTGAGTGTGTGTGTGTGTGGGGGGGGGGGTGAACAAAATATTTCAAGAACGGAATACAGTGCGAAGTTAAAATTTGGATCTTCTTTGTAAGTACAACTAGGGAATCCAAAACGAATATTTTCATTAAAATCGGTCAATCAGTAGAAGTAGTTTACTCGCGCGATTTTCACTTTTTTAAATTTTATCTAAAACGGCTCCTATGATTTTTTTTATAAAATCGTCTCATTTACTAAGCTACATTATTATGTCCTACAAGATATGGAAAAATTAAAATTAAAATTAAATTTAAAAGCGCCATGTTTGCTGAAATTCCTGGAGGGCCTGTACTTTCGTGATAATAATTTTTTTTTAATATTGCGGCGTTATTAAGCATTTTAGGGAAAAATGTATCTGATTAAAGTTGAAGAAACTTAAATTAATACCTACAACTATAATTTAATACATTTTTTCTATAACACTTAGTTTGGCGTCAATAGTGACTTTCTGTATTTTTCTTATAAAAATCGGTAAAAAGTTTAATTTTTTTTTAAAGATTACGGCCTTAGTATTCATTTAACGACCGAAATATATGAAATCAAGGTTAAAGGAAATTAAAAACGCTACAACTTTAATTTCAATCATTTTTCTACAGAACATAGTTTAGCGTCGATTAGTGATTTCCCATATTTTTAATTCTAACAGACGTAGATTTTAATTTTACGTGATTCACTCTAAATTAAAATTAGGTTATGTTTTTCACATTGGATTGTTTACTTATAGATTATATTGTTCATTACCTAAATTGGCAAGAGAAAGTCATGTGAGTGTTTCACACCAGATTTTCTTGTAATTTTAATGATCACAATACAGAAAATCACGAATTGACGCTAAACTATGCGTTGTAGAAAAAAAAAACTCTTGAATAAAATGCTGCAGGTTTTTAATTTTCTACAGCTTAATTATATTTACTATTGCCAAAAAATATTAAGGCCATCTAAAGAATCCCATCACCATCTAAAGAAAAAACACTTTTACCAATAGCACAGTCCCCCAAGAATGTCAGGAGATATGGCTCTTACCTATATTGTAGAGATACAAAATGTAGTAAAGGAGGCGATTTATAAAAAAAATATCGTAGGAGCCGTTTTTTAAAAAATTGTAAAAAGTGAAAAATTACACGAATAAACTAATACTTTTGATTGATAAATTTTGATGAAAATGTTCGTGCCCAGTCCGCCTAACTTAAGTTCCAGGTGTTAACTTTGTACTTTATTCTCTTCCAGATATACATATTTTGTTCACACAAATAAATACGCAGACCAATCGCTAAAAATTTAATTTTTGGGTTCAAGGGGCATGAAAACGTATATCCGGTTAAAAATTTAATTTCGATAAATTTACATTAAAACAATACTTCCCTTCACTATATTAATATGTATGTACCTGCCCATAACAGGCAGGTGGTGTTAAATTATTTGCCCTCGATCTGCTCGTTCCAGGGCTACAAAAAATAGTTCTGTTTCTTATCAAATGGTCAGCCAATTATATGACTGAAGTATTTAACAACAGAAGAGGTAGAGGTGTAAAAGACACTCGTCACAGTTATCTCTTCTGAAAGTACTAAATTTCATTAAATACCCAGACCATGTGATGAATGAAGTGAAGGTGTCATTTGTAGGGTGGAAAGTAGAAAATTTTTTGAGGGCCTGGAATGCTGATAAGCATAACCTACTTTTCCATTCAGTAATGAAGGCAACGTTAAACTACCTCACTCCTCGTTTTACTTAGTAAAGCCTCTAGAGGTTCAAACTAGCCTTTCGGCTGATGACCTGAACAACAATATGTATATTCATAAATGGCAAGAGAAATAAATATTTATAACCGATGCAGTTACAAAAATCTGTCAAAACGATGGAATGAAAAAATTCAGTTGATGATTTGAGTTGATTTTCAAATTCACAGTAAACACGCGCATTAATGCACATCGTACACAATTAAATAAAGGAAAGAAACAAGAGAAGTCGATAAAATTATTTTCAAGTTGTACAGTGTTTTTTGTTAATAAATAATATAGTATTAATACGATAAAATTATAAATAATAATTGATTGGATTGCTACCTTGATTACTTGCAAGAAGAAATAATTTATATTATTATTATTATTATTATTATTATTATTATTATTATTATTATTATTACAAGTAGTACTACTACTATTACAGGTAAAGAATTAAAGTAATTAACTTTACTTAGTTAATTACACCCTTAAGCTTTTTTACAGGTTGCACCAAAACTTTAAACTCCTTTTATAAATTTTAACTTCCTTGTACGAGCTTTGATCAAATAATACGTTGAATACAATAGTTTCACGATTTACCGTGCTAAACTCTGGATGGACACCGACGTTAAATCCAAATCTTCAAAAAATGGGTTGGGGGAATTCGTATGTTAGTTTACAAATACTACAGTGAATCTAAGTACTTCAAAAGAACATTTATCATAATGTAGACATGTTACTGAATAAAGACGGAAATATATTATCAATAACCCATTGTCGGTTCAATAAATTTGCTCGGTTCATTCCGGTTTTCTGAATATCCTTTCTGACTTCTTTAAACCATTTATCCGACACTTTAGGTCTATTGTTTAGTGTCTTAAAAATGTGTTTCGTCAACCGGTTGTCATTCATCCTATATAGGTGTCCGTAAAATTTTTGTCTTCTTTTCTTAATCATTTCCATTAATCGTCCATTTCCCTAAAACAGTTCTTCTCGACCTCGAAACCTATATTGTTTGTCTGCTATTTTCAGGGTCATTATCTTGTGGAGAATCTTTTTCTTACATTTTTCAGCTTCTCTTATACCAGCTTTCCCAGTCAGAATATGTCACCCAATAACGTACAAAGATAAAACCTGTGTGTCTGTACGCAAGTCAGTGCCTGTATAGAATGAATGACAACCGGTTGAGAAAACAAATTTTTAAGACACTAAACAATATACCTAAAGTGACGGATAATAGGTTTAAAGAAGTCAGAAAAGATATTGACAAAACCGGAATAAAACGATAAATTTTAATGAACCGAACCAAATTTATAAAACTAATTAAGGACTTAAAGGGCATCCATAAATATCAAAAACAGAACACCGGGTGGACAGAAGAAAGAAGAAAAGCCTACAGTCATCGTGTACTGAGAATATGGTCTGCAAAAAGTGTTTCAGAAACGTCTAGTCACCTCACGTGGTTTTTGCCGTATACAAGGAAAAAAATTACCCATACACAAACACAGACCGATCGCTAAAACATTGTTTTTTGGGTTCAGAAGGCCTGAAAACGTGTATTATATCAAGTGAAAACTTTATTTCGAAAAATCGACATGAAAACATTGGTAGGCCTACTTTATTTCCCTATAGTATTCATAAAGGGCAAATAAAATAAAAAAATGCCAAAGAAGTTTATGAAATGTTGAAAATAGTGTATAGTGATAATACGGTAACTCAGAAGACTGTTTACAAGTGATATGAGCGAATTTACAGCAGAAATAAGTCGATTGAAGACAAACAACGATCGAGACGTCCTTCAACCTCCAAAAACAGACGAAAATGTGCAAAAATGGTTCGTTCAAACAAGCAATTTGACTATTCGCGTGTCTGATCATCTTGTACGGGTCCAATACTATTTAAAAAAATTAAATCCATTTTAAAACTATTTGATTTAATGGCATGGGTAATAGAAACACGAAAATTAGTGTGTCAAAAATATTTTATCCTCCTATTCTTTTATTTTTATTTATTGTTTTTTTACATTTTTTCAAGAAGTCGTTTAGAGTATATACTACATAAAACATTACAAAATTTACTTTGAAAATTTCATTTTGTAGTCTGGGTACTGGAAGCAAACAATCAAAAATTGTTCGAAAACATTTGAAAAAGCTCAAGTTCGATTACTGTTATCAAATATTGACTTAAAAATTTCTCAAGAAGTTGACCTAGGGTCGATACAGTCGGAATAAATTATCTGAGAATAATCAGACTTAATGGTCTATATGTAATGAAAGAAAAAAATTAAATTCTCAAAAAATTAAGGAAACTTAGATCTGAATTTAAAAGAACCCGATTAAGAATACCTCAAAAAAATCATTCTAGGACCATCATCAGGATCATTATCAGGAAAAAAATTAATTCATTTCAAAAAGAAAATGTCAGACTTTGTGACCTGGTCAATGGTATTCCTTGATACATTTTACACCACGTACAAATCACAAATAAAATTTGGGTGTTTAACGATGACGAAATTTACCAGATATTAAATTTTATTGCCCATGTATTACCAAATCAAATAAGGGTAATATTGTAACATAGTTCATGATTAGCCTAGAAATGGTAAATGTAATAGGTTGTTTAGTTTTTATAGGTTGCCTTCATTTTATCGTAAGAATTGGGCACTGTATGGGGCGGAGTGTGTTGAACAGGGATAGTGAATTGCAATGAATGAGATGGAAATCGAAAGTAGTAGAAAAGTTTGTTTTTATTTCTACTACAAGATGGCACAATAACGGCGTAATTTTCCGTAATTGTTCGAAAGGTCTGGATGAACAGACCGCAGGTATAAAAAGGTTAGCAGTTTATAGTAAGTCAGTCAACACCGGGATCTTGAGTGGACAGCGTTAGAAATAGTGTCGTTAGAGGTCCGGTTCTGGACGAGACCGTGAATAGTGTAAGTGCGTACAGTGGTAACAAGTGGTTGTGGTCAGATAACCAAAATATTGTTTTTTTTTTAAAGTACTGTAGTCTATTATTTTGCCCATAACAGACAGGTGGAGTGTTAAATTATTTGCACTCGATCTGCTAGTTCCAGGGCTACAAAAAATAGATATATTTTTTATCACAAGGTCAGCCAATTATATGATTGAAGCATTTACGAACAGCGAACAGAAGAGGTACTGGTGTAAAAGACACTAGTTAAGAGGTATCTCCTCTGAGAGTAATGAATTTCATTATACAGCTAGACCCTGTGGTGAATAAAATGAAAGTGTCATTTGCAGGGTGGATGGTAGATGCTTTTCTGACGGCCAAACATGCTTGTGAACATACTTTTCCACTCAGTGAGGAAGGCTAATGCAAAACTACCTCACTCCTCGTTTTAATTAGTAAGCCTCTAGAGGTTCAAACCAGTCTTTCAGCTGATGACCTAAATAACAAGTCTATTATTTATCAAGTTTAGTTTAAGCTTAAGTTTTTGTAATTGATTTAATTAATATAATAATTGTAATTAGGTTAAGTTTAATCATTAATTGTAATAATTAAATTTGTAATTATAAATAATTTGTACTAAGTTGTTTATAAGTCTTTATTATTTATTAAAACGAGATCCCAAACGAACCTAGGCTTAGATGTTAATTTATTTTAGTTACAGCCTATACATAAGTTGGAAAGCCTACGATATCTTCTACCCGGAGATGAACCAGTACTATGTACAACGTTATCTGATAGGTTATACTACAGTATTGCAATGCAATCTAGTATTCTCAACGGAATAAACACAAGGCCATCTTGTGATATTTTCAGATGGACCCTTATTATAAACATTGTTGTTAACTATATAATAATAATAATATTATATTCAATACAAATTCTAAACTAAGGGCATATCGTGTTTACTTAAATAAATTATGCCCATACACTCTTGGTTTTCTTAACAGTACAGTCAAACTTCCTTAATTAAAGCGAGTCCGTATCACTATCTTACTCTATTTTTAAATTTGTATTTTTTTACAAGAAACATAAATCATAAAGACTAATTCTTTTTTTATATTAAAAATCACAATTTTAAAATATTTTAAATGAGAGAATTCCCAGAAATTACGGATATTTCACTTTGGCGTAGCGTCTGAGAGAAGTCGCGGACGTATCTCGTAATGTAATCTAATGGTGCATTTCAGACTGGCGTAGCTTCGCTGAAGCTGAATGACCATTTCACACTAGAATAAAGTCGCTCAGCGACGTCACGGACGTACCTTGTAATGCAATCTAATGGTGCATTTCAGACTGGCATAGCGTCACGTCGCTCGAGCTACGTAATACGCCCATCCTTGGCTACGCCTGCATCGTAGCGACGCAAACGTAGCTTGGCTCGCGCATGCGCACTGCGTCTGTTACCCACGTGCTTCGTTGACAGCTGTTCCGGTTTCTGTCTTGTGAAACAAAAGTCTCTCGCTGCGAACGCCCCAGTTGTATTGGAAAAGCGATGTTAGAATTAATAAACCAAGTGAGACAGCATCCCGTGCTGTGGGACTGTTCAAGATTAGAATATAGGGACGCTAACATGTGCGACTTAGCTTGGGGAGAAGTTGTCAATATTTTAGAGAAACCAAGCATATTTCATTTAGTATGTAAGCCGTTTAAATTCCCAGGGTGCATGATACTTTATACATGGGCTTTTACCCGGGAGTTTAGCGGAAACAATTTTAAGCATCAAAAATATGGGCGAAGATAGGCTTAAAAAATATTGCTTTAAATTTTAATTGACTGTAAATTTCTAGAGCTTGTAAAAATAGTATGTTAAAGCCACACGTTGTAACAACAAAATATTAAAAAAAAAACAATAGGCAATCAGTGAAACAACAAACGCGTCAGCTAGTGTAAAACAAACGATCGCTTTTTACACTATTGCAACTAAAATCTAGTTACGAATGAAAACCACTGGAATAAGAAACAAGAGACATACGTTTAATAAACCAAAAGACGATCTAATGAATTTAAATTTTACAACAAAATTTAAGAATACTTGAATTTAATTAATGAGAAAATGCTTTATTTATGACACATAAATTATAAATGAAATTAAATAAACTGAAATTTAAGCGTCCCATCGGTTAATCATGTCATTTTTGTTTCTGTATGTATCATCACAATTGGTGGTTGTATGCTTCTGTCGTATAGTTTCCAATTAAGAAATTAAGTTAAAAAAAAACCAAAAGCAACATGCACTATTCACCCGACCGCATGTTATTAACTACTTTTTACTTTCTCCTGCCTATATGAATAGGCTATATAGGAAGGAAGGTATTGTTTTCATGTCGATTTTTCGAAATCGAGTTTTCACCGGATCTACACGTTTTCAGACCCCCTGAACCCAAAAAACATGTTTTTAGCGATTGGTGTGTGTGTGTGTGTGTGTGTGCGCGCGCGCGTACGTGCGTGCGTGCGTGCGTGTGTGTGTGTGTGTGTGTGTGTGTGTGTGTGTGTGTGTGTGTGTGTGTGTGAACAGAATATCTCAAGAACGGAACATTGTACGAACTTGAAACTTAAGTTACATACCATTACCGGACCCGACACGAACATTTTCATCAAAATCGGTCAACCGGAAGTAGTAGTTTATTCGTGTAATTTTTCACTTTTTGCGATTTTCTCAAAAACTGGTCCTACGATTTTTTTTTAAAATCGCCTCATTTACTCAATTTTGTATTCTCTACAAGATAGGGTAGGCGCCATGTCTGCTGAAACTCTTGGTGAGGCTGTTTTCACGTAAAACAATTGTTTTTTTATGAATACGGCTTTAATATGAATTTTAGCGCAAAAATGTATATAATAAAAGTTGTAGAGAATTTAAAATTCTACAATTTTTAATTCAAACATTTTTTTGTATAAAGCTTAGTTTAGCGGTAATTATTAATTTTCTGTTTTTTTCTCACGAAAACGTGTAGAAAATAGATTTTTTTTAGATTTCAGCCTCAACATGCATTTTACGACAAAAGTGTACATAATCAATTTTATACAAAATTAAAAGATCTACAACTTTTATTTAAAGCATTTTTTCTACAGAGCCTAGTTGAGCGTGAAAGAGTGATTTTCCGTAGTTTTAAGCCAAACTGAGGTTGATTTTCATTTTGCATCATTCTCATGTTAAAATTAGGTTATGGTTTTTGAGGTTAGTTTTTTGTTTATATCTAATGTTTTATTACTAATGTTAGGTTTATTGTTAATTATTTGCATTGGCAAGAGAAAGTTGTGTGAGTGTTTCACACCAGATGTTTTTTTTTAAATTCCTAATATGTGTACGTTACAATCTGTTCAATTCAGAACAATAAGCAACCTCATAACCCAATAATCTGGGTCTGGTGGACCCAGGTCGACTACTCCTGAGAGAGTTTGGTTAATTGAACCCCAACCATCAAAGTACACCGGCAACCACTGTCTAGTATTCAAATCCGTAAAAAAGTAACTACCCTAACTAGGTTTTGAACCAGAAACCTTCGTCTCCAAAATCAGCAGTTAAACCAGCTACTTTTATTAACAACTACTGAGCAAATAAAAATGAAAAACTGAAAACGTAGATTTAGGACGTCGCTTTCGATCTGGTCGGTCCGTATATCGAAATTAATAATCGATACAAGCAATATTTTCTAAAAACGGCGCTCGAGGTACGTCGCAAAAGCAACACTACGCCAATGGGAAATGGCTTTAATTCTTTTTTTAAATTAAAAATCACAATTTTTACGTATTTCAAGTGAGGGAATTCCCAGAAAGTATCACAATAGATTTTTCACGGACAAAATAAAAAAATCACATTTCCAAAGGGACCTCTAAAATAGTAAAAATAGTCTCTGTTGAATTTACGTACTATTTGTTTGTGGAAAAAGAGAGTTGGCCGAGAGGCACAAAACTGGGTGTATACTACCATTTCAAAAAACATTATCTTTTTATAATTCATAAAATTTATTGTAAATGCACTTATATAATTGAAAAAATGGAGGCGTATATTTTTTGTTGTGAAATTTTCAGGTATACATGAGCTGTTAAAAATTTATTTGAAATTTTTCTGAAAGTTCCATTTTTCTAAAATGTTTGATACACTTTTGTTTACACCGTAGTTTCTTCTTTCTACCCAACAGAATGCGTGGAAATTTTGTAAGCGTGACGCTTATACAAGAAGGCTATCGTAATGAATAAAGAAGAATTTTATTATTTTACAGGAGACACGACGTTTTCTTTCAAAAAAAATTTAAATTACAATTGGCGTGAAATTACTTATTGTGGCGTTAGCCTTCTTGTCACATAAGAGTCACGTTTAAAATATTCCAACGCATTCTGTTAGGTAGAAAAAAAACCACGCGACGATGTAAACGAAAATATATCAAAAATTTCACAAAATGGTAATTTCATAAACACTTGAAATACATTTTTAAAAGTTCCATGTATCTGAAAATGTCACTGGACAAAAAATACACACCTCAATTTTTTACTCTCTCTTCCCTATATGAATATATAAGAAGGAAAATATTATTTTCATGTCGATTTTTCACCAGACGTTTTCAGACCCCCGAACCCAAAAAACATGTTTTTAGCGATTGATCAGTGTGTGTGTGTGAACAAAATATTTCAAGAACGGAACGTCATATAAAGTTTAAACTTGAAACTTACGTTAGGTACCACTAGAAGACCCGACACGAACATTTTTATTCAAATCAGTCAACCGGATGTAGTAGTTTATTCGTGTCATTTTCAATTTTTTTGCGATTTTCTCAAAAACGGCTCCTACGATTTTTTTTAAAATCCCCTCATTTACTAAATTTTTTATGCTTTACAAGATAGGGTAGGCGCCACGTCTGCTGAAATTCTTGGGGAGGCAGTTCTCTCGTAAAAAGTGATTTTAAAGATGCGGCCTTAAAATGCATTTTAGCACAAAATTGTATATCATAAAAGTTGTAGATAATTTATTAATTTACAACTTTTATTTCAAACATTTTTTGTATAACGTTTAGTTCAGCGGTAATTAGTGATTTTTTGTTTTTTTTCATGATAATCTGTAAAAAATTGGTTTTTTTAAGATTTCGGCCTTCGTAATTTTGTAGGAAATTAAAAGATCTACAACTTTCAGTTCTAGCATTTTTCTCTACAGAGCCTAGTTTAGCGTCAACGAGTGTTTTTTCGTATTATTAAACCAAACTAAAGTTGGTTTCCATTTTGTAACATTCACTCATGATTAAAATTAGGGTATAATTTTTGAGGGTTTTTGTGTTTATTTCTAATGTTAGGTTATATTGGTCATTATTTGGAATGGAAAGAGAAAGTCGTGTGAGCGTTTCACACCAAATTTTTCTATTATATAAGTGGATTTACAATAAATTGTATGAATAAAAAAAAATGAAAATGGTTTTTCAAATGGTAGTAGACACCCAGTTTTGCGCCCCTCCGCCAACTCTCTTCTTTCCACACACAAATAGCAGTTATTATTAAAATCTGAAAACTTAAAATATAAATCCATATATTTAATTGATGATATCACACACAGATTTCATGGTTATATCTTTGTGGAACCTCAGATAATCTGACACTGATAAAGTGACGTTTTCAGAAAAACGCGATAAACAAAATCACGAGTGGTTATGAGTAAATCTAAGTAAGACAAAGTTAATTACTGCTAAATATTTATTCCCACCAATGTAGGTGGGGGGGGGGCTGTCTGGATCCCCGTTAATTTCAAATTGACCTCCAGTTTCTTTCTTGACAGAGACATTTTTTCGTAATCTCTAAAACTGTGATCACATTTGCGAATCCGTTCCATAACAAGTACAGTATTCTTGCGAGGATAGAAGCCCACGTCCTCCAAAATCCGTATTTTCTAAAATGTGCATCAATATACCTGCATACAGCCTCATGAATTCCAAACTGAGGAGTTGAAAACCGCACAAAAATACTTTCCGGCACATTTGTCCACCTAACATTGTTCAGACTTTCATTCGAGATTTGTATTTTTCCCATCGTACGCTTTTGCAACAGTTGTTTGTGATAAGTCTCTAAATACAAGTTTTATTTTATTCATATTTACTGAAGGTAAAAAGAGAAACTGAAAAAATACAAAATATTTTTCATCTCTACATTTGCGGTAAATTCCATTGATGACAATTAGAACTGATATTTTTCTTTAAATATTACCAATATTCCTAGCTGTATAATTATATAAATTAAACACCATTATTTTAAAGCGGAAACTTCAAATTATAATTTAACATAAAAATCACGATATTGATATTTTTCAGTACGGACTCTCCGTAATGGCATGCCTACAATGCTAGTATCAGCAGGACCTAATAGCGCGTACGTGACGGTTTCCACGGAGCTAGTTAATTAATTCATGGAATTTGGAATTATGTAATCATGGAATTCATGTAATCTGAAGACATACGTGAGTTGTGCTATTTATTGCAGTACAAAGTACAACTTACTAGCAACCAGCAACGTTTCCAAACGTTCACACAGAGCTAGTTTAGTAGCGCGAGGTAATCATGCGACCTTTTCTCTCCTACAAGCGCTAGTAATATCAAACATGTTTAAAGAAACTAGCGTGTTTACCTATTAGAGGTAAGAGAGGTAAGTAGAGGTGTGACTAGCGCTTTAAATAAAACTAGCTGCTAGTTGTTCGTTCCCATTCCGCTGTCTGCTGGTTAACTAGGAGCTAGTACTAGCGTCGTGGGAAGAAGCCTTATATGACTGTGACGAAATTATAATAATGGTTGCAGAATAGAAATAGATTTCTCAGTGAGAAAATTCCGTTAACCCTTTATAGGACTTTGGTAAGTATACTTACCACTGGCAATAAGGTCGATTTTTTTTAAAGAATAAGCTATGCAGTTGAACCCTATTGGCATTTTATGGTTTTATAGATGTTCTCTGGTAAGTAGGCTATCCACATTTTGAAATTAGTGCGCAGCGGACCATTTGCTTCGTGAGTTACACGAATGTGGTAAGGATTCATACCAGCGTACCCAACCGTGTTTATTTTGTTGTTACTTTTGTACAATTTAAAAGTAACAATTGCTTCAAATTTTCCAATTTAGAAAATTCGAGTTTTTTTACGGGAAAGCAAGCATTCATGCTAATATAAAGTTGAGATAAATGATTTTACACATTTTTCTGTTTTATAGGACTACAAGCTGTTTTAATAGGCATTCTTACCACTAAACATTATGTGACTCCTATTAGGAGCTTAAGATAAATAAGAAATATCTTACTGTTCTGGCACTAGAAATACATTATTCAAGTCCCTATAAAACAAAATTTAACATTTTATAACATGTATATTTATTTTTCCCCGTAGTACTGCCCTATAAAGGGTTAACATCTATAATAATATCAAGTAACCCTGTATTTAACGGCAAACTAATGTTAAATCGTTCAACTGCTCATACAACCTTACATGTTGAAAGCAAAAACCACGATTGTAAAAATACAGTAGGACCTCTCCAATTCGAACCTCCATAATTAGAAATAGTGTTGTTGTTAGGGTCAACAGCCGAAAGGCTGGTTTGAACCTCTAGAGGTTTTACTAAGTAAAACGAGGAGTGAGGTGGTTTACCATTGCCTTCCTCACTGAGTGGAAAAGTACGCTTATCAGCATGCCGGGCCCTCTGAAAAGCACATATTTTCCACTCTGTAAATGACACCTTCACTTCATTCACCACAGGGTCTGGCTGTACAATGAAATTCATTACTTTCAGAGGAGATAACTCTGATTAGTGTCTTTTACACCTCTACCTCTTCTGTTCTTAAATGATTCAGTCATTTAATTGGCTGACCATGTGATAAGAAACAGAACTATTTATTTTAGCCCTGCAACGAACAGATTGAATGTAAATAATTTGACACTCCACCTGTCTGTTATGGGCATTAGAAATAGACAGACTAATAATCATTAAACTTTACTTATCTCCTCATTCCTTTCTCTTTCCCCATATGAATATACAGTAAAATCTCTCTATAGCGGAATTGAAGGGACCATGAGATACCGCCGCTATAAAGAGAGTTCCGTTATAGAGAGAGCGAGTAATTAACGGTGGGAGGGAAGTTGGAGTACTAATTTTTCTGTACAAAATAACTTATATACGTATGTAAATGGTGCATGGAATAAGTTTTTGAAAAACTACTGAATAGATAACTTTATGACGAATGTTTAATACAGTAGATTACTTCAATACAGTGAGATATTTAAATTAATTACCTACATAAAGTGTAGGTTATTAACTTAACAAGAAATTTGGATACAAACTGGTTTTATTAGATGTTGTGTTACTAATGTTTAACAATAGAATTTCACTTTTCGTATTGAACTTAAAATTAATTAGCACTGAAACTCAGTTTTTACTGAACAGTAATAAACATAAGATACATACAATTAAAATCTCCTAAAACATAGGCTACACAAACACAAAAAAATACACAGTACAGTATATATTTTTTTGTTATTAAGGAAACAATGACTGTGAAGTACATTTCATTTCGTAAAATAAGTTGTAAATTTTGTTTCGTTTTCAATTCATAAAACATGCCTTCAATCTCATTTTCAATATTTAAAACTTGTAAATTTTCATTTACATATTGGCAATGACAGTACGTTGAAACAACAAGAATAGCGTCTAGTGCTTGTTTACTTGAAGGGACAACATTTTTGTTTCCATTTCATCGTCATTCACTTTCTTGCTCGTTGTTTTGGGCTAAGACATTTTCGATTATTGCATCATTGCCAACATCTGCTGAAGTGGCTAAGTCATTGTCTGCCCCTACATAGGCGTCTAAATCCATATCCTGAAGATATTGTTTTGCCGCTATAGAGAGATTTTTGTGCCGCTATAACGAGAGTTAAATACATTACCGTAGTATACGAAAGGGTCGGGGTCGGCAAATAATGCCGCTAAAGAGAGATTTCCGCTATAGAGAGTTCCGCAATAGAGAGATTTTACTGTATAAGTTAGGAACGAACAGTATTGTTTTTATGTCGATTTTTTTAAATCGAGTTTTCACTTAAAATACACGTTTGCATGACCAGTTTACGTTTGCATGACCAGTACGTTTGCATGGCAGATGGAATGTAAAATTATTGGTACTCGATCTACTAGTTCCAGGGCTACCAAAAATAGTTCAGTTTCTTATCACATGACCAGCCAAATACATGACTGAAACATTTAAGAACACAAAAGGTAGAGGTGTAAAAGACTAGTCAGCGTTATCTCCTCTGAGAGTAATGAATTCATTATAAAGTGAGGAAGACAATGGTAACCACCTCACTCCTTGTTTTACTTAGTAAAGTTATTAGGGGTTCAAACCAGCCTTTCAGCTGAACAACACACGTTTCTAAGCCATTTCTGCTAAAATTCTTTGGGGGGCTGTGCTCTCTTGATAATTTTTATTTAAGATTACTGCCTTAATGTGCATATTAGGGCAAAATGTATAAAATAATCAAGTTAATTCAATTGAAAGACCTACAACTTTTACTTCAAACATTTTTTTCTTCAACGCTTAGTTTAGCGACAATTTAGTGATTTTATGTAGTATGCTCATTGAAATCTATAAAAAAAGTATTTTTAAAAATTACGGCGTTAGTATGGTTTAAACACAAAAGGAAATATAATTAAAGTTATAGTCTAATTTAAAAACTTACAAATTTTGTTTTAAGCGTTTTTTCTACAGAGCGTCAATTGGTGGTTTTCCATATTTTTCTCATCAGAATTAAGTCTGCCTATTAAAATTAGGTAAACTATGATTAAAATTAGGTTGTTTTTTTTCATTAATTACATCGTCAAGAGAGAGTCGTATGAGTGTTTCACAAAAGATTTTTTAAAATCCAATGTTTTTCTGTAAGATGTTGACGTAAGATATGAAATTACCACGATAGTAAAATACGTGTGAACGGTCCGGTTAAATAATATATTTTAACTCCGGCGTACGGCACAAACATGAAATCGACAGTGTATGGCGGTGTTGCATGGTTGCAAGTCAAGTTCAATATAAACGAAGTTAACAGTAGTACACTGACTGTAGTGTGGTTGCTTGACGATTACATCCGCGTTTCAAGGACTAGCGGAGAGTCTTACTTACTTTTTAATTTATTACATCTACAGTACTATATTTATACAGTTTTCTATAAAATGTTCGACTGAAATTTAATCCTCATAGAATTTAACAAAATGAAAAATATGGCAACCGACCACGATATAAATGTCTAGCACAAAATATTTTAAAGTACATAATAATTTATATATTGAACCGGTCTTAATCAAAAATATTTTTTCTTTTCATTCCTCACACAAAGATCGACTACCAGACCACGTGATACACAATCGGACAGATCTGCATAAGTTCCGTTTTAAAATATATTTATATATACATTTTTGTCTTGTACAGGGCCAATTTTAGACAACGTAAGGTGACTAAATGTTTCATGAAACTCTTTTTGCAACCCACATTCTTAGCATTCGCTCACTGTAGGTTTTTCTCCTTTCTACTGTCCACCCAGTGTTTTGTTTTTGCTCTTCATGGAAGCCTTTAATGTCCGTAAATAGTTTTCTGAATTTGGTTCAGTTCATTTAATTTTCTAGGTTTATTTCGGTTCTTTCTGACTTCTTTAAAACATCCATCCGGCACCTATTCTATTGTCTAGTTCGATTGGTCTGTTGTTTAGTCTCATACAAATTTGTTTTGTCAACCATTTTACACAGGTATCCGTAAAATTTTAGTCTTGTATTTCTAATTAATTGTTTCCAATTATCGTTCATTTTCCTTGTACAATTCTTCTCGATCTTGTGACGTATATTGTCCGTCTACTATTTTCGGACCCATTATCTTGCGGAGTATCTTCTCTCAAATTTTTCTGCTTGTTTTCATTTTAGAACAAAATTGTACGAATAAACTACTTCATTGGGCTAATAAATTTTGATGTAAATGTTCGTGTCAGGTCCTGCAGGAGTACCTAACTTAAATTTCAACTTCGTATGCAATTCCGTTCGTGATATATTTTTCACACACACACACACACACACGCACACACACAAAAGGATTGATTTCAAGAAGCCTGAAAAGTGTATATTCGATGTTAACTCAATTTCTAAAAACTGACATAAAAACAATACTTTCCTACCCTATATATACGATAAGAGAAAGTAAAAACAAAGGTTGGCCGAAATCAATTTAGTGGGAGCTGAGACCGAACTTGACTAAAATCCCTTATCCTTTTAAATGTCTAAAGAAAGGGCAAGAAAAAGTAAGATAATTATTTGGATATGCCTATGTCAAGAAATATTATTCATCTAAAAATCAAAAATAATGGGTAATTTTGAAGACTTCAAATGTTAAAATTTTGATAACATAATTTTTTCACAAACACAAATTTCTCGTTCTCAAGGGACGAGAAGGAAAGAAAATCGATCATAAAATCGTTGCATGTTAAATAATAAACAAACGGAAGCTTGAAAAATGAAACGTGTATAGTTAGTTGCAACAAAAAAAAACATAATACAAAAATAACGATTAATAAATTTTTAAGTAATTACACATTTACGTGAGTTACAACTCCCGCACAGGGAATAATGTGTGTTTGTACCTATTTCGTCCATATCGTGCTTATTAGTTTCTCCTGCCCTCTAAGAATATAGGGAATGGAAGGCATAGTTTACATGTCGATTTTTTTACCGGAAATACACGTTTTTAGGCCCACTGAAGCCAAAAACCATCTTTTCAGCAATTTCTGTGTGTGCGCGCGCGCGTGCGAACAAACTATCAAGAACGGAATAGAGTACGAAGTTGAAACTTGAAACTAAGTTAGGTACGAGGACCGACAAGAACATTTTCATCAAAATCGGTTTATTCGTACCATTTTTCACTTTTTTTGTGATTTTCTCAAAAACGGCTACGATGTTGTTTTTTTAAATTCCCTTCATTTACTACATATTTTGCGCTCCACAGGATAGAGTAAGCGCCATGTCTACTGAAATTCTTGGGGGGCCCGTGCTGTCGTGGTTAACAATTGTTTTTTTTTATATAAATATAAGTTGCGGCCTTATATGCATTCTAGAACAAAAAAGTATATAAATTAAGTTGTAAAACATTTAAAAATCGTACAACTTTTATAATTTTTTATTCTAAAATGCTTAATTGATGGTCATTAAGTGATTTTCTGTAGGCTATTTTGCTCATCAAATTGGTAAAAAAGATGAGATTTTTAAAAATTGCGGCTTTAGTATGAATTTTACGACAAAAGTGCACATTTATCGGTCACTTCAGAAAGCCTATATGACAAAAAACCAACTTTTGGAAAATTTTTTAAAAAAATTGTAATTTATTATGTTACAATTTAAAAAATACACATGTTCAGAAGAGGGCTGTCCCCTTTAATATAAAATATACTTTCGTCTTTTTAAAGACAAGCCACATGTTTAAAAAAAACTGAAAATTTAGACTTAAGGTGTTTCTGAAATAAATTGGAGTAAAATGTTTAATTACAGTGTTTTCTGTAAAATACATTGTTAGACTAAAAGAAAATTGCGCTGTCAGTAGTATTCATTTATTTGTTTCAGTAGTTTACCATCATGAAAATAGCTTTTTGCAATAATAAAAATTAAAATTTTTACTTTCTCTTGCCTACATGAATATATAGGAATGAAAATATTGTTTTCATGTCGATTTTTCGAAATGGAGTTTTCACCGGATCTACACGTTTTCAGACCCCCTGAACCCAAAAAACATGTTTTTAGCGATTGGTCTGTGTGTGTGTGTGTGTGTGAACAGAATATCTCAAGAACGGAACATCGTACACACTTGAAACTCCGAACTTAAGCTACATACCACTACCGGACCCGACACGAACATTTTCATCAAAATCGGTCAACCGGAAGTAGTAGTTTATTCGTGTCATTTTCACTTTTTTGCGATTTTCTCAAACACTGGTCCTACGATTTTTTAAAAAATCGCCTGGTTTATTTAATTTTTTATTCTCTACAAGATAGGGTAGGCGCCATGTTTGCTGAAATTCTTGATGAGGCTGTTTTTGTGTAAAGAAATTGTTTTTTTGAGATTGCGGCTTTATTATGCATTTCAGCGCAAAAATGTATATAATAAAATTTGTAGAGAATGTGAAGTCCTACAACTTTTGTTTTAAACATTTTTTTGTAAAACGCTTAGTTTAGCGGTAATTAGCGATTTTCTGTTTTTTCTCACGAAAACGTGTGAAAAATCGATCTTTATAAGATTTTCGGCCTTAGTATGCATTTTATGACAAAAGTGTATATAATTAAACTTATAGAAAATTTAAAGATCTACAACTTTTATTTAGAGCATTTTTCTCTACAGAGAGTATTTTAGTGTGAAAGAGTGATTTTCCGTATATTTAAGCCAAACTGAGGTTGATTTTCATTTTGCGACTTTCACTCATGATTAAAATTAGGTTATGTTTATTGAGGTTAATTTTTGTTTATTTCTAATGTTTTATTACTACTGTTAGGTTTATTGTTAATTATTTGCATTGCCAAGAGAAAGTCTGTGAGTGTTTCACACCAGATTTTTTTTTGCATAGAATCTTTGTATGGCCTCTTGCACTAGAAAGTAGAGTTTAAGCTTCAAAATAACATCCACTTTCATTTTTTAATTAGAAGGAAATACTTTATATCCTTTAGGATAAGCCTTTTCTTAGTGTTATACATTACTTAAGGAAAGCCAGAGCTATGTGATTTTTGTAGGGATGGTGTGTTTACATTCAGTTAACTCACCGGGTTGGTCTAGAGGTAAAGTCGTCGCCAAAATCAGCTGTTTAACAGCTGATTTTCGGAGACGAAGGTTCCTGGTTCAAATCCTAGTAAAGGTAGTTACTTTTACACGGATTTGAATGCTAGACAGTGGTTACCGGTGTACTTTGATGGTTGGGGTTCAATTAACCATAGGGCCTACTCTCTCAGGAATGGTCGACCTGAGTCTGTACAAGACTACACCTCATTTACACGTCATACACATCATCCTCATCTCATTGGGTCATGGGGTTGCTTATTGTTCTGAATTGAACAGATTGCAACGTACACAAATTAGGGATTTAAAAAAAAAACATCCAGTTAATTCTAAAATGCACTAAAAAGAAAATGTAAAATTTTGACTATGGGCTTTCTAAAATGACTGATTCATATAATAATGAAAGTTATAGAAAAATTAAAAGTCTACAACTTTTTTTCCAGCAATTCTTTTCTACATAGCTTAGTTCGGTTTAATTAATGAATTTCCGATTTTTAATTCCTACAGAGGTTGATTTTAATTTTCAACATTACAATTTTGTATGATTCACTCATTATTAAAATTAAGTTATATTTTTCATGATTTAGATTGGCAAGAGACAGTTGTGTGTTTCACACTAGAATTTTTTTTAAAAATCTGGTGTAAAACACTCACACAACTTTCTCTTGCCAATGCAAATAATAACCAATAGTAGCTAACATTAGTAATAAAACATTAGAAATAAACAAAAAACTTACCTCAAAAAACATAACCTGATTTTAATCATAAGTGAAAGACGCAAAATGAAAACCGACCTCTGTATGGCTTGAAAATACGGAAAATCACTCTTTCACGCTATACTAGGCTCTGTAGAGAAAAATGCTCTAAATAAAAGTTGTAGATCTTTTAATTTTCTATAAATATGATTATATACACTTTTGTCGTAAAATGCATACTAAGGCCGAAATATTATAAAAATCGATTTTTCACACGTTTTCGTGAAAAAAAAACAGAAAATCGCTAATTACCGCTAAACTAAGCGTTATACAAAAAAATGTTTAAAATAAAAGTTGTAGGATTTTAAATTGTCTACAACTTTTATTATATAAATTTTTGCGCTAAAATGCATATTAAAGCCGTAATCTTAAAAAAACTTTTTCTTTACGTGAAAACAGCTTCACCGAGAATTTCAGCAAACGTGGCGCCTACTCTATTTTGTAGAGCATAAAAAATTAAGTAAACCAGGCGACTTTTAAAAAAAATCGTAGGACCAGTTAATGAGAAAATCGCAAAAAAGTGAAAATTTACACGAATAAACTACTACTTCCGGTTGACCGATTTTGATGAAAATGTTCGTGTCGGGTCCGGTAGTGGTATGTAACTTAAGTTTCAAGTTCGTACGATGTTCGGTTCTTGAGATATTCTGTTCACACGCACGCGCGAGCACACACACACACACACACACACACACACACACACAGACCAATCGCTAAAAACATGTTTTTTGGGTTCAGGGGGTCTGAAAACGTGTAGATCCGGTGAAAACTCGATTTTGAAAAATCGACATGAAAACAATACTTTCCTTCCTTTAAATTCATATAGGCAAGAGAAAGTAAAAATTACAATGTTAATTTTAGCGTGATCCCTCCGAGGCTACTAATGCCGTTAGTAATAAATTTAATAACCGTGTGAATGGAAGGGAATTGGTTTGAGTTAGATTGTTACGTACGTTAGATATAATATGATTCAATCAATACGTGTCATAATGATTAATTCAGAGTATTTTGTGAGTGTGTATGTGTGTGTTTTGCTTACAGTAATGAAATTAGTGGATTAATTAAACTCCCAAGCGTCCTTTACGTAATTATCAAAAGGTACGTAGGTTTACTTGTATGACATTGATTTTCAGTCAATATTGTTTCTAATACGAAGTTAATGATCGGGAAACCACAATAACGTTTTGGCTTATCTTCAAACAGTTCATCATTTTCCCTATTTTTACTTTCTCTTGCCTATATGAATATATAGGAAGGAAAGTATTGTTTTCATTTCGATTTTTCGAAATCGAGTTTTCACCGGATCTACACGTTTTCAGACCCCCTGAACCCAAAAAACATGTTTTTAGCGATTGGTCTGTGTGTGTGTGTCTGTGTGTGAACAGAATATCTCAAGAACGGAACATCGTACGAATTTGAAACTTAAGTTACATACCACTACCGGACCCGACACGAACATTTTTATCAAAATCGGTCAACCGGAAGTAGTAGTTTATTCGTGTAATTTTTCACTTTTTTCGATTTTCTCAAAAACTGGTCCTACGATTTTTTTAAAAATCGCCTGGTTTACTCAATTTTTTATTCTCTACAAGATAGGGTAGGCGCCATGTTTGCTGAAATTCTTGGTGAGGGTGTTTTTACGTAAAAAAAGTGTTTTTTTGAGATTACGGCTTTAATATGTATTATAGCGCAAAAATTTATGTAATAAAAAATGTAGAGAATTTAAAATCCTACAACTTTTATTTCAAACATTTTTTTGTGTAACACTTAGTTTAGCAGTAATTAGCGATTTTCTGTTTTTTCTCACGAAAACGTGTGAAAAATCGATTTTTTCAGATTTCGGCCTTAGTATTCACTTTATTCGCCCATAACAGACAGGTGGAGTGTCAAATTATTAACATTCAATCTGTGTGTTGCAGGGCTAAAATAAATAGTTCTGTTTCTTATTACATGGTCAGCCAATTAAATGACTGAATCATTTAAGAACAGAAGAGGTAGAGGTGTAAAAGATACTAATCAGAGATATCTCCTCTGAAAGTAATGAATTTCATTATACAGCCAGACCCTGTGGTGAATGAAGTGAAGGTGTCATTTGCAGAGTGGAAAATGTGCTTTTCAGAGGGCCCGGCATGCTGGTAAGCGTACTTTTCCACTCAGTGAGGAAGGCAATTGTAAACCACCTCACTCCTCGTTTTACTTAGTAAAACCTCTAGAGGTTCAAACCAGCCTTTCGGCTGTTGACCTAAACAACATTCACTTTATGACAAAAGTGTATATAATAAAATTTATATAAAATTAAAAGATCTACAACTTTTATTTACAGCATTTTTCTCTACAGAGAGTACTTTAGTGTGAAAGAGTGATTTTCCGTATTTTTAAGCCAAACTGAGGTTGATTTTCATTTTGCGGCTTTCATATATGATTAAAATTGGGTTATGTTTTTTGAGGTTAGCTTTTTGTTTATTTCTAATGTTTTATTACCATTGTTAGGTTTATTGTTAATTATTTGCATTGGCAAGAGAAAGTTGTGTGAGTATTACACACCAGATTTTTTTATTTAAATCGCCTTTTTTACTACATATACATATTGTGTATTATACACTATACAAATAAAATAAATGCAATAATTGCGTTATATACATTATTGTGTATTTTATGCTCTATAAGATAGGGTAAGCGGTATGTCTGCTGAAATTCTTGGGAGATGTGCTCTCTCGAGAGGAGTAAAAGCGTTCCTACATGTAGTATCAAAGTTGTAGAATTGTAAAAAACCTACAAGTTTTATTACAAGAATTTTGTCTGCACAATCTAATTTAGTGATTTTCCGTATTTTTAAGTCCTACGGAGGTAGATTTTCATTTAGAGTCATTCACTCAAGATTAAAATTAGGTAGGCTATGTTTTTCATTTTACAATTTACTCATATTTAAATATATGTTATATGGTTTATTAATGACATAGGTAAGACAAAGTCGTGTGAGTGTTTCACACTAGATTTTTATGTTATAAACTAGATGTGATGCATTCTACTGCACCAAAGCAGAAGATCGAGCGACATTGCGACATTGTGAGAATGAACGTTTATCGTAAGGTAAGATTATTCGAACGAAGAAAAAATTAACCTAAACCTTGCACGCGGAGGTCCCTGGTTCTATTCCCAGCTGGGGTCTGGAATTTTAACGCGTTAAAACCCTCCGATACAGTACCGAAACCCACAGTAGACCCTAATGACCAAGCTCTTGATGCGACTTTAAATACGAGTAAATAAACTAAAAAAATAAATAATTAAATAAACCTTGCACCTCGTCACCTCGATCGTTCGTTCCCGCTAGTGGGTTGAGATCCGATGTGCTCCCATTGTGACTTTCTCTGTTTTATCTTCTTTGTTGAAATAAATACAGGCTAGTTACCTTTTACCTTGGCAGTATGTTCAGTTCATGGAAAATAATCAAGAACAGATAGAGATTGTGATTATATATGTAAATGTAATTTCTACCGCCAATTCTAGGGGCAGTTTACTTGAAACTGTTGATGAACTGCCAGAAGAGCTTTCTTCAAGCACAAAAAATTGTCTTTTGAATTTATCGTGGAAAGTAGCACCTTCAAGGGTACCATTCAAAAACCGATTCAAAGGGTAACCTTAAAGATACTACTCATGAATTTTTGATATTTGCAAAAATTTGTGTATCTTGCGAAAAAGCAGACAAAAATTTTGGCTCTTTTGAAGATTTTTATGATAGACTTGATGACATTTCATTTTAAACCCCGACTAGTTCTTTAATGAATTAAAATAGTTATAACAAAATAATTTCAGAATATTTTAAAAATTAGTCTTAATTTGTCGATAATGAAAACTTTGCTACTGAAAGTGATTTTGTCTTGCTTTAATATTGTACCGCACCATACTAAGTCAATAAACTAGTCGAAGCTTCTAGTGAAATCTCGCAAAATCTAAAAAATAGTGTTTGGTCTTATTCATTTTAATATCTTAAAATATTGAATATTGAATAACAATATAATATTGAATGTTAAACTTTATTTATTGTGTATAAATTATAAAATAAAATGTTTCCATGGTAATCACATTGCAACACATCTTAGAATTGTTTTAACAAACAAAAACTATTTTTATTTTTACCAACAAAAATTCACGGGAGAAAAAATCGGGGGCAAAAATGGCGAAAAACCGTTCTTTTAGATGCAATCAGCACCAAACTTCACAGGAACCACCCTAAGACTACTATACATGTTCTTTGAAAACCTGTATGGAACATAGATCAGATTAATGAATAGCATGATTTATATTTATGAATAAAATTAAAAATAAAAACAATTTATAGTAATCTACATTTATTTTATTTACAAGTAACACAACCGTATTGCTTGTAAATAAAATGAAACTTTTCTTTGAATGTAAACAAACTCTGGAAGACTGAAAAATGAAGTTTTGCAAGAGTTAGTGACAATAATTTAGATTTCAAGTACTTAATCAAAATGACAGTTGCAGATCTTCAACAGAAATATCTTATTGGTATTAAACAAATAAAATGTTTAATAAGTACCCCAGTGTCAGAAGATATTAATGAAAATTGGGGGTCTGTTATTATCAATGTAATGAATAAACGCCCTGTTTTACCGTGTTTCAAAATATAAGAAAATATAAAGCAAAATAATAGGTTACGGATTAAAGAAGTTTAAAGGCATATGTATAATTTTATTAAGTATATTATTGAAACTTAAGTACAGAGTGATTCTCAGCTAAAGTCAGAACCGTAAATATTTAAGCAGTTTGTTGGAGCATGTTAAGCAGTCGATCTTTCCGTAAATCATCTCAACAGCTTGGGACACCTTACTTAACATGCCAGAGAGCCACCAAAACGTTTTAAGTTGCAGCCATACCGAGTTCAAGTAGTCCAAAAACTGCGTCCTGTAGATTCGGAAAAGCGTGTCACCTATTGTCAGTAGTTTAAGAGATTCACTCGTAACAATGCGATTAATAAGCTGAATAATACTTTTTTCACTGATGAAGAATGGTTTCACTTAAATGGATATGTGAAAAGCCAGAATACTCGTATTTGGGCTGTCGAAAATCCTCTCACACTACAAACGCCCGGAAAAATTGGAGTGTGGTGTGCCATGTCAAGGCAGCGAATTGTTGAACCAATACTTTTTAAAACAACTGTTACTTCAGAAGTTTATGGAGACATCATAAATCAATTCATAGCCATGCTTGAAGTGAACGAATGTTATTGTTGGTTCCAACAATATGGTGCGACGTGTTACACCTCCATTGAAACGATAACCATGCTTCTTGAGTTCTTCGATGATCGATTAATCTCTAAAAATCTGTGGCCTCCACGCTCACCAGATGTTTATTGTGGGGCCATCTTAAGGAGAAGGTGTATTGCAATAATCCGAGAACGCTGGAGAATTTAAAGGAAAACATAACCGCTGCTGTAAGGGAAATTACTGTCAATTTACTGCAAACTGTCCCGTCTAGTGGACGTGTTTATTACAGAATGGAGGACAATTTCAACATCTTTTAAAAAGGTAATTTAAATATGTTAAATGATATAGATAGATAATGAAACATGGTAAACAATCTCAGATTTACTTTCTCTTGCCTATATGAATACATACGAAGGAAAGTAGCCTATTGTTTTCACGTTGATTTTTCGAAATTCAGTTTTCACCGGATATACACGTTTTCAGAACCCCTGAACCCAAAAAAACACGTTTTTAGCTATTCGTCTGTGTGTGTGCGCGCGCGCGGTTGATTTTCATTTTGCATCATTCACTCATGATTAAAATAAGGTTATGTTTTTGTTTATTTATAATGTTTTATTACTAATGTCAGGTTATATTGTCAATTATTTGCATTGGCAAGAGAAAGTGATGTGAGTGTTTCACACCATATTTTAAATAATAGAGTATCCATTGAGTATTTAAGTTCTGACTTATCTAAATCACCTGTATTTACTAAGCTAAATAAAAACAAAGAATTGATCACCTGTAAATTTCTTGCATATTCACCTATAAAATACCTATGATTAATATTTATCACTAAAATGCCGCACCCTTAGAAAGTTTTTTGTCTTGACACCAACCGTTGCAAAAAAATAAAAAGGAATTCTGCTTTGGGGCTCTATTGTGTCTTAATATGCAGAAAACTGTTACAATTATTACGAGAAAATTTTCACAAAAAGACTCCCCCTTTAAAGGGGTTCGGAATTTTTAGAAAATGTTCGATTTCTTTTATTGCTTTTTTCTGTTCCTTATACTTTAAAATTAATTTAAGACCACTTCCATCACTTTATGTAATATAGAAAAAAAGTTATTCAATTTTTAGTCCAGTATGTCACATGTTTTATGCTTGAAACTTAGCCCGAGAACATGATTGCTTTACAAAACAGGAAGCACAATCTGTCAATAATATTCATTTTTTCAGCCAAGTGCTTTATGTAGTATACATTAGTTTGTTTTCGATTAAGTTACTGTAGTTTGTGCGGTTGGCTAACAGAATGCACTAAACAGGTATTTTATGGACTAAATAAACTTTATCAGCGTTTCTCCGAAAACTCATTTTTTTGTATAAATGACTGATTACCCCCGATGCTACTTAGGATAGAGCTCTGAAATTTTTAAACCATACTCTTGTAGTTTAGAAGCAGACTTTAACACAGGTTTTTTGAGTTTAAAGACTTACATTTTATTTTACATTGTTAATATAAAATATTTATCGATTTTTTTTGTAAAACATTTTTTTTTAAATCATAAAACGGTAAACAACGGAAGAATGAATAAAAACTGCTGTTAAAGTTTGCATCTGAACTACAAGAGTATGTGGTAAAAATTACCTAAGTAATTACCTGTGGTAAATTACTTGTATCCTAAGTAGTTTCTGAAATAATGGGTCATCAATATGGCAAATTTAACATGGGTAAAGATAGGGCCCTCCGTACCCCCTCAAATAAAAATAAAAGTTTATTTATTAAAGTTATTTTTACAGGATATTATTTAAGTAAATATTCTTAGCTGTACTATAGCATTTATTTATGTATTACTTTCTCTTCCTCCGAAATCCGAAATCCATGTTGAGAGGGCTAAGAAGCCCTATGTTGGCGACATCGTGTTAAGGAACACCTGGTCGCTCGTAGAATAAAATCTCAAAACTAATGCAACTCAAGGAATATTGAGAATTTTAAACTTTCTCTTCCTCTATATAATTTAAAGAGAAGGAAAGTATTGTTTTCATGTCGATTTTTCATAATCGAGTATTCACCAGATATGCAAGTTTTCAGGCCCCTGAATCCAATAGAAAAGCATGTTTCATCAAAATCGGTCAACCAGAAATAATAATTTATTCGTGCAATTTTTTACTTTTTTGCTATTTTCTCAAAAACGGCTCACATTATGTTTTTAAAAATCGCCTTATTTATTAAATTTTTATGCCCTACAAGATAGAGTAAGCGCCATACCTGCTGAAATTCTTGGGGAGCTGTGTTTTCGCGGTAAGATATATTTTTTTAAAGATTGCAGCCTTAATTGTATTTTAGAGCAAAAGGGTGTATAAATAGTTGTAGAAAATTTAAAAAACCAAGAACTTTTTTTACCAATATATTTTTCTATCGCTTAGTTTAATGTGAATTGTTTAATGTGATTTTCTGTTACTTTACTCACCAAAATCGGTTAAGTAACTGAAATTTTTAAGATTGTAGCCTTAGTATGCATTTTACGACAAAAGTGTTTAAAATCAGAGTTATAGGAAATTAAAAAAACTAGTTTGTAACGTGCTCGCCTCTCATCATGCGGTCTTAGGTTCGAATCCCACTTAGGCACGGCATATTTTTATACGTTACAAAAAATCATTTCATCCTTCACAGTTAAAACCCAACGTCGTCGCTAATGACCACTGTAGTTGATAAGACGTTAAATAAACAAAGAGAGAAAAACCTACAAATTTTATTTCAAGCATTTTTTTACAGAGCTTCGTTTAGCGTCAATTAGTGATTTTCCAAATTTTAAAGTTGGACAGTGATCGATTTCATTTAGCGTCATTCAATCATGATTCCAATTAGGTTATGTTTTTAACTTTCCATTGTTGATTCATGGTTAAACATAGTTTATATTGTTAATTATTTACGCTGACAAGAGAAAGTCGTGTGAGTGTTTCACACGAGATTTATTTTTAAATCTAAAGAATGTTTTAAAAATAAGTGAAACAGGATTTGATACTGAATTCTAAGAGAATAAATGCGTGAAATCGCGTGAGTTAGATTACTAGAGAACAAAACCTTTTTCACCAATTCAATCAAATTCAATGTTTATTCATATTGTGGCCGAGTGTGTTTGTGTGAAGAAATGAAAGTAGTTTATAATTAAAGAGAAATGCACTGCCTAAATACAATAATAAAAAAACGAATGGTATATACAATTTAAAGTATCACAATTGCTGTGTCTATCTTCTTTTAAAATATAACACGTGTATGAAAAATGTGACAATCGTTTTTAAATATTGTTTGTAACAATAGCTTTTAGTATGAATTTAAATTATTACATTTTAAATTGACGTATGTAATGCATATTATTTTACGATTATTTATTTTACTTTAGGGGTGTAAACTATAAGAATTACTTATCAAAAACCCGTAAAAATGAACTAACGCGCTAGGTAAATGAATGGTACACAACAGAGACTCTGAACGAGAAAACTAACAAACGTTTCATACAAAATATAATAGCCCTATATACAACGGTTAGTTTTAATAGATTGGGAAAAAACGAATAGGCTAACAATAAAAAGTCATCGTAAAAATTAAGAGAAACTCGAATGCATGTTCACGGTTGATAATGAACTAATAACTAAAACGGATGAGGGTTGTTAAGAGGTGTCAAAATCGACAGATAAATCAGAATGAGTTCCTTCGGTGACTAAACATGTCACAAAAGCTTTGACAACTTAGTAGTAAAAATCACAAGATTTATGGTCAAGTAAGTTCAGTATTAAAATTCTTGTTTTGGAATGTAGTTGCGTTGTTAGCAATAGAATAACAATAATAAACAATAAACATTAAAAAGGGTACAGGATGTACCAGATTGTAAAACTGGGATGATCGTTTTAAATTTTGCCTTTTACTTACTGATAGGATGGAGGCAGTAAAGCGCAGTAAAAAAAATTTGTTCGGGATGTCGGTTTTCACGTACTATTGTCCCTACTAATACCTCTATTTTCTCAAAGTGCTTAAAAAATTAAAACCCTTCGTTTTTTCGAGGGAAATTTCAACTTAAAATTTCCACCCAGTATTTTTTCCCTCGTATAGGACCCATTTTAGACCACGTGAGGTGACTTTAGATGTTTCTGGAAGTGCTCTTTGGAACATTTTCAGCATTCGCTCACAGTAGGCTTTTCTCCTTTATTCTGTCCACCCGGTGTTCCGTTTTTACTCTTCATGGAAGCCCTTAAATTCCGTAATTAGTTTTTTAAATTTGATTAGTTTCATTAAGTTTTCTCGGTTTTTTCAATATCATTTCTGACTTCTTTAAACAATTTATCCGACACCTAAGGTCTACTGTTCCGTGTCGTAAAAATTTGTTTTATGAACCGGTTGTCATCCATTCCCTGTCAAACCTTACAGATTATCCCTGGTAGAAGCATCTGCCGGTTTTCATCACTCCACAAACTCTTTTCAGGGCAGGAGAACGAGCCCCTTCCACCAAGTATTCAGCGGTGGGTTTTTTATATATGACCTAAAAAGCCGAGCGCAGCCGAACCCAAACGACCATAAAACAACGGGTGATTTTACAATGATCTGAATAAATAACTAATATTAACGAAGTTCGTTAAGTGCCTGCCGCTAGTTTAAATTATTTTAGTTAGTTACTTAATTTAACTTGGTAGGTTAATTGCAATTGGTAAAATTTGCTAATCTTCGTAATAATTTTTTATTTTCTTTACATTTCGGGGGGTGTCTGCACAACCTGGAAACCCCTTATCTACGCCACTGGATGGAGGTGTTATTGTCATGACTCTCATAATAATACTTACTAAAATTAAGACAATAAATTAATTCTATGGATAAGTCTAGTCTTGAATCGGAAGTTATAATTGGGACCTATATTAACATGTACTAATTTTGTCAATTTCCTTCAGGTCCATTAATTATGGCTTTTGATTTTCCATAGGCCTATACTGTTTGCGGGACCAGACTGGGATACAGCTAACGGAAGAACAGAAATGGGACTAAAAGTTGTAAGAGATAGCTGGCTAAAGATTTGCTTTATATGAACGCGAAGACCCATTTTTATGTTTTTCTCCACGTTCACAAAGCCAGCCGTTGTTTCAGCAATTAATAATAATTCATAGCTGCTGAGAATTTAACGGTTGCAGATGTAAAATAACTAAGGAACAGTTAATAAAGTATTTAGGAATAACAGTCGATTTTTTGCTTCGATGGGAGAAACATATTTAATCGATTTATGTCAATGTCTGAGAAAAACTATATAATTATTTAAGAAAGTTACAAGTGTCCTGGAAATTAAAACTCTGAAAACTGTTTGGGTTTCAACGGTGCAGTCACTCTTGATTGAAGGAATTGTGGGTTTACAGTTCAGCCGTTCTTAGTTTGCTCCTACTGTCAACAAACCAAAGCCAGCTACTACAGGGTGCACGCTAGAGTCCGCGACTTTTTGGATGACGTAATCCTATTAAGTTAACTATGTTTTAAATTATAAGTACTTAAAACATCAGTCATGATATGATGTAGGCCTAACAATTTCATTTATAAAAATACTTTTAAAAGTATTTTGTATTTAAATACTTTTAAAAGTATTTGTTGTTACTTTTTAATCAGCGTGTACTCATTTTTATATAAAACGCATGCTCAGTGACGTCATTATTTGTTTACATTAGGAGCAAACTAAGAAAGGCTGGAGTATAGGTGGTTCTTGGTATGGCTATTTGAGTCCCCTGTTAGTAATATAGAAACTAATTTTGAAGGTTATACTCGTATAAGTAGAAAACCGCCTCACTACCTGTCAGACATTTTTTCAGAATTTCAAATGATGAACGTTAGGCAACTCTTTGTAAGGGTGATATTGAGAAAGCTACATAAGAATAAATCGACATCCAAAATAGATCCCATAAGTACGACACCTGCCCATAACAGACAGGTGGAGTGTCAAATTATTTACACTCAATCTGTTTGTTGCAGGGCTAAAATAAATAGTTCTGTTTCTTATCACATGGTCAGCCAATTAAATGACTGAATCATTTAAGAACAGAAGAGGTAGAGGTGTAAAAGACACTAGTCAGAGTTATCTTCTCTGAAAGTAATGAATTTCACTATACAGCCAGACCCTGTGGTGAATGAAGTGAAGGTGTCATTTGCAGAGTGGAAAATATGTGCTTTTCAGAGGGCCCGGCATGCTGTTAAGCGTACTTTTCCACTCAGTGAGGAAGGCAATGGTAAACCACCTCACTCCTCGTTTTACTTAGTAAAACCTCTACAGGTTCAAACCAGCCTTTCGGCTGTTGACCTAAACAACAACAAGTACGACACAAGGAATAAAGATCTACTTCTTCCAGATAACGCGAGAAATGCGATGTATGAGCGACACCTCTCTCACTGGACCCACCAAATTTTATAATCTAAACATATAACTGAACAGAATGAAATTAAATTTACGAATGAAATGGGTAATTAATGTCGGAGGAAACAACATGAAAGTGATGCTAGGTAAAACATAAAGTCAACTGTGAACGTATTACCATATTTATTATGGTAAATAGTTTAAAGGTAAGTGATATAATGATTATTTTTATATATCCTGGCACAAAGTTTTTTAACCATAGTTGGATATGTAAATTTCCACCGCCTCTATTAATGGGATAAATGTGTGCATAGAATTTAATACAAAATGTTAAAATATTTTTTTTTTGCAAATAAATAAAGTATTATAAAGAATTAATAAAATCTAGATAAAAGACCATTAGTATTTTGAAGAACTTACCAAAAAAGTAGAGTCCAATCCAATCGGAAGTGGAGACAGTTTCATGGACGATCCAAGAAATCCGAAAACATGGTGACAGAGAATCTAATCGCCAGACACAATCTTTCAGATCGACATCTAGGAAATTCCGAACGTAAAATTTATCACCGATACTTTTTTTATTAAAATTCACTTGATGGTTCACGTATAGACAATCTTTATCATCGTTCGAGATACTATTACAAACACTGCTGCTACTACTACCACTAGAATCTAAACTATTACGAGAATGTCTTTGTTTTTGAGGAGGGCATCGTAAAAATTTCACCATTTCAATTTCTCCAGTTACTTCCTTCGATCTAATATCATAGTCTGTTTCTTTATCATCGTCTTTAACACTCTGTTCGCGCGTTTCTGTTTTTTCTTTATCATGAATATCGCCATTATCATTATTTGATGAAGAACAAGCACCGGCTACTCGATTATTATCACCTTCCGCTTTTTCTTCTTCTTCCTCTTCTTCTTCTTTAGTTTTACGTGGAACTTCTTCTTCGTTCTCGTTTTGTACCTGATCGTAATTTTCTTCAGCGGTTGTTGAACTTGATGATACGTCGACAGTTTCTGTTCCGTTACAATCTTCGTGGTCAGTTGTAGATAAACCCACGTTTTCTAGTCCAATATTGTTTACTTCGTTATTGGTTTCATCGCCGTCTTTGTCCACGGTGAAAAGAAGAATGTAATTAGTTGACGGTGAATTCTTTCATTTCAATCTGAAACAAAAAAAATAACAACAAAATTATGTTTATTTTTAATTTCTACCCACCAAGTTGGTCTAAAGGTAAAGTCATCACAAAGGTGTTTAATAGCTGATTTTCAGAGACAAAGATTTCTGTTTCAAATCCTGTAAAGGCACTTTTATACGAATTTAAATACTAGACAGTGGTTACTGGTGTACTCTGATGGTTGGGGTTCAATTAACCCTACTATCTCAGAAATGGTCGGCCTGGGTCTGTACAAGACTACACCTCATTTACACGTCATACACATCATCTTCATCTCATTGGGTCACGGGGTTGCTTATTGTTTTTAACTGGACAGATCCGGGATAAAAAAAAAATAATTTTTGTCCCACCGGGTTAGTGCGAGTCGTCGCCAAAAGTCAGCTGTTTAAACAAGTGATTTTCGGAGGCGAAGTTCTTAGTTCAAATCCTAGAAAATATCATTACTTTTATACGGATTTGAATACTAGACAGTAGTTACGGGTGTGTTTTGATGGTTGGGGTTCAGTTAACCCTACTCTCAGGAATAGTCGGTCTGAGTCTGTACTAAACTACACCTTATTCACACGTCATTCACATCATCTTCATCTCATTGGGTCATTGGGTTGTTTATTCATCTTAAATTGAACAGACTGCAACGTACACACTTTAAAGATAAAGAAGTTATTTCTGTCCCATCGGGTTGGTCTAGCGGTAAAGTCGTCGCTACCAAAAAACAGCTGTTTAACATCTAATTTTTGGAGGCGAAGGTTCCTGATTCAAATTGTATAATCACAATCTATGATTGATTCGTCGTCGATCAGTAAAATGAAATAGTGATAATCTATGACAAGTGCACCGATGTTGTGCTAAATATTGGATAACAATTAAACTATCTAGCTTAAATAAAAGTTAACACGAATTCCAATTTAAATAATATATTTCTACTACTATTACAATTTTTCAAAGCAACATTATTACAAATAGCAATTAAAGAAACAAATTAAATATTGAAAATTTTATTGAAATTTTACAAAGAACAATTCTGCGAATCTTGATACTAGACAATTTTCAAATTCAAATAAATAGCCAACCTGAAACAAATATTAAAATTAATATAAAAGTAATAAAAATTGTAGTAATAAGAATTTATTATGTTGGAACGATATTCTCTTTAAATACAATATTATTTTTAAAAAAAAGTGAAATTTGAAAAGTTATAAAACACCATTGTAACAATGAATCTTAGCCCCCGTTTGTTCGACAGATGGTACCGCGTTAAGTCGTGTTTTGATGAATGTAAGTGTTTGTACATAAATCTATACTAATATTATAAAGACATACCGTTTTTACTCGTGTATAGCGCGCACTCGTGTATAACGCGCACCCGTAATTAATTATAATATTTTAGGTAAAAATATTTCATACCTGAAAAAATAAATAAGTTGACGTTTTTCACTTGAAAAAATTATATTTATTGAACTATCAAAAAACAATCAATTTGAAACAACTTACATTACAGTTTAAGTATTTAATTTCAATGCAATTTTTTACTCATGATTGCTTTCCGAAGATGACGAAATTTCTTCGTTCCCGGGTACATCTTCACTGTCACTGTTATCCCAGAGTGCGCCGTCCTCCGTACCGTCCAGGCTGTTAGATATTCCACACCTCTTGAAGCTCTTCACGACTGTTTCATATTTCACTGCATTCCAGGCTTTTAGAATCCACTCCAGTATAAGTGACAGTGGTGGTCTTTTCAGTTTTCCAGATGGTGTAAACAAGTGTTCACCATCGCAAATCCACTGGGTGTAAAGTTTTCTAAAACTGCCTTTGAAAGGTTTATTAACTGATACGTCTAAAGGTTTAAGTACGGATGTTCATCCTCCTGGAATTACTGCCAAAACAATTTTCATACCTTTTAGCTTTTCCTTAACGGTTTCAGTTAAATGCGCTTTGAAACTATCCAGGACTAATAAATTTTTTTGCTTTAACAAAGCACTTGGCCTTCGATTCCACACTGTTTCGATCCAGTCTAAAACCAACTTTTCCTCCATCCATCCTTTCTCTTGGGCACGAACAATAACACCGTGCGGAAGCTTTTCTTTCGGCAGAGCAACTACTACATACGGAGGCAACTTGTGTCCATCAGCGGTAATTGCAAGCATTACCGTGCAACGTTGTTTCTCGTATCCTGTTGTTCTGATCGGTACAGATTTGGCTCCCTTGGGTTCAACTGTAGGAGCCATCGGCATATCCCAAAATACAGGACACTGGTCAGCGTTCCCAAATTGAGACAAATCGAAATTATCCTTAGCCCTCACTTGTAAGATAAATCGATGAAACACAATGACTTTATTTTCATATTCTTCAGGTAAACGTTGAGCTAAAGTGGTTCGGCTTCGAATCGAAAGACGGTGTCTGCGAAGAAACCTAACACACCAACCACGGCTTGTACCAAATTTTGTATTTTCGATGTTAACACGTTCAGCAATTCGGCTTGCTTGAATTTGTATCATTTCTGTAGTCACAGAAAAAGCTCCGCTTCTTTTTTCTTGTATATACTCGACTAGCTGGGTTTCTACGTCTGAATGCATTATTTTCTTACCACGAAAAGACCGCCGATCACGAGTTGTAACTCTTAATTTTGCTTTTTGTTTTTTTCCACTCCCGGACATTTGTTTCTGGTACATCAAATTCACGCGTTGCGGCCCGATTGCCATTTTCTTCTGCGTGTTTTATTACTATCAGTTTAAATTTTGTCGTATAGGAAGAACGGGATGTCTTTTCACTCATCGTAAACAAAAACTAAATACTGAAATCAGTAAAAAGCTACGTTGGTACTGATCAAGCCGACTAGCAATTACGAACTAAACCCAAGTAAGGTAGTGTAACGCAGAAACACCCGAATGGATGGGGATTTCCAGGAACGACTATCTATAATAGGTATCTGCTCACACATGAAAATATTTATGAATTTTTTCTAGTGGAAATGAATCGCCAGTGAATGGCAGGAAAGGAACAGGCAGATAATGATGCCAAACGTGCCATAAAAACATACATATTACTGTTTTTGCCACTATCTTAAAATAAAATTTTTATTTTAGATGATAAAGCAAAAACGACTATCAATACGCCTTTATCTATTTTTTAATTAAAAATAATTATCTGTATTTTTTAATTTAAACGGTTTTTGTTTTAATTAGGCGTATTCGTGTATAACGCGCACCCCCATTTTTGGGGAGAAATTCTTGGGAAAAAAGTGCGCGTTATACACGCGAATATACGGTAGCGTGTTTTTTGTGCAGACTAATTTCAAAAATTACTGAACGGATTTTCACGAAATGTTGACAGCATATTGGTATTCATATTCACAGCATTATTTTATTTTTATACTTCAAAAATTGATAACCCTAAGGGCCCTAATGAAGATTTTCATAAATAAGTATGTATGTGTGTGTACGCGCGCGCGTGTGCATGTGAGTACGTACTGCTGTGAATTAGATGAAAGGGTTTGATGCTATTGAGAGACGTACGCGGGGGAAATTATCAAAACGTTTTTTGTGTGTGTGCGCGCTCTATTGCTGAAGACAGTAGGCTACAATACGTTAAAGACTAGTGAAAGACGTACGCGGGAAAATTTATCAAAACTTTTTATGTGTGTGTGTGTGTGTGTGTGTGCGTGTGTGCACGTAGGAGTATACAGTCAATTTAACAGCTACACAATTTCTGTTACATATTTATTTGAAAAATTGATTATACATGTTTCGCGTGCGAAGCCGCGCGGGGCATGCTAGTTATATAAATTTATATTATTAATTATAAATGAATAATAATTGTTGAACTCTTCATATAAATGTATATAAATGCAAGCAGTGTGTTCAGGTCAAAAGCCGAAAGGCTGTTTTGAACCTCTATAGATTTTACTAAGTAAAACGAGGAGTGAGGTGGTTTACAGTTGCCTTCCTCACTGAGTACAAAAGTACCCTATGCTTATCAGCATGCCAGGCCCACCGAAAAGCATCTACTCTGCACCTTGCGAATGACACCTTCACTTCATTCGCCACAGGGCCTGGCTGTATAATGAAATTCATTACTTTCAGAGGAGATAATTCTGACTAGTGTCTTTTACATCTCTACCTCTTCTCTTCTTTAATAGTTCAGTCAATAAAAATCATGTTTCATCATATAAGAAACAGAACTATTTTTTGTAGACCTGGAACTAGCAGATCGAGTTCAAATAATTTAACACTCCCCCTGCCTATTATGGACGAAATTCAAGCAGTAAAATCCTAATAGTGGACTACGAAGGCGAAAGCTCTAAAAAAAATTAATATTGCTTATTTATGAAAAGGATATTAACAAATACGAAGTAAAGGAAGAAGATTGCTAAACGAGAGCCCACTCGGACAAATTGTGGTGCACACAACCGAAAATTCAATAAATTCAGATAAAAATACAAATTTAAAATACCTTATTCAACCTTATCTTTAACCCTGAGATTCTTGCTCGATTCAATTTTCAACAAGTAACTTCAATTAAAATCTAATTTCAAATTTCAACCATAGAAAACTGAGCTCATGGTAAATTCAATAAAATATTTCATAGATATTCAGTTAGGGTAATATGTAGGGCCAAAATTTGAATTTCATTTAGAATTTATCAGTAGCCTAGTTAAGTGTCACCAATAAATTTATTAAAGTAAATTAAATTAAATTTGTTTAATTCAATCTTCTAATTCATATTTCTGCTGCCCAACGAAAGTGATTTAGAAGATATGGGAAATTTAAAAGTACCAACGAAAACATACAGGGAGTTGGGGAATTCTGCTATCTAGGGAGTGAACTAACAAAGCACGGTAGAATCACAAGTGATATCAAAAGTAGGATTGCTCAAGCTAAAAAAAGCCTTTGAAATGAAAACAGTATACTAACTACAAACATTGATTTATAGTCTAGGAAAAATTCTTAAAACACAATGTTTGGAATTAGTGTTTTACGGGAAAGAAACGTGGGTGATAGGGGCTGTAGAAAGGAAGAGGATAGAAGCTTTTGAAATGTGGTGCAATAGGAAAATGTTAAAGATTAGTGAGTGAACAAAATAAGTAATTTAGAGGTTCTTAGACGAGTGGATGAAAGAAGTATATGGAAACATCTTACCAGAAGACGGGATACGCCAGTGGGGCATATCTTAAGACATCCATCGGTCTATTAATAATAGAGGGTAATATTGAGGGATTGCATTGTAGAGGGAGGCAAAGATGAGAATATTTCTTGCAAATTACAAAAGATGTAGGGCGTTACAGGTATGTAGATATGAAACGACTTGCGCAATATAGAACAGCTTAGAGAACTGCATCAAACCAGTCTACACTAATGACAAAAAAAAATTAATAAATTTAGTTATTCGTTTGTTTAATAAACGTTTGTCATTTGTTTTATATGGTACTTTGTGAAGGCTAGTTTAATAATTACTCTAAACTATATTTTGTGACAAGTATAATTTGCATATTCATTTTTACAACCGATTTCAATTTTGCAATTTTACAGATTTTCAATTGTTTTTTTTTTAATAAATTCTTTAAATGCCAAGAAAACTAAACAAATAACAATCTGGGGTGAAACACTAACACAACTTTCTCTTTCCAATGTAAATAATGAAAAATATAACGAATGTTTAATTATTAGTAAACATGTAATGTGAAAAACAACTTAATTTTAATCATGAGTGAATGAAGCTAAATGAGAATTAACCTCCGGTGGGGGAAAAAATACGGAAACCACTAATTTACACTTAACTAGACTCCGTAGAGAAAAACGTTTGAAATTGTAGACTTTTTATTCCCTATAACTTTTATTATATAGGCTACATTTTTGTTGTAAAATAGTTGCAATATAAAAAAATCTCATTTTTACCGATTTTTAAGAAAATATACAAAAAATCATCAATTGGCTCTAAACTAAGCGTTGTACAAAAAATGTTTGAAACAAAAGTTGCAGGTTTTCTAATTTCCTACAACATTGATTATATACACTTTTGTCCATGCATATTAAGAGCGCAATCTTAAAAAAAAAATTCTACGAGATCAAGGCCTCCCCAAGAATTTTAGCAGAGATAGTGCTTACCCTATCTTGTAGAGCATAGAAAATTTAATAAGGCGATTTTTAAAAAAATCGTAGGAGCCGTTTTTGAGAAAATCGAAAAAGTGAAAACCTGCACGAATAAACTACTACTTCTGGTTGATCGATTTGACGAAAATATTCGTGTCGAGTCCCGTAGTTATACATACTTAACTTAAGTCCCAAATTTCAACTTCGTTCTATAATCCGTTCTTGAGATATTTTGTACACACATACATACCAATCGCTAAAAACATATTATTTGGGTTCAGGGGTCCTGAAAAAGTGAAAAATCTATTTCTAAATAACAACATGAAAATAATACTTTCATTTCCTAATCATTAAATACTCTGTTCAGTCTAAGAACTATCCTACGAATGCGTTTGTAGTGGTGAGTAATACTGCAGGGTGAGTCTATATGTGGTGAATGACAACAACCGGGTGACTCGGAACACACTGTTCATGTTTTGACTACAATAAAATATCTATAATTTTATTATCTTGTATAAGAGAATTTATAACCGTTATAAATCATTACAAGCTATTATAATCCTTGCACATACAGTCATTTTATAAAAACGCTATTTTTAATTCCCTAATTATGCAGTTTACGTTCGATCTTTAACGTGTAAGCACACAATTATTATTTAATTTGTTGTATTTATATTGTGAACAAGTAATTTATTTATTTTTTGTAATGTGTGTGGTGTTTTGAAAATTTAGTTTAAGTATTTTATCCCATATTAAACTTTGAAATGACTGATGAGCTGTCAACTTCTGTTGCGAAACACAAAAGTGGAAAGCCTTTAAAAAGTGAAGAAAACCCAATGTTTTTAATGTATTTAATTTCCTGCTTATAAAAAAATTCCTCTTTACCTATCAAAGATAATGAACAAACGATATCGGAGTTGACTGGTGTATATACATTAAACATTACATTAAACGCACAGGTTAACACCAAACAAAAAAAAAGGAAAAGAAGCAAACCTGTTATGGAGCAGTGCGATGAATTTGTAAAAACGGCAATTAGACTTAAGGCGTACAGTTTTCTCGACCTATGTTTAAAATAACATTTTTAAATTAATCAGTTTTGTGTTTTGAAAACGAGTGCTCAAGAATATAAACTACGGAAAGGGATGACATATTATTGTAAAGAAGGGAATATTTGAGAAAAATAAAGGAGTTTAGGGAAATATGACGAACAATTTATTACCTAGACGAAACGAGGGTCTATGAACTAGTAATTTATTGTTGTCTTATTGTAATGTCGATGTGTTTTATTTAGGTCATCAGCCGAAAGGCTGGTTTGAAGCTCTTGAGGCTTTACTAAGTAAAACGAGGAGTGAGATAGTTTACCATTGTCTTCCTCACTTAGAGAAAAAGTATGGTTATCAGCATGCCAGGCCATCTGAAAAGCATCTACTTTCCACCCTGCGAATGACACCTTCATTTCGTTCACCAGAGTCTGGCTGTATAATGAAATGCATTACTCTCAGAGGATATACCAGTGACTATTGTCTTTAACACCTCTACCTCTTCTGTTCTTAAATGCTTGTCATATAATTGGCTGACCATGTGATAAAAAACAGAATTATTTTTTGTAGCCCTGGAACTAGCAGATCGAGTGCAAATAATTTACTAGCTTTGAAACATCCTAAACTTTGAAACATTCTATAGGTTCCACGATAGGACGACCTTGACAGGATAGCTCTACAGTGAATATGGTATAGGGCAAGAAAAAATAAAACTTGTAAGAAACATTCTGACCACCCAGTTATTTTATTCACTGTCTCTTTTTAACACTTAACCTAATCAACACTGTTTCTATCTCGCTTGCACCTTATTTATTTGATTCTTCATCTCTTTTCCACTAATGGTATGTAAGGTTAGGTGTAATATTGATCAGGATTATTATTTTAACTCCACCTATATTTTTTGTTGTTGTATATTTGGATATAATTCAGGGTAATACATCCTCTACCTTAATCTACACTGCTATAGCTACTATTTTATCCGATTTCAATTAAATTGATAGCTTTTTTCCAATCCGCAGTAGAACGATTATCCACGTAATTAATCAATGTTCAAAAGATAATCCTAACGGAAGAAATTTTCAATTAATTGGTCGGGACATTTTTATAGTACAGTTGATTCGAGGTAATCCGTCGTTTTTATATCCCAGGACTTACAATAATCCATCGGTATTTTCGATTGGTTTTTTTTTTACTTTCCCTTGCCCTATATAAATAAATAGGAGAGGAAAGAAAGTATTGTTTAAATGTCGATTTTTCTAAATCGAGTTTTCACCGGATATACACTTTTTCAGGCCCCCTAAACAAAAACAAATTTTTTTAACGATTGGTGTGTGTGTATTTATGTGTGTGAACAAAAATATCGCAAGAACGGAATAGCGTGCGAAGTTGAAACTTGAAACTAAACTTAGGTATTACTAAAGGACTCGCCACGAACATTTTTATCAAAATCGGTCAACCGGAAGTAAAATACAGAGTGGCAAAGATTTGATTGCCCCTTGCGAAGAAGAGCAGAATGGGCCCGCTACTAGCCTTCTCAATAACATTTCTTCTTTTTTTAAATCTTTTTATAATACTTAAATTTCATATAAATAATACTATATATATATATATATATATATATATATATATATATATATATATAGTATTATTATATATATATATATATATATATATCGGATAATAATAATATTATTATATTAGTAATACTTTAGTATACATATTTGATTTAAATACATATACACAAACTGTGATTACACTATTTTACAATAAATACATTTTCAAACGCCAATATTTATAGTTCCTTAACTTTTGAAGCGATCATCAAAATTACGTGATTCTTCCACTAAAAATAAGTTCACTCTTTAAACTAAATTTCGTACGCTGCATGTAGGCTATATAGAAATAATTATAAGCCGAAAACTTTATCGCGACCAGATTTTTTCAAGCCCGGGCGTACTTCAATCAAAATGTTTTACAAAATATATGGCTACAGTATTGAAATCGCTACCACATATAAATTTTCATTTGATTTTCGGTATATCATGATCCCGTATACAAAATTTTATAAATATAAAACTTCCAGTTATTAAGCAATCATCGTGGAAATAAAAATCGTCCTATTTCACTGTTCTTATTACTTCATCTTTTCTATACGAATATATAGAAAGGAAAGTATTGTTTTCATGTCGATTTTTCGAAATCAAGTTTTCACCGGATCTACACGTTTTCAGACCCCTGCACCAAAAAAGCATGTTTTTAGCGATTGGTGTGTGTGTGTACGAACTTGAAACTTAAGTTAGATACCACTACCGGGCCCGACACGAACGTTTTAATTAAAATCGGTCAACCGGAAGTAGTAGTTTATTCGTGTCATTTTTAACGTTTTTGCGATTTTCTCAAAAACGGCTCCTACGATTTTTTTTAAAAAAATCGCCTCATTTACTAAATTTTTTATGCTCTACAAGATAGGGTAGGCGCAATGTCTGCTGAAATTCTTGGGAAGGTTATTTTCTCGTAAAAAATTGTATTTTTAAGATTGCGGCTTTAATAGGCCTATGCATTTTAGCGCACAAATGTATAGACTAATTATAAAAAAAGTTTTAGAGAATTTAAAATCCTACAACTTTTAGTTCAAACATTTTTTTGTATAACGTATAGTTTAGCGGTAATTAGCGATTTTCTGTTTTTTTCTCACGAAAACGTGTAAAAAATCGAATTTTTGAAGATTTCAGCCTTAGCATGCATTTAACGACAAATGTGTTTAATCAAATTTATAGAAAATTAAAAGATCTACAATTTTCATTGAAGCATTTTCTCTACAGAGCCTAGTTTAGCGGGAAAGAGTGATTTTCCATATTTTTAAGCCAAACTGAGGTTGATTTTTATTTTGCGTTTTTGACTCATGATTAAATTAAGGTTAGTTTTTGTTTATTTCTAATGTTTTATTACTAATGTTAAGTTATATTGTTAATTATCTGCACTGGCAAGAGAAAGTTGTGTGAGTGTTTCACACCAGATTTTTTTTTCTTTCTTAAAATCACTAATATTTTTTAACCGTTTCATTTATCGTAAAAGTTAATAGGAAAAAAAGGATGCGTATCATGATTTTAAATAAGACTAAATCATTTTACAGTTATAAAAATATTTAAAAAAAAAGTGAAATGTTATTGAAAAGACTAGTAGCGGGCCGATTCTGCTCCTATCCACTAGGGGGAATCAAATCTTTGCCACACAGTAGTTTATTTGTGATTTTTCACTTTTTCAAATTTTCTCACAAACAGCTGCTATGATTTTGTTTATAACTGCCTCGTTTACTAAACTTTCTATGCTCTACAAGATAGGATAAGCGTCATTCACCATTGGTCTACTGAAATACTTGGGGGCCTGCGCTCTCGTAGGAAAAAATTGAGTTTTTTTAAGATTGCAGCCTTAATATGTATTCTGGAGAAAAGTGAATTATAATTCAAGTAGCAGAACATTAAAAAACCTACAACTTTTACTTCAAACGCTATTTTGAACAACGCTTAGTTTTGTGTCAATTAATGGTTTTTCTTTGTTGTATTTTTCATCAAAATCGGTATAAAATGGGACTTTATAATACTACGGCCTTAGCATGACATTTTACGACAAAAAGTGTATAATATAATTAAAATTATAGAAAATGAAAATATCTAACGTTTAAATGAAAATTGTAGAGAATTTTATTCGCAAAAGATGATGTAAATAAAGCCTTTGAAAATTAAACTCATTGAACTTTTGTGTGTTTAATTGCAATTTAACAAAGTTACTTTGCGTTAAATTTAAAAAAGTGTATTTTTTAACCCTCATTTTTAGTGTTTTTACGTAATTTTCTTAAAAACTAAAAGTTATACAGTTCTGGGACTCATTTTTTTAAGTTTCCCAGGTTAAAAAACCACTAAAATTTCCCCTTAATTTACAATCTCAGATTTTTAAAATAGCTTTATTTCACTCTTTGCTCAGAAATCAAGGCGAAATCTTTCGCCAGGCATAACTCGCTAACAAAGTATTTCCGGACCTATGTTTAACTTATATAAACTTTTTTCTTCTGGCAGACGGCCTCTAGGTCATGTCATAAGTGAGTACAGTAGTAAATTGATTTATTTTATTTTATTATTTTATTTATTTTATTTTTTCTTTGTAGTTAATGTATAGAATTAGGTGTATTTTGTAAGGTAAATGTATGTAATATTGACAGTATAATAAAATTCACTATGAACTTTTTTCTTATTTTTAGCTATAAAATCATCTTCCTAGAGATTGCCGTGAAACTTAGAATCACTCGGTACTTAGCCCTAGTTTGGCGTAAATGAGTGATTTTCCGTATTTTTAAGTCCTACAAAGGTTGAATTTCATTTTGAGTCACTCACTCATGATTAAAATTTGGTTATATTTTTTATTATTTACATTAGCGAGAGAAAATCGTGTGAGCGTTACACACCAGATTTTAAGTAATGCTCAAGATGAAGAGTGATAGATGAAAATGAATGACAAAAAGTTACCAGCCATGCCGGGAATCTAACCAGGTACACCTGGCATAGAAACCAGTTGTGATGGCTACAACACTACCACAATAAAGCAGAAAAATTATTTTTTCAATAAAAATGCTATTTCCGACAACAGCACAATTTATAATCAGCTACAAAAGTAAATCAAACAATGATTAAAAATACAACACATTCCACAAACGAAATAAATCACACACATATTTGTGTGTGTGTTTGTGTGTGCACTACATACACACACATATTCAGGATGATAATAATGATAATTAGTATTTCTTATCACTTAAAAAGCCCAAAGATAAGGAATCGTGGCTTTCATGTAAAAACAACACAATAATAAATCTCGAGAACGATAACGAAAAAACCATATTAGGCGTACACACAAGTTGTATTCTACAATGGAACAAATACATTTATGAATAATTATATTATATTCATTTAATAAAAAGGTATTGTACAGTGAAGTTGAAGTTAAGTTTACTAAATTTTAACAAAACTAAATTTCTTTACAGATAGCATACATTTCAAATAATTATTTTAAACAAAATTATTAAGTTCATAACCTACAAAAGTTAATATAGAATAGGCTAACAAACTTAAAAACCACAATGATAATTATTAATATTTAAATAAAAATATGTTTAAAGTACACTAAATTTTTTTTTACTGAAATTTGATTAAATACGGTGATTTAAATTGTGACTGATTGTGAATTGTGAAGAGTTTTAAAAATGACTCATATTCTAGGTGTGTTACAGCATACAAGGTAAGGTTAATTTTTAAACAATAAGTATTTTTAGGTTAAGTTTAAGATTTCTTTTTAACCTATTACTAAGTTAACGTTAAAAACCTGATGTTAAACATTCACAAAACTTTCTTTTACCAATGTAAACAATGACAATACAACCTAAACTAGCTAAAGTACTTGTTCTTCGAACGGTTTCCTTGGTGCCGTGGACGGTTGGTTGGGGTACCGAGTTTGATCCCTGCCAGGTCTGATATTCTTTAACTATTCATTGTTATCTACCTCCTTTCAACGTCAGCAATATTATTTATAAAAAAAAATAGTTAAACGTAAAACAAAAGCGAGGTCTTGATGTTTTTAAATTAAGATAAGCAGCGCTTTATTATTTTCATAATAAATGGAAAGTAAATCACAATAGAAACACCCCGATGACTATAACACTATTAAGACAAACTATTATTAAGCAATGTTAATATTCTTCTAAAAATATTGGTTTATTATTTTTTAATTGGAATAACTCCATTATTATGCATGAAAATGAAAACCTGTACATAATCAAACTAATTTGTCTCTAAAAGTTTCGTATTTTCGATATTATATTTTTTGATACATTGACTTTTAACGGAGATATTCGTAGTTTTATGTTTACCCCTCCCTCTGACTCCCCCATCCCTTTGTGATATTAAAAAAATTGATAGCCTATTATCATTTCGATTATGTCCAAAACCTAGATACCGAAATTCACTGAATTTGGTTCAGCGGTTTTTGCGTGAAGCCGTAACATACAAATAGACAAAAATTAAGCTGAAATTATTTTCGGTATTTACGTGGTACATCTGACGTAGAGACAAAATTTGGGGCATTTTGAAAAATTGTACAGACAAAATCACAATTTTATTTATATAGATTTGAATCATGACTGAATGAATAGACGCTAACTAGGTGCTCTGTAGAAAAAACTTCTCGAAATAAAAGTAGTAGATTTTTAATTTTCTATAACTCAAATACTACATACACTTTTGTCGTAAAGTGCTACGGCTGCAATATTAAAAAATCCCATTTTTTACCGATTTTGATGACAAAATATAAAAAAGCTAAAACCAAAGCGTTGTACAAAAAACGCTATAAATAAATGTTGTAGGTTTTTGAAAAGTCTACAACTTTTATCATTAACACTTTTGCCCAAAAATTTATATTAAGCCCGCAATCTTTAAAAAAAATATATTTACAAGAGTACAGGCCCCTAAAAATTTCAGCAGACTTAACTCTATATTGTAGGGCATAAAAATTTAGTAAATAAGACGATTCTTAAAAAAAATTGTAGGAGCGTTTTTTAGAAAATTGCAAGTAACGTGAAAAATTGCACGTATAAACTACTACTTCCGGTTGGCCGATTTTGATGAATATGTTCTTGAGATTTTTGTTCATATACGCGCGCGCGCGTGTACAAACATACAGAACAATCGCTAAAACCATGGTTTTTGGGGTCAGGGGGGTCTAAAAACGTTTATATCTGGTGAAAACCAGTTTATATCTGGTGGTTTATATCTGGTCGATTTTGAAAATCGACATAAAAACAATACTTTCCTACCTTATACAGTAAATTCATATAGGGCAGGAGAAAGTAAAAAAGATTGGTTAAGAAACTAATTTATGTTTTTATGGACAATTAAACTTAACATTAATTGATCATCCAAGTTATAAATTTTTTTAATGCAATTAATACAGTTATTTATGTTTCTTCCAGATGCTTATCGAGAATTGAACATTGAACATTTTAGTTTAGCAGTCTTTACAATATTAAATAAATGGACTGATGACACAAATTTAAGGAATAAATTACAAACGAAACAAAAAGCAAATGAATTAATAAGAACATCAAGCTTAATTATTTATCTTCAATTTTTATCATGGGTGACAGAGACACTTTACCGATAGTGCGAAATTTAACACCGAAAATTAAGCGTAAAAAATGTTTTAAAATAATTCCTCGTAAGACATTAAGATGGCGAAAAAAATATCATAGCAGCATTCAAGAATGTATCAATAATGATGATTTACCTGAAAATATGAGAACATCAACGATGGGCCTGTAAGTACACAGACTTAATTCATTAATCAGGCTTATATGAATACTTAAAAGAATCAGCCTTATATGTCTCTTGCCTATATGAATATAAAAAAAAATCTGGTGTGAAACACTCACACAACTTTCTCTTGCCAGTGCAAATAATTAACAATATTATCTAACATTAGTAATAAAACATTAGAAATAAACAAAAAAATAACCTCAATAAACATAACCTAATTTTAATCATATATGAAAGACGCTAAATGAAAATCGATCTCAGTTTGCCTTAAAAATACGGAAAATCACTCTTTCACGCTAAACTAGGCTCTGTAGAGAAAAATGTTATAAATAAAAGTTGTAGATCTTTTAATTTTCTATAAATACGATAATATACACTTTTGTTATAAAATGTTATAAAACTTTTGTTATAAAATGTTATAAAATTTCGGCTAAGGCCGAAATCTAAAAAAAATCGATTTTTCACACGTTTTCGTGAGAAAAAACAGAAAATCGCTAATTACCGATAAATTTAGCGTTATACAAAAAAATGTTTGAAATACAAGTTGTAGGATTTTAAATTCTCTACATTTTTTATTATATGTATAAATTTTTGCGCTATAATACATATTAAAGCCGTAATCTTAAAAAACACTTTTTTTACGTAAAAACACCCACACCAAGAATTTCAGCAAACATGGCGCCTACCCTATCTTGTAGAGAATAAAAAATTAAGTAAACCAGGCGATTTTTAAAAAAATCGTAAGACCAGTTTTTGAGAAAATCGCAAAAAAGTGAAAAATTTCACGAATAAACTACTTCCGGTTGACCGATTTTGATGAAAATGTTCGTGTCGGGTCCGGCAGTAACACATACACACACACACACACACACACACACACACACACACACACACACACACATATACACAATCGCTAAAAACATGTTTTTTGGGTTCACGGGGTCTGAAAGCGTGTAGATCCGGTGAAAACTCGATTTCCAAAAATCGACATGAAAACAATACTTTCCTTCCTATATATTCATATAGGCAAGAGAAAGTAAAAATCTGGTGTGAAACACTCACACAACTTTCTCTTGCCAGTGCAAATAATTAACAATATTATCTAACATTAGTAATAAAACATTAGAAACAAACAAAAAACTAACCCCAATAAACATAGCCTAATTTTAATCATGAGTGAAAAACGCAAAATGAAAATCAACCTCAGTTTGGCTTAAAAATACGGAAAATCACTCTTCACGCTAAACTAGGCTCTGTAGAGAAAAATACTCTAAATAAAAGTTGTAGATCTTTTAATTCCTATAAATTTTATTGTATACACTTACGTCGTAAAATGCATACTAAGGCTGAAATCTTTAAAAATCGATCGTTTTTTTACAGATTTTCATGAACAAAAAACACAAAATCACTAATTACCGCTAAACTAAGCGTTATACAAAAAAAATGTTTGAAATAAAAGTTGTAGGATTTTAAATTTTCTACACTTTGATTATATACGTACATTTTTGCGCTAAAATTCATAGTAAAGTTGTAATCTTAAAAAAAAATTATTTTTACGTAAAAACAGCCTCCCCAAGAATTTCAGCAGACATGGCGCCTACCCTATCTTGTAGAGCTAGTAAAAAAGTTTTACAAGCTTTTTTACAAGTTTTTACGATCTTGTAAAAAAGTTTAATAAATGAGGCGATTTTTAAAAAAATCGTAGGACCAGTTTTTGAGAAAATCGAAAAAAGTGAAAAATGACACGAATAAACTACTACTTCCAGTTGACCGATTTTGATGAAAATGTTCGGGTCGGGTCCTCTAGTGCTATCTAAGTTTCAAGTTTCAAGTTCGTACGATGTTTTATTCTTGAGATATTCTGTTCACACACAGACCAATCGCTAAAAACATGTATTTTGGGTTCAGAATGTCAGAAAACGTGTAGATCCGGTGAAACTCGATTTTAAAAAATCGACATGAAAACAATACTTTCCTTCCTATATATTCATATAGGCAAGAGAAAGTAAAAATGACATTTGTGCCGGAATCCGAAAGGAACCTCTTGTCGATAATTTTACGTTTTGAGCTGTTGTTTAGACAATTAGCCGAAAGGCTGATTTGAACCTACCGAGGGACTTTTTAAATTTACCATTAATTTCTGAACAATTGATGCAAAATTCAGATTTTCCTCTCAAAATTTTTTATAAATTACAGCAGTTTAAAAGGATTTTTGATAAAAAAATTATGTTAAACGTATTTTAAACTGTACATCACACTTTATAAATTTTACATATTTAAGAAAAAATTAATCACAGAATTTATACTAATTCTTTTAAAAATGTTGATGTTTGACATTGCTGAAGGTTCTTGTAAACAGAGTGCCTTCATTTTTATTTAGTGGTTCTGCAACTAAGTCCGGTAGGTGTGACTCGAGCTCAGGATACCTACCGGAAGATCTCGGCATTCTTCTTTACTAAATATCTTGATCTTTTTGAATAGACATTTTTACTTTCTCTCGCTTATATGAATAATATTTAAAAAAAATATTATCGTTTTAAAAACGATGGTGTGAGGTTGAACCATAGGAAGGAAAGTATTGTTTTCATGTCGATTTTAAGAAATCCACTCTTCACCGGATCTACACGTTTTTTTCAGAACCCCTGAATCCAAAAACTTGTTTTTAACTATTGGTCTGTGTGTGTGTGTTTGTGAACAGAATATCTCAAGAACGGAACATCGTACGAACTTGAAACTTAGGTTACATACCACTACCGGACCCGACTCGAACATTTTCATCAAAATTGGTCGACCGGAAGTAGTAGTTTATTCGTGTAACTTTTTACTTATTTGCGATTTTCTCAAAAACTGGTTCTATGATTTTTTTTAAAAATCGTTTGGTTTACTAACTTTTTTATGCTCTACAAGATAGGGTAGGCGCCATGTTTGCTGAAATTCTTGGTGAGGGTGTTTTTACGTAAAAAAATTGTTTTTTTAAGATTGCGGCTTTATTATGCATTTAAGCGCATAAATTTATATAATACACATTGTAGTGAATTAAAAATCCTACAACTTTTATTTCAAACATTTTTTTGTATAACGCTTAGTTTAGCGGTAATTAGCGATTTTTGTTTTGTTTTTTTTCTCACGAAAACGTGTGAAAAATCAATTTTTTTAAGATTTCGGCCTTAGTAGCTTTGCATTTCACGACAAAAGTGTAACAATAAAATTTATACGAAATTAAAAGATCTACGACTTTTATTTAAAGCATTTTTATCTAAAAAGCCTAGTTTAGCGTGAAAGAGTGATTTTCCGTATTTTCAAGCCAAACTGAGGTTGATTTCCGTTTTGCGTCTTTCGCTCATGATTAAAATTAGGTTATGTTTATTGAGGTTAGTTTTTTGTTTGTTTCTAATTTTTTATTACTAATGTTAGATAATATTGTTAATTATTTGCACTGGCAAGAGAAAGTTGTGTGAGTGTTTCACACCAGATTTTTTTATGTTTATTGCGTAGTCATTCCTACAGGAGTAATAATAGTGAAAATGTGTTTAGGTCAACAGCCGAAAGACTGGTTTGACCTCTAGAGGTTTTACTAAGTAAAAACGAGGAGTGAGGTGGTTTACTATTGCCTTCCTCACTGAGTGGAAAAGTATGCTTATCAGCATGCCAGGCCCTCCGAAAAGCACCCACTTTCCACCCTGCAAATAACACCTTCACTTTATTCACCACAGGGTCTGGCTGTATAATGAAATCATTACTTTCAGAGGAGATATCTCTGATTAGTGTCTAACACCTCTACCTCTTCTGTTCTTAAATGATTCAGTCATTTAATTGGCTGACCATGTGATAAGAAACAGAACTATTTATTTTAGCCCTGCAACGAACAGAGTGAGTGTAAATAATTTGACACTCCACCTGTCCGTTATGGGCAGATTCAGATATTATCTCTGTGGTAATCAGATCTCAATGTTAAAAATTTCAAGGTTTTCACAATATTTTAAAATTTCTGAACCCTTTTACCCATGCAGATTTTCAAAAAACCAAATCTCTTAAATGTCGCCCTCTTTTGTAACTCGATCAGTTTATATACAAAACCACCAACTGAAATTCGTGGAACTAATAGGTTGAGAATTGAATCAATTTCCTAGAATTTCAGTTGCTGTTTTTGTGTATATATAGAGTGAGTAACAAGGGAGGGGGGCAACAATGAAAATTCAATTAAATATGTCTGAATATTAAGAAAGAAATGTTTAAGAAATGAATGCACGGTTTTAAAAAGTCTTTGATATAGCATTTCAGAGCAAGTCACATGTTAACATATTGCTCAGTACAATAATACTTTATTACATAATGATTAACATGACTTAGATTTTTGGTAATGAAAATGTCATGAGTCTTTGGCCTCGCCTCTTCCCGTTACGCGGGGTCGGCTTTCCCAATCAGAGAGCTCCATTTGTCTCCATCATGAGTGGAAAATATGTGCATTTCAGAGGGCCCGGCATGCTGATAAGCGTACTTTTCCACTCAGTGAGGAAGGCAATGGTAAACCAACTCACTCTTTGTTTTACTTAGTAAAACCTCTACAGGTTCAAACCAGCCTTTCGGCTGATGACCTAAACAACACAATATCTGAATGTCACCATTTTGCTGCATATCTAAAAGTAAATATAAAATATTTCCAAGAATAAGCTGGAGATCTTAATGAAAAAATACAAATATTCATAATTATACAGTTACATGAATAATGTGAATATTTTATCAGCATTCCCTAATATGGAAATATTTATGAGAATTTCTCACTTTATTTTGTGACCAGTGCATCCAGAGAACATTCATTTTCAAAGTTGAACCTAATAACAGATGAATTATGATATTGCATGGCACAACCATACTTAAATAATTCAAGTTTGATGAGTACTGAACATGACGTTTAGGCAGAAACTGATTTTGAAAACACAATTGAAGGGGTCGACAGAAGAAAGTGCTAACCAACAATATTTCCAGCATGATTTTTCTTAAATATTATGTAAAAATAAAATATTCAGCACGTTTTAAAAAGGATGCTATACTTACGATCTTAAGAACCTAGATTAAAAGAAAATAATAAATGTTTCACAAAAGTTCAAAAACATGATTTGTAGATTTCTGTAAACTTTTGAAATGAAATTGCATAAAATTATGTTGATGAGGGTTAGCACTGTCTTCTCCCGAACCCTTCAATTCATGATTTTACTTCCTCAAAGTTCTGAAACATTATTTTCTAAAGAAATAAAGACTCATAAAAATTAATAAGGGAAGAGTGGACCGAATAACTGTGAAATTATGGGCAAACATTTGTTCAATCGTCTCAGCTTAACAACAAATAGATGAATTCATTATTTTTATGTTCACCGGGGGGGGGGGGGGGGTCTCTACCATTCTTGATTCGGTGCTGAAGGAGGATATACCTTGGACAATTTAAATTGGCACAAGCAGCTTCAGTGTTTATCTACTCCACTCTTTGCACCTCGCCATGCAACGACGGTACAGTCACAAAAGTATACAATCGCTACTGTAATGTGCGACTCATGCACTGTCACTACAGTTTGTTATCACTGTTGTTATTAATAATCTGTCACACATAATGATGTGACTGATTTGTTTTCATATATGATTTTCTATTCGTTATTTATATTCAGACCAATTTGTTTAGTTAGTTGCGTGCGTCTGTAGAGTATTGTTTTGTGAGTTTTTGCAGTTTAGTTCTTGTAATTTATAATTTAAATTTTTACTCGGACACATTAAATGCATAATTCAAAATGAAATAATTATTTGTATTTTCGTATATTGAAATAAGGTTGTAGTCATTTGTGTGCATTAAAATTTGTAGACCTTGTTGAAAGAATAGGTTATGGATATATTTTATGCAGAACTGTGTGTACACGTAGAGCAAGAGTTATGCCAGTTTGAATTGTCCACAGTATACTTAGCCCAATAAAGGAAGGAAATAACTGGATAGTACTTAAAAATTAGGATCAATACCCCAACGAACTAAACACTGCTGATGAGATCTAGCCAATAACGGCCCTGGTGTGAGGTTGCCCCTACGCTAAGTTACACTCTGTTCTACCGAACTCCAGCTGACTTTTTGTTAGGCTGTCATCGTGACAACGCAGGATATGATTAACGAAAGTCAGTTGGCTCTGTGGTGTGATCTGGGTCACTATACTCCACCTATATCTGCAGTCTTCAGTTTGTTAAGGTATAATACTTTTATTAAAGTAAACCATATTAAAGACAACGACAATTCCCAATCTTATATCCAAATATTAATATAATCTCTTATAACTATTACACTCAATTCCAGTGTAACAATAATTTTATGGATTTTCTTGCTTCATAAAACAGATTATCCTTCAGTGAGACATTTGGGCATACCATGAGAGATTATGGTGACAACACAACATTATCTCTTAAAGCAGGTCACAATTATTATGCTATACGCAACAATATTATAAAAAATTAAGTGATTTTGATGTAGTTTTAAAAGAAAAAGGCAGATTTCTGCTCATCAAAATACCAAATACAAAAATCATATAATTTGTTTTCATTAATTCTTAGAGATGTTTTCTAAGTTAAAGACAGTAAATTTGGTAAACTAAATTGTTTTTGCTGAGCTTAACACTGAATGAGGAAAAATTTAATACAAAAGTTTTAGAATCTGTAATTAGGAAATACATTAAATATTTACAAAATGAGAAGAAAATCCGTCCCATTGAGTTTTGGTTAGGCAACCTGCCAAACAGAACTAGATCAAATTTATATTACCGAACCATTATCGGGGTAAATTTTGCATAATTACGAAGAAATTAATAAATCAATGATTTAATTTTATCAAAAAAATAGTAAACCAATAAAATTTCATATGTTAAAACAATCTTACGACAAAAATCCAGATTATTTTATAAAATATCCAGTTCAATTGAAACTAACTTTAAACAAAAATAACTAAATAATTCAAGTAATCTAAAAGAAATTTAAAATTAATAACAGACAATATTGTGAAAAATGACAAGACCCAAAACAAGCAACAAACCAGATCAAATTGTCCAAAAATTTTCGTTATATTAAAGATACTTTGGCCTAGTTTCCTTTGACACGGATGTAGATATTAAAAATAAGTTAAACCATATAAGAAAATACATTCACTTTATTATTTCGTTAATAATCAACATATATTTAACCTAAAAATGAATAAATACCTTTTACGAAGTTGTTATTTTTCAAATTACGCTCGTGTGAAATGTCACTCTGTGTGTTTATATTCAAATTTACAAAGTAAACACGTATAAAACGGTTAAGTAACTTCAAGTTTAAACAGGTTTCAAAAAGTAGAATTAATGTCATAAAACAAATGTTTAGTAAAGAATAGGGATTGATTATTAGTTCTATAGAAAAGACAGAACCGCAATGTAGAAGTTCACTCACACATTCACACTGTCTAAAACACTACAGTACAGAAAGCCATCTTGTTATTTTGATAACGACCTTGCTGACGGTTTTCCGTCTGGAAGGACCCAAATGCGATCTACTGGTAAATAAAGGAATGACTTCGGAATTCCCGCCTTTCATCTTTTTACTTTTCAATTTCCTAACAAGTAATAATAAAATGCCGTAAACAAATCGAATTAATATTCTCTTTAGAGTCAAGTAATACTACATTTGAATCGTATATATTTAAAGTTTTAGAACATTAAAAAAACTACAACAATATTTCAAGTGGTTTTTTCTACAGAGCTAGTATAAAATAATTGTCTATATTTTTAAGCCCAACAGTACAGAAAGCGCCGGTTTTCCCGGGTCCTATTAACCGTGATGTGGATTACCCGTGCTATTTGTGGGTAAAATAAAAATGGTACCTATAAAAATACAAGCCACAAACATAAAATCATATAAAAATGGTGGATGGAAAAGTTCATTCCACATGTCAAAACATTTTTGTCATGAAAAGGTCTGTCCCAAAAAGCACTATTGCTGCTTGATAACCCCCTTCTCATCCTTCCGAAGAACAGCTAGTTGCTGAAAATTGTGATATTGTAGCGTTTTAACTTCCACCAAACATTACAGACTTGATGCATTCCATGGATCAGGGAGTCATCACAGCAATGAAAAAAAATATATACTGCGGAAATTTGATGATGGACCTGATGACGGTAGACAAAACTTGTTATTTGTTTTGGAAATCATTGTTAATTAAGGATGCTATTTACAATAAAAATATTCACTCTCTTCAGCATCGGTGGTGGTGGAATCAAAGAGAAACTTAGAAAAGTCGAGAGAAGAATCTTAAGGACTTGTATCAACAAAAAACACCAAATTGATGGACAATACAAGCTTTCACCCAACGAATAAGTCTGCAAAGATAAAGAACTAGTCACAATTGCAAAGAGAAAAAAGAGAATTTTCTTCCTGAGACACATACTGAGAACTCCAGCAACACACCTTCTAAGAAGAATCACTGAAAAACTACTTACCGCTAAACCTGAAAAAGCTATAGGAACCTGGCTCAGAGAAGTTCAAAATGACATGAAAGAACTCGACCTAACCATGAAGGACCTAACGTACACCTTGGTATAAACACCAAATGGGAAGTCACAAAGGTCGATTAACCACCAAAACAGTCAAACGCACAATTGGGGTTTGTTCAGATGAACTAAGGAAAGTAAGATCTGAAAATATGAAAAAAGTTTTAGAACAGCAAGAAGAAGAAATTGAAGAAGGACGATCCAAAATGACTAAAATGATCCTACGTGGTCATAACAGAAAAATAAAATATTGATGGCTTGGTTACAGGTTTGTAATGATTCATTTAAAAAATTGTTCTGTAAAGTAATTTCCGATGATTCTGAAACTGATAAAAATAAAGAATTGGAAACTACAAATGAAACTGATAAAGAAATAGTTCCTGATTTGTTGAAATCATTAAAAGAAATTGATGGGTGGGAAAACGTAGATGACAAAAATATTCAAGAGTGGCTGAGAATCAAAGAAAACAAAAGATTTATGAAAAATTCACAGTTTATGGTTTAATCAGAAGTGTGCAAGAGCCAATAGCAGATCCAACCTCTCATGAAGATGTGGAAGCTGACGACGATCAACTACAGCCGACATCAAATGTAACATGTATGGAAGCTCTAACGACTGCTGAGACATTATTAAAATCTATGGGGATTCAAGACAATTTTGATTACATTGATTATCTTGAAAATCTGTGGATAAATAAGAAAAATAAAAAATAAAGCAATTGCTCAAAAACACAAAAAAAAGATTGCAGACCTTTTTCTAAAATAATGGTTAATTCTCCTATTGAGTAATTTATGCATTCTATGATATAAATACTTTTTTTAATTTAAATAAATCCTTTTCTAATAATAAGCTTTATTAATGATGTACGTACTTTGTAAACAATATCAATACCTAATTAGTATTGTGCAGGCCTGTGATTTACCAATTACCCATGGTTAACCTGTCCTCAATTACCACGGATAATCGGCACTTTACTGTTGTTGATTTTCATTTAGCATCATACACTCGTGATTAAAACTAGGTTAGGCCTTTGTTTTTATTTTACATTATATACTAACGATTAAACATAGGTTATACGGTTTATTATTTACATTAACAAGAGAAAGTCGTGTGAGTGTTTCTCACCAGATTCTTTTTATTTACTAATAGTTATAAATACAGTAAGGTACATGTGATCTTTAGCTCAAGGCACTAGCATTTTAACAGTGCATATCGTAACCTTACACACTTTAAATAAATTTTTGAATTTTTAATACGTGTACAATACTATGAGTTATAAAAACAAGTATTTTTTGTCATCAGTCTCTCAACTGGTTTGATGCAGTTCTCCAAACTGACCTATCTTGCGCAAGTCGTTTCATAGCTACATACCTGCAACACCCCACATCTTTTGTAATTTGCTTTAAATATTCTAACCTTTGCCTCCCCCTACAATTCACTCCCTCAATATTAACCTCCATTATGGTTAGAGCTACACCTGGATGTCTTAAGATATGGCTCAATAGCCTATCCCTTCTTCTGGCAAGATGTTTCTGTATACTTCATCTTTCATCCACTTGTCTAATAACCTCTAAATTAGTTATTTTGTCCAACCACCTAATTTTTAACATATCCCTATAATACCACATTTTAAAAGCTTCTATCATCTTCCTTTCTGCAGCCCCTATCACCCATGTCTCACTTCGCATAATGCTACACTCCATTATAGTGTTTTACAAACTTTTCCTAATGTAAATCAATGTTCGTAGTAAATAATGTATATGTAAAGTACAGTATCTAGATTGTAGTGTCATTCATATAATGTATGTAGGATATCAAGATTTTATGAACAAGAGATAATTTTTTCCAATCCAGATTGGGCCAGATAATCTGAATAAACGACGCAGTACTGTACTTGAAAATATAATCTTTTTGAAGATGACCCTTTTCTGAATGAAAATATGCTAAGTTTTCAGTTTTAAGTTTAAGATACTTTTTACTTTCTCTTCTTGCCTATAAGAATGTATAGGAAGGAATGTATAGGAATTTCATGTCGATTTTTCTAATCAAGTTTTCACTGGATATACACGTTTTCAGACCCCCTGAACCCCAAAAAAACATGTGTTTTAGCGATTAGTTTGTGTATGTATGTGTGTGAACAAAATATCTCATACTAAGCTGAAACTTGAACCTTAAGTTAGGTACCGCTAAAGGACCGGACACAAAAATTTTCATCAAAATCGGTCAACTGGAAGTAGTAGTTTATTGATGTAATTTTTTTTCGATTTTTACATAAACGGCTCCTACAATTATTTTTAATAATCGCTTCATTTAATACATTTTTTTATGTTCTACAAGATAGTATAGGCGCCATTTGTGCTGATATTCTTGGGGAGGCTGTGCTTTCAAAGAAAAAAAATGGTTTTTAAAGATGGCAGCCTTAAAATGCATTTTTGGGTAAAAGTGTATATAACTAAAGTTGTAAAAAAATTATAAACCTACAACTTTTTATTCAAATATTTCTTTCTACAACACTTAGTTTAGCAGTAATTCGTGATTTTTTGGTTTTTTTCATGAAATCTGTAAAACATGGATTTTTTAAGATTTCAGCCTTAGTGTGCATTTTATGACAAATGTGTATATAATCAAATTTATAGGGAATTAAAAGATATACGACTTTTATGTATAGCATTTTTCTCTACAGAGCCTAGTTTAGCGTGAAAGAGTGATTTTCCGTATTATTAAGCCAAAGTAAGGTTGATTTTCATCATTCACTCATGATTAAAACAAGGTTATGTTTTTTTAAGTTAGTTTTTTTGTTTATTTCTAATGTTTTATTACTAATGTTAGGTTATATTGTTTATTATTTGCATTGGCAAGAGAAAATTAAATAGTCAAGAGAATTATTTGTATTGTCATGTGAGTGTTTCACACCAGATATTTGTAATAAAGTTGGCATTAGATGTAATACATTTTTCTGTGATCTGAGCAATTTAGAAAGTAATTCAAACTCTAAATATGTAATTTTGAAATTTTTATTAGAGACACATTATCAGGATTGTCACAACAATTTCTGCCTATAGTTCATAGGTTACAGTTTATTTATTAGACTGATTTAGGAAATAATTTTAGACAACTTTATTTCTATCATATTCCACAATCTTTTGTTCATTGATTATACATTGAAAAGTCATAACCAATAATTATAATCAAAACTGAAAAGATATATTTCCCTAAAAAAAATACATAATATAATGTTTTAACAAAACATAGGTACTGAACCTAACTCTGAAAAAAATGTTTTATTAAAATGTTTGGGCTATGGTTAACACCTTATAATAATAATAATAATAATAATAATAATAGTTAAAGATACCTTAATGTTAATAGTTAGGGATACATTTTTTTGAAATATGTATAAGCAAAAAATAAAATAAAGTATTTGACTAAAACACGTCTGTCATCACGTTAGATTAGAGGTTTTGATAAAGAACTTTCTTTATCACACACAATTTAGAGGTACATTTAAATATTTGTTGTTGTTGTTTAGGTCATCAGCCTTTCGGCTGGTATGAAACTCTAGAGCCTTTACTAAGTAAAACAAGGAGTAAGGTGGTTTACCTTGCCTTTCTCAATGAGTGGAAAAGTATGCTTATCAGCAAGCAGGGCCCTCTGAAAAGCATTTACTTTTCACCCTGCAAATTATACCTTCATTTCATTCACCACAGGGTCTGACTGTATAATGAAATACATTAATCTCAGAAAAGATAAATCTGACTAGTATCTTTACACCTCTGTCTCTTCTGTTTTTAAATGGTTCAATAATTGGCTGACCATGTGATAAGAAACAGAACTATTTTGTGTAACCCTGGATTAGCAGATCGAATGTAAATAATTTAACACTATTTGCCTGATATGGATAAACATATAACTTATCAGTTGTACATTGAAATTCTCGGAATATCATCTCGTCTAAGAATCTATATATTTAAAACGCAAAATCGCTTCCAATGTATTTTAAACGGGAGTTCTATTAACTCCTAAATACAGAGTTCTACCGAACAGATTTTTATAATTTTTACTTGCTTTTAAAGAGTATTTTTTCCTGACTTGCCCAAAAGTTCTAAACTTGAAATTCATGCTAATATGTGCTACATTTTACAAAATAAAAAAGAGTAAAGTTCTTTACAACATATGGTAAAACAGCGTAAGGTAATGTGGTTCTTCCACATTCACCCCCTCCATAGCCATATTCCATAAGGATGCACGACATGTGTCATCTTACAACACACTCAGTTGATATTAGACATTGTGTTAACGGTCTTTTATTTAAAGTTTTAGTTTAAAACTGTTCTTTTCAGGACAAAACTATCGTACTACTGTGCGTTATTCGTTACATTTTCTTCTAAGAACGGTTAAGTTTGTTGTTAACTTAAATCATTTATTTAATAATAGTGTTTGAAACTGAACAACATTGTGCAAATTCATTCGCATGGGTCCACTATACTAGTCACTATAAAAATTCATGTTGTGTACATTGGAATACCCATGAACATTGTGAAAAATATAGTGTGAAATGGTCACTCCACTTTCTCTAGCCAGTGTCAATAACGAAAAATATAACCTAATTCTAATCCATGAGTGAATGATACTAAATGAAAATCAACCTCAGCTGCCTTTAAAAATAAGGAAAACCATAAAAAGTACCCGGTTTTTACCACTTTTCCAGTATACTCAGCTTCAAAGTTTTATTACTTTGTTCATGGGTACTTTAAAATGTATTGGGCTACAAAGTTTTATATGCTAATGTAATCATGTAACTAACAATAAAACGTGCTTTAATTTTATGTATCGTAATTGTTTTTATATACAACGGTTCAAAAGATATTGCTGTTTAAAGACAGGTGTTTTCTTTCGTGAATTGGACTATAAGTACTATAAAAAACACTGCTTGAAATAAAAGTTGTAGGTTTTTAATTTTCTGTAAATTTATTGTAGGCCTAATATAAACTTTTTTTTCGTAAAATGCATACTAAGGCTGCAATCTTAAAATTTTTTGTACCGATTTCATTGAGAAATTACAGAAAATCACTAAAAGATAAACTAAGTGCTGTAGAAAAAAATTTTTGAAATAAAATTTATAGGTTTTTTTAGTTTTCAACAATTTTGATTATATACACTTTTGCCCTAAAATGTATATTAAGGTGGCAATCATAAAAAAAATTTACCTTCAGAGCACAGCCCCCCCCCACGAATTTCAGCAGTCATGCCACTTATGCCTAGTTTACACGACCTTAGTTCTTGTCATTAGAGCTTGTCACTCATACTAAGCTGCCTTAGTGCAAAGTATTCGTTTACACAATGGTGTAATGTAAAAAGTTTATCAGTAGCAAGAAACTTGGAAATGAAAGAAAATTTTTCACCTTTCATCTAAGTTTCCAAATAAATTATCAATCTTCTTATAGTTTGTAAATTTGGTATGTACGAAATTTTTTTTGTAATTTTTATTTTTATTAATATTGTGGAAAACTGGTAATTGTTATGTAATATTATATGTTATTTTTTTGTTATACATCTGACTGTTTTGCAATTTTTGCTAATGCAGACAATGGAGAATGATGATATATGAAAATGAGAGATTAAAAAATCAGAAATAGAACCCATATCAGAATACAAAAGGTATATCAAGATAGAGATAGATGGAGGCATATCGTCCACTCAAATCCTACCCGGCCTGCTGGAAGGATACCCAGATAATGATGATGTTATGAGTGGTTAAGCCATTGCTCAATAAAATCTCATTTGGGTGTCCTGTCTCATTTTATATCCTTTGTTCCTGTGAATAGAATTGCACACAGCATTGAATTTTGCCAGTTTCTCACTCATTTTATCATCTTTGTTTATAGGAAATCCCACATCCTAAATAATTAAAACCTCGAGCTTGTTCTATAGTTCGCAGTAGCCAAGTATAATTTTTGAGCAAACCAGTGTAGTATTTTATTTTTAGTATTCATGCTGAGTTTAGTATAGGACTATTGCATAGACCGCCTGGACCTTGTAGCATGCGTGTGGAGGGTAGATGCGCACTAGGAGAAACCCCTTTGCTTGTACGGAGATTACATTCACTGCGCCTCTTCCCTTATAGTAATATTATTCAATTTCACTTTTTTTATTCTAGTACTCCACAAATTAAACTGCGCAATGTATGCGTGTAGGTCCTGTGTATAAAGTGATATACTAAAATAAAAATACTGCAGCACAGTTTAATATTCTCTCGTATTTATTTTAATAAATTAAGAAGGCTTATTACACCCATCTGGTCTGTGTACTAAAGTATAAATATTTGAAGCTACCTAAATTTTCCGTAAATTCACATACCATACAATCTTTAATGAGAACATTGTAAAGAGGACAATCCAAGAAAGGAATATCCAACTGGATTTTTACCCGCATGATTAATAAGAAATTATAATTTGTTTTATTATATTAGCTTAATTAGTTTATAAAATACGGAACCTAATTTGTGAGTGTACTGTAAAAATAAGAACACGTTAAAGGAAAAATTTGGTTTTTTTGTAGAATTTTAGATATATTAACTTTTTTTCAAACTTATGAATTATTATTACTATTCACCAGCTATAATAATAATAATAATAATAATAATAATAATTTTTTAACACATTTTCCTTTCTGTAAACATTTTTATATGCCCATAACAGGCAAGTGGAGTGTTAAATTATTTGCACTTGATCTGCTAGTTTCAGGGCTACAAAAAAAGTTCTCTCTCTTATCTCATAGTCACCCAATTACATGACTGAAACATTTAAGAACAGAAGAGGTAGAGATGTAAAAGGCACTAGTCAGAGTTATCTCCTTTAAGAGTAATCAACTTCATTTTACAGCCAGACCCTGTGGTGAATGAAGTGAAGGGTCATTTGCAGGATGGAAAGTAGATGCTCTTCAGAGGGCCTGGTATTCTGGTAAGCATAGTTTTCCACTCAGTGATCAAGGCAATGGTAAAGCACCTCACTCCTCGTTTTACTTTATAAAGCCATTGGAGGTTGATACCAGCCTTTCAGCTGGTGACCAAAACAACAACCATTTTTCAAGGTTTCACACTCACATTTCGACATTTAGGAACATTTTAAAGTTATTTGGATAATGCTCTCTTTGCCCTACTAGCTACTGCATTATCCAAATAACTTTAAAATGTTCCTAAACTAAACTAAAGGGTGGCAGTGTTACCCTACATCTTCTATTCAAACCATATATAACTCAAAATGACAACCCTGCTTTCAAGTGCATTTGACACATCGGTGCAATGAATCGACGGGGTTTCAAGTAGTCTTCATTTTGCGGGTTAGATTTTTGCAATTTTGTTTTATTGATTTCTTATAATTTGAACTTTATTCTACCCCAAGTACTTCAGGTTCTTTTAAAGTCTTTCTCCATTTTGAGCTATGTAGACTTGAGCTTGTTGGTTGTGAGCAACCAATAAGAATCAAACACGAAACCGAAATGTGTCTCGACACATTTCGTTTGATTCTTGCTGTATTTATGGTATTCTAATGTTTACGGATGTTTTTGTATATGTGTTTCATTAGGCTAGTACGAGTTATAGTCATTAAGTCATTTTAGTCAATTCGAGTATTAACACACGGCTGAAGATTTGGGAGACATTTTAAAAGTAGTACGTTGCAGTTTTTCGGATAATTGCATCTCGCCTCCACGCGTACGTACTTAATTAAACATACTAAACTGTACATGCTTCAAGGTCAGCCTTATGAATGAAACGGTGTACTAAATTAAACATACTAAACTCCACGTACGACATCGGCAATCGAACCGGTGACCTCCGCTTATTAGGCTAGCGCGCTAACCACTTCGCCACGGAGCCGGCCACTTTTCATTTTACATTGGTTACTAATGTTCATTATTTTCATTGTCTTTGAAAGTCATGTAAATTTTACAAAGTTGTGTTAAGTGTTTACACACCCACCGGGTTGGTCTAGAGGTAAAGTCGTCGCCAGAATCAGCTGTTTAACAGCTGATTTTCGGAGACGAAGGTTCCTGGTTCAAATCCTAGTAAAGGTAGTTACTTTTATACGGATTTGAATACTAGACTGTGGTTACCGGTGTACTTTGATGGTTGGGGGTTCTATTAACCATACTCTCTCAGGAATGGTCGGCCTGGGTCTGTACAAGACTACACCTCATTTACACGTCATACTCATCATTCTCATCTCATTGGGTCATGGGGTTGCTTATTGTTCTAAATTGAACAGATTGCAACGTACACAAATTAGGAATAAAAAAAAAGTGTTAACACCAGTTTTTTTCTAATTCCATTATTTGCTCTCGTGGTTCTTCTTCGTTTCAGCCGTTAGAACAGCAATATAATCGTCTAATAATATAAAATACCCTTTAAGAAACTAAAGATATAGTATCATTTATAACAAACAAAATATTAAAAGCTTTTTACATTCGTACAGAATCAGGAATTTTTATGAGAAACCTTGAAGAATGCACTTGATTATACCATTATAATAGTGTTACTAATAATTAGGAGTCATGTAGTGAGAGAGTCTTCGTTTTCTCGGCTGGGATAATGTTAATAACGACAAACACAGCCTATATTTTTTATTGTGTTACGTCATAACGAAAAATATATAGTATTGTAGTCATTAAATACCATATTATTAATTTTTAGGCCACTTTTTATACAGAAATGAGAATTGCGTCAACGGTCTGTGTTTAACAAAAAGTTTGTTCAATTTTGTTATAACAACGATAGGAGCGCTGAACGCAATCACCTGTCACAATTCGTTGGTAAAATCCGCTGGTTACGACGCATTCCGATACATTATATTGTATGATTCACTATTTTATATGGAATTTATTGTTTTACTTAAGTGAATTTTTTAATTAAAGTGATGATTTTATATAATTTTATTCATTGAATTATTTTATTATTTGTTAGGATGCAGCCAATAATAGAACTTCAAGAATGTCTACAAGATTCTCCAAAATTCAGGTTAGTTTCTGTTGTAAAATGTTTTGTTTATTGTCTATAGTTACATCCGTAAACACGTTTTGGGTGTGACAACATGTAGATTTAGTTTTAAATATATTTTTACTTATGTTTTGAAAAATATATAATTGTTTTACTGTTTATAATGCATTAATATTATTTATAATTATATTAAATAAATCAATTTTCCTCTTTGTCGTAAAGATTTTATGACATTTTGACCTATTTATTCGTGTTTCTTCAAGACGGTACAATAAATTTAATTACATTTACTATAAAAAAATTACCAAACAAAAATTTTAGTTGTTATTCAGTCATTAAAATTATAAAAGTAAATTATCTTTAAAAAAGTATTGTCTTAATATACGAAAAAAACACGTGAAGTGTAACTATGTTATTTATTTTGAAATCTTTACTATTTTTATTTGAATTGTTGATAACAGCGTATGTTTATAATGTGATAACGATTTAAAGTTAAATTTTTGGTATTCATTTTTAATTTATAATGTTATCTAATTAATGAAAAACTGATCAGAATTGCATTCATTTTTAGATTGCTTTTCTTATTGTACCCAGATGTATTTCCAACCCATTTAAAATTTGAAACATTTATTATGCTTTTCTTTATTATTTTGTCAAATTGAAATTATTTAAAAAAATTGTTTTGATTTTAAATACATAAGACCTCCCATATCTGAAATAAAGGCGGTTCAGCCCATTTCAGATATGAGTAATGATTCCGTAGGGCCTCACAAGGTTTAAAAAAAATGTATTAATGTTATTTATTTTGGTACTCTTCCAGTATGTGGATGCCACTTTAAATTCTTCTGATTTTATTTTTTACTTCTACACAAACGAACAGAACAATTAGAATATATAGTTTGGTTATTTGATAAACAAAAAATTTAGTAATAACGTATTTGTTGTTTTGAAAACCAACTAATTATGTAATGTAGTGAAGGCGCCCGCATAATAGAACTAATGCCCTATAAACTCACTCTTCCTTTATGTGGATGCCACTCCGCTGATTTCTTCCACTTTTAGATGTTAGAGTTGATTTAGTTTCAGTTAAATAACCTGATAACTTGAATTCACCAGCAAGGTTAAGGTAGATCTTAGGAACTAATGCCCAATCCTGCTCATCAGGTAAAAAGTCATTTTGTGAGCTTTCTCACAAGACTTAATGTTGTGGCAGTAACACATGGGAAGATTCCAAATTGTCATTCACTGTTTCATCGTGCTAGCGACTCGTGAAAAACAAGATAATGCTCATAAAATAATCAATACATTACGACAATACTGCTATCATACATAATATAGTGAACTGGTTACTTTAATAGCATTTTAAATTTTATTTGTAAAATTATTAACGCAATTAGATAACAAAGAAGTACATTCCAGGAAAGATAAGACAATGGACACGTTGCTCTCGGATAACGTGGACCCGAGATAATGGAGAAGTGGTGAGGGTCTTTTGGCGTTTATGCGAACACATGGTATAACTATAATAAATCAAGGCAATTTAAAATTTATAAATAAATGTTGTTTTCCATTTATATAACAGGCATCTATATTCTATTCACTTCTGCATTAATAACGCAGCAAGTAAATGGAAATAAACTGAAATAGGAGTGGCATCCTTATAATGGAAGAGTACCTTTATTTTAGATCAAATTCCGAATTCTGAAATTAGGAGAAGAATCGGGATTCAAGGAAATATCATGGGTACCATATCCCGGAAGCAGTTAAAATGGTTTGGCCATTTGCAGAGGATGAAGGATGGTAGGTGGCCAAAGAGGGTATGGGAGTGGACGCCAGCAGGTAGAACAAGGAGGGGTAGACCGGAAGTGACATGGTTGGATGGGGTGCAGGAGGCAATGTCTTTGCGGCGGCTCTCCGATAGGGACTGGTGAGACAGAGAGAGAGATGGTGCTTAGGAAGCGAGATACAGCTGGGGCTGTACATCCTTGTATGAATATATACCTTTATTTTAAACCCACATCTGGGGCACCTGATTCAATCCATATAGAATTAAGACTTAAGAATATTATCTAGAGCTTTTAAACCTCTTCTGCTTTCAAAAATTTTTATTCTCTCCGACGTGGCTACCCTTTGTTCATCAGTTATGGTATATGTATTGTTGTTCAAATGTTTTTAGTTTCGTAAAACACTTTTCTCTTCTCTGTCCTGAATCTTTAAAAAATTATGATAAACTGCAAAGTTTGAATTCAATCGAACAAACTGTTTTGGAGATATAAGCTGACAAAGTTTCCTCTTTCAAATTGTTGTTGTTTAGGTCAACAGCCGAAAGGCTGGTTTGAACCTCTAGAGGTTTTACTAAGTAAAACGAGGAGTGAGGTGGTTTACCTTTGCCTTCCTCACTGAGTGGAAAAGTACGCTTATAAGCATGCCGGGCCCTCTGAAAAGCACATATTTTCCACTCTGCAAATGACACTTTCACTTCATTCACCACAGGGTCTGGCTGTATAATGAAATCCATTACTTTCAGAGGAGATAACTCTGATTAGTGTCTTTTACACCTCTACCTCTTCTGTTCTTAAATGATTCAGTCATTTAATTGGCTGACCATTTGATAAGAAACAGAACTATTTATTTTAGCCCTGCAACGAACAGACTGAGTGTAAATAATTTGACACTCCACCTGTCTATTATGGGCAGTCTTTCAAATTATACCCCCAAAAAATAGGCTCGTTTTGAAATTCATTAAATAAAATCTGTCTCAAAAACGTTTAAAAAAATTTAAGCTACTTAACAAATGCAGAATTGAACAGGCAAAATTTTAGTTTAAACATCATAGCAATTGGACGAGTGGTTACTGAGATATCTGTTCTCAAATTTGACCGCACACAATTAAAAATCCGATAGTAGTAGACCAAGTGACAAAACCTACAAGCAAAAAAATAATTATTGTGTCAGCCATACATACCGATACTGTAATTTTATCTAAATTGTTGAAAATGTCCATCATTATGTTTTTTACACTCCATACAACAACTTGAAAGTAATTTACTAGTACTCAACAATAAACTTTATCTTCATTGACAAAGGTAAACGTATTTATAATTTGATACTGTCAGTTTATTTAGATTTTGTGGTTTTGAACTAAACTCTTTATTCCTTAATAATATCTAGTTGAGAAAAATTGCGCAGTGTTAAATGAGGCGGACGTAAAGGCCAATCAGTTGTGCCATTTAATATCATTTTAAAAGTCCACCATTTCTCTATACAGTCCATACAGGCAGGCAGAGTGTTAAATTATTTGTTCTCGATCAGCTAATCCCAGGGCTACAAAAAATTGTTCTGTTTTTTATCTCATGGTTAGCCTATTATATGACAACCATAAAAGAACAGAAGAGGTAAAGGTGTAAAAGACAATAGTCAGAGTTATCACCTCTTGAGAGTTATGGATTTCATAATACAGCCAGACCCTGTGGTGAATGAAGTGACAATATCATTTACAAGGTGGAAGTAGATGCTTGGAGGGCGTGGCATGCTAATAAGCATACTTTTCCACTCAGTGATGAAGGCAATAGTAAACCACCTTGCTCCTTGTTTTACTGAGTAAAGCCTCGAGAGGTTCAAACCAGCCTTTTGACTGGTGACCTAAACAACAACACACAGGCCATACAATAATTAAAAATCTAGTGTGTAATCATGTGTGTAACTCACATGATTTTCTCTTGTCAATGTAAATAATGTAAATTATAACCTAATTTCAATCATGAGTTAATGATGCTAAATGAAAATCAACCTAGCTGTTGAACTTAATATAGAAAATCAAAATATAGAAAATTAATATTGATACTAAACTGAGCTCTAGAAAAAAATGCTGGAAATTAAAGTTGTAGATTATTTTATTTCCTATAATTTTGATTATACACACTTTTGTCAAAATGCATGCTAAAACTGCAATCTTAAAAAACATCTCCTATTTTAACAATTTTGAAAAATACAGGAAGATCTTGACGCTAAACTAAGCATTATAGAAAAAAATGCTTGAAATAAAAGTGTAGGGTTTTTATTTTTCTTACAACTTTAATATAAACTTTTGCCTTAAAATCCATATTAAGGGAACTGAAGATGGATACGTGATATCCAAAGGGACGTATTGACTTTTTAATCAGGTGAGAGTCATCTATTTTGTAAATTGTGTTGTATTGTTTGTATATGTAATAATAATAATGTATTTATTTTGCTCAGTAATAAAACACAATGTATATACATATCATATTTCCTATGACTACTCATATTTACAACATATTTGTTAAAAATAATTGAAATCAATCTTAAACATGAATTAAATAAAATGAAACTGTACAAATGTGTTACGAACAAAAATAATACCTGACCTACAAAGAAAATCTTGACTATAATATGTATATTTATAAATACATTTACATCTTCTTTTTCATTTTTGATGTAGATTTATTAATTTTGACCTTTCATATTATAAATAAAAATTTTATAATACCTTTTTTATTAAGAATAGACTTGGATACTCTTGACTACAGATTACTGTATTTTTTTAAAAATTATTATATTCCAGACTTAAACCAGATATTTCTTATTAGATATAACTGTATTCACATTAGAATACTACAAACCATTGAACTATAACACCAGTATTTTCAAGAAATTTAATTATAACGTGTTTTTTATTTTTCAGATCTGTTTTAGAAGACCAAGAATCTCAGATAGAATTACTAGAACAGAAATTAGAAAAGGTATGTTCTTTCTCTCTGTGTAATGTACTTAGATAATACTGTCTTGGTGGTACAGTTAGTAAGACATACAAAAAAAAGTAGTAAATTCTTCAATATGCACAGATAAAAAAAAACTGAAACCGTGCATACATTTTTAGTGTAATTGCAGTGCAATTCCACAACTTTGATGACCTTGTGATTGGTCTTGTATTTCTGTCCTCTGAGTGGAAATTTGAGTTCAGGGAACAGCCAGAAGTTGCAAGAGGCCAAATCTGGACTGTAAGGTGGGTGGGGTACAGTTGTGATGCCATGAACAGTCAAGAAATCTGCTACAGTGCGAGCGATGGGGGGCCGTGCATTGTCATGATGCAGTAAAATTCGTTATGTTCGTTGGGGCCGTTTTATTGTAAAATGACGCAACATCTTGATCAAAACCGATTTGTAATAATCTGCTGTGATCGTAGGGCCTTGAGGGACACCATGTTGGTACCAAAACCTCTCAGAATCAAAAAAGATTATCATAACTTTACCAGCAGTGCAACTGTTTGCTTTTTTCAAAGGTGGTGATTGAGCACTTTTCTATTGAGAACTTCGTTGTTTCAGTTTCGAATCGTTGTGATACATACGAGATTCTTCTATGGTTATGATTCGATTTATTTCTTTGTTTGCTTCCCCACCATACCTTGATAACAGGTCTTTACAAATGACGACACGTCGTTGCATTTGCTCCGATGTGAGCAGACATGGCACCCATCTGCAAGATGCATCGCATGACCAAATCATTGTGCAAATTGAAAATGCGGAGCCAATTGAAAGGTTTAGACATGCGGCAAGCTCCCTAAAGGTAGTTTGTCGATGTTTGCAGATGATAGCGGTAGCTGTATTCTGTAGAACTACGATGCAAGACGTTGATGGATGCCCCTCGTCGGCGATGCTCCCTCTACCTTCCTCGAATGCTCTTTACCACTTGTAGTTGGTCTATTGGTTCATAACATCTTCACCACATACTGTATTAATAATTAATATGCATCTTTTCGGTTTTTCCCGAGTTTCACTAAAAATTTCACATTTCAATGTTACTCTTAACTTTTTATCCATGCTGGAGATGGTAGGCGAGTATCGCATGCACGTTACACGAATTGTCACATACATCCACTTACTGCACTGATCAACTTTAAACTGATCGTTGTAGGTGGCTTAGAGAATGGGCTGCACGATGGTATGCAGTGTTGCCACCCTTTGCAACACATTTCCCTTCAGGGTCACTATTATTTAATAATATTTTTAATGATAATAGCCTTAATATTTCTCCGTGAGAGAAATATTTGAAGAGCCATCCCATCATTTTGAAATAAAAATTCTAGTAGTGTAGATCCAACAATTATTTTTTCCGAATCGCCCTGTAGAGAGAGCACGGCAAATCAATATTTTAATTACTTCTTCATGTTTTGATTATGTTTCCTTTTCTCCCACAATCTCTTCATTCTTTCAGATCTTTCCTTCTTTAGTTGCTCAATGTTTTGGGGTTCACATCTCGTCTTTTCATTCTCTACTCTGAAAATCATTCTCTGGTTTTTTTTGTAAAAATTTCCCTATTCTGTATGTATTGTGTGTCGATTTTTGCATCTGGTCTTTCATTGTTATGGTGAACCATGCTGATTTGGTTTTGAGATTTATTATTTTATTGAAAATTTGATTTGTCAATCTGCTATCGTTAATTCTTGCCACATGTCTGAAAAATACAAATCTTCTTTTTCTCATTACATGGATTATGTTTTGTATATCTTTTTGTTCAAATGGGGTCTATTTTAATAAATTGTCTTCTTCTTTCTTCTTAGTTCCTAGGATGTTCCAAACTGTTCTTTCTATGCTCATTATTTTATTGATACCACCTTTCAACATAATTTTAAGTGTTTCTACTCCATACAATGTGCTTGATCTTACCGCCATCTGATAGTGCATGATGATTTTTTTATATCCCGTGATAAGGTTTTTTTTTGTTTTGTAGGTTTTTCATATTCATGAATGCAGTTCTCATTTTATCCACCCTTCTTTCTAAGCTATCCTTCTCAATATTCTTTATACTAATCCATTCTCCCAAATATTTAACACCCTTACTCTTTTAATTTTATTTTGACAAATAGGTATGTGAAATGTGACCCGGGCATTTCTTTGTAATGAACTCTGCCTGGGGAAATATTTGTAGACCTATTTTTTCAGCTGGAGCTATTAATTTTTCCATTTGAATTATACCATTTTGTGGGGTATCAGTAATCAGGGCAGTAATAAAATGATTGTAGTATTATATACAACATAGAACTACACATATTATTACTTTTTCACATAACTTCCAAACAAATTCAAGCCCTTCTCATACCATTTCACTATTTTTGAAATACCTTCTGCATAAGAATTTATAACTTGGGAACGTAGCCAATCTGTCACGGTGTTTTGAAGCTCTCCATCATCTGTGAAGTGCTGGGATGCAAGCCACTTCATGTATGTGTGTGAAAGTCACTAGAAGCCAAGTCGGGGCTGTTTGGGGGATGGTCAAAAATGTCCCATTTGTTCTTGGCCAAAATTTCATTTATTTGTTGAGCTGTGTGAAGGTGTGTGTTTCTCTTTCTCTTCTTAGTCTTTTAAAAGTTTCACAGTAGACTTCAGAAGTGATTGTTGTACCAAAACACGGTAGCCACGACCTTCCTTGCTAACATAGTTTTATTGGCTTTCTTTGGCTTGCTTGGATAAGCGCCATGTCCCAATGACATTTATTGCTGTTTTGTCTCAGTGTTCATATACGACACTCATCTCATTGCCAGTAACAATCCTGTTCAAACATTCTTCTCCTTCAAAGTCATAATAGAAAAGAAAATCTGTGGTATAACTCATTCAATTGGTTTTGTAGACATCAGTTAGCAGTTTTGGTACCCAACGAGCACAAAACTTCCAGTAGCCTAGTTTCTCTGTAATGATTTGTATTCTATACTCCAAGAAACTTCAGAAATTGATAGGAATGTTCTGAGATTGTGAACCAACATTTCACAGTCTTCCACATGCAACCAGCTTCACATTCGGCTGGATTTTCTATTGTGGCGCTCATGTTTTTGAGGTTATAACTAGTAGACGTGTTGTAGTATGACACTCTGTCATATGCAGATAGAAGCAGATTGAACCACTGCGCACACTGATATAATTATGGTACCGCTCTCCCTTTATTTCTTGCGCTAGGCAACAACGGCAATTACTTTCTGGATGACTCTCAGAAATAAATCATAAATTGTCTCGTTTGAAGCGATTTTCCAATACTCATTTTCTTGTGTTATCTTATTTATCACGTTCTGATTATCTTTGTCTCCAATTTTGAAATTTTATTGGTTTCTGCATTGTGTATTATGTTTAATATTGTTTCGATGGCATATTATTGCAGTTCACATTGGAGAGTAAAAATGTAGATAACCATAATTGTTCCTGAAAATATCTGTAGGTTCCAGAAGTGATCATCTTGGAGGAGAAATGGTTGTTTCTGGAAGTTTCACCCATGATTACCCAAATTGTCGAAAATTTGCATGTTTAAATTTTGTTTTTTATTTTTTCAGGTTTTGAAAGTATGTGGAGTTGTTGTAGATACAGGGAAAACTTATGTAGCTCAGCAAAGTTTGTTTGCTAACAGTTTATGGGATTTATCAGTCTGTCTTCGTGAAGATCCAGAAACGATGTCCAAATTGAATAAACTGATACATGCATTGCAAGAAATGAATAAATTTCACACTATGTTACTTGATCAGGCATCTAGAACAATCCTCAAGAATCTCTCTACATTTTTAAAAGAGTAAGTTTTTGTACTATATTTTTTTGTCATCAGTCTCTTGACTGGTTTGATGCAGTTCTCGAAGCTGTTCTATCTTGCGCAAGTCGTTTCATATCTACATAGGTCCTACCTATAACACCCTACATCTTTTGTAATTTGCTTTATATATTCTAACCTTTGCCTCCCCTTATAATTCACTCCCTCAGTATTACCCTCCATTATCGATAGACCAATACCTGGATGTCTTAAGATATGCCCCACTAGCCTATCCCTTCTTATGATAAGATGTTTCCATACACTTCTTTTTTCATCCACTCGTCGAGAATCTCTAAATTACTTATTTTGTCCACCCACCTAATCATTAACATTTTCCTATAACACCACATTTCAAAAGCTTCTATTCTCTTCCTTTCTGTGGCACCTATTGCCCATGTTTCACTCCTGTATAATGCTACACTTCAAACATAGTGTTTTAAGAAATTTTTCCTAATCTGTAAGTCAATATTTTTAGTCAATAAGCTGTACTATGTATAAATCTTTAAAATTCATTTGATGTTTGTTGTAATCATGATGCATGTCCTGGTACAAAATCGTCTTTGCAAGACAATTTTTTACATGAAAGATCATACCTTATACTACTTTTCTAAATAGGTTCCACCATTGTTCAGGCACTTGTTGTAGCGGGTGACCAGGTTATCTAAACCTTCCTCAAAGAAAGTGAAGGCATTCATAATGTTACAGCATTTTTTACATTGTCATACCTTCAAAGCGCTTACTACCAAGCTTGCATGTCATTTGCAGGAATAAGTGGTAGTCAGACCATATGGAGTCAAGGACCGTTGTAGTCAAGTGTACCTGTTAAGAAATGTCAAAGCTCTGTCAAGTTGTTTTGTTTGGTGTACATTTTTGGAACTCAGCAGGAACACAACTTGTGATAACTCAAGCGGTTGGCTATAATCTCATGCAAAACGGTTCTTGAAACTTGTGGAAACTAATCGGAAAGCATTTTCATTGTGAATAATCTTTTCTTTAATTTTCCCATTCACTCTCTTGACCAAGTCATTATTGACAACAGAATGCCACCCACTTTTTAGTTCTTCGTGGACATCTGTCCATCCTTTATTAAATTTTTTTTAGTTTAGATTGCTGTTAACTGCAGTTAGTTGCTTGTATAATTATAATAGTTAATCTATTTGTATATTATATTTTTGTTAATAGAGATATAAAAGCTGTGAAAGAATCAAGGCATCATTTCGATAAAATCTCAAGCGAATTAGACATAGCATTATCAAGAAATTCACAAGCACCACGGTCAAGAACGGCTGAAATCGAAGACAGTCATAATCTATTAGCTGCAACTAGAACATGTTTTAGACATTGTGCGTTAGATCATGTTCACTGCATTACGTTATTACAAGCTCGTAAAAAACATGAAATTTTAGGAACTGTAAGTTTTATTATTACTATTATTATTTAATCTCATTTGTTCCGTAGCTTAAGTAAATGTAATTATGTAATAGAACAAGTCGTAGATTTGATTCTTGTAGTATTCCAAAGTCATTACATTCTGAAAATGTTCCAAAGTTTCTTCTATTTTCAAACTAGGCTAGGCATACGCTAGTTCCGAACTCACGTACTATATTTACATCCATCTTGTCTTAGGTCTGCCAATGGTTCTTTTTCTCAGTGGAGCATACCATTGGACTTGTAAAGGTATCACTTGAGCTGACATCCTTTCCATGTGTTCTAACCTTCACGTCACCCCACTGTAACTCATGCAGTAATCCTGTAGGTTTTTTAAATTTCTCTTTTGTTTTCATTAGTGCAGTGATGTCGACACTATACTCCTTTAATACATTGCTCAGCTCAGTTTCTTGAGTTGACAGACCTCTTACATCTCATGTTGCTAAAAACAGTCAATCCATTATCCCAATATATTTTTTTCGTTAATGCCAATTTTGATTACCAAAAAAAATCTGTCTCATGTGCCTGTTTTCATGTCAGTTTTTCAAAATTGAGTTTTCACCGGAAATAAACTTATTCAGTCCCCATGAACCCATAAAACATGTTTTTAGGGGTTGGTATGTGTCTGTGTGTGAACAATATCTCAAGGACGGAATATCATACAAACTTGAAATTTGGAACTTGAGTTAGGTACCATTAGGGTATCAGACTTGAACATTTTTCTCAAAGTGGGTCAAACAAAAGTAGTATGTAGTTTATTCGTGTGATTTCTTACTTTTTTGTAATTTTCTCATGAACAGCTTTTTGTTTAAAATCGCTTTATTACTACTTTCGTGGTAAAAAGGTGGTAAGATTGTGGCCTCTTTTTAAAAAGTCGTGGAAATTAAAAACCTACTACTTTTATTTCAAACATTTTTCTTACAACACTTAGTTTAGTATAAATTAGTGATTTTCTGTTTTGCTCATCAAATTTAGTTAAAACATGGGATTTTTAAAGATTGCGATCTTAGTTTGCATTTTATGACAAAAATGTGTTTATCAAAAAATTATAGAAATTTAACCCTATAGCCAGCAATAATATTTTTCTAAACCAGCAGGGAATTTTTAGCCGGTGGGTTACTGAACCATAAAGAAATCATTAAAAATTTGATTTTAATCACCAACTCTTATCATATTACACATACAATAACAAGGAAACTTAGGAAAATAAAATATATGTTTTATTGAAATTGTTATGTGACACTTTGGGGTGCTGAAGCTATTTAAAGATAATTTTTAGACAAATGTTTTTCTTAATTTTCAGTTGATACTATTGTTTAAAACTTTCTTATGCGTTACTTTTAAAATTCATTTTACACAGATCCTTACTCATAATGTTTACTCCAAAATAAAACCAGAAAAACGATTTATATACAAAAATAAAGAAAATATACCCAAAAACTCATCACGTAGACAAAGAAACATAACCAAAATCAGCTCTAGAATAAATAGTGTGGTTTCAACAGAGAAGCTTAGGCAAAATATGTTACGAAAACGATCAAATTATGCATTAAAATATTTATAATATTTATGCATGTACAGTATTATTGTACAATTCAAATACGCTATCTGTAGACGGATTTAAAACTAAAATGACAACATTGCAGTGCTATGAAGCAAATGCGATTTTGCGACGCCATCGGGTCAAGAAGCAGTAACATAGTCTCAAAAGTAATGCTTGCCGGCTCTAGGGTTAAAAAGCCTACAACTTTTATTTCAACCATTTTTTTCGTAGAGGTTGATTTTCATTTTGCATGAGTCTGATAAGTTTGTCGTAAAACGCATATTGAGGCTGCTATCTTGAAAAAAATTTTTACCATAAGAGCACACCTTCCCCAAGAATTTAAGCAGATGTGGCTTGTACTGTATTTTGTAGAGCATAACAAATTTAGTTACCAGAAGATTTTATACAAACTTGTAGAAGCTGTTTTTGAGAAAATTGCAAAAAAGTAAAACATTGAACGAATAAACTATTGACCTATTTCCAATTGACCTATTTTCATGAAAATGTTCATGTGGGTGCTGTATTGGTACCTAAATTAAATTCCAAGTTCAACTTTGTACGATACTCAATTCTTGAGATAGTTTATTCACACATACACATAAACAGACCACTAAAAACATGTTTTTTTGGGTTCAGGGGACCTAAGTATTTCCGGTGAAAACTTCATTTTGAAAAATCGACATGAAAACATAACTTTCCTTTCTTATATATTCATTTAGGGCAAGAGAAAGTAAAAAAACGATTACTTTTTGAACATTCCTTGTGTAATAGTGAAACCCTCTGAAGCTATGTTTGCACATATCACAGGTGTAATTGCTAGTTTATTTTTAAAGGTTTTAAAACTTTTATAAATAGAAAGAAAGAAAGAAATTTTGTATACATATTATTGAAAATGAATAGCAACGTGACTTTTTGTTTAAAAAATTTTTTTTTGTTTGTTTAATTTTACTATGGTAATTTACTTTATTGAATCGTGACATTTTTAAACATTCAATAATTTGTTTTATGAGGTTTTCCTGTTATCTGTGATAATGAATAATTTTATACAAATATGTGGTTGAAAAAATACTTTATCTTCCCTATATGAATATATAGGGAAGAAAAGTATTGTTTTAATGTCAATCTATCACTGGAATATTGTAAAAGGAAGGAATATTGTACTAAGTTGAAACTTAAAAATTAAGTTAGCTATCACTAGGGGACCCGAACATTTTCATCAAAATCGGTTAACCGGAGGTAGTACTTAGTTCATGTGATTTTCTCAAAAATGGCTCCTATGACTTTTTTTAAAATTATCTCATTTACTACATTTTTTATGCTCTACAAGATAGGGTAAGCACCATGTCTGCTAAAATTCTTGAAGAGGCTATGCTCTTGTTGTAAAAAACTAAAAACCCAGCAACTTTTATTTCAAAATTTTTTTCTACAATGCTTAGTTTAGCGTCAATTAGTAATTTTTTGTATTTTGTTCATCAAAATTGGTAAATAAATTTGATTCTTTAAAATTGCGACCTTTTTATGTATTTTATGATAAAAGTGTACATAATCAAAGTTATAGAAAATTAAAAAATCTACAACTTTTATTTCAAGCATTTCCTTCTACAGAGTGTAGTTTAGTGTCAGTGATTTTCTGAATTTTTAAGTTCTACAGCGGTTGATTTTAATTTTGCGTCACTCACTCATGATTAAAATTAGGGTATGTTTTCATTTTATATTGTTTACTAGGGCCATAAAGGGCTTCTGTCATTAACTGGAAAGAGACCACTTAATTTATTTTACAAAAGGCTTAAGGGAACCGGCCGGTATAGAAGGATAGTGTCCAATCCATATTGTTGTTGTATGGCCTGTTAGTAGCCGTGTGACTCCTCATCAGCATGATGACCGGCGCATGGTGAACGGAACTGGAAGGCCTGCCCATTCTACCCTGCCAGATGGTGGCTTGGGGCATTCAGTCTGCCAAATAAAAAGCTGAAAGCAATAGTAAATTACAGCTTTTTCTTTCTGACTAGAATTATTGTGGGAAAACTCCTTCGTGTATGATTCTGGTTAGGCTTACTTAGTATATGCAGGTCTTCAAGAGCTTTGAGAACTCAAGAACTTAAAAATATAAAAAAATTATGATGGTGTCCTCTCTGGTAAAACATTCTGGAGGTAAACTAGTCCTCCACTTGGATCTCCGGGTGAGGACGATCTGAGGGGACCTCATCAAAAGACAAAAAATTTTGAAATTCACAGAGTTGGAACTTGGATTGTTAGGAGTTTATTACAAAAGATATAGGGTGTTACGGGTGTGTAGATATTAAATGACTTGCACATGATAGAACAGCTTGGAGAAATACATCAAACCAGTTGAGAGATTGATGACAAAAAAAAATTATTTACTAATGATTTAACATAGGTTATATGGTTTATTATTTACATTGGCAAGAGAAAGTCGTGTGAGTGTTTTAAACTAAATTTTTTTCAATATACAATGATATTTTTATGAGGTTTTCCTGTTATCTGTGACCATGAAATTATATAGTTGAATTGTTTGTTTTATTTTTAAAGTATTTCTTATGATTTATGTTGCAGTTGCTGTCGTATATGCATGCTTGCAATACTTATTTCCATCAGGGATATGATCTTTGTGAAGGTTTACAGCCTTTTTTAAGAACATTAAATGATGAGGTAATTGTCTTGTTTGACTATTTCAGTATATAAATGTAAACCCCCTCTTCAATTGATTGATCAACTTACTACTAACTCTAAATTCTCAATGAGTTTGTTTCATAGGGTTTAACAAATAAAAAAAGCAGAAGCACTGTTATTTTTATGTAAATAATTTTTGTGACATCCCTAAAGCAATTTATATAACTGCCTGTACAAATCACTTTTGAAAAACATTTCAAATTTTTGCTTCTTTTTCTGGACACTTTTGGTTTTAACCGCAGTCTTTTTTTAATGAAATTTCATTACAGAGAAATACCAGATAATTTCAAAATTTCAAATACCACCACGATATTGTACAACATGAAGTTCATGGAAAAAAATTGTTGTCAGATACCACTGCAGTAAATTATTGAAAAATTCAATAATTTTGATTATGATGAAGACTGTTTGTCGATAAGGACCAAAATTGTTATCAATAATAAAATATTGGAACAGGTTGGAAATTTCAAGTATTTGGGCTGTGCATAACCTATAATTATGATCAAGATGTGCAACAAAAGGTATCTAGATTTAATACAATACGTGGGGGTATACACTGAAACCTGAAAGGCAAAGCAAAAAAGATATACAGATTAAGTTTTACGAGGCGATGACCACACTGATGTATGGAAGTGAAGCTCGGGTGCTTAACAAGAAACAAAGTCAATGATCCGAGCAACAGAAACAAGATTCCTTTGACTTGTTAAAGGATGTACAAAACAAGACCACATCAGGAATGAGGTGATAAAAGAAGAACGTGGAACTCAACCACTAAATGAGATCATCACGATATACAAAGGACAAATTGACAGACATTTATTTAGAATGTCACAGGACCGACTACCTTTGAGTGCATGGCTTTATGAACTGAGGGGTACAAGAGGAGTGGGCAGACCGAGGAAGCGAAAACACCAGAACTGGCTCAATTACAGCCTAATCCATGATGGAAGACAACTTTGTTTATAAAAAACTAGGTTATCTGGAAAGTAAGGTTACAAAACATGTAACTCTCGTGGGGAAGTTGGGATCGCTGCTGTGCAGCGGGAAGCCAATGGAAACAAAAGAGCAGTTTTATTAATCAGTTTCTCATTGACTGGCGTTTTGGGAAGATTAGAGATGAGTGTCTTCAATCCGTTTCCCACAAAGTACACACTATAATACGCTACCTAAATGCTAAGGATATAAATACCACTGCGATTCATCACAAAATTGTTGCAGTTTATGGAGAGGATTTATTGTCAAGATAGCATGTGACAAATGGGTAAGGAATTAAAATTTCGGAACGTCAAAAATTCACGATGAAGACAGGAGTGGACGGCTGTCCGTTGTGACTGATGATGTGCATAAAATTGTAGAAAATCTCTCTGATGACTGTTCAACAATTGATGTCTTGCATGAGCTTTGTCCAAACATTTCACAAACTGTTTTTCATGAAATTTTAGCTGATTGACTGAAGTATTGCAAGTTGTGTATACGATGGATACTGAAGAACACAAAATCGACTAGAGTCGGTAACGTCTGAGAATTTCTTGACCATTTTTCCACCTCTGCAAGTTCTTGTGAGACCATGAAGAAACTTCACAAAGCCGTACAAAGCAAACATTGTGGGATGCTGACGATGGGAGTTTGTCTTCTTCATGATAATGCGCGTCTGCACACTGATAATGCAATGCAAGATTTGTATTAGCAGCATGTCCACAGGTACGACAAATTTCTCAATCGTCAAGTTGATTATGTCGAAAAGTAGCTATAGAGGTTCGTATCATTTAGTTATAAAACATTTTTTCTATATTCACGTTTCTTTTATTTATGACCTCTCGGAAGTTGAAAAACCAATGACCCTCAAGTATCACGAGTAATTTTTGTATTTGTTTTTAGGTAGGAGAAATGCGTTCAGAAACGTCTAAATTAGAGAAATCATTCGGTAATAAACATACATTGGTGAACAGTGATGATATTGTACCAATCGGTGGCAGTGGTAAATCTGGTGTACCAAGGATCCAAGGTTACCTCTTTAAAAGGACATCAAATGCTTTTAAAACTTGGAATCGAAGATGGTTTTATCTGAATGATAATCAACTTGTGTATCGGAAACGAACAGGTATGTTTTCTTAATTACTTATATATTTAATGAGGTAGGGGCTATGTTCCTAATGGTCCAACACACCTCACACTAGGGAAGAATAAAATAAATAGTATCTACAGTTCAGCCGTTGTTAGTTTGCTCCTACTGTCAACAAACAAAAGCCACCTACTACAGGGTGCACGCTAGAGTCTACGACTTTACGGATGTTGTATTCCTATTAAGTTAACTATTTTTACTTTCTCTTGCCTATATGAATATATAGGAAGGAAAGTATTGTTTTCATGTCGATTTTTCGAAATCGAGTTTTCACCGGATCTATACGTTTTCAGACCTCCTGAACCCAAAAAACATGTTTTTAGCGATTGGTCTGTGTGTGTGTGCGCGTGCGTGCGTGCGTGAGAGAGAGAGAGAGAGAGAGAGAGAGAGAGAGAGAGAGAGAGAGAGAACAGAATATCTCAAAAACGGAACATCGTACGAACTTGAAACTTAAGTTACATACCATTACCGGACCCGACACGAATATTTTCATCAAAATCGGTCAACCGGAAGTAGTAGTTTATTCGTGTAATTTTTCACTTTTTTGCGATTTTCTCAAAAACTGGTTCTACGATTTTTTTAAAAATCGCCTGGTTTACTACATTTTTTATGCTCTACAAAATAGGGTAGGCGCCATGTTTGCTGAAATTCTGCGTGAGGCTGTTTTTACGTAAAAATATTTTCTTTTTAAGATTGCGGCTTTAATATGCATTTTAGCGCAAAACGTTGTATAATAAAAGTTGTAGCTCTACAACTTTTATTTCAAACATTTTTTTGTATAACGCTTAGTTTAGCGGTAATTTGCGATTTTTTGTTTTTTTCTCACGAAAACGTGTGAAAAATCGATTTTTTAAAGATTTCGGCCTTGGAATGCATTTTACGACAAAAGTGTATATAATAAAATTTATAGAAAATTAAAAGACCTACAACTTTTATTTAAAGCATTTTTCTCCACAGAGCCTAGTTGATCGTGAAAGATTGATTTTCCGTATTTTTAGGCTAAACTGAGGTTGATTTTCATTTTGCGTTTTTCACTCATGATTAAAATAAGGTTATGTTTTTGAGGTTTGTTTTTTGTTTATTTCTAATGTTTTATTACAAATATTAGGTTTATTGTTAATTATTTTCACTGGCAAGAGAAAGTCGTGTGAGTGTTTCACACCAGATTTTTTAAATTATAAGTACTTAAAGTACTAAAAACATCAGTCATGATTTGATGTAGGCCTAACAATTTCATTTAGAAAAATACTTTTAAAAGTATTTTGTATTTAAATACTTTTGAAAGTATTTTGTTGTTACTTTTTAATCAGCGTGTACACATTTTTATATATTGCGCATGCTTAGTGACATAATTATTTGTTTACATTAGGAGCAAACTACGAGGGTGGTCTGAAAAGTTTCTGACCTAACAAAGATAAAAGACATTTTTTCTGAAATTTTGTTTTTATTTTTGAACATAGTCTTCTTGTAACTCTACACACTTCTCCCAGCGATGCTCCTCTTTAACCCGTCCAAATAGTACTCGGCATTTTTCTCTGTAAAATAGTTGTTCACGAAGGTGATTGCCTCTTCATTTGACAAAAATCTCTGTCCTCCGACCACAATTGTTAGATGAGAGAACAAAAAGAAGTTACTTGGGGATAGATCTGGTGAGTAAGGCGGTTGATCAAGCAGTTCAAACCGTAATTTGTGGATTTTCGTCATGGCAACCGCTGAGGTGTTAGACGGTGCGTTGTCTTGGTGAAACAGGATTTTCTTTTTCTGCAAACGTGGCCGTTTTTCCACAAATTCTGCCTTTAGCTTATCAAGTAATGATGCGTAGTATGCTTCTGTAATGGTTTTTCCTTTTTTAGATAATCAATTAAAATAACTACATGACTATCCCAAAAAAACAGTCGCCATCACTTTCCCAGCCGAAAAAACAGTTTTTCCTTTTTTGGAGCCAGTTGCTCTTTTGCAGTCCGCTGTTTGGACTGTATTTTTGTTTCGGGCGTATAATGGTGTATCCAAGTTTCATCTACTGTAATTAATCGGCACCAAAACTCGGATTTATTGCGCCTAAACTGCGCCAACAGAGCGGTGGAAATGTTAATTCGAACACGTTTTTGGTCTAATGTGAGCAAACGCGGCACCCAACGTGCGGACAGCTTCTCATGCCTAAATCTTGATTTAATATGTGACAAGCACGTGCTTTTGACATGTTCATAACCTCTGCTGTCTCTCTCACTTTGATTCGGCGGTCGTCTAGCACCATTTGGTGAACTTTGGCGATGTTTTCGTTGGTAGTTGCAGTTTTTGGACGTCCCGAACGTTCTTCGTCTCCCAAGCTCTTACGGCCACGTTTAAATTCAGCTACCCAGAATTTCACTGTGGTAAATGATGGTGCAGAGTCCCCATACACAGAATCCAACTCATCTTTGATTTGCGTAGGGGTATTGCCTTTCAAAAACAAATATTTAATGACAGCTCGATACTCGATTTTGTCCATTTTCACAAAAACACTCACATCAACTCACTCAAACGACTGTTACATAAATTGTACATCCAAAATGGCTGAAACTTTGGTGAGTAACTGTCAGCAGATGAACAATGAAATTCACTAGCTTTTGTTTACGAGTGTTGTTATCTTCACGTAGAGGTCGGAAACTTTTCAGACCACCCTCGTAAAAAAGGCTGGACTATAAGTGGACAGTCAGTAAACTTTGATAAGTACCATTCAATCATTATTTCTTATGATCATTACAAACCTGAATTATGAAAAAATGGTTAATTTATGTGAAAAATCTGGTGTGAAACACTCAAAGACTTTCTCTTGCTAATATAAATAAAAAACCAATAACCTATGTTGAATCATTAGAACATAATTTAAAATGAAAAACATAACCTGATTCTAATCATGAGTGACGTAAAATGGTAATCAACCTCTGTTCAAATAAGAAATACAGAAAATCACTAATTGATGCTAAACTCTCTGCTAAATAGGCTCTGTAGAAGAAAATGCTTGAAAAAAGTATTAGATTTTTCTATTTCCTATTACTTTAATTATGTAGTATACATTTGTTGTGAAATGCTTACTCAAGGCCGCAATATTGAAAAATCTCATTATTTTACTGATTTTGATGAGGAAAATCCAGGAAATCACTCATTTATTGATGCTAAACTAAGCATTATAGGAAAAATTGTTTGAACTAAAAGTTGTAGGTGTTTATTGTTCTAAATTTTAATTATATACACTTTTGCCGTAGAATTAAAGTCGTAATCTTAAAAAAACATTTTTTCCTAAGAGAGCACAGGTCTCCCAAAAATTTCAACAGACATGTAGAGCATAAACAATGTAGTAAATGTGGCGATTTAAAAAAAATTCGGATGAGCCATTTTTGAGAAAATCGCAAAAAAGTGAAAAGTCGCACGAATAAACTACTACTTCCAATTAACCAATTTGATGAAAATCATCGTGTCAGGTCTAGTTGTTGTATCTAACTTAAGTTCCAAGTTTCAACTTTTTATAATATTCCTTTCTTTAGATATCTTGTTCACACACACACACACACACGCACGCGCACGCACACACGCACCCACACACTCACACACACACACACACACACACACACACACACACACACACACACACGCACACACAGTCCAGCAAATGGTGTATTAAGAAATCCACGTGCCATACCTACAAAGAGAGATCCCCCATACGGAAGCATTATTTTGAAAACCTTTATCACCCAGTTTGTAAAAAAGACGATAAATATTGCAAAAATTCAAATTTTGTAATGATTTGCAAAAGTTTTTTGAAATGTGTCTTCCTATCTCTACGAGGTCCGGAAGTGTGTTATTAATGTATGGATTTCAAAAGCCCTAAGAGATCCTCTTTCATTCCATTCAGTATGTGAACAGTTCTCAATAGACGGCCATCTGGGCACAATGTTCAGCTGAACTGGCACGGCACTGTAATCCACTCAACCTATAGGTCAAACACTCAGGAAAAATTCGAAATCTTGGGTGACGTTTTTCAGGGGTGTGTGGCGGGGGAGTAGAAATTTTAAATTTTTTAACCGTGCGTCGGAGCTAAAAATTGTTCAGAACATTTTTCGTCCGTCTCCCAGAGACGTTTCAGAATATGTTACTAAAATTGCCCTTCATGCACCCGTTCGCTAAGAAAACTCAAAAAACGAAATTTAGGCTTTTTGGCCCTATCCGATATCATGTTTTTCTTTAATTTACGCCTGGAGAACACTTCCCTTGCACTTTTTCAATTTGCAGCCCCTTACCCTCCCAGGCGGAATTAGGGAACATTTTTTAAATCTTACGTCCCGTACCCGTGGGGGCTGCTACCCCCTCCAAAAATTTAAAAATTTTCAAAATACGTAAAGTTGTTTAACAGCATCTCGTTTGGCATTAAATGTACACAATCATTTGTTTTATAAAAACCTTTCAAAAACCTTTTCCCCTTCTTTGGTGGGGGAGGGGTGTTTTTATCTCCTTAAAGGTGGGTCGGACCTAAAAAGTGTATAGAACCTTTTTTGTTTCTCTGCCAAAGTACTTTAAGAATATGTAACCAAAAGTGTCCTATCTTTACCCATTGTTGCGAAAATAAAAAAAAACAAATTTTGACTTTTCTGTGCTTCTAGGTTTAATTTTTTTTCTTATGCCTGAAAAAATAATTTTTACTTACTTCCCTGTGCTTACTTTTCTGTGCTTCTGGGTTTAATTTTTTTCTTATGCTATGAGTCAAAATTTTTGCTATGAAACGTGTTCGGCTTAATACCGAAAAACACGAGACATTTTTTGAAATCTTTCGTCCGGGCCCCGTAAGGGGTTGCTACGCCCCTCCAAATTTTTGGAAATTTTCAAAAAACGAAAAATATTTCAACAGCATGTCGTTTGGCGTTAAAAACACATAGAGACGGCATCTTTAAAATTTTTGAAATTTCCCCCTCTTCATAGGAGGGGGCCGAAATTTTCATCTTCTAAACGGTGGCTCGTAGCTACAAAGTGTATAGGACCTTTTTTGTTTTACTGCCGGAGTACTTCAAGGATATGTAAACAAAGGTTTCGACAGCCCACCCGTTCACGGAGAAAACTCAAAAAACCAAATTTTGACTTTTGTGCATTTTGGTTTCAAGTTACTAATATTTCACGCCACAAGCATTGATTTCACTCCAAGGTTTTGCCTTGCATCGTGGTTGCCTTAGTATTGGCATTATTTGCTTGAATCTTGGGGTGCACCCCTCCCCAAAATTGGGGAAAAAAATTTTTTTTCACGTTTAGTTCGGAAAAACAAATGTTTTTGGTATACATTCTAAATAGAACTACGTCGGAGTGACATCTGTCGTCCGGGCTCCGTAGGGGGTGCTACGCCTCTCCAAAATTTTGGAAATTTTAAAATTTTCAAAAAACGAAAAATGTTTCAACAGCATGTCGTTTAGTGTTAAAAACACACAGGGATGGCATGCTTCAAAATTTTTAAAACCTCCCCCTCTCCATTGGCGGGGGGGCCGTAATTTTCATCTTTAAACGGTGTCTCGTAGCTAAAAAGTGTATAGGACTTTTATTGTTCCACTGCCGGAGTACTTCAAGAATATGTAAACAAAGGTCCCGTCAGCCCACCCGCTTACGGAGAAATCTCAAAAAATCAAATTTTTTGAATTTTGTACATTTGGGTTTTAAGTTACTAATATCTCAAACCACAAGCATTGATGTCACTCCCAAGTTTTTGTCTTGCATCGTGTTTGCCTTAATATCGGCATTATTTGCTTGAATCTTAAAGTGCACCCCCTCCCCAAAATTGGGTAAAAAATTTTTTTTCACGTTTAGTTCGGAAAAACAAATGTTTTTGACATACGTTCTATATAGAACTACGTCGGCGTGACACAACATACTTCACTGTCCATCCGGTCCATTTGTGGTGGAGGGGCGTAAATTTTTACTTCTAAACGGAGCACAGTAGCTTTTAATATATAGGAACTGTTTTGAGTCCCTTCTGGAGTAATGAAGAATATGTAATATATGTTCACCACATGGTAAAGTGTGTGCGCGCAGCGTACGCACTTCTATGTTTCTGATCCACTTATAAATTCTGATCCACCTAAACCCTTTGGCGGCTGAACCCTATGGCAAAGTGCGGGCGCTGCGCGCCCGCACTTTTATGGCTCTGATCCGCTTATGGATTCTGAACCACCTACCCCTCTGATGCGAGGCACGGAAACGGCGCGAAGCACCGCTGGAGTGGCGAGTTATAATTAAAGCCCTTTGCGCCAAATCGGACTGTGTAGTTAATGTTATGTAGGTCAAACCAAACACAATGCAAAAAAAATTATGGACAACCGACCATTCTAAAAATATTTAGATGTTTTTCACATTCTCGACTGGACTACAAAGGATTCATAGAAAAACATTACACACAATTCAGGAATTAACAATATTTTGTTATTCAAAACTATTACAGCCTGTATTTTAAAATATAAAAAAGATTGTGAACGTTAAAACGCATGAGGTACAGATTGTATTTATGGAATTTAAAATGTTATTATACACCCTACTTTTCCGTGTGCGGTTAAAGTTTTCCTCACTTCACCATCACAACCAGGCGTCTTATGCAGTCAGTACTTATCATGCGCTGTTTTAAGTAAACAAACGTACATTATATTTTTATAACGTGTATAAAATTTATCCATGACGTCATTTTTAATTAAATTACACAGAACTAATTATAAAATTATTGTATTTATTAATATTTATTAGATGTATTTTAGACCTTATAATTTTTCGTGAAATTACTATTTCCCTCGGTTCAGTTTACGGTTTACTGGACATTATTAGTACGAGCTATGGTTTAACTGGCCTTTCCGCGAGTACGTTATATTGTTTAAGTATTGTTTTCATGTCAATTTTCCGAAATCGAGTTTTCACCGATTTTTTTAAATTATTTTCATTTGTTTTGTAAGTTTAATTTTTTATGAATTAAAATGGCTGCAAATAGTCCTGCTCTTCGGAAACACGTAAGTTATAGGGTGTAAATGTTTTTTAAAGAACATGTACATGGCAATCCTAATGCTACTATTATGATGTTTTTAGTACAATTCATGAAATAACCGAAACCATGTGTCCTGTGTTGGTGTGTACCGTACAAAATGTTAGTCGTGATGCTGAAAAAATTAATCAGTTCAAGTCAGTTCCTGCAAAACTGCGAAACTTTATGGATCGCCTTAGAAATAACTCCGCTTACAAAGTGGGTAACTGATCTAGACGATTTTAATAAAGACACAGTAGCCCTACTTCATTCCGTGCGAGAGTTTTACGAGAGAGGAGAGTATTCAACTTGCAGCCTAGAATACCAACTTGAACTAGAATAATTTTAGGAAAGATATCTGGCAGGATTCAACAAGCAATGATGGCTTTAAGATCCCGGTTGGGAGAGGTCTCGATTTATTGTTTGTCAGGCCGGTTGCTACGAACTTGGGTTAATGAAAGACCGTGCTCTCGTTTTTCAGTCAGAGCTTACAGAGGTCTTCCAGTTTATTCAGTTATTTAGGTCTTCAGTTTATTTATTTATGTTTATCGTATGCGGCAAATAAAGTATAATCTTCCGATAACTCTGTATTTATATAAATATTTTAATTTTCATCAATTTCGAATAATAATTTTTTTGCATAAAATATAGAAAGAACTAAAATAAGTGTATATATATATAATATATATATATATATATATATTAGCGAGTTTGTTTTACAGCTGTCGCCGTCTCTCGCATCCTAATAACCTCCACATTTGTCTGTCCAAGCAGTCACTGTCTGTCAGTCCTCTCGCCCGCATCGCCACCTCCATGCCATACTGCCAGGAGTGCTTCGGCCTTTCTCTTTTCCGGCTTGACTCAGGGACCCAGTCCAATAATATCTTTGGCCATCTTTCAGGAGGCATTCTCTTCACATGCCCATACCACTTCAAACTCTTTGCCTCTATCCAATCGGCAATATTCTCAGTCAGACCCATCTTCCTTCGAATATCATCATTTCTCACTCTGTCCATTCTTGTATATCCACAACATCGCCTCCAATAATCCATTTCCAAAGCCTTGAGCTTAGCTTCATACCTTTTATTCACCTCCCAAAAATAAGTAATACAGTAAAAATTTCGAATACCTAAGTAAGTAGTGTAACAAGAATCGTACTTGTGAATGCTGCGTAGCGGCCGCGACTTGCCCTTCGCCATCCTTTCACGGTTGCCAACGCTAAAACGCATCTCTGGCATTAGTACGAGATAAGTAAGGAATATTATATTTCATTGTGAAGCTAATAAAATGAGCTAACAGTTTTATTAAAAATATCTTTTTTAGTAATGAGTACAAAAAATTATTTAATCTTAAAAAGGTAAAGTTATCAAAAACTCCACTTTTCCATCAACATTTCTGTAAATATTAAAAAATCTTGTAGATGCTACTTTACTGAGTAATATTTAAGTAAACTAAAAAAACTGTTTGTGTAGATAGGTGGATTAGTTTAAGAGATAAAGCCTTATAAGCAAAACCCAACAATTCAAGGTTTGGGGGGCACAGAGGGAAGCAAGCGGGTCGAGTGGGGAATGCAGTACTTTTGATGTGTACTTTATCCCTGCAAAGATTAGCCTAAGCTTTCCCCTAATTACTTCCAGCTTTGGCCAATTTTATGTCTTCATTGACCGGACTACATGTATAACGTGTAGTTTTTTTATTTTTTGTCTTGTACAGACTCAGAGAGTATGGTTTATTGAACCATCAAAATACACCGGTAAACAATGTCTAGTAATTGAAATCCGTATAAAATTGACTACCTATACTAGCAGTGAACCATGGAACCTTCGTCTCCGAAAATCAGCTGATTAACAGCGACGACTCTACCGCGAGTGGTGGGTTAATTTACGTTCATGTAATTTGTAATGTTTATCATTCAATTTTGAGCAATTAATAAAAAAAAACTAAGGTATCAATCGGAACAGCTTTTTCAAGAATTCAGCGTACTTGATATCAGCCAAATATTTGCAAGAGAACCTCTTATATACGATTATAAAAACATGAACTATTTTACTATAAGAGCCCACCATTATAATACAAGAAACAAGGATCTCTTACTCTTACATGAGGCCTCAAATACTTTATAACAAAGGTATTTCCGCTACTTAGCACCCAAGCAGCTCAATCTGCTACCCTCACAATTTTAAAATAGACCGGACATCATGTAAATAGTATAAAAAAACAGTAACCATATGGCTATTGGAAGTAGGAAGAGAGGCTGTACAAACAATAGTTACACCAGGAATCCAATAATTTGAGAGCTCGTCTACCGGACCGATAACGCACTCTGATATGTG